>CM052540.1:46384062-46520886 GCA_028533065.1 Trachops cirrhosus | reverse complement strand
GATATTTGAGAGGATTTAATGAGGAGAGTAGAGGTGAGCAAGTGTGATAGGCTCTTGAGGAGATCGACATTCTTCCCACCTGCCTGGATGGAAACTCCCAAGTAAGTGTGTTGAAGGAAATTTGTCACAATTCCTACGGGTATATTTGAGGGAGACAGCAAGTGTTTTAGAGCACTGGTCACAGCAAAATGGAAATAGGGGCATGTTTAGGCAAAAGGGTCTAAGATAGTACCCCAAGTCTGATCTGTGATGGTGCAAGGGCACAGATAGCACTGTGGGTCGCCTGTGAGGCTTTGCGGTGGGCATGAGGTAGGCACAGAGCAGCCTGTGTTGACCAGAAATAGGATCTCTGAGAACAAGGGCACCTGAATGTGGATACTTTAGGTTATGAGATGAGCAAAGAAGGGATGGGATGAGGTGCTTTAGCGGATGGAGGAGGCCAGCAGAGAACAGCCGTGGCCAGATGCCCACCTTGCACCCATCCGCCATGTCATGCTGTTCTAGAAACCTCCTGTGAACCCAGATGCCACTGTTAGGATGAGAGAGGAGAGGGGGATAATCCAGATTAATATTTTACCACTTAAGACAGTTTGTTATAAAATCCGGGGCCAGCTTGTTGTTTCTCATTGGATCCACCTTTCTATGGCTCTCCAGTCAACAAAATTCTTAAAACAAAACTCCTAAAATTTTAAATGGTGAGTAGAATAAAATATGCCCATTCCCATTGGTCTGTGTAACAGTTATGAACTGAATGTTTGTGTCTGCTCATTCGTACACTGAAGCCCCAACTCCCAGTGTGGCTGTAAGTGGAGTGAGGAAGTAATTAGGATTAAACAAGATCATGAGGGTGGGGCCTGAGTGGATAGGGTCAGTTTCCTTGTAAGAAGAGATGTTGTCCAGGAGGGGGATTTTGTTTCAGCAGTCTGAGAAGTCTAATACAATAACCAACAGCAATCACGAATCTAATTCTACAGGCCATAAAAAAAATAGATTTTCTGTAGATTTTCTTGAGGGACCAGCAAAGGGAAGATAGTAGGGCACAACTACAAAACCAAAATTCTTTTCTGTGATTGTTCCTCTTCTCCAACTTGTGCATCTCCTGGCGGCACCCCAGACCTGCCTTCTCCGCTTTTTAAATGGCACTCAATACAGTAGCAACTGCCAAATGTGGTTATTGAACACTGGAAGTGTGGCAGCGCAGACTGAAAAACTGAGCTTTAATATTTTATTTAATTTTAATTAATTTAAAAGCCAAAGCGGTGTAAAGCACTTTTCCATTAAGCACAATGTATTTTTTTAGTAGGACTAAATGTCATTTACATTACATTAGTATGCTATCATCGCACTATAGTGTGTGGTCTGGGCATTTTATTTTTCTGGTGTCCCACATTAAATCCATCACTGATATAATGGATTCAGTGAATCTAAAAGTGTCAGTGGATTGCTTCAGTTCAACTGACTTTTTTCTATGTATTGATAGAGTATTGTCATTTTTTGAACATTTTATATAGATAGTATGAGCTACAGTCATACCCATATAAATTGTTATTGATAATTAAGCTGAAATAATTATTTTAGTTATAATTAAATCAGTATTTTAGTTTAACAAATATAAGTGGACACATTTTTAAATTTAAAATTAAGGTACAATATTGGTGCAACCTTGAGTGGAGACAAAGAAATTAGTACTATAATGCCTTAGTTCATTTGGGCTGCAGTAATAAAAGTACCAGAGATGGGGTGGCTTAGACAACAAACTTCTTTCTCACAGTTCTGGGAGCTGTGAAGTCCAGGATCAGGGCACTGGCCAATTTGCTGTCTGACAAAAGCCAACTTCCTGTTTCCTAACAGCTGTGTTCTCACAGGGTCGAGGGACAAGGGAGCCCTCTGAGGCCTATAAGGACACTAATCTCACTCATGAGGGCTCCACCCTCATGACCCAATCACCTTCCAATGGCTGGATCTCCCAACACTGTCACAGTGAGGAGAGTTTTCAACATAAGAATTTGGAGAGGACACAAACATTTTAGTCTGTAGGAGACAACTAGAACAGTTTTTAAAAGACCAGAAGAAGGTATATTGCAAATTTCACAAAGAATGGCGATTGCAACTTGCTACAGCAGAATGAAATGAAAAGAGGTGTTTGTTGCATAAAAACTGAGACATTTTAAGCCAGAAATAGTGAAATTTCCTATTACCAATCAAAAAAGAATTGACAGTCACCTGAGATCAGAATTAAATGTCCAGCAGAAAAAACTTTAAATGAGTTTCAAATACCTTGAAACTTTGCTTGAATTCCTACACACATACACACACATACACACGGCCCTATTTTTAGATGAAGAGAGTGTAAAAAAATTTTTTTTCAGTTATGGATATTTTGTTATATAGGAGAAACCTAAAATTATTTTCTAAAGGCAAGAGATCTTGAATTAAGCAAATAAAGAATTTCTCATGGAATACAGACTTTTCTAATAATCTCAAATATTAATTAATTCAATATGTGCAAAATTGCAAGTATTTTTCTTTAGCTTTATACAAGCCATGATTTATATGTGATATAAAAGGTACTGCTCAATTAATACCTTGGGTACATTTTATATCAAAGGACTTATAAGTTTATGGAGAAATGTTGTCAATTTGTGATTTAAAATTTTAAATTCACAGTACAGATATTTTAAAATCTATTAACTACATCTGTCAAAGAAGAATTCCTCCCCACACAAAGATCAGTTTTCATCCTGATGGACAGCATTCCAGCTATGTTAGATCGAAAGTCTGGATTCATTGTAACTTAATACGAGAGATGGCTGTTTCCCTTATTGCTTCATTCTGCTGTATGGTATTGACAATGTTAAACTTGATCTGAGCCCTGTGTTCCTGGGGAAGTTTATCTGTAAGGGACCACCTGGTTCTTATAGTCTTGGATAAGACTCGCCTCCACCCTCCCTCAATGACTAGGACTGTCTTGTTTACCTGGCTGTATATTCCCAGGGCCCCTTCCTTTCCTTTTAAATAAATAAATAAATAAATAAATAAATAAATAAATAAATAAATAAATGTATTTTTCCCCCTTCAAAGAAAAGTGGGTCTTTTTCCTCCTGCAAGGAATAAAATGTTGCAAAAGTTTGCTGAAAGATACAAAACTGTTTCATATCCATATGGTAATCCTGTAGTGTATCTTTAACAAAATTTTGCACTTCTTTTAACATGAACCCTATTAGACCTCTAGAAGTTAACTTCTATTGCTGCAAAATTACAAAATCATCAAAGGCAGTTAAGGTACAGACCTTTTCAGAATCAGATAACCCTGGAAAGTTTCTCTAAATATCTAGCATCCTTTTGAAAGGACATGCAATAATCTTTCTGTCCATTACAAAATTTTTCACAATTTTTCCTGGTGTTTTAAAATTGCATGAATTTAAAATCCATAAGGCAAAATTGTGTACACCAAGACCTTGGCAAAGAATATGGTTCTCAACTGTCAACTGTCCATTTGTTATCAAATGAGAGAGACTTTATATCTATAAACTCTCTATGTGGAAATATATACACACACACACTATACATGCCTACATATATATATATACATAGAGTGACTAATACAAAGAAGGTACAGTCCATGCATTTCTCTCAGAGCCTAGATTTGAGCTTTGGAACTTAACAGGCACAACACCCAGAGAGCTGCGCGTCTGGAACAGCCTTTACTAACTTGTATCCTCAGCTTGCGCCTAGCCTAGCGACAACAGGAGATGCAAACATACAAAACTGAAATTGTGAGTTCTGGGGAGGTCTTGTGCTAAAATGCACCCTTGAATCCAGCTGCCATGGCTCACAGCCCTAGCCAACCCATCTTTGAAAAACTTAATGTGAACAGAAGACTCCCATCCCTCTTCATTCATGCTCCCACCACATGGAAAGGCGTGTCCTCCTTCATCCCTATGTCTTGTCTTGGAGTTCCTGAGAACCAGAGTCTCTGAGATGGCCCCCAGCATCGGTTATTTAAAGATTTCAGATATTCCCATCTGCAGTAAGGAATGAACAACTCTGCTGAACTTGCAAACCTTCTCAGAGAACAAAGGTTTCTTTTAAACTTGTTACCCTCGAGCAGGACACATGTCCCAGAAAGTTAAAAAATGTAATCTGATTTGGGGGAGAGTTATAAAAACATTAGAGTTCAAGGAAATGTATGGTCCAAGAGGGAGAAGGGACTGTTCCAAAGTTACTCATCTCCTCAGTGGCAGAGGCAAGGAAAGAACCCGGTGTCATAGCAGAATACGAAGACGGCGTCTATGACCTTAGCTCCCTGGTCTTCCTTCTGTGCCCAGACACATGGGAGATTGTCCAGGTGGGTTTACTCTAATCTCATGAGCCCAAGGAGCAGAGACTTTTCTCCATCTAGTAGTATAAGAAGTCAGAAAAATTCAAAGCATGAGGTGGATTTGGCACAATGGCTCTGTTGCTGCTCAGTTCTCAGTTCTATTGTTGAGATAGAGGGGCCATGTGGAAGGATCTTATGATATAATAAAAAATATGTTTGGCCTGGCTCTTGGCACAGAGCTCCTAAAACCATTGTAACTTCCTGATATATAGGAGTGAGAAGAGTGTCTTCTGTTAGTCAAGATAAGCCTCTGTCAGCCACACCTGAAGTTATGCTCTTGGGATGACTCTTGGGCCCCTGGATAGCATCTAAACCCCTAGATTCTAGGGTTAGGATAAAGAATGGAAACTTCCAGCTCCATTGCTGCAACATCCAAGGAGGAGGGAGGGACTGGAGATTGAGTTAATCATCAATGGCCAATGATTTGATCAACTAGTCTTGTGTAATGAAACCTCCTTAAAACCCAAACTCATGAGGTTCCAAGAGTTTGAGTCGGTGAGCACTCCACGTGGGAGGAGGCCGGTGCACCCCGACTCCAGTGGTACAGAAGCTCCTGTGTTCAGGGTTCTCCCCAAGTGTCCCCAATGTACCTTTTCAACTAGCTGTTTACTTTTGTCGATTTATTTATTTATCTATTTATTTTTATTTTAATTGTTGTTCAGGTACAGTTTTCTGCCTTTTACTCCCATCCCAGCCTACCTCCCCAGCCCTTCCCACCTCCCTCCCATTTCCATGCCCCCCTTGCTTTTGTCCATGTGTCCTTTATACTTGTTCCTGTAAACCCTTCCCTTTTCCCCTGAAATTCCCTCCCCTCTCCTCTCTGGTCACTGTCAGCCTCCTCTCTATTTCAGTGTCTTTTGTTATTATTTTGCTTGTTTGTTTGTTTTGTTGATTAGGTTCCTGTTAAATGTGAGATCATATGGTATTTGTCTTTCACCACCTGGCTTATTTACAACACCCATTTATGATAAAAATACTCAGCAAAGTGGGAATAAAAGGAGCACTCCTCAATATAATAAAGGCCATATATGAGAGACATATAGCCAACATCATATTCAATAGGCAAAAACTAAAATCTTTTCCACTAAGATCAGGAACAAGACAAGGATGACCACTTTCACTACTTCTATTCAACATAGTATTGGAAGTTTTAGCCACAGCAATCAGACAAGAAAAGGAAGTAAAAGGCATCCATATTGGAAAGGGGGAAACAAAACTGTCATTGTTTGCAGATGACATGATAATATACATAGAAAATCCTATAGACTCCACCAAAAAATTGCTCGACCTAATAAATGAATTTGGCAATACTTTTGTCATTTTAATTATCCTTTATAATAAACTGGTAAATATAAGGAGTATTTCCTTGAATTCTGTGAGATCTAGTAAATTATAAAAACTAAGGAGGGGCTTGTGGGTACCTCTCCCCAACCCCAAATTTATAGCCAGTCAGTCAGAAGTGCTGGTGGCCTGGACTGTTGACTAGTCAGAAGTGGGGGCCTCTTGTGGGACTGAGTCCTTAACCTGTGGAGTCGTGTTTACCCTGGGTAGTTATAACGTGTCAGAACTGAAATAAATTGTAGGACCCTCAGGTGGTGTCCACAGAGAAATGGAGAATTGCTTGGTATAGAAAATCCACACATTCATGTCAGAAGTGCTGCCAGGAAAAACAGACCACAGGCCTTGAGTAGCTGAGTCTAGTCCCTGGTCAACAGCCAGGAGGAGGACCAGAACCTCAGTCCTGCAGATGCCGAGGAACTGAATTTGGCCAATAACTTGAGTGAGCTAGGAAGCATCTGATCCACAGAAGCTCCAGGCAAGGACCCAGCCTGGTCAACACCTTAACTTTGGCTTTGTGATACCCTAAGTAGAGAATCCAGCCACGTCCCATTGGGCTCCTGACCTACAGAGCTGTGAGATGATAAATGGGTACTGTTTTGAGCTGCTAAGTTTGTGGCAATTTGTTAAGTAGCAGCTGAAACTAATACAAATCCTGGTGGCCTGTTGCCTTCACAGCGCTCAGTGTTTGCACAGACTAGAGGGAAGCTTATCCCGCTTCCCTTGTGAGGGGTGCGCTGGTGTAGAGCAGCATTTCCACCTTTTTCTCTCATGGCACACATAAACTAATTACCAAAATTCTGCAACACACCAAAAAATATATATTTTGCCAATTTGACAAAAAAAACAATGGTATAATTATGATTCACTCATGCCCGGTGACTATTGTTGTGTTGACTGCTGTCATTTTTCATCTGACAATCTAAGGGAGAAGAGCTTGGTGCTCCTGCCTAAGTAGTCAGGTGTGGCATGTTTAAAGAATCTTGCACCGCACCAGCATGCTTCCACAGCACACGGGTTGGAAGTCGCTGGTTCAGAAAGGTAAAGGAATTTGAGCTGCACCATCATCTCTGCCAATGGAACCGCACTGCCACCCGCGAGTGGCTGCCAGGAGCCATCACTGGAGCTGCGTGCTTTGCGTTTGTTACTTCACTTAATTCCCAACAAATATCATAAAGCATATGGAATTTGTGGTTTTATAGATGAAGAACCTGCGGCTAAGGAAGGCAGGGAGGTGGCCCAAGGTCTTGCTGCCGATGAGTGCAGAGCTTCAAATCAGGTCTGTCTGAGCCTTTGGCTTTGTGCTGATGACACCCAGTGACTTTGCATCGGTTTCCTGGGGCCACTTGAACAAAGTGGCTTAAACAGCAGAAACTGTGTTGTCTCCCAGGTCTGGAATTCTGAGATCAAGGCCAGCAGGCTGGGTTTCCTGAGGGCGGTGAGGGAGGGGTCTGTTTATGCCTCTCCTTTAGCCCCTGGCAGTTTGCTGGCAGTTGTTGGTGCTCCTTGGCTTGTGGAAACATCCCCCTGGTTTCTGCTGTCACCTCCACATGGCGTTTTCACTGTATGTCTGTCTTGGTGTCCAAATTTCCCCCCTTATATGGACATCCTGGATCAGGGCCCACCTTAATGACCTCTCAACGCTTGATCATCGTCGGCAAAGACCCTATTTCACATTCACAGACCCCAGGGGAGGAACTTCGATGTCACTGGGAGGGGCGTAGTTCAACCTGGAGCAGGCCCCCACTGCAGCCCTGCGGGGAGGAGCGTGCCTGTGTGCAGAACGTGCTGCCTTGTCCCCTTCACCCTATAGCTGGAGACTGCAGTCAGCACCCAGGCCGCAGGCAGAGGGTTACAAGGAATCTTTGCAGGTTTTTCCTGCCCTTTTAGTCTTGTTGTTCCTTATTGCTCCATTCCCTGTCTTCAGGTCTCCCAGCTCCTAGTGAGAGGAAGTTGCTAACCCCTCCTGGCTTGTCACCTGCTCTGTGATCCAAACCCTGCTGTTCTCCCCTGCACAGTGCTGTTGGGGAGGAGAGGTGGGGCGGGTGAGGGTGTTTCAGGACATTGATGGGGCTCCTCGGGACAGCTGGTCACAGGCCCAGGTCAGAAAACACCTGTTGCCATCAGTTTACTTGCTTCTTTCTCCTTTCACCAGATGGGAGCCTAGCACTAGGAGGAAACCCTATCCTTTGTTAACTCTAAACAGCAAGCCGGGCCCTCTTCTAGGGACTTTATATGTAAGATCTCACTACTTTCATTATCATGCTCAGTGTTTTACAGTTTGCAATGCATCTTTACTGCAAATCTGGAAGGACCGAATAGATTTTATTTTCATTTGGTGGATGAGTAAGTAACAGGACTGAAACCTAGTTCACAAAAGCAGGTGGACTTTTCCAGGGGAGCTGCTAAGGGTCCTAATAATCTAGGGAAAGTGTTTTATTCTTGCCTGTCGTTAGGGACCTTTTAGACAGCCAGGCCTTAGATTGCTGCCCCATCCTGGCATTCACTCGCACCTTTCTCCCTCACATGCATGCATTCAGGCACACACAGGAGCCTTGCGATCTTGCTCTGGGGGAGAAAGCACAGCTGTGCTTTGATAAGCCCTCTCCAGGGTTCTGCGTCCTCCCCTCCACGTGTACCATGATCTGCCCCCGATGGACTGCTTCACGGGAAGCCTCAGCCCAATACAGTCTTAATTCCTGCTGAGGTTTCTGTCTTGACTCGTTGCTACCTGTTCTACTTTGGGAAGCACAGCGCTGGCACTCGCGAGGTGTTCTGTGAAGAATGAGGGTGGTCTGTGTGTATGTCTCAACAATCTTTTGCTACTTGACAAATGACCACTAATTCAGAAGTTTGAAACAACAGCCTTTGTGAGACAGGAACCCAGGCAAGATTTAACTTGGTGGTTCTGGCTTAGGGTCTCTCCTGAGGTGGCCATGAAGTTGTCACCTGAGCCTGTAGTCATCTAGGGCTGGTGGATCTGCTTCCAAACTCACTCCCAGGGGTGAAGTTCCTCTCCGGCTGTCAGCTGGACAGCGCACCGCACGGGCCTCTGTGTTGGCTTCCTGGAGGTCCGCAGGGCATGGCAGCTGTCTCTCTGTAGAGGAGGTGATTTGAGAGAGAGCCCGAGACCGCGGCGGCAGTTGCACCACTATGTCTGCCATGTTCCGTCAGTCGCCAGCTCCGGCACAAGGGGCGGGGCGCCAAGGCGCGGGGCGGCTGAGGGCCATCCTGCAGGCCAGCTACCACAGCTTGTCTATACAAATACTTCACATTTTTCAGAGAGCTTCTCATACACTGTCTCATTTAAAAAAAATTCCATAGGCTTATCTTGTTTTTCCAATAAATCAAAAGCTTCTCTAGGGAAGAGAATGTCACATTTCCAGATCACTCGCCCCTTTCCCCTCTTCCACAACACCCCAACCCACACCAGTGAACAAAACAAACAAACAAACAAAAAAAATGAGCTTCTGTGTATTGGGAAAGGAAACAGCATTCATTGCATGGATTAAGTAGGCTGCTTTACATCCTCAGCCTCAGTTTTTGCCTCTATAAAATGGGGTGTAGAGGAGAAATGGTTGGTCCAGATGTTCTCTAAGGACCCTTCTAGCTGCAGGCATTTTTTCCTGATGTAAATGGGATGATCCCTTTTTGGCAGAAACAGTGGCAGAGAGCTGGGGGGTTCACCCAACCTGCCTGGGCACCTCTGGCAGAGCTGGGAGCAGAACAGCGTCTCAAGACTGCTGGGACTGGCTAACTCGGCGCCAGCCAGCCGCTTGGTAGTTGTTTTCATAGTGTTGCTGTTCCTGCCAGTTCCACTAACCACCACCACCTCTGCCATCCCTTTAACATCTACTAATTGCCACGCCCATTTCAAGGATTTATAGCATCTATATGAGTCACAATAATTTTATGCTATAGGAATAGTTCAATTTTACAGAAGAAAAAAACTAACCATTACTGAGTTTTACCTGAATGATTGGCCCTGAAAAAAAAACAAGAAAGGAGTGGAAAGCAAGAGGTTGAAATTGGGAGGCTGGGTGGAGGGTAACTCGATGCAGGGCAAAATCATTGCAGCCACCCGCAGTTTCTGGCAAGGCAGCTGCCACTTCCCCACACTGAATGGGTGAAGCGACCTCCAGGGACACCTGTGTAGAGGGTGACCTTGACTCCGTAGCTATCTGACTGCATCTCAAACTAGCAAACTGCTATATTCTGAGCCAAGTACAAGATGGGGAAAAAATGCAACACATTTGCTTTACACGCAGTGCAGTGCCCTCGACTTCCAGAAGACGGAAACGGCACCAAGGTGGAGGGGCTGGAGAGGGAAGCGAGGGCTCTGAGCACACGCCTAGTGGCAGGCCTGCCCTTGCCCAGATGTGCCTCAGGACACCATCCGAACCTCTGCTGCTTCATTGAAGAACCTGGGCATCCTCTCTGCCCCATCTCAGGGAATTCCTTTCTCTTCTTTTGGGGTTGGGCTACTCACGGCCCAAGGTCGACTCCAGACTCGTGCCTCTGTTGCCCTCCAGTTCGGCATGATCCCACCTTAAAGTGTTCTGGCCTCCCAAACAAAGCCCCTGAGCAGCAGCCCTGAAAATTTCTTCAAGAAGTTCCTAATTCCCCCTGGGACCAGGGAGCCCGGAACACAGAGGCCTGCTGGTTCACGTTAGAAATCGTTGGGGCCAGGGAGGAAAGAATTTCTCTTTTGTGCTCTTCAGTTTCTTTCAGCAGGGAGAAGATGACAAAACTTAATAGCTCATTACATCAGCCTTCCATTTACTCCTTCCGTTGTTCTTCCATTTGTTCCTTGCCAGAGCTTTATGCACCTGGTATTAGTCTCCCAATCTTAAAAGCAGGGAACTGAAGTTCAGAGATGGTAAATAACCAGCCCCAGGGCATGCAATTAGTGAGAGTCAGAGTCAGGACTTTAGCTCAGATACGTGTAACCTGAGCCTCCACTGTGGGCCCCATGGTGGTGAGTGCCTGTCGCTTGCCACACTGTGTATGTCTTCTGGATGTTTCTGGACATGGTCTAGTTTTAACTCTTGCAACAATCCTGTGGGCTAGGTGTTTTGGTGCCACTTTGTGGATTATGAAACTGGATCAGAAGATTAAGTACCTTGCCCAAGGACACAGAGTTTAGATGTGGCAGGAACCTAGAAGTTCAAAGTGCCCTTGAAGGGCCTTCCTGCCTGCAGTTTCCAGGGCCAAGAGGGAATTCCGAGCTCTGGGCGCTGCAGATCGGATCTTTCCTTGCCAAGACTCCATGCATTCCTCAGTAGGGGTATGAGGTGTGTCCCGGGCTGCATGTCACTCCCACCTTCCACAGTCACAGCTTCAGCACCACCACCTGCCCTGGGACCAGCAGGGCCGTCTAACTGCTCCTTCTTCCACGTGTACGACAGGACTCTTGGATCATCACTTAGAACCCCAGACTTTTATTCTGCCACCCCCTTTTCGGACTCCAACTCCTGCCCTTCCTAAAGTCCACAACCTGTCCACTAGTGTCAGTGACCAACAGTCCTCCTCTACTTCTAACCTGTCCACTGGATATTGAAGGCTCTGGCTTTCTGACATTATTATGTGTTTTGCAATGGGGACACTAGTGCATGGGACAGCTCTTCATTTTGTGGGACTATTGTGTGTTTTGAAGGACATTTAGCATCCTCCGTCCATCTGCACATTAAATACCAGTGAATGATGATGGATCTCACCGACACCTGACTCTCCCCTGAGAACCCTGTTCCTCTGAAGCCCTCTTGAGTGGTGGTGGTTTTCTCTCCAACAGCCCTCACCTACAGGGGCTGGAGTAAGATCCGTGCCCTCCTTGGTCCTTACTGCTGCTTCCAGATCATCCTGGCTTTCTCTTCCTTAACTGCTCCAAACCAAGTTTGCATTGCAAGTCTCTTCTTATCACAATCATCTACTTACTGCCCTCCAGACCCTCCCTCCAATTTTTTGAAGAGTAGGATCTGGCTCATTGTCACCACTCCTCTCGAATTCTTGGCGATTTTAATATCTTTATAGACAAAACTTCTTACCCTTGTCTCTGAGGTCCTTCACCCTGTCTCCTTTAATGGTTTTATCTTTTATCCTGCTTCTGACACTCACTCCAGAACGTGTCATGGAGGAAACCATAGCGATTCCCTAAAGTCACCTCCAACTACCCTTTTTTTTTCTGTTCATCACTTTAGTTTTCCAGTTTACCCTAGAGTTTAAACTTCAAAAATTCGTCTACAGCACCAGGGCCTACAACCCCTTGGTCTTTCCACCTTTTCACTATTCCACAGGCCCTCACTGAGGGTGCTGTCGCCCCAGGGCATTTGCACTTGAGGTTTGCTCTTCCTCAGACACCCACAGGGTTAACTCCATGCCTCATTCAAGGCTTTGCTCCAGTATGAGCCTTCACAGGGATGCTTCCCCTGATCATTTTATGTAAAAGTTTCCCTTACCCCATTATTGTTACTCCTTATGGATTATTTGTCTCCATTGTCCTTTTCACTAAGATACTATATATTTTCCTTTTTATTTATTCTTCTGGGGTGGATGCTTTATGAGGGCAGGGAATCTTATACACTGTTAACCTAGTACTTAGAACAGTCCTTGGCATGGAAATGGTCACCAGTAAATATTTGTTGAATGGAAAAGATGTCCTAGGGCTGGCTGCATTTTGAGCCCTAGGGCATTTGGACTAGGAAACTCCTCCTCCCCACTGTTTCTTATCTTTCAAGAAACCACAGCTATGAACTGGACTGCGCGAGCCACTGAATAAGTAGCTTTTCTGAAGGTGCGGGGAGAGCGTACAGAAGGGGGCTCTGTCAAACAGATGTGGGTGATTGTCAGTGTAGTAGCAAATAAAATTTTGAAAAAAGATGAAAATTCAGATGGATTTCCAATCTCATGAAGGCATGAGCCAGTCTTATTGCTACTCCCTTCTGTTCTCACTCATCTTTCTTTTCCTTCCTTCCCATGTCAGTCTCCCTCTCTTCCCTAATTGTATACAAGGTCTGTCCAGAAAGTATCCAGCCATGTAATATGAAAAATAGAGACATTTATTGAGCAACATACAAGAAACATTGTACATAGGACAGTGGCACCTCAGTCCCTGTCAAAGTAGGCACCTTGGAACCTCACACAGTTCTCCCGGCATCTCTTCCTCTGTTCAAAACATGGTCTTGATCTTGCTGTGGCTTTGTGGCACCTTCTTTGGGCCTGTAGAACCAGGTGACTTCCATTGGGACCACTGGGCCTTCATTTCTGAATCATAGGTGTAGACCCACGAATCACCTCTGCTTATGACCTTCTTGAGGAAATCTGGTTCATTGGTAGTAGTTTGAATCAAATCATTAGCAACTGCAGCACGATACTTTGGGAGCAGAAGCCATGAAACAGATTTTGCCATGACATTTTTATGCCAAGATCCTGTGTCAAAATCTTGGACACAGTAGATTTTGGAATCCTCAGATCACCTTCTAGTTCTCGCACTGTTGGTCACCGATCTTTGTTAATTGCAGCCCGTACACCTTCAACATTCTCAGGTGTTCTGCTTATTGCAGGCCTTCCAGAATGTGGATCACTTTCAACAGATTCTTGACCATCTTTGAAGTGTGTGTGCCACATTTTTATTGGCAGTGCACTCATTGCATCATCCTCAAAATCCTTCTGAACCATCTGAATAGTTTCCATGGAGGAACGTTGAAGTTTAATGCAAAATTTGATGCAGATTTGTTGTTCTATTCACTCAGTCATTTTGAATGCAATGGTCACACAGTACACATGCTCACTCAATGGCATCTACTGCCCCCACTGACTAGTACAGTGAAGTGGTCATTGTTCACACATGTGCATTTCAGTCCACTCTCCTTGGCTGCCTGGTTACATCGAGGTTGTGCAAACTGTCCTTGTTATACTAACAATGGCTGGACTATTTCTGGACAGACCTCGTTTATCTGTCTATTTTCCTTTTTTCCCTCCCTCTCCCACTGTCTTTCATTTTCTTACCTCTCACTCCTTGTTTCCTTTTCTCCCCAGCTTTCTCGGAGAACAAAGAAAATTATTTGTTTTTGGAAAGAATTTTCATTTCAAAGGTGTGGGTGAAATGAGATTGTCACCTTTCCTGAGGTCCCCCTGAGCATGCTGTGCTTTAATGAAATAAATGTCCTGGAGAAGACACGGGGAGGGGAGGTCAGCTGGTCAGTCTGTCCATGTTTGGGTTCTGTCTCTTCCTCCCTGTATGGCCTGTGTAGTCTAGGGCGACGGGCAGGGCAGGGCAGGGCAGGGCAAACTTGTCACTAACTCCTTGCCTTGTGCTACTTCTAAAACAGACATAAGTGACAGTCAAGTGATTTTGAAGACATTTGAAAGAAGAGGTAGGGAGAAACCCTCTTTTGATAGTGAATTTGAAGCAATAGACAAACATAATCCTCTTCCTGAATGGGAAGTTTTCTGTCCATGGGTGAATGGGCCTCAGGGAGGCCAGTTTCTCTTTCTCCTTAATGAGTTAGGCTACAACAGTCGCATGTAGTAGAGCGAAGGGAACAGATCTGATGGTGGGGCACTGGCTCACAAAGTAGGAAGCAGAGGTGTTGGGGAACTGCACCACAGAATTTGTCAGTCTTCATTGGCCAGGATGTGTGCCAGCATGGAAAGAGCATGGACTATGATTTCAGGCATACTTGAATTCAAATCCATGCATTACTATTTGCTGCATTATTTTCTGCCTCCAAACCTTCTCGTGTTGCTTAACTGTTTTGTGCCTTAGTTTCCTTGTCTGTCAGATGGCAATGATAACAGTCCCTGTCTCTTTGTGTTGTCATAAGGACTGGAAATGATACATAATAATGATGAGACTGATAATTAGCATGCATTTAGATATTTCTCTGCCAGACATTGTGCTAGGTGTGCACACTAGCTCCCATAAAGTTCCCAGAACAACGCTGGGCTCACAATAGGCATTTGACACATTTTAAGTGACATTGTTATCCAGCACTGCATTGGAGAGTGAAAAAATGACTTCAGGGACATGAACATTTAACATACATGAATATTTCAAGTCACTTTTCTGCTGTGAGATGGAGAATCAGCTTCTCTGGAACCTCGATACAAAGAGAAATATTCACCAAAATGGATTACGTTATGGCTGCAGAAAGAACTCCAAAAATTCAGGGTTTTTACTTAACAATGATGTATTTCTCACTTAGACTAAATGACCAATGTGGATCAACCTGGGGTTCTGCTCATTGCTGTCACTTAGAGCCATTGGTGGATGGATGCTCCATCTTGACACCTGTTTCCACAATTACCAAAACAGAAAAAAGGGGGGCTGATATAGAGAAGCAGGAATTAAATGATTCTGCCCAAAAGTAATACATGTCTCTTTTATTCACATTTGTTTGGCCAAGGCAAACCACTTAGTCACGTATAATTTGAATGTAGTGGAGAAATGCAATCTACACCCAGGAGAATGAAAATATCTGTGAACACACCAATAACCGTGGACCCTAGTGAGCACCACAGAAGGGCACGGTGGACTTCACTGACGCTCATAAAGAATGAGTAATAAGAAGTACTATGACCTGAGCATCTGTGTGATAGGTATCGTGTCAAGTACTTTGCATTCATACATCAGTTAATCTTCCCAAGGAGGTCTTAATAATCTCCATGTTATAATGTAGAAACTGAGGCTCAGGGAAGTTTGATTACAAAGGCTTAATGGTATTAAGGGTAGTGTGAGTGTAGTCTGCACAGATGTTCTTGATTTACAGGGAAACCTTTCAAAAAGGACAGTGTGGTAGGAGGTTGTAGAGACTGATATCTAGTTTCACTTCCTTATTTTTAAAGTCTGAGCACGTGCCAGGACAGCAGACAGGTCTTGAGTGTCAACTCAGACAGATTTGCATTGGCTGCTGGGGAACCGCAATGAGAAGGCTGTCCAATGGCAGAGGGTGGTGTGATTGATGAAGAATGCCTACTGTGGGCATAGTAAAGGGGGTGGCAGCACGGAAAACAGATGTTTATCACTTCTGGGCACATTTTTAACCTCTCCGGGCATGTTATATCACTTACAAAATAAGGTTAATAAAACCTTACCTGAGTGAAGGTAGGAGACTGGCCAAGATGATTTTTGGATGTCCTCAAAGGGTACTTTCTGTCCCTAGGTGCATATATTCCAATTCATTTTATGAATACTGTTCCATCATGTAGTCATGAAAATTCATTAATATGTATGGAATGGGGCTGTGGAAGGGCACTCAACAGATTGAGTCATTGAAAACTGCTCCTAAAAACAGCAGAGACTTTGACAGAAATAGCGAATCATTTATTGGCACTTAAAGGTGCCAATCATCACTGCCCTACCAATCATCTGTGAGCCGATTGCACTGCCTAGTCTATAGATCCAAGGCCTGTATTTCTCAGTCTGGGGTGACATGTTGGGGAGGCATGAATCCTCAGATAAACATGCCTCATCATTTCAGTGGTGATTTGGGGAATATGAGCAATATATTTTTCTTAAGGTAGACAAGATGCACTCAACATCCCAGGGGGAAGTACTGAAAAGGGTTATGTGAAGGGATTTTAATTGAGATTCTATTTACAGAGGGATGGCCAGGATTAAAGGAACTAATAAGAGGGGTGAGATAATCAGTGACAAGCAATGCAAGGGACCATTACCACTCATAGGCCCGAGGGAATGACAGGCGGGACAGGTGTTACTGGAACCTGTGAGTGACATGGCTGATCAGGAAGGTTGCCCAACCTAGCCACAGCCCCAGCAACTTAGCTGCTGCCCAGACTACTGCCGCACAGGGAGAGGGTGGGGGCTAATCTCCAGAATGGTCTCTTCTGCTGACAGCCTGTCAGAGGGTAAGGGAGCCTGGGTGGTACAGACATGGAAGACAGACCCCTTGGGCCATGCAGCAGGGCAGGGCAGGGTGAATAATGGCTCCAGAAGGACAAACAGAAGGCCTAGCACCCATGAGGAGACATATAACGTGGAATACACATGTAGAATCACATGCATTTAAAGGTGTCACGTCACAGATGAACAAGGAGGAAAGAGGGAGCACTGATGTGTGGGGTTTATATTCATCTTGATTTGGGGGCCAGGCATCAGCCTGGAGGAGGGAATTGGAAGCTTTTGGGAAAATTTTTTTTGGAGTGATAATCTAATGCTTTTCTTTAATTTTAAGATGCCCTGCTGACCACAGAGCAGATGCCTCCATGAGGGCAGAAAAAAGTCCTACAACTGCATTTCCCAGCCAGGCAACCTGCAGCCACATGTGGCCACTTAAACTTTAAATGAAACTAATTAAAATTAAATAAAATTTAAAAATGTAATTAATTCCTGCCTTGGCTGGTGTGGCTCAGTGGATTGAGTGCCGGCCTGCGAACCAAAAGATCACTGGTTCGATTCCCAGTCAGGGCACATACCAGGGTTGCAGGCCAGGTCCCCAGTTGGGGATGTGTGAGAGGCAACCAATTGATGTATCTCTCGCACATGATGTTTCTACCTCCTTTCCACTGTCTCTAAAAAGTAAATAAATAAATCTTAAAAAAATGTAATTCCTGAATCTCAGTAGCCACACTTTAATTGCTCAACTGTGACACGTGGTTATACCATATTAGTGCATAACGTCTCCATCACCAGAGCCAGCTCCTTCGGGCAGACTGGCCTGGATCCTTGCACATGGCCCTGGATGGGCTGGGGGCTGGCAAGAGGATCCAAACCTGTCTTCACCACAGAATCCTCTCCTGGATGACAAGCGACTCTGTCTTGGCCTGTACAGTTTTCCTGTGCAGTCAGCAAAATATTAATGATGATAATGGCAGCCCACAGGTGTTTAGTTCTTAACATGAGCCCTGCAGTGTGCTAATGGTTTTATTTCCATTTTAGTGATGCAGAAACTGAGGCTTAGAGAAATTCAGTGACCACACACTATTAAATTACCCTATATAAAATTGCCAATATTCAGCTGTTCTTGATGAAAATGGCAATTTCACATGCTTCAACCTCACAGTACATGACCAAGCCAGGTTTCAAATCCAGATCCAAAGACCATGTCAAGTTCAAGGTGGCTAAGCCTCTGTAAGTGACCACCTTGAAACCTACTTCAGAGGGCTTTTTAAGGATTTCGTGATGTTGGTTCTGTGCCTGGTGCAGAAGGGGGCTCATAGAATGTTGGTTTTTTGTTTTCACTCCTTTCTGTCTATCAGTCTCATTCTCTTGGGAGGCAGAGCACAGCTGTTTAAACAGATGTGGCTACTGAGATTGGGAGGAGGAGGCTGCTGTCATTTACCATATCCCCTCCCAGGGACCTGGAAAAGTTCATCTTCCTCACCAAGACCTCCTGTAGCTGGCCCCCAGGCTCGACCCCGCTCTCTCTCAGGGAGTCTCTTTTGCTGGACTGCTCAGGGTCATTCTCTCTGGGTCTCGAGCAGAGGCGGGGGTGATGGGCACTGGCTCTTCCTCTCCCCTGTGTCCTTAACAGCCCCAGCAGATGCACTTCATCAACTAACCCCTCTCCTAGAGACCTCAGAAGGATCTGGAAGGCCGGAGGTGGACTGGAAGGGGCAGCTGCGGCACTGAGCTGGTCAGGTGGTTATACAAGCTGTGCTCCGACCTCCTGCTTGCTGTGACTCTGTTTTTGTGACTCTTGCTGGCAAGAAGCCTGACTCAAAATTCCTCCCTGTTATTTGGCAAGAGGAGGAGAAGTCCCCTTGGTGGAGGGTCCTGCTATTTAGGAGGGGTTTAAGGATTTGGGGGTAATTTCCATCCATGTGAGGAACCTTTGTCTCTCAGAAGCAATAGTATAGGGTTGCCAGATCTAGCAAATGAAAACATAGGATGCCCAATTAAATTGGAATTGCAGATAAACAATAGATCTTTTTTAGTAGAAGTATATACCATGCTATAATTAGGACATACTTTTAAAAATTATTTATTTATCTGGAATTCAAATTCACTTGAGCATTCTGTATTTTATCTAGAAACCTTCCAATCAATATGGGGCTTCTGTCCACCCTTCAGATGCCAGTTAAGCTGATATCATGGGCACTTAGGGGTAAGAGGGAGGGAGATCTAGATCTAGGTTTCCTTGATGCCCCCTAGCTTCACATTCATAGCTCCCTGTGTGAGGGGCAGAGGGAAGTGCGTTAGACCCATGGCTCTCAGGATGTGGTCCCTGGACCAGCCGCCGCAGCAGCATCCCCTGGTGCTCCGTAGAAACACAAATCCTTGTGTCATACAGACATACTGAATCAGAGGCTCTGGGGGTGGGCCCAGGAATTTGTGTTTAACAAGCTCTTTGGTGAGGCTGATGCCATTTGAGAACCACAAGTTCAGAGCAAGGGCCTTAGGAATTGGACTGACCAGGGCTGGAAACCCAGCCTTACTATTTACTACAGTGTCAACTTGCCTGAATTACTTAACCTCTCTGAGCTTCTGTTTCTTCCTAAATTTAAAAAAATATTTCTTTATAAATAAAAAAGGGAAGTAATACCTAATTTAGGGATATATTAAGATGAAATAAAATGATATATTATAAAGTACAGCCCACAATGCCTGTAATTGTAAGAACACACAAAATAATTACTCATTTGTACAACATAAGCATAGGTTCAGTCATGTCTTGAGACAAATTGATGGTCAGCATAGCAAAAGTTCTAGTTATTGGGGCAATCAACATTTGCTTAATTCAAAGGAGCCTTTCCTTTCCAGGACTTCAATTTCCAACAGTCTAGGGGAAAAGGGAGGAACTAGCAGGAACAGGGGACGGGAAGAGAAAGGACCGCATCTGCGGGGAATGGCTTTCTGACCCACAGACAGAGCCCAGAGTGGAGGGCCATGTTGGTCTAATTCCCTTTGCTCAGTGCTCTGCCTGGAACAGTCCCCCAGAAGCAGGAATTTTTTATTTGTTTTTTGGGGTTTTTTTTGAGGAAAGGGAAGGGAAAGGAAGCCTAGAGAGATGAGGATATGTGGGGGCTCCTGTCAAGAGAGGTGGTGTCCTTCACACTTCACCGTGTTTCACAGGTCAGGTCTGGGGCTCTCATGTTAAGTCTGGACCAGGGTTTCTCAACGGCTCTATTGGTATTTTGGGCCTTGTAATTCCTTGCTATGGGGCTCTCCTGTGCACGATTAGCAGCATCTCAGGCCTCCACCCACTAGATGCTAGAACCCCCTTATCCTCCCTCACAACAGTGACCATCAAAAGTATCTCTAGTTGACAAGTTTCCAGGGGGGTGGGGGAGTGGACAACAATCAAATCTCCCTGGACTGAGAACCATTGATCTAGATAGAGAACCTACTAGACAGTACCCACTCAAGCAGTTTTAACAGCTTTCATTTATTGAGCATTTACAAATGTTATCTTCATTCCCCATGCTCATATTACAGGTAGTTCTGGTTACCTACATTTTACAGTTGAAGAAACTGAGGCTCAGACAGTTAAAGTAACTTGTCCCAAACCCTATAGTGGGTAGGTCTGGGCTTCTGACTGAGGTTGGTCCGATGCTGAAGCTCATACAGCTCCTGCCACAACACTCCCTCTCTCTGGGAAATTAAGAATTTCTTTTCTTTAATGCAAGAAAATCCTTCTCTAGTCTACTCAGGTCCAAAACTATTTATTTAGAAGCCATGAGATGCAATAAGAGAAATCTACGATGTTGTTCTTCTCAAGGAGCTTTCAATATCAATATCTCCAGGAAGGTGAGAGTCCCCCACAGCACAGTGTGTGGCAGTCTGAGTTTGGGTTAAAATGAACATCTGTGAGGTAGAACTCTGTGCACTGAGTACCCTATGTGTATGCCTGCCTCACGTGTCCTTTCCCTGGCGATCCTGATGATAAAAAAAGGAAGGAAGAAGGAGGCCTGGAAAGTCACGGGAAACTACCAGCCACCCATCCTATGGAATATTAATTCTCTTGCCTTGTGGTGGGCTGTGAGTTGCTTTTAGCCAAACACTCAGCAACCTTCTTTCTGGCTCGCTGCATGAAGTTCACCTTTCCCCTTTCCCTTCGTATGGCAGTGTACTCATAAGCCTTGAGCTTGCTGTAGTAATCGGAGAATTTGTTGTAGAGGATGGAGATTGGCATCCCATTGAGGATGATCCCAAAAGCAATGCAGAGGAAGGCAAAAAGCCTGCCCAGGTGAGTCTCTGGGTACATGTCTCCGTAGCCCACAGTGGAGATGCTCACCTGTATAAGAAGGAAAGCAGGACAGAATTGTTAGCACTGTGAGGGAGGAAAAGAAAGGGAGAGAGAACAGGCAGAGAGGTGGCTTGTATTCCTGAAGGTGCACATGGGTCATATAAGAGCTCCCCGTGAAGCCAGTTTCAGGTACCAGAAAGCTTGCCTGCAGGACCCCTGTCATAGAAAGAACACAGGCTTCGGAGGTAGAAGACTTGGATTTAAATCCTGGCTCTCGCTTCTAAATTTTCTTACATAAAATACCTACTTGAAAGGGGGTTGTAAGGAGCATATAAGGCAACATGTGTAAAGTCCCTGGTATAGAAAGGGCTCAGTAAATGGTCTTTGCCTCCCCTCAGCTGGGGCCAGCTTTAGGACTGGGAGCCCTGGGTTTGCCTACATAATATACATGCTGAAAAGAGCTCAGGCTTAGAATCAGTCAGACCCTCTTCAAGTCCTGACTCTGACCCTTCCCAGCAGATTGACCTGGGCAAAACATCCAGGGTCTCTAAGCCTTGGCTCCTTCATCTGGAACAGGAGGGAGAGTATTACCTAACTCTCAGGATTCCTTTGAAGACTAAGTAAAAAACTGAAGCACTTAACACAGTGTCATGCACACAAAAGGCATTAAACAACCTCCTCTCTTGTCCTTTTTTCATTTTTAAAATAGAGACAATTATAACACTTCTCAGAATTATTATTTAGTTCAGAAGAAATATTTTACATAAAGGTGCTTTAATTGCAAGGAAAAACACACTCTTGTTATTTTACAAAGGGACTTGCTTTTTAAGACATCACCAACCAAAGATATGTTCACCCTGCATGAAATTCTTCCCATCACTCTTGTCACAGTGCTTTCGATTCCACTAATTAGAAATGTATTTAGGTTAACAAGCTTCTGCTTTAACATGTAAATACCCACAAAACTAGTTATCAGTCAGGGTATCTAGAGAAAACCCTGGAAAACCTCTTGAGGGTTGTTATTTATGCCTCATGTACTAAGACTCCCCTTATTCCCCAGACTATAGGCAGAATTAGTCAGGGCTGTTGCTTACAGCTGAAAAAGCTGTGCATCACACAACTCCAGGGGGCACTGTGTGCTTTGTCAGTTTGTGCCGTGGTTGCCACAACTTTCCAGCAGATGGTAGTAAATGTGCGAGGTCATCCCATTGCCCTGCTCCAAAATGGCCTTTAGCTTAGAAGTGTAAACTTAAAAAAAAATGTGTTAGTTAGAATGAGTGTGATTGATTAGTTAGGATGCAATGGTGCCGTGGGCCAGCTGGGCAAATGTGGTGGAGTTGATAAGAACAGTAACTCCATCCAGCCCTTTGGGGTGGATGACCCACTGCCTCTCACTGCTCCCTCACTGGTGAGAGACCCCCTGAGGGACAGGCAGTCCTTCCCACAGTGGAAGTATACAAGCAAGCATCTAAGAGAGGCAGCACTGTGTAGACTAGGTTAAGGAGACAGGTATAGCACTAGGCTGTGTGGATCTGAGTCTACTTCTCAGCTGTGCGACTTGGTCAAATCACCTAAATTTTCTCTGCCTCTGTTTCCACTTTCGAAGTGAGGGGAGAATAACAGTGCCTACCCCACAGGGCTGTTGTGGGAACTGAGAGTGCCTGGCACAGGGTGCCAGTACTCACGCTTCTGAGACCAGCAGGCTGTGGAAACAGGCTTCTCCCTGGCTCCTGTTGGTGCTGTCTGAGGGAGGGTGGCAGGGGCACACCGGCCCCAGGACAGACTCCCTTTTTCCCGCCTTCTGGATCAGTGATCAAGTGAGATTGTAGATCAGTCTCCAAGTCTGTTTGCATGTGTGTGTGTGTTTCTCGACACTGGCCACACCAAGAGTAAAAGCATCGGAGTCAGATGTCTTCCAGGGGTGTGAACTGAGCATATGTCACTAACAGCATTGCTCACACACCTGTGTATGTTTAGTTTTAGTCCCCTTTCCCTGGAGGAGGCCTAAAGGGAGTTGCATAGTAGGGGTAAGTGACAAGAAGGGTAGTTTTAGAACAAGAAGCTTCTATGAAAGGCCAAAGCAGAGTTTTAGGTAAACCAGTTCCTCCGGGGTGCAGGATTGGGGTGGGGAGGGGGAGGCTAGGATGCTGAAGAAATAAAATAATTAAGACAAAGTGCCTTTTTAAAGCTGCTGCTCAATCCTTTTACTGGCCTTGCTTTACTCCCAAATGCAACTTCATTTTTTTTTTGGCTGAACTTTGGGTGAAAAGTTAAAAACAAAGAGAATTGGCTTAAGGAAGTTTAAATATTTGATATGCATAACATGGTCTAAATATTTTTATATATCTTGGATCTTTAATTTTAGAGAAAAGATCTCTTCTGCTAGGAGGCCATGTATGCTGGTGTTGAAGAATTTGTTCAAAATGCATAGCTAATTTATGCATTGTTGGTTCTGTGGGTAATTTAACTCAACTAGGGATCTGCTTGCTCCTTGGCTCTAAGAGGAACTCAGGATTTTTTGGCTTTAGGGAACTTTTTCTCCATGTGCCACAGGCCAAACCATTCTCCCTGGATGAGCATTAAAAGTGGAAGGCCCCAGACTGGCCCATCTGAATATGCAGGGGGAGGAGGGAGTTCTCACATTAGGATGTGTTCGGTTTGGAAATGTGACCAAAATTTCTACAATCCATCATAATATCCTGAACCCTCCCCCATACAAAAAATAAAAACAAACAAAAAAGCCCAACCCCCTCTAAAAAACAACCCCCAGCTGGTTCAGCCATTCTGCACACGGGAAATTTACCATTCCATTGACAACTTACATATTTTCCCTGGGTCCCAACAGCAAGAATGTGACCTTCCTCTAGCAGCTTACCCTCTAATCAGCAAATCGTGGCCTGCTAAACATTACAAGGAGGATAAGCATCCAATTTTCCTCCAAAAAAAATGTTGAGAATGGCTATACTCGAATTTCTCCCTCAACAAGGAATGCTTGTTTCCTTCATAATGAACTAGGCATATATCACTAGCCAGTAATCCATGCATCCTGGAATTATGATCCCCAGAAATAAAACTGACTTTTCAAAAATAATTAACCACCCCTTCTAGTTTTTCCAAAAAAAAGTTTGAGGAGGTAAAGACTAACATTTTCAGGTTAAGATTACTACATACCTCAGTCCTTCAAAGGAGTCAGCTTCAAACACTATACTTAGCCCATCCACGCTGCTGTTGCTACAAATATTTTAGGAATTCTTCCTTTGGATTATAATCTGCACAGATTCAGTGTTATGACCTTGAAACAAATGGTCTTGTTGGGCACACTAGGGCACAATTATCTGGTGCCCCTTCTAGAGATTATTATACCTAGAGGGTTAACTTTAGATGCCAATCTTAAACTTAAGAGTCTTGATCACTTTATTATTTTATTTTCATTTTTTCCTTTTTATTGAATTTATTGAGGTTAACAAGCCTCAATATTCTGGTTAACAATATTATACAGGTTTCAGGTGCACGATTCTACAACACATCATCTGTATACTGTATTGTGTGTTCACCACCCCAAGTCAAGGCTCCATCCATCACCAATCATCCCCCTGTACCCTCCTCCACTGCCCCCACCCTGTTCCCCCGGCAGTCACTACAGTGTTGTCCATGTCCATGAGTTTTTTCTCTTTTGCTTTTCTTGCTCAATCCCTTTGCCCCTCCACCGTCCCCAACAGCTGACAGCCTGCTCTCTATCTATGAGTCTGTTGAGTCCTGGCTATTTTAAAATATTGAATCTACCCTCAAAAAAAGTGAAGATTGAGCACCATTACAGAGAAGCAAATGGACATGTCACCAACTCTTAAGATAATTCCTCAGTGGAATTCAAAGAATGTTTTGATCAGCAAAAGCAATGTTAGAATCAAATCATGAGTGACCACCCTGAGGAGAACAGCCAGCTCACCCATATAGTACAGTTTTTACTTTGCGTAAATTATACAACAAGGAGGGGTGTGCAAAAGCTAAAACAAGGTTGGGACCTAGTCATCTACCCATAGAAAGGTCCAGAACAACATGATGCCCTCTGATTCTGCCACCTGCCTAGCACTTCTACCTGCTTGCCCTCTGCAACTCTGTCATGTCCCACATAAGTCCTAAAAATGGTCAACAGGAGGAGCATACAAAGACAGAAGGGGACTACCCCCAAATCAGGAGTCCAAGATCAAAAGTCATAAAAGTGCCTAATAGCCTTCGGCCGCCGACAGCTCCTACACTAGTTTCGAAGGAGCTAGGAGAACTGGAATGCCTTCTGGGTCAGACATCTACCTGTTGTCTCTCGGTCCCATGCCTCACACCCTCCTGTACTTTATTTTGTAATTCTGCAACTGGGAGTCTGCAAACCACATTTCCTGAATTCCTTTGCCCTCCTCTCTTTGGGTGTGTCCTGACCAGGAGAGACACCGTTGGGAGACTGGAAGGTTTGATGAGGAGATCAGGGTCCTCCTCCTCCAGTAACAGCAGATATTTATGGCTCAGGCATCTCCCTGCTCAGCACCAGCCTCACCTACAGGGTCCCTGCCACAGCCACCTGGAGGCTCTGCCTCTGTACTCCTGTGTTGGTACCTCTCTTCTCCTTGTTCCTCCAGTTCTAGGGCCGGCAGATACTTCCTACATTTACCAATCTTTAGGTTATCTCAGTTTCCTCTTTTTGCTTCTAGCCTTCATACACCTAAGTATCTATTTCCCTGTATCAAATTTCCTCTGTTTAAAACACCCAAAATGTTTTCTATTTTCCTCAGTATAAGTTGACTGATTCACCTTCTAAATGGGTCCCCTCAAAGCATGCAGTCTTGAGTAAAAATAAAATAATATAAAATGTATTTCAGTGATCTCATAAGTACCACTTATTTGCAAGGAAATGATATCATACTTTAGGAAAACAAGGATAGAAGCAAGGTCTCTGGGGCATAATTATCAGATGCCGCAGCTGGAGATGAAATTTCTTTTTGAAGACTTTTTGTCACATTTTGAAGGAATAAGTTCATGACATCATTTCCTGTTTAGTTTCTACTGCTCTAACTTGCTCTGGAAAGCTCAGAAGGAAATGGTTTGTTGAACAGCCAATTATCCTTTTCTCCGTAAAAACAGAGCCACACTGGAGACAATGATTACAGCTTCATCACAGAGTTAATTGTACTTGTCGGGTGCGGCCATGCATTTCCCACACCCAGGCAACCCTGAGAGCCCCAGCATGGCTGGAGCCGCTCCAAGCATGGGCCTCTTTATCTGGACACAGAGAAGCTCTCCCAAGATAGAACAGCTGACCCTTTTGTATGTCCCACAGTCTTTCTCTTTCCCCAGTAGAGAAGGAATCACTTCTGTTTTATTTTCCCTCAAATGTATCTGGAAGCAAAGGTTATTGCTTCCATGTGATAAAAACTATTCACTAGTCAGATATGGTAGCTTCTATTTACTGTGGGTGTACTATAGGCTAGCATTTTACATATGTTTCCTATTACATTAGTGCTCACAAATAACCATCATTTGACAGATGAGTAGGATGGGTCTATTTTATATAATAATGCACAAGCATCTGCAGACACAAGTGTCCAGGAGGGAATTCTCCTGCAGCTGTAGGAGAATCACAGTAATGACATTTATTGTATCCCTCTTAAAACCCCAAGTTGAACAGAGGAATGTTGCAGGATCCTTGGCATAGAGAGAGGGAAGATTTTTAAAAGCAAGTCAAATTCGGGGTGATCTGAAAGCACTAAAAACACGGAAGAATGTATTAGAGAATCTAATGTGGGTGATACAGCACTGGAGTGGTGGAAGAAAATATCAATTCTACTATCCTTAACCTCATGTTTAGAATTTCAGAATGGTACGTTTTCTGATGTGTGTAATATATTTGGGCAGGAATTTCTTACTCCAATAGAATGATTGTGCTACTGGAACTAATTCTTTATACCTTCCTGTATCCAAGCTCTTTGCCATATAACTTTACAGTGCTTCCCTATAGTGGGTGGGCTAACCTGCCCTGCTTGCCCTTTGACTCTGAGTTTGGCCTTGTGACTTGCTTTGGACAATGGGTTGAGCAAATGACATTGAAGGAAAGCTTACAGTGCTTGTATGGTTGGGCTTGCATTCTCTCTTGTCTTCAACCATGGTCATGGATACATGTCTGCTGGAGAATGAAAGATACGTAGCCTAGTCTCCTCCTTCATTCCAGCCATCTGCCAGCTGGAATGGTATGAGTCCAAATGAGAAGAACCTCCTAGTGGAAACCAGCTGAACTTAGAATTTATGAATCACTCAACACACATTGATCATGGGTGTGTGCTCAAAAATTTTATATAAAATCTTGAAGACTATTCTATCCATTACTTCTAGGATTCTATTTCTCAGCTTCTCGTGTTTTTTAGTTAGGTGTATTTATATGATTTTCTTCTCATTGTTTAAACTTTACCTACATGTCATCTTCTCCAACAGGGTAGATTCTGTCACCCAAGTCACTTTCAATCCTATTATCCGATACAAGACACACAAATATCTGAAATAATTATCTTTCTCCATTAGAACATAAAGTCCATGGGGGAAAGAACTTTACCTCTTCTTTTTTCTATCACTCAGTATCTCTAGTGCTTAGAATACTAGGAACCCTGGAGGTGCTCAGAAAATTCTTGCTCAGTGAATGAATGAGGTGGATTTTTGTGGGTAACATGAGGAACTGGCCCTAATATTTGCATCTTTTTGCTTTATATCTATATAAGGAAACAAGATGCTTCCTTATATAGATATAAATATTACAGTGTTAGCATAGGTAATAAGAACTGGGTTAAGAAAACATCAGTCCTAGGGAATAGAGTAGTCCTCAAATGCTCAAGGGTAATTGTTCTTATAGATTAGTTTAGAAATAAATATGCATTATCAGTCTTTTATCTAAGTCTTAATGATTTTTAATACTATAAATAATTCTCAAAGAATAAGATGGACAAAGGCCATTGGTAAAGGTTAACATTAGGAAATGGCAAGGTTGAAATGTACCAATTTTGGTCTATGAAAATAGTGCCTGATAGAAAGGCCACAAAAGAAAACACATAGTAGTAAAAGTAATAATTGGTAAAATTTTTTGCAGATCAAACCTGAATGTTGTTTAAATTTTTGCTGTGAAATTTATGGAAAACACTGGTATTGAGTAAAATAATTTCAGCTAATATAAAAAAGGGATAATTTGTAAGTTAAACATCTTTGTATATTAAGCTGATGAAGAAATTAAATGGGATCAATGGGCATTCACTTCAGGAAATTTTTTAAAAAGAAAAATCCAGTATTAGAAGCAATTTTTAAATAAAAATCTTTGCATTAATATACAAAAGGTAAAAGAAGTTTGTGGGTTAAAATTATAGTATTAAAGAGTCCACTAGGTGCAGCCCATATGGGCTAATCTCCTAAGACATAAAAATAGATGGAAACTTGACTCTCTAAAACTTGAATTATATCATCATCATGTGTATTTGCTCTTTTCCCTTCCTACTTTACTCACCTCCAAAGTAAATGTCACTTGCTGGGGACAAATTATCCTCCATCACTCCATCTGTACACACAGTTTATCTACTATGGGGATGACCTTTTGTCATGTGGAATATGATCAGAGGAGTGGCATTTGGCTAGTTTGTTTGCAAGAGTCTAACGTCATCCCTTCACTGAAGAAAGCTCACAAATCCTGCAGTGCATGTGAGCACTCACTTTCCAGGGGAGGAAGAAAGCCTCAGTGAACTGCAGAGCTCTCCATCCTCCCCTTTTAGAGATGAGGAAACAGGATGGGGAGTGAGGGAGTGAGGTTTCGCAGCTCATTATTTAGGGTCGCAGTTCATTATGACCAGATCTGACACTAGAACTGAAATAGAAATCTCCATCCTACCAAACTACATTGTTAGTAGCCCTGGGGTGTTTCAAATGTTCACTTGAGACTTTGGGCTCTGACCTACCCAATGTTAATGTTGAAAATATCAACTTTCTAACATGGAAAAAGCTTGTCATATTTGCTTAATGTATTTAAAGGCATTACAATAATCTACTTAAGAACATACAGAAACTACACACCTAGTACTTTCCTATGTGTACATGTCAGCCTATTCGTTGACCTAAGAAGACCCAGTCAGCACTTCCAGGGATTCAGGGATTTTCCAAACATTTAGTTAAGCATCCCAGAAATACAGGTATGTGAGTAAATAGTATAAATTGTTATAAAACAGCAAACACTAAAGAAAGCAATGACAAAAATAGCTAGTATATGAACTGTTCAAGGCCTGCAGAAGAACTAAAGAATGAAAGAGGAAGTGCTAGGGTGTAGAGACGACGTGGACTTTGCACTTGGACAGGCCTGGGCTTCAGTCCTCACTCTGGATTTAGCTGTGTGTCTGCACTCAAACTCTCTGCACCTCAGTACTTCTTTCTGTAAAATGAGGCAATAATACCAGATCCTGAAAGAATTCCAATGACATTGGAGCAAGTGTACTTTGAGATGCTTCTTCCCACACTGATTGAGCTAGAACCAGCGGGACTCTAGTTAGGGTTGACAGTGTTCAGCCAAGTCTATTTCCCCTCCTAAACAAATATACAGTTTCCTTACCAAAAAAAAAAAAAAAGAAAGAAAGAAAGAAAGAAAAAGGAAGCCACCTCCAATGTGTCCTGTTTTAAATAGAAATAATGATCATAACCATTTTATAGGGTTAAGATAAAGTTATATTAAACTACTTAGGATAATAGATGCTCAATGAAGGGCAATTAACAACAAGAATGATGATGAGGAAGCTTCCCACATACATCAACCGTGATCCTCCTTAAAATCTTCCTGTTACGGGTTTTAAAACTAAATCTAGGTTTGGAGATTCCTAGGATCAAGTCAAATTCAGTTACTTCCTGGACTGCAGTGTCTCTGTCTCTCCAACACTCTACCACCCACCTCTGTTTCTGTTAGCTGCAGGCAGCAGTGGGGTGGTCCTTGCCCAAGACAAGGGAAAGATCAGGGGGATGAAGACAGACAGCTGATAACCAAAGAATGGGAAGGCTAGGGAAGATGTTGGAAAGCCCAAGGTCATGGTACTCACCGCGGCCCACCACCAGGCGTGGGGGATGCTGGTGAAGTTGGTGCCGGGCATGTCATGCTCCACGGAGTGGACAGCGGCGGAGAAGGCAAAGATGCCCATGGTGATAAAGAGCAGCAGGCAACCCACCTGCTGGTAGCACTGGCGCAGTGTGAAGCCGAAGGCACGCAGCCCGGTGGAGTGTCGTGCCAGCTTGAGGATGCGGAAGATGCGCATTAGGCGCATGATGCGCAGCACCTGGCCCACCCTGCCCACAGTCTCGAGGTCATGCTCCCTGGAGGAGCCCTTGCCACGTTGCTGGTCCTCATTCGTGAAGCACTCCAGTAGCAGCTGTAGGTAGAGTGGCAGGATGGCTACCAGGTCCACTAGGTTGAGGGCGCTGCGCGCAAAGCGCCGCAGGTCTGGCGTGGAGGCCAAGCGCAGCAGGAACTCGAGCGTGAAGAAGGCAATGCACAGCATCTCCACATGCTCCAGGATGGGCCACCGGCCGCCCTGCTCTGCTTGTTGGTGCATCTCCTCCACCGTGTTGAGTGCCAGTGCCACGATGGAGATGAGCACGAAGAGGCTGGAGGCCACCCCGATGGCCTTGGCAGCCACCGATGAGAAGGGCTTCTCCATGAGGTTCCAGAGGCGTTGCCTCTGCGGCCCATAGAAGCGCATGTCTCGGAAGAGCTCCTCTGCCTCTTCGGCCTGCGCCTGGGCACGCAATTCACGCTGGATCTTTAGCTGCTCACTCAGCTCATCACGCCGCTCCTCGAAGCAGATGCGGCAGCAGCGGGGCGTGTACTTGAGCCGCACGCCCCAGTAGCCCAGCTCTTCCAGGAAGCTGCGTGGGCACAGCTCATCACGGACGAGCAGCACCCCTGACATGTAGAAGTTGTAGATAAGCTGGAAGATGGCCGGGTCACGGTCAAAGAAGTATTCATCTGTCTGCTCCTCGTAGTCGTCACAGAGGCCCAGCTGGAGGCTGCGACTGGTGGAGGTAGCCAGGCGGCCCAGGCGCGTCTTGGGGTGGCAGGCCAGCTCAGTGTAGTGTAGGCGGTAGCTCTGTCCACCCACATTCACGTTCAGCGTTGAACTTTCTGTACGGACTTCTGTCTGGGTGGTGGTGGCCTCCTCTGGCTGCTGGTCCTTCTCCACCAGATTGTCCTTCCACTGCTCCTCCTCCTCCCCATCCTCCTCCTCCTCAAAGTAGTAGTTAAAGTTGCCCTCTGTCCACGGTGGGATGCTGGCCTGGGAGTCTGACTGGGCCCCCAAGGAGCAGATGCTCCTGCGGTGTTGGCTGTTCCCTGAATTGGGTGCCTCATCACACTCCGGCGTATTCCACGGCCTGTAGCTCCAAGACCACCTCCTCTCGCTGTGTTTCAGCATGGCTATGGGAAACGGACCCCTTGCTTTTCCCTCCTGGCTATTGTAGGGCCCCTGGCCTGCTCACTGCTGCTAGGAGGATGGATCATGTGCCCTGCATTGTCTTACAGAGGACTGCAGACCGAGGGTCCTGCATGGCCCTCAGAATGACCTGGCCTCAGGCTCTGGGCAGCCCAGCCCAGGATGCTGGGTCTGAACACAAATGCAGACAGCTGTTGACGGCTCTAATCTTGCTGAGAAGGAAGAAGCAAGTGTTAGAAGGGATTTAGAACCTCTTAGCCTCTTTCCCCCTCTTCTCCCTCCATTTGGTGACGTAGAGGATGATTATGTGGTCTGAAATCTGTAGCTAATCGGACGGTGGCAGAGATTATTGCTAATAAAAATGTGGGCTACCCTTTAGGTTTTCCCTTAAGAAGTGCTCTGCCTACCTATGCTCAGATGAAATCAACTGAATTAGCTATAGAATATAGCTGAGTTTCAGTTTTAAACTCTCTTTGTCTCTCTGTTTCTGTCTGTCTCTCTCACCCTTCCTTCTCTTAAAGGTAGAATCCCAGGATTGGTGGGTAGATATTCTTAGAGCCTTGCAGCCCTACTCGGCTGCCCTGTGAGGCCCTATGTGAAGGTGGCCAGACTTCCTTCCAAGGAAAAGGTCTCCACCACTCTTAAAGACATCACAATTTTTTAAAGTCTCTTTTCGTATGTAAGGTGATGGAGATGGAAACTCGATGGAGACCCAGTTGCAGACCTCCAGTTGCTCATGGTTTTATAGGTGATATCAATATGCGAGCACAATGAAAGAACAAGAAAAAAAATACAGGAGTATCAGAGAAGAGCAAAGGATTTGCTTTGAGCAGGGAATTTGTTTTAAAATTCAATTTATTTTGATTAGCTAATACATATTTATGAGATAAAATTCAAAGGGTACAAAGGTGCATTGCAGTAGAAAGTTTCTCTCTCTCTCAACCCCAACTTACAGCTATCAAGTGTGCCTCTGAGGAGTACTATTAGTACTTTATGGTTAGTCTTCAAGAAATATTCTAAACATATGCAAGCAAATACCTATCTACATCTATCACCTGAATAGCTTGCTATTATTAACACAAATCATAGTATGCTATACACTTTGCTTTTTCCAATTAACCATATATCTTAGAGGTGTTATATCTGAACACAAATATCTGCCCCACTTAAAAAATATCTACTTAGTAGTCTGATAGTGACAGACATTCTGTTTTTGCTCTCATAAACAATGGTACAATGAAAAACCTTATACATAGATTACTTTATATACATTAAAATATATGAAGGAGAAATTGTTAGAGGTAGCATTTCTAGATTAAAGACCTCATATTTGTAATTTTGATTGATGATGGCAAATTTTCCTCATAAAAGTTTACCAATTTTCAACTCACCATCAATGTATGAGAGTGTGTCATCACATTTCATGAATTCTTTCCATTTTATAGGTGAAAATTTGTGGGTTAATTTCATGTTTCTTTTATGAATGAACTTGAACATCTTTTCATGGGATTGAGTTGTATTTTTTCTATTTTTTCATTGAGTTGTTGGTATTTTCTTACTGATTTGTAGGAGAGTTTTATATATCACGAAAGCAGACTTTTTGCCTGTGATATGGACTACAAATATTTTTTCTGAGTTTATTTTATGACTTTTGGGTTTATGTCATATTAGAAGAGACTTCACCTCTCTATAATTCTTTTAAAAGTTTCTTCTTATGGTTTCATTTTTCACATTTAAGAATTTGATCTACAGGAATTAATTTTGATGTAAAGAGTGAAATAGAGACCCAACTTTATTTTCCAGTTTTTTATCTGGATGTCCCAACACATTAACTGAATAATCTGTTTTCTCCGCACTGAGCTGTAGAGCTACCTTTACCAGGTAGTTCAGTTTTAACTATACTTCAAAGCTGTCGGGAGGTAACAGCTGTGGTATAGAGGGTCTGTACCTGTTAGTATTGCCGATGTTTGGCTTATAGTAGGGCTCAGGCCTACAAACTTCAAGTAAAACCTCTCACCAGGATTAGTTTTTAAGTTCCTCAATGTATTTCTAGTGTTGTCCTGTTGGCATACAATATTGATGTTGTTTCTGTAGCCACATACTTAACAGTTTTTCCAAATTTAATATCTTGTTTTATATTGTGCCAGCTACTTGTCACAATTCTTTTTATGTTATATAAATTCACCTTTTTTCTTCAGGATCAATTATACTATCATTAAGAGGGAAGCTATTATTATTTTTGTATTTTTAATTTTATCTCCAGACTAACCATCATGCTATAAGATAGCATATACATAAAAACCACCTAATCTCACTATCCCAAGACAGTCCTATTAATATTTAACCTGTCTCCTTCCATCTAACCACACACACATATTTAACATGCTTGTGGTCATGTAGGACATGTAATTACATATCTTGCCTTTCTCATTAACATTTTAACATAATCATTTTTAATATTTAAAAATACTTTGTATAATGTTCTCCAGTTCCATACATGCTGTTGCAAAGGGTAGGAGCTCCTTCCTTCTTTCTGCTATGTAGTATTTTATCATGTAAATATACCATAGTTTTTTGATCCACTCATTTACTGATGGGTACTTAGATTGCTTCCAGCATTTGGCTATTGTATTTTGTGCTGCTATGAACATTGGGGTGCATAGATTCTTTTGGATTGGTGTTTCAGGGCTCTTAGGGTATAATCCCAGCAGTGGAATTGCCAGGTCAAAAGGCAATTCCATTTTTAGTTTTCTGAGGAAATTCCATACTGTTTTCCACAGTGGCTGCACCAGTCTGCATTCCCACCAATAGTGCACTAGGGTTCCCTTTTCTCCACATCCTCTCTAACACTTTATGCTAAGTGAAATAAGCCAGGTGGTGAAAGACAAATACCATATGATCTCACCTATAAGTGGAACCTAATCAACAAAACAAACAAGCAAGCAAAATATAACCAGAGACTTTGAAATTAAGAACAAACAGACAGTAACCAGAGGGCAGTTGGGAGGGGATAATGGAGGAGGGAAAGTGGAGAAGGTTTTCAGGAAAAACTATAAAGGACACATTGACAAAACCAATGGGGGATGGGATCAGGGGTGGGAGGTGCAATGGCTGAGGTGGGGAGGAATGGGGTGGTGGGAAATGGAGACAACTGTACTTGAACAACAATAAAAAAAAAGAATAAAAAATGCTTTGTAAGCATTATTTTAAATGGCTACAAAATTCCATATTGTGGATGTACCACATATAATTTAACCAAGTCTCTTTTAGTAAAATAGGTTTCTTAATATTCCACTATTATGAGTAATGATATAGTGAAAATCTTTATGCTTCAAAGGTTTGGTTTTTGATGTTGTTATTTTGTATTCTGGGTTGTTCCTTAAGATAGTTTTGCCAGATTTTTTAGGCCATTCTCTTTTAATGCGCATCCTTCCCAGGTGCTTGCTGTTCATGCTGTTTAGGGCGTTTTCTCCCACCACCCCTCGCTCTCTTCCTCTGGCTGACTCCTGTTCATCATTTAACAGCTGGAAGAATGCCTCCTCTTGTCCTCCTCTCTACAACAGCCTTCCCTAATCACTTAAGGCTGAATTCAGCTTCCCTCGCAAGTGCTTCTCTAACATCTTTGCCTCTCACAGCCCTTTTCCCAGAAGCTTGTCTGCCTATAAAGGAGACATGGCTGTGAAAGTTTCAGAAGGGCTGGACAGTGTCTGCTTTGGTCAGTGTTTTCCCCATGGATCTAACCCAGTGCCTGGCATGTAGCAGGGACTCAAAAAATATTACACCTGAAAGATTAAAATATTCCATGCATATTGCCACCTTGCTTACCTATTCGCCTCAATTTATACTTTTATCAATAAAATATGGGAGTGTTTCACAGTCGCTTAGCTAGAATATCATTACCATTATTGTTACTTGCTAATCGGTAGATGAAAATGGCATTACATTTTTGTTTTAACCAACTCTATATAAGTGATTTATTCCTATGTTCCCCACTGGCCTCTGAAGTCTTCAAGAATAAAGAAAATCTTGTCTTCATAATCCCAACACCACATAGAGTGTGAATATGTAATGATTAAAAATATACATATTGAAGGGATATGCAAGATCTCTCTGTATTAGTTCTTCCAGCTGCATGTGAATCTATAATTATCTCAAGAGAAAATATTAAAGATTTGTTGCTCTGTACTGATATAGCCCCAACCCCCATTTTGAGGGGAAAAAAAAACTAATGAGCTTTGAGAAACGGTGGCTGGGAGTCCCACCGGCTTTTCCTTGGTGAGATTGATTGGCAGCTTGGTTGATACAACAGAAAGGACATTGGGATTCAGTCTTGATTTTGCATTCTGGTTTCAAAGCTTTGGGTAAATTACTTAACTGCTTTTTATTTCAGTTTTCTCATCTGTAAAATGGGTTGTTAGAGGATTGCTTGTTAGTATAAAAAGGCCTGCCTTTGACTGGCCTGCCTCTGCCCAAACCCTGGCATGCAGTACTCATCAAAAGACTCTCATCTCTCCCTCATCCAGTACTTCCTACCCCAGTCCTGATTCTATTGCCTATAATACACAGATATGCTTATTTTTAGCCCCTGTACATTTTCTCAGCACAGAAATGATGGCCACATTTGCAGTCTACTACTAAAGTTCATTTGTTTTTTGCTGTTGTTGTTAAGGCAGTGCTGACTAGTAGAACTTTCTGTGTTGGCAGAAATATTCCTATGGCTTAAAACAGGACCAGTGCCACTGAGCAACAGAATTTTAAATTTTAGTTAATTAATTTATATTTAAATTTAAAGAGTCACACCACTTTAATAGTGGCTACCATGTTGGACAGGGCAGTGTAAAGATATCACCCATGTCTGGACCAGATGCTTGTGAATATGCGGTGCCACAAGAGCAACGAACTTGTGAGACATTAACCCATGAGTCATGTGAGTTAGCCAGCATGAACTGACCTACCTCTTCTATGACTAAAGGGAATGACACAGGGGAAAGTAATCTTAATAGGACAATGAAGCAATGGGATGGGATCGAGAATTCTGAGTAGGGGGACTTGGGCTGGAGATGTTTCAGAACGGATTCAGTTTCAGAACGGATTCAGTTTAAGAATGGCTTGGGAAGAGAGTGGTAATAAAAGGGGGAAACTAAGGCAAATGGTAAGAACTACAAGGTTGCTGAATATAAATACTTTCGTAAACTTACCCAGACCTAATCCTGAAAGAAAGAGAGAGAGAGAGAGAGAAAGAGAGAGAGATTTGGCATTTACTTGGAAAACTTACTTGCATTTCATAAAGGCCTTTGAAGTTCCTGTCAATAAAGTACTAAGATTATAATTGCATGTCAAAGCCAAAACAAAGAAATCACCAAAAAAAAAATCCAACAATCTCTCCAACTTTCAATAAAGAGACAAAAAGTGTTTTTTTTAAAGTCTTTGCTAAGCCTGGTGAATGTTTCCAGTACTTGAATTATTTAGGTATTTGTTAACCTCCTTGTCTTTTGATTTGCCTCCTGTCCCATTATAGGTGAAATGTGCAACAAAGGGGAACCTCGATTGATTGCCACGTCTTAGTTGAAGTTCTTGCTGACTAAGCAAAGTTGTCTGTGAGTTTGGAAAAAGGAAGAAGAGTGTGATGGGAAGAAGAGAAATCTGTAACTAAACCTTCTTTTTATCAATGTCTTGTAACAGGCTTAAATCTAGGGGGCCCACACACTTTCCCAAAGCACATCTATCCTCTTTAATGCCATCTTTTAAAGATGAATAACCTCCAACTGAGAGATGCAGGTTTCTTGCCTGATGTTGCTTGGTGAATGGATAGCCCAGCTGGATCCAAATTCTGAGGCACATCCAGCAGCCACTCCAGGCACTCTCCTTTCCTGCAGGCTCTTTCCTCCCCTCCCTGGGCAGCGCAGAATAGGCAGCCTGTGATGATGAGTGCCTTGCTAAGCAAAAACTTTCCCTCATTGATCTTTATTTATTGTTTCTCCTAAACCTACATAGATGGACTTCCAACGTGGTTCTTTTTGCCCCAGATGATGCAAAGTTATCTTGACATCTGTTATGCCACTTTGGAAGTATATGCAACCCAATTCAATAGGAAGTATAAACATATATACTTTGTATGAGGCACTGTGCTGCTTTCAAGCTGGGGTGATCCAGTGGTTGTCTAGTCCCACTGTTCACTTTAGCGATAAGGAGACCGAGATGTCAGATAAATCAGGCCACTTGCCCAGAGTGCCATTGGTAGGTGGGTTAGTACACGCCTGACTCTAGGACCCTGCTCTATACCAGGCTAGTGCTGTTTCCCTCTAATTTGACATGGTTTCAGCATCACTGCATGTAGTTTTCACTTTGAGGTTGTGTCCATGTGGAACAGTGAGTTGTTGATCTAGAAGGAGTGTTTTTGAGTAATTTAAATATTAGATCCTGGCATTTAATAAAGAACTGGGCTCAGTTGTCGAAACTACCATAATTGTCTTCAGTGGTCTAATTCTGTGGAAAACTTCACGGTCTTCCATTGTGTACTGAGTAGGTAGTCATGGTTGTATTTCACATACCTCCCCAAAACAATCTGTTCTCTTCTGCCCAAACCAGAACATTGCTTAATTTCCATGGTGGAATAGACTCAGCTGATCTTGCAAAAGTTTACCCTCATATAATTCAACGTAACTTTACACCTCACTTCCTTTGGTCTTCCAGCATTCTCTTTCCCCATCTCTCTGTTTGTTTCTGCTTCCTATATTCAGGGCAGAGAGACTCTCTCTGACCAGGTCTCCAGAAGAGCAGAAGTGAGGCTACTGAGCACTGCAGTTGACACAGAGAGAAAACATTTGCAGGAAATGCTTGCACCCAGAGGTTTGTTTTTTTTTTCTTCAAAATTTGCATCCCAGAACTACCGGGAGCGGAAACATGCCAGAGAGTGTGGAACGTCTGCTCTGACACTGGTGTTACTGAGGTGACTGGGAGCTCCCTGGGGTGGGGTTGATGGGAGGCAGATGCTGCTCCTGAGGAGATTTTCTGCTTAAAAAGTGGCATCTGTGAAAACCTAGTAAGAATATAATGAAAGTGCTAGAACAGTTGGTATGTAAAGAATATTGGAACAGAAACATTCTCTGAAAAAATCTTTAAGGATTAACAAATGTGGCAAAAGGAAGGGATTACCAGTGATTTATGATTATATTATATGATTCGAATTGCCTGTGTAGTTTTACTCCAAAAACTATTTTTTTTTGTATAGGTCCATAGTTATCAGTCATGGCAAAATTAAGTAATAGAGGTAAATTCTTTCTGTGCAGCTTTGTAAAATATGTCTCTGCTTTGCAAAGGTTACTCATAGAATCAGAATGGAAGAGTTAGACCTTAGTTGATAAATGTGTGGGTGGGAATTACGCTCACTGAAAAGCATAGCATAAGTAAGAGGTATAAATAAATATATTTGTGGTTATCTTGTACCTGTTGATGCAGGTTAAATTTTAAAGCAATGCAACTGATTTTAGAGAACTTCATGAGAAAAGTCAGTATTCTGAACTAAAGATCAAATTGGAATGGATTAGCAAGGTATTGCCAAAAAGAATTATGGAATAGATATAAATTATTATAATTGAATGCACCTACTTGTATATAATCCTGTGCTTGGTGCTGTTAAAGGGGCTGTGATTAATAAGCAGCTTATTCTTTCAAGAAAGATAATGGTTTTGCTTGTCCCCATTATTTTATTTTTGATTTGTGTTAAAATTAATCTGGCAAAAGTCCATTTTGGCTCCTGCTACGTAAGAACATCACCAAGTACGACTAAGTAGAGTGAATTTGAAGAGGTGTTATTGCAGGCATATTTTAGGATTACATTCAGCAACAGGAAACTGAAAGAACGCTGAGTAAGGGCTTCTGCGTGGAGCCATTGTTTTCCTGCTGTGGCAAGATGCTCAAAGACTGGCAGTCCCCGGCCGGTGGGGGCTGAAGGCATCATTAGCGGCACAGGCTCCTCCAGATTATTTGCAAACTAGAAAGGTGTATCATTTTGTCCTACATATAGATTCAGTTCCTCACCCCTGTGTCTGGATGAGTAGGTTTCGCTGTGATCTCTGTATCCAATGTCCACGTTCTAATGTCAGTATTTGTTCCGACCAGGTTATGCACCTGGTACTGGAAGTTACTCGGAGCAATCTGTCTTTTATATTCCATTGCTTTAAAAAAGATGCCAGATGAATATAAAATGCTGACAATAGAAAAATGTACAAAGAAGAAAATCAAATCCACCTTATATTTTATAACCCCAAATAACTTGTTAACATCATGGCGAATGTTCATCCAGAAACTGTTATATCTCTGTATATCTCTACATATACATACTACAAGTAGACACATACATATATCTACACATATATAATTATATATAACTTCATATTATATGGTTTCACACACCTGTACTTACATATATAATTTTATACATATGGGATGATAAATGTAATAGTCTATAACTTTATTTATTTACTTAATGATAGGTCATAGTCACTTTTCTTTATGTAAATCTATTTCCAGATTTATATCATTTTTAATGACTATCTGGTATCCCTTTATTTATGTATATCCTACTCATTGTCTAAGAAAATATTAAAAGAATTTGAGAACCATTACAATGCCTCATTTTCCTCATGTCTAATGCCTTGTATGTGTATAATTATACTACAACATCTCTCTAAGTACTAGATTAGGCCATACTAAGGAATATGGTCTAAACCGCTCAGACTAATCTGAGATGCAGATGGAATGTTTAGAAAGTCAAGAGAACTGAGTTCTAGACCCAGTGTGATGACTTACTAGCCATATGAACTTCAACAAATTGCATCTCCCGTCTGGGCCTCAGTTTTGACATCTATGAAATAATATGAGTATAGGTGACATTCGATGACTCTTCTACCAACCTTCAAGTGTGTTATGATTTTCTAAAACCTTGTCTTCATTATTGTTAAATTAGCTTCATGAGAAGAGGGACTAGGTCTGGATTGTTACTCACGTGTAGCTGAGATTAGCACTTAGTAAGCACCCAGTAAAATCTGCTGGATGACTGAATGCAAGTGCCAGCTTCCCTGCATTCTGAATTATTCTCCTGTGCCCAGCCCATTTCCCCTCCTTGCTTTTAGCCAGATAGAACTGTAGAGGAATTGTTTGAAATAGGTAGGATTTTATAGATTTATTTATAAAAGTTCTAAGCCTGCTGCATTAAATTTCTTCTGAAATATTTTATTCACTTGATTGGCCATTGCAAATGAATTCTCTCTCTCATTTCCACTTTTAGGCTTATTATTAGCATGGTGCAAAGTTACTGATTTTTGTATACTTATCTTGTATTGTGCCATCTTATGAAATTATCTTATTCAAGCAATTTTTCTTTTTTAACTAGAGTTTCTAAAGTTTCTGGAAAGAAAACCATATCAATAAATTAAGAGAGTTGTCTCAGCTTTTAAATGTGTATACAGATTATATTATTTTTTTATCTTTGAATTTGCTGATAGCTTCAAGACAATATTGAATAGTAAAGGAAAAAAGTAATATAAATAGGAAATTTACTTTTTTAAAAAACTCCCACCCGAGGATATGCTTATTGACTTAAGAGAAGGAAAGGAAGGGAGAGAGAGGGGGAAAGAAATATCAATGAGGGAGAGAAACATCAATGTGAGACAGAAACATCAATGGGTTGCTTCTCATAAGTACCCCAGGTATGTGCCCTGACCAGGAATTGAACCCCTGATTTTTTGGTATACCAAAGGAAATACCCAATAAACATAGGTTGCAGCCATTTCAGTTGAGCCAGGAACAAGGAAATGGTACCAAAACCCACTTTTATATGATACAACATACCATAGTAAAAATAAATAAAAGATATTCAGTTTCACTGTTAGTCATGTTTCAAAGTGACAAAAGTAAAAAGAGCTAAAACATCTATTGCTGGTGAAGACGAGCTCCTGAATTGCTAACAGCTTCTTCAGATATTCTCTATCAATATCTGTTAAAATGAACAGTTCAGATATACATTGATACAGCAGTTCTACTCTTGAGAATTGAGAAATATCTTATCTTTCAGATACTAATATTTTGTTGAGTACCTTAAAAATATTTTTCCCATGTATGGCTTGTCTTTTTCACTTTTTAACTATTTTTGTTTTATTACTTTCTAAATAATTTTTTATTTTTTAATTACAGTTGATGTACAATATTATGTTCCTTTTGGGTATGCAAGATTAGACATTTACATAACTTACAAAGTGATCACCCTGATAAATCAAGTACCCATATGACACCATAGATAGTTACTACAATATTATTGACTATATTCCCCATGCTGTACTTTACATCCCTGTAAGTATTCTGTCACTATCAATTTGTACTTTTTAACCCCTTCACCTTTTTCACCCATTCCCCCAACCCCCCTCCCATCTGGTAGCCATCAAAATGTTCTCTTTGAAACAAGTAAAATATATCAAAAGACACTGAAATAGAGGACAGGTAGTCAGTGACCAGAGGGGAGAGGGGAGGGACTTTCAGGGGAGAAGGGAAGGGTTTACAGGAACAAATATAGAGGACACATGGACAAAAGTAGGGGGGTTGGAAAGGGGAGGGAGGAGTGGAGGAATGGGTGGGTGGGCTGGAATGGGAATAAAGGATAGAAACTGTACTGAATAAACTAAAATAAAACAAATAAAAAAGTGTTCTCTTTATCTATGAGGTTGTTTCTGTTCTGCTTATTTGCTTATTTTGTCTTTTTAGATTTCACATATAAGTGAAATCATATGGCATTTGTCTTTGTCTATTTCACTCAGCACAATACCCTCCAGGTCCATCCATGTTGTTGTGGATGGCAAGAATTCATTCTATTTTATGGCTGAGTCATATTCCGTTGTATATATGCATCACTTCTTTATCCACGCATCTATAGATGGACACTTATGTTTTCTCCGTATCTTGGCTATTGTAAATAATGCTGCAATGAGTGTATGTCTTTTTGATTTAGTGTTTTGGAATTCTTTAGATAAATACCCAGAAGTACAATTGCTAGGTCTTTCTTTGTCTCTTTCTATAGTCTTTGTTTTAAAGTATATTTTGTCTAGTGTAAGTATTGCTACCGCAGCTTTTTTTTCCCCTTCCATTTTTGTGAAATATCTTTTTCCATCACTTTACTTTCAGTCTCTATGTGTCTTTTAATATGCAGTGAGTCTCTTGTAGACAACAAATGTAAGGGTCTTATTTTTTTATCCATTCAGCCACCCTATGTCCTTTGGTTGGAGCTTTTAATCCATTTTCATTTAAAGTAATTGTTGATAGATATATATTTATTGCCATTTTATTCATGTTTTGATTTTTTTCTTCTTAAAGAACTCATTTGGCTTTTTCTTGTCTGGGAAGCTCTTTGTCCTTTGACTCTGACAGCTTTGCTGGGTAAAGTAACTTTGCTTATAGGTCCTTGATTTTCATCACTTTGAATATTTTATGCCAGTCTCCCCAGACCTGCAAAGTTTCTGTTGAGAAATAAGCTGGTAGTATTATGGGAGCTCCTTTGTAGGTAACTAACAGCTTTTCTCTTGCTGCTTTTAAATTCTCTCTTTGCCTTAACCTTTGGCATTTTAACTATCATGTGTCTTATGTGTTTTGAACCCAAAGAGTTGGGTTCATCTTGTTAGGGATTCTCTGTGCTTCCTGGACCTGTATGTCTGTTTCCTTCACCAAGTTAGGGAAGTTTTCCATCATTATATTTCCAAACAGGTTTTCAATTGCTTGCTCTCTCTTCTCCTTCCAGCACCCCATGATGCAAATGTTGATAATGCCTGATGTTGTTCCAGAGGTCCCTGAAACTACCCCTCAGTCATGCACTCCAGGTGCACCCCCTGTGTGGGCTGTGTCAATGTTCCTGTTGTAGTTAAGCCTTGATTGTTGTTGGCACATACACGTGAGGGATTTAACCCCAGGACGTTAGGCTAAGGAGACTGTCATGACTACAGAAGAGGATCTGCTGTGCAAGGGCCAACTCCACAGAGCAGGACTCACTTCAGCAGGGCTCTGGTGCCCACCAAACCTGTCCCTTTAGTGTGTTGCTCATGGAGATGGTTGGTTGGTGCTCTGACCTGGTCTGATGCTGTCTACTAGGTTCACTGGCTCTGGAGCCTCCTGAGAGTTGCAGGCCAAGGTCAACCACTTTTGTGTTCTGCCCAGGGCCACCCAGCATGAGCTACAAAGCAATCTTCACATAGCTACTACTTGTCTGGGCTTGGAGGTACACAGGAGAGGCCAAGCTGCCAACCTAGGCTGACTGCTGCTACTGCCAGGCCTGAGGACACTTAACAAGAGGTATGGGGCATGCTGAGGTCAGATGCTGCCTGTTTGAGAGATGTGAGAAAGATCTCATGCATGGGCCAAGACAGGCTGTTTGTATAGAAAAATCGCTGTAAATGGCTTCGGTAGGCCCAAAGGTTTGGTGGGGTAGGGTGTCTCAGGGAATTACCAAGGCTGGGTGAACTCAGTATTAGGTAGGTTGAGACTCAGATATGGTGCCTGCCTGTGCCTGCAAGGGGAGGCCCCAGCAAAGGAACAATGGCCTTTGCCAGCAGTACTTTCTGGGAGAAAGTTGCCCTCCAGCCCTTTCCTTGATGCCAAACAAGTCAGTTCCTCCCTGTATATCCCTGTTACCTTTTCAGCTACTGCCCCAGCACTGGAGCCCAGAGTGAGTGAGTATGAGTAAGTCTGTGTGTGGGCCCTTTAAGAGAAATGTCTGGGACTCCAGAAGCTCTGTCTTAATCAACCACAATCTCCACTGGTTTTCAAAGCCAAAAGTTATGGAGACTTCTCTTCTTAGCACTGGAACCCTGAGCTGGGAGATCTGGTTTGGAGCTAGAGCCCTGGCTACATAGCGGGGACCTCCGAAGCTGAGATATTCCTTCTGATTTTTAATGGACACAAATGGGTGTGGGACCAACACATTCCATATCTCCGTCCCTCCTACAAGTCTTAGTGTGCCTGCTTCTGTATATTCACAATTGTGGGACTTCTGTTCAGCTAGATTTCAGGCAGTTCTGAATAATGATTGTTCTGTAGTGTATTTGTAATTTTGATGTGGTTGTGAAAGGATGCAAATTCCATATTTACCTACTCTGTTATCTTTACTAAAAGTCTCAATTTCTTTATGGCTGTTTTTTTGATGTTCAGTTGCATTCATTTTAATGTAGTTAAATAAATCTATTATTTTTATAGCTATCATATTTTTTCTTTTTATTGTTTATTCTATTATAATTGTCCCATTTTTCCCCTTTTGCTACCCTCCACCCAACTCACCCTTATAGCCCACAGTCAATCCCTTCTCCATTGTCCATGTCCATGTGTCATTCATATGTTCTTTGACTAGTTCCTTCTTCTTCCTTCCGTCATTTGCCCCTGCTTCTCCTACAGCTATCAGTCTGTTGCATGTTTCCATGGCTCTGGTTCTATTTTTCTCATTAGTTTATTTTGTTCATTAGATTCCAGTTATAAGTGAGGCTACATATTTGTCTTTTGCTGATGGGCTTATTTCACTTAGCATAATAGTCTCCAGTCCCATACATGCTCTCATGAAGGGTAGGACTTCCTTCTTTCTTTCTGCTGTGTGGTATTCCGTTGTGTAAATGTACCATAATTTTTAATCCTCTCATCTACTAATGGGCACTTGAGCTGTTTCCAACACTTAGCTATTATAAATAGTGCTGTTATGAACACAGGGGTGCATAAGTTCTTTTGAATTGGTGTTTCAGGATTCTTAGGTTATATTCCCAGCAGCAAAATTGCTGGGTCATAAGGCAGTTCCATTTTTAATTTTTTTAGGAAATTCCACACTGTTTTTCACAGTGGCTGCACCAGTGGACATTCCCACCAACAGAGCACTGGGGTTCTCTTTTCTCCACATCCTCTCCAACACTTGTTTATTGATTTATTAATGACTGGTATGAGGTGATAGTTCATTGTGATTTTAATTTGCATGTCTCTGATGGCTAGTGATATTGAGCATTTTTTTCATATGTCTATGGGCCATTTATATGTCCTCTTTAGAAAAGTGTCTATTCAGGTCCTTTGCCCATTTTTTAATTGGGTTGTTTGTCTTCCTGGTGTTGAGTTGTATGAGTTCTTTATATATTTTGGAGATCAAACCTTTGTCTGATGTATCATTGGCAAATATGTTCTCCCATAGAGTCAGTTCCCTTTTCGTTTTGATGGTTTTGTTAGCCTTCCAGAAACTTTTTAATTTGATGTAGTCCTATTTGTTTATTTTTTTTCCTTTATTTCCCTTGCCCTAGGAAATATATTGGCCAAAATATGGCTACATGGGATGTCTGAAATTTTACTGTCTATGTTTTCTGCTGGAATGTTATGGTATCATGACTTACATTTAAGTCCTTTATGCATTTTGAACTTATTCTGGTGTATAGTTAAGTTGGTGGTCTAGTTTCATTTTTTTGCATGTACCAATCCTGTTCTCCCAACACTATTTATTAAAGAGACTGTTTTTATTCCATTGTATGCTCATGCCCTCCTTGCAAAATGTTAATTGACCATAGAGACATGGGTTTATTTCTGGGCTCTCTGTTCTGTTCCATTGATCTATGTGTCTGTTCTTTTGCCAGTACCAGACTGTCTTGGTTATAGTGACCTTGTAGTATAGCTTAATACTAGGTATTGTGATCCCTCCAGCTTTGTTTTTCTTTCTAAGGATCACTGAGGCTATTTGGGGTCTTTTTTGGTTCCATATACATTTTTGGAATTTTTATTCTAGATCTGTGAAGTATGTCATTGGCATTTTAATAAGAATTGTATTGAATCTGTAGATTGCTTTGGGTAGTATGGATATTTTAATGATGTTAATTCTTCCAATCCATGAACATAGTATATAATTCCATTTATTTGTATCTTTTTCAATTTTTCTTCAGTGTGTTATAGTTTTCTGATTCTTTTACATCTTTGGTTAAATTTATTCCTACGTACTTTATTTTCTTGTTGCTATAGTAAACAGGAATTTTTTTTGGTTTTTCTTTTTGACAATTCATTGTTGATGTACAAGAATGCCATTGATTTCTGAATATTGACTTCATATCTTGCTACTTTGCTGAATTCACTTATTAGGTCGAGTAGTTTTTTGTGTAGACTATAGAGTATTCTATGTACACTATCATGTCATCTGTGAATAATGACAGTTTTACTTCCTCCTTTCCAGTCTGGATGTCTTTTATTTCTTCTTCTTGTCTGATCACTGTGGCTAGGACTTCCACTGCTATGTTGAATAAGAGTGGTGAAAGTGGGTACCCGTATCTTGTTCTTGAACTAAAGAAGAACACTTTTAGTTTTTGCACATTGAGTATGATGTCAGCATTAGATTTCTCATATATGGTCTTTATTATATTGAGGTATACTCCCTCTATTTCCACTTTGCTGAATTTTTTTTTATCGTAAATGGGTGCTGGATTTTATCAAATGCTTTTCCACATCTATTGATATGCTCATGTGATTTTTGTCTTTCCTTTTGTTTATATGATGTATTACATTTATTGATTTATGAATGTTGTGCCATCCTTGCATCACTGGGATAAACCCAACTTGATCAAGATGTATAATCTGTTAAATGTATTGCTGGATCTGGATTGTCAATATTTTGTTAAGGATTATAACTATCATTTTTATGTCTACTTAAGCCCTTCCATGCCATAAAATCACACAGACATATCCTTATGTAATTTTTTACTTTCAGAGTTTCATATTTTACACTTAAGTTTTAAATTTACATGGAATACATTCATTTGGGAATATGACCTGAGGCAGGGATACCTTGTCACTTAACCCCTCCATCGAGAGATAACCTGTTTTCACAGCATTATTTATTAAATAGTAACTTCTTCCTCAAATGCTTTACAGTGTTCCTTCAGGCAAATATCACATTTGTATAGTTGTATAGGTCTTTCTATTGTGACAGAGCTTAGTTTGTTCATTTCTGAGACAATCCCATACTGTTTTTAACTGCTGTTGATATCAAGCTTCATTAGAAGTTTTGATATATGTAGGGCATGTTCCTCAGTCTTGTAGTTTTTCTTCTTCAAGAAGGTAGTTGCTATTCTTGGGTCTTGGAACTTCCATATGAGTTTCAGAATGTGCTTTTCAAATAAAAAATGTTTTTAAAATTCTATCTGGGGCTTAGGTTAGAAATTAATTTATTTAATAAGTGAATTTGAGAGAATTGCTATTGAGACTTTTCCAATGTCTTTCTCTAATGTTTTAAAGTGTTCTTCTTAAGGTTTTGAACATCTTTTATTAAATTTAAGTTATATATATACATATATGTGTTATATGTATGCATATATATACACACACATATATAATGACATCTCTGGTGGTTTTAAGGTATTCTCACACACTCTTTGAAATGTTTCCCTTTAAAAAGTGGAGTTAATTCCAATCTTATTAGGTATGGGAGGGACTTGGAGATGTCCTACTAAGGAATAAATAAAACAGAAGTAATTCAGAGACTAGATCCTAAAGGTATTATGGCTTCTTCCTTACTCTTTCTCAGATCAGCCTCTGTGTAGGAAGGCAGCTGCCATGTCATGAGGACACCCAAGCAGCCTTATAGAGAGGTCCTCACTGGGAGAACTGAGACCTGCTCATAGCCAGCAAGGACTGAGGCCTGTAGACTCCATGTACAAGGGTAGGTCATCTTGGAAGTGGATCCTCTAGCCCCAGTCATGGATTCAGATGACTACAGCCCCGCCAACATGTGACTGCAGCCTGTAAGAGGGCTTGAGCCACAACCATCCAGCTGAGTCATTCCCAAATTCCTAACCCTCAGATACCTCAAGAGGTAAGAGAAAACATGCTTGTTTTTCTTAAGCCATTATGTTTTAGGATAATTTGTTACAGAAAAACACATAAGTAATACATCTCTTTAGAAATTATGTTTTCTGTTTGTTGCTGCTATACATAAATGCAGTTTTTACACTGTTCTTGTAGTTAGCTACTTTACTAAGCTCTCTCTTTTTTTAAATTTATTTTTTAGAGAAGGAGAAGGGAGGGTGGGAGAGAGGGAGAGAAACATTGTTGTGTGAGAGAAACATTGATTGGTTGCCTCTCACACAGCCTTAACTGGGGACCTGGCCTGCAACCCAGGTATGTGCCCTGACCTGGAATTGAACTGGCAACCTTTTGGTTTGCAGAACAATGCCCAACCCACTAAGTCACACTAGTGGGGGCTGCTAAGCCCTCTTAATGTCAATATAATAAATTTCCTATAGATTCTCTTGGGTTTTATGTAGACAATCATCTTATATACACTTAATGACAGATATTTTCTTTCCTTCCAATCCTCCTTTATTTTCCTTCTCTTAATGTAAATAGCTTGATCTTCAGTATGATATTGACTAGAAAAAATAAGAGTGAGTATTCTTATCCTGTTCCTGATTTTAAAGGGGAGTTTTTGATATATTTCCACTTAGGAATGTTGTTGCTTCCTGTTTCTGGTATATATCCTTGTTGGGTTAAGGCAGTTATTGCTTACCTCTCATTGCTTCCCTCAACACACACACACACACACACACACACACACACACACACACACGTGCTGACAGATCTGTAGTTTTCATTTTTTGCATGGAAATTATGAATCAGAGAACACAAACATTTAAAATGATGTTGAATATTGCCAATACACCCTCTAAAAAGATTGCATTGGCATAAAACCCCACCAATAGTACATGGAAATGCATGCCTTTCCATCTTTCACCTAACTCTTTTTGTCCCCAGTGCAACCCCCATTTTCTTAATATTAATAATAAAGCCGTTATATAGCCGTTATATAGCTGTTACTGTGGTCCAGGCACCATCCTAAGGCTTCATTTATATTAGCTCATTCAATCCTCACACTCACTCTTTGAGGTAGGTGTTATTGTTATCCCCAGTTTATAGGTGAACAACTATGGTATGGACAGGTTAAATAACTTGTCTAAGATCACCCACTAGTAACTGACAGTCAGGATTTTAACACAAACAATCTGACTTCCAGGTTCATGCTCTTAAACTTTATACTGGACTGCCCTTTACATACCTAGCAGCTATTTTTGAGTGTTTGCCATGTGGCAAGAGCAGTTGTAACTCAGTCATCACAATCACCTTATAAAGTTAAGTACTATTATCATCCTCCATACTTTGCATATTGTAGCACATTGCACACCTGTTCATGAGTGAAACATTAATTTGATAGTGGCTTGATTGGGTGGTTGACCTTCCTATGCCTTTTGATTTTTCTAGAAGTGGTTCCTACAGGCCATCAGGATTTGCCATGGGGATGGGGCTAGATGAGACAGATTGCATGATTCAAGAAAAGGCATGTGGTTGTTTGAATTAGTATGGCTAACATTCATATTCATATTGAACAAAAGACAGTCTGAAAGAACAAGTGCTCAGGAAAGAGAAAGATTTGGATTTAATCTCCCCTTCCATTTACCAGCTAGGGTTTTCAAATCTCTGAGTGAGACTTTCTCATCTGTAAAATACAGACAATAGTAGCAATGGTGTGGAATTGTAAGAATTAAGTGAAATGGTTTGTGTGAAGCATCTGACCTGCTGTCTGGCATGTGGTGGTACTTGCCCTGCAAGCGTGTGTTCCTTTATTCTTTCCCCAAAACAGGCGCATATCAAGACCACAGATCTCTGTGTGTGAGGGTGTGGTAGGCAATTGAACAGACATGAGCAGAGAGAGCAAGGACAATGGACCAGGTGTAGAAGGTCACCAAGGCAGAAAGCCCTGGATGCCTAGCAACAGGCAAAACTGGGAAAACAAGGACCTCACCCCCAGGGTAATCTTTCCTTCCCTAGCATATTGCTGGTCATTCAGCTTAGACTCCCTGATCTTTCATATCACTGGTCATGCAGTTTGGATACATCCCTGATCTTTCCTCCCCTGGCATGTTGCTAGTCATGCAAGTTAGATCCCCCTTAGAGGGAGAATCAACATAGGGGCTGGAGAATAGCCCTTAAACATTAAGCCCCCCAAACAATGAGGTTCCGACCCTCATCAAGCACATCTAAACCTCAGTTATGTTTCAGCTCCAATCCCAGAGAAGCAGCAAAACCAAACAAGCAACACCATAGCTGACCCCAGGATCAGCTGCATTGGTTAATGACCCTCTGCCCTGGCACTGACCAAGCAGTGGAGACTACAGCCCTGAAAAGATATACCTGGAAAGCTGATGAGTATTCTATTAGGATCCTCCCCTAGCACCTCCTCTAAAATGCTCACCCTTAAAAGCTCTTAGGACAGAGAACTCAGTGCACTTTCTCTTTTGCCTTCCCCCCTTCTTTCTCCCATGTTCATTACCTTTATCCTTCTCTCTCCTAAACTCTAAGAGCTCCCCTTTTTTGCCTCTGTAACTTGTTTTCTGAGCCTATTTCTTCTACCACTCACTTCTCCTACCTTTGTGACTTTCTAAAAAACTTTCTTTTATAGTTTGTGTCTTGGCTCTGAATTCTTTCTTGGCCAGAACTCAAGTACTGAAGTTGCTGAACCACGGTCTGGTCTGACTCCACCAGTATAATACCTGGTGCTGTTATCACCACCAACAAGGGTGCAAAATCAGCCCAAACTAAAACCTAACATTTAGTGAATAATCCACACATAGACAATTGAGAGTTGATTATGATGAGCAGATGTTTTAGTAATGTAAAAGAATTGTGTGATAATTTACTGGGTGCCAGGTACAATTCAAAATACATTACATATCTTGTAATTTAAAACTTTGACCAACTCTATAAGTTATACATGATTATTATTATTCCCATTTTGTGGACAGAGAAACTGAGGCAGAGTGAAGTTGAGTAACTTGCCCTTGGTCATGCAGCTAGTAAATAGCAGAGCTGGGGTTCAAAAGTCAGGCTCTGGTTTGTCTTCATTGCATGTTCTTCCTCTGCAATAGCTCAGAAGACAAATTACTGACAAGTCTGTTACTGAGAAAAGACCATTTGGCAAATTCAGATTAGGTTTCTGTTTGGCAGTCCATTTCTAATGCTGAGTCTTTATTTTGGTTTTGACGTCTTTGTTCCATATCCAATAGTGTATACTGAAGTTAATTTTAATCTTTACTATTGTGTTTGTTTCATAGAAGATCATCCATCCATACAACTATCCATCCATCATTTCATTTATTCCTTCAACTATATTTGTTAGGCCTTTTAAAGGCAGGGTAAATGCATGAGAAGACTTGAAATCAAAAGACCTGATTCCAAATTGTTGTTTTCCATGTTCTAGCTGTGTGGCCTTGGGTAAGTCATTTACCTGTCTGAGCATCAGCCTCTTTAGGTTAAATGGAATAAATAATGCCTGCTTCTCTGGGTTGTTCTAGTGATTAAATGAGAAAATAATGAGAGAGAAAGTAATTTGCAAACTGTAAATGCTATGCAAATGTTATTTAAGATAACTATTCCACAAAGAGAAGCCAGCCAGAAGCCTTTGCTTACTTAAGCAAAAACCTAGCTTTGGGAATAAGAAGTGAATTAAATTGTTTGCTCTCCTTTTATTGCTGATCTCAGCCAGGGTTCGAGCTTCAGTTGTGGCATCTGCACCTGAACAAAGAGAGAAGCTGGCACAAGGATCCCTCTTCCCTTCTATAAGTGTCTCTCTCTATGGCAATGTCAGGTTTATCTGTCAGCAGAGTGTCACCTCCTTTGTGGTCCAGGATACAAATTGAAATATTATGCTTCCAAATCATTAGCAATTTGCTTACACAGAAAAGATGTTAAAAATAAACAAGTTTCATGGACTTGGTGGAAGAGGTGAACTGGACTAAGGAGCTCCTGCTGGCATGCTGTGGAAGATGTCTTCAGACCTCCCAGAGGCATTTCAAATGCCAAGGATCTCTGATTTAAATTGCAGAGGACACTTTTTCTTCCAAAAAATTGTCTTGTGTGCCAATGTCTATTAAAATAGCTGGTTTCTGGAGTGACTGGCTGCATTAGGATTCACTAAAGATAAATAAACTTGAATAAATACCAATTCCTAGTCCCACTCTGCAGGGATCCTTATTCTTCAGATCTGACACCAGACCTGAGAAACTGCATTTTTAAAAGCTCCCAAGAAGATGTTAATTCACAGCTGGGTATGAGAACCATGGCTTAAGACATAACGATGAGTAAGGCATATAGGACTGATGAGTTTGGGAACTTAGCTGGTTTTTGGAATGCCTCTGTTCCAGGTCCTATTCACCCCCATTATTGATGATCTCCTCCCATTTTTTCATGAAAACCTGTTTTCAGTATAGTTTTCTGGACAATGGCAGCATGCCAGATTTAAATCACTTTAATAGCTCCCTCTCTGGTCAATCATTTCTGGAGAATATAGGTGAATGATTTTAGGAGGTTATTTGCATTATCCATGCAACACATGCCCTGCAGTCACAGTTATGTGATTGATGTTGAATAACCCTGTTTCCCTCTCAATGCTCAATTCCCTGCTCCTCTGCTGTCTTTATGTTATGAATGCAAGTACTGCTGGGTCAGGGTGTGTCCTGGCAGAGGAGTCTCTGCCCAGGTCCAAGACAGACAATAGGCAAAAGAGTGTTTGAAGTGCCCTGTTCTCAAGAACCTTGGTGGTAGTGGGATCTCAGGAAAGTTGTTTGTGAAGGTTTGGAAGTCATCGTGTTTCCTATGAAGATGATGAGAGATGGGGGCACACAGTCACCGCTGTGACTTAGAGATGCAAGTAGGTTTGTTGGCTGTGTTGCTGTGGGGTGGTCTCTGTCCGCTGATCTTGACAGAAGACTTGTGATTAATCAAACCTGTTGACTTGAATTCTGGGTTCCAACACTAACTGTGTGACATGTTTCTTCTCTGTCTTTTGTTTCCTCCTCTGAAAAAAAGGATTTAACAATGCCCACATTGCGTGGTTGGTTTGAAGCTAAGATAAGACAAGGCCTGTGAGTGTCTGGTATATTATAAAAATAAGTTTTTGCTCAATTTGGAGCCCCCTGTCACTTTCTTAGTTTGTACTAGAACATGAAGTGGAGGCTGCAGCAAGGTGAGTCAGTCTTCATTGGAAAATCCATTAAGATGAGCCAATGTGTGACAATGCCCCTTTGTGTGAAATGTGCTGGGATTCATACCTGTACATATAACCTCATAAAGTACCAACACTTTCAATATGGCAACACAGAAAGAAGTAGCTTGGTGATTGCAGAAGGCAGCAAAGCAGGCTGTTGAAATCTGTTTGTGGAAGGGGCTGTGAATCCAGGAGGGTGTGTATTCATCCTCCCAGGGCCTCAGCAGCCTCCAGGGGGCCTGGCTCAGATCTGGAGTTCAAGGCTTCGAATCACATTTCCTTTCTCATCTCCACTTTCCCTTTCCCCAGTCCTAGAAGTTGTTTCCCTTTCTTCTCCCCAAATGATGCCCATTGAACCTCGTATAACAGGAGGCATTTCTTGCAGAAGAAAAAACACTGTACGCAATTATATGTATTATATTTTCCCTACTTGAAGCTTCTACTGGAGACAAAGGAACCTTAGCCAAGACAACTAGGTTTGCCATTGTAAGATCACGATCAGCAGTGTAGATGCCAGAGTGGAGGGCAAAGACCTGATGGACAATGATTTTCCTGTCCAGGTGAGAGAGGGGAATGGCCAGGCTAGAGCAGTGCCAGCAGAGATAGAGATGGGTGAATCGACTTGTAACACAAGCAGATGCTAAAAACAGCAGAATGTGGGAGAGGGAGAGAAGGCTCCAGGATGCCATTAGGTTTCTGCCCTAAGTGTCTGAGTGAATGAAGAAGCCTTTCTCTGGGACAGGAACACAGGGACAGAAACCATAGGACTGTGAGCACTGTGGCCATCAAATGATAATGATAGAGGTCAATGGTAACACCAGGGTGTGACACCAGTAGTTGACTCTTTCACTTGCCCCAGAACTAATTGAGAATTTTTTTAAAAATCACCCTGGGTCTTCTACATGCTTCATTCTCTCCCTGTACTTTTGTCTCTTCCCTCAAGGGGTTTCTCTCTCTCTTTTTTTCTCCTCTGTCTGACCTACCTTGTACTTTCTTTCCTGTCTCTCCTTTGCTCTATTATTTCCCTTTCTTCTCCTGCTCAACCTCATCTTCTTCACTTAACCTACCAGAATGTGAAATGAAAGTACCAAATACTTCAAGAAGTTATATATTTTTAGCATAAATTTTATGCTCCATGCTCTGAATTTAACGGCAGTGTGACTTAAATTACCTAGTTATAATATTCACTACTGTATAGACTCCATGCAGCCTTAAAAATGAAAGGTGGATCCAGTTAACGCCTATTTTCATTTTTCAGTTTTCATTGTACATCCCCAGCTGGGGATTAAGTAATATGTGCTCTGTGAATCTGCTTCTTGTACCTACTAATGCCATTTCCTTTATTATAGATGGTCCCGAAACACCTATTTCCTATTGGCTCCAGTTGTTCAAGATAGTAAAACTGCCCATAAAAAAAGTCAGATTTTAAAAAATAGCCTAAATCTGAAAAGAAATCAAATGAACCACTGAGTTGCCTCATCAACAACAAATATTCTTTATATCCTCTCTGATTAGGAGGCCCTGATACATAGGTCAAGAAATGTCTCAGAATAGGACAGCAGCATCCTTTTATTGTTCCCCTGTGGTTTATCTGTTCAATCTAATTTGGTTGTACAAACATTTATTAGATACCTGTTAAGTGCTGGAAATTTGCAATATGCTACCACTATTAAATGGCAGACAACCTTCCCAATTAGCTCACACATGCCCCAACTCCCGAGCTATGCCCAAGGAGTATAAATTAGTGGGGACATTAATGTTGGACAGTGCAAAGGGATTGAACACAGACTGAGCATCACAGGTGCCACATGTGTGGTTGGGTGCATTCCACATGTTACAGAGTAATTATCACAGCAGTATTCTATGGTAGCTTTTGGTGTTGTTATTCCCACTTTACTGATGGGGAAACTGAGGTTTGAAAAATTAAATGAATTGCAATACTAAGTGAAAAGGAAGCAGCAATCACTTTCCTCTTTAGGCTTCCTTTTTTCATTACAGAAAAACGTATAACATAAAATTGACTCTTTTAACAAATTTTAAGTGAACAATTCAGTGGCATTTAGCACATTCACAATATTATGCAACTATTACCATTATCCATTTCGATGCTTTTTTATGTTTTCATCACAAACTGCAACTCTGTATCCATTAAACAATAAGTTCTCATTTCCCCTTCCCCCAGCCCTGATGACCTCTAATCTGCTTTCTAATCACTATTGTTTCAAGTGATACCTAGCTGGCATCAGTGGGAAGTGACAGAATGCAGTGGTTTTGAGCAAGGGCCTTGTGTTTTAGGGGGTTATTATTTGTTTTTGTAATTTTAGTACCTAATAGCAAAAATATTTTTCTTCATTGCAAGCAAAGGAGGCAAGGTTTCAGCTGGATTTTGAGGGTCAGGAAAACTAGGTAATATCATATGTAGAAAATGAATAATTGTCTGCAAAATGTGAAAGGACACAGGAGGAAGTGTCTGATGGAAATTACAAGGACATATATTAGTTATGCAAAGAAATAATAATGGACAAGGAGGCATTTTCGCCTCAGGAAGGGATCCCAAAATGTAGGTCATGAGTCTGGTTGCTGAAAAGAAAAAAAGTTAATCTGCTAACATTCACACACGGACACAAATACACACAGAACTCCTCTCTGTCTCTCTTTCAGTGTGTCTGTAGGAGGACAAATACATAGCTTAAAATAGGTACTGACTCTGTGCCAATCCAAGGGGAAGGAGCTCAAGTTGTCAGTGAAACAACTTGAAAGGAGCGTTTGCTTGACAGAATGCATGGGCAGCAGAACGTAAAGCAAATGTGCATCCAAGCCCCTCTGAGGGGCAACTGTACGTGTGCAGTGACCTGGACTGTCTCCAAAGTAATAACTCCACAGGACCAGCTAGTTAATGGGGAAGTTGGAAGAGTCTGGGGAAATAATGATATTCCTTGCCAAATGCCCTGGCCTGGGCCATTGAACCCTGGCTAAACCTGTCGTCTGCTAGAAGAAGCCTTAGAAAGAATCCGATCTGGGCTGACAGCTGGGGTTACGTAACCCTTAGAGCCAAACGACCTAGAGCAGATAATTGTACCTTTCTGAACCAGGATATTAATACCATTGCATAATGCAGATATAAGGATTAAGTGAGGTAATTTATGTGAAGAGTACCTGGCACAAAGAATGTGGTCAGGAAATTTCACTTCTCTTAATGACAGCAATGGTTGCCTTAAAAAAATAAAAGCATCCCTCCCATACTGTCAGAATAACCATACATTTTTTTTTTACAACCTGTAGAGGAAGGATTATTATCCTGATTTTTTGCAGATGGGGGAACTGAATCTCCAAGAAGTTAAACAATTGTGAAGTTAAACAAAAAAGTTAAGACTTTTATTTCTTACTCCGGGCTTTTGACTGTTGTTCGTTCCCATCAACAAGGCCAGCATCACTAAGTTAGTGGCGGCCCATCAGTGGAGGGAACCAGGTGGTGATGCTGAGCAGCTTCAGTGACAACATATATCAGCCCATCAGTATCACAACAGGGACAGGTTGGAAAGCCACTTGGGTTAGGGAGCAGATCACGGAGAGATGCTGGGGACAAATAGGTTTGGTCAGGAATGTCCTCTCTTCCATGAGCTCGCTGGTGTGTTTTGATGTGGCGTATCCTGGTTTTCTACCAGGGGGTGTGGAAGGGTCTGGGAATGAAGATTTTGGGACATTGAGTTTAACTTTGAAGGCTGAGTCCTCATCTAAAATTACCATATTTTGTGGTGAATAATGAGCATTTTTTGCCCAAATTTTTGAGGGAAAAATAAGGATGTGTGTTATTCATGGGTATAATGATTATATACCATGGTATAATGATCCCACGTATAATGTGCACAAAACATGAGTGCACATTGTACATGACAAAATACTGTAAAGCATTTTGGTTTATATAGTCTTAAATTTTTCTTAAAATATAGCTCAAAAGTCTTAAATATAGTCTTAAATATAGCTCAAAACTTTGCTTGTGTTGTCTTTTCCCAACAGCCTTTGTCCTACTTTGTTACCTGGCCTATTTTTTCCTTTTCCTTTAAGTGTGGCCATTTCCAAAGCTTCTGCCCCTGTTTCTGCAGTCCTTTATTTCCCCACAGCTTGGGGAAGTTCGAGTACTTGAGCTCTAACCACAGGCTGGGGTTGCTGTAAATGCCTTGCAACCAGCCCTCCTCCTTTTTGGGTCTTTCCTGGGCTTATCTGTCTGGAATGCTGCAATCACAATTTTCTTATTCTCAACCTTTTATTCAATAACTTCTGATTATTCTCTGTTTCTGAAGCTTAAGCAGGATCTGAGACCCACTTTTATCCATTTAATGTTTTAGAAAAAAACTTAGAAAAAAATATCCATTTAGAAGAAAAGCTGAGGGCAACTTTAATCAACTGAACTAATCAGGGTATAACCTTCAGGGATGGCAGTCTACTCAGGAAATATTGGATGGATGGGGCAGGACAGAGGGCAAAACCAACCCAAAGTGATCACAATAAAGGCAGGGAGAGAACTTATTGCTAACCTAACAGCCCCAGTATTGAAGTGATTAAATTATAATGTCAGGAGTTATTATCGAGAAAAGAATATTTAGTTGCTAGCATAGAAAATTTCATGGGCTGTATGTTTTTTTCTAATGAAGGTTTAATTTTTCAACAGGACCACAACTGGAAGCAAATCGTCTTTCTAAAAAGGATATGATACTTCCTTCCTATTCATACAGCAGGCAGGAATTTGGTGATTTTGCCAGACATGATATTTCCACAGAGGAAATGGTGTTTCTCCAAAGAACACACAGCTGCTACAACCCAGCTAAAGCTCAGACTAGAGAAGCAGAGAAGCCTGTGGCACACAGGCTAGCCCAAGGTTAACTGGGATTAAGTGCAAAGCAGCCATGCGTCTTTCTGTAGAGAGTCACAGAACTCACCTGATGCCTCCTCAATTAAAGACATTGAAATGGTATGTGAGCAAAATGTATGAACATTTTCCTCTGATAGGTAGTTAGAGAAGAGAGACTTAATTCACCGTCTCAGTCAGACGGTGTGGTGTCTGTGGGAAAGAGTGTAGGTAGGTTCAGAAAACAATCAGTCTAAGTCACACTGGTTGTGCTCTACCACCTGCTTGGTGATGAGAGCCTCGCCACACACAGGACTATCCTGAGTCACTGCATGTCTTTATCACTCATGGCATTTGGGAACGAACCACATATTGTCCACAGTCTTCATGATAAGTCATTGTCAGCAAAATTATTTTATTGTCTTCAGTAAGCCCAGAGTTCACTCTTTCCTCTTGATATCGTTGATTAGGTGTATCTGGGAAAGATGAACCCTATTTGATTTTCCAAGGGCCAAGATGGGTGGGCAGTGCCCATTCAGAATGGTTACTTGTCCCAGCTTCTTTTCAACACAGGGTGCCCCATCTCTCAGAAGTAAATTGCATTTTACACCTTGACCCTTGTATTTTGACTGCCATATCCTTTGAGCCTTCTTCGGAAGCCACTCTAGGTACCTGTTATGGACTGAATTGTGCCTCCTCCAAATTCATTTGTTGAAGTCCTAACTCCCAGTGACTCAGAATGTGAGTGTATTTGGAAACAGGGTCTTTTTTTTTTTACAGTACGATCTTTATTATCATGTGTGTGACTATATACAAAATATTTTTTAAAAGATGTTAGCTTTTTCTATTTTTAAGTTTTAATTCTTTTTTAAAGATTTTATTTACTTATTTTTACAGAGAGGGAGAGAAACATCAATTATGTAGTTGCCTCTTGTGCAGCCCCTACTGGGGACATAGCCTGCAACCCAGGCATGTGTCCTGACTAGGAATTGAACCAGAGACCCTTTGGTTCACAGGCCTATGCTCAATCCACTGAGCTATACCAGCTGGGGCAGACGTTGGCTTTTTAAAAACATTTTTATTTATTTTTAGAGAGAGGGGAAGGGAGGGAGAGAAACATTGATGTGAAAGAGAAACATCAATCAGTTGCATCTCAAATGGTCTTTAAGGAGGTAATTAAGGTAAAATGAGGTTATCAGGGTGGACCCTAACCCAATATGATGAGTGTCCTTATAAGAAGAGGAGATAAGGACACAGACTAGGCTATCTGTAGGCCAAGGAGAGAGGCCTTGGAAGAAACCCAACCCTCCCAACACCTTGGTCTTGGACTTCTGGCCATAAGAAAATACACTTCTGTTGTTTAAACCCTTTAGTCTGTGGTACTTTGCTATGGCAGCCCTAGCAGGCTAATATAGTCCCCTTTCTGTTACCAACATCTCTGACCCCCGAGTGCGGGGACCAGAACAATTGTATTGGTTAGACACACAAAAAGGAAGGACAGATGCAGGCCACATTGAGCCTAAACACCTGCTCCTGTTTTCCAAGTCCTCTACAGTCTTCCCCTCCTGTTCTGCATCCCAGGGCTTATCTCCCGAGCATGAACTTCACCTGACAGTCAGTCAAGTCTCCTTGCGGTCTCGTTCACCCCACCTCCTGCACACACTCTGTTGGGTGCAGCTTTTAGAGAATGTGTACTTCTCATTCAACCTGGAGTGTGCTCCAGGTTCTCCTTGTGTCCAGCATGCATGGCTAGTTGCTGACTGCCCCCGCCAGGGGCTCACCTTCTGAATGCCTACCCTGCTTGATCTTTTCAGCCACACCATTCAGGTTTGATTTCCCTATCTCTGTTTTTTTATAGCCTGCTCAATTTTTTAAAAAATAGTATTTCAGGCAGCTGGCACAGGTACATAAAATGCAGCAAGATACCAAAAAACATATATTTGGCATGGCAGCAAAAACAAAACAGCAGCAGAGTTATAGAAGGGAGCCAGGAATGAGACAAATATCAGAAAGCAGACTAGTCTTACTACAGATTTGGCTCACTTTTCAAGAAACCCACTTGAAAAATGAAAACTTAACAGTTACACAATTCCCACTATATGTTAGATGGAAACAAACCCATTGCTCAGGAGCAGTGAAACTGTTCCCGGTGTTATTGAAAGAAATAATATCTCCTGAGAGTTGTCAAACTGTCTTATGCAATGAATGGCATCTTGGACATCTTGACAGTGGACAAGTGATGAGGTTTTACGAAAGCCCGCACAATGTTATACCAAAGCTGAATTCAGTAACAGCACTTCCGTGGATGCCACGGAGTGGGATTCAGCTATAGAGTTCTTGGCTGGTCTCCTTGAGTTCAGGGATAGGTTTCAGAGGTCTTAGAAAAAGAGAGGGATTCCATATGCTTCTGGCAGTCCATCATATTGTTTCTCTCAACTGAGCCTTGATGAACGCAGTGAACAGTGAATTCAGTTTTTATGCAATGGCCCGAACTTATCCTGGGTTGCCAATGAAATTCAGATTGCTCTCCCTGGAGTTGACCAAAACTAGGAATAAAGATGCTGTTTCATTTGTCTGTGTTGTAAAGCCAGCAACCACCAGGAGCACACCTGCAGGTGAACTGAATTGGGTTTCTTGGCTGTTGTATTGAGGGAGACCACACACCAATGGGAAGGAACTGTGGGGAGTCTTGGTAAAAAGGTACTAGGAGGTTTTTATTATAGGGTTTGAGCTAGTGTTAGGTGATTTTGGGCGAGAGTTCAAGGAAGCAGGAGTTTGCTCTCTATTGGGCGCTATCAGGAACTTGGGGTGATTCTATGATTGGGCATCTTAATTTTTATAGAGAGTGTAGGGGGACTGAAGCACAGCTAACACTGACTGGTGAGAAGTGGCAATCTTGCCTACAAGCTGAGAGAGAAGGAAATGTGGCATTTACACCTTGTTTTTGTCCATGCCCAGTCGTGATTATGGATTGCATTTATTTTTATCTCACTTTATCCCAGTAATAGAGTGACCTTGACTGATGTTGCCTCCTAGCAACATCAAGATCAATTTGCTAGTGCCAGGCTGACTCCCTGCTGTCAGGGGCTGCTTTTGTCTTTGTCACACTGTAGAGCTGTCAGAGCCTAATCGGGAAGGGACGCTACTAAATTGGGGAGAGGAGGGAATGCCTTCAAAAAGGGTCAAGTTTTTCCCTAAAACTTTGGTTCGGATCTGCGCAAACTCACAGGTAAATGAGAGAATTGGGGCCTCTTTTATTCTATATGAAAATAATTTACCCCCCCCCCCAAATGTTTCATGGAAACTGCCTGCCAGACAGTATCAACCCTGAAAATTAATATCGGCACACTGATGCTGCATCCCTGCATCGTGTGCTCTGGCTGCAAGGCCTCTGCTGTATGTGAAATTTACCTTAGCGCCTACTGATGATAATCATGACTTTTTGTTACTTCTTTCTTTTTAAAACATAACTCCTTTAAACAACTGACCTTTATGTTTAACTATAAACTCAGAACTTACTGATATAAATTGCATTATACAAAGTTTATGAAACAAAGAAGGAAGACACTTCAAAGTCCTAATTACTCTAACCCAACTATTGTCATCTCCTTTATTCCTTCCTTTTTAATGTATATTTTAAAACCCATTTAATCATACTGCACATAGTTTCATAATTGGCTATTTTGCTTTATAATGTATAGTCTCACCTTGCATTTGTCCTTTTCCATGAAACTACGGAATCATTTTAGTTATTGTTTTTAAACTAGATAAAATTTTGCATAAACTTACCATTTTCTTAGTAATACTTCTACTGGTAGAAATGTGTATTTCTTCTTTTTCTGTTTTAAATAGCATGAGAATAAAGATTTTTCAAGCTTACAGTTTTGCCTCCCATTTAAGAGAACTGTTCTTTCTACTCAGGCACTTTTAAGATTTTCTCCTTCTCTTTGGAGATGGGGAATTGTCCAGAACATGGATAAATGCCCCTCTTTTTTGCAGTAATTTTGCCTGAAATTCATTAGGCTCCTTCAAGCTGAAACTAAGATTTTTTTTTTCAGGGAAGTTTTAAAAATTTTGCTCCTTCTTCATCTCTTCCCTGTTTTCTTCTTTTCTCCCCTAGGGCTCTTACTGTCCACATTGTAGTTTCCTGGGTCCGTTGTCCACGCCTCTTTCCCTTTCCCTCATGACCTTTGAATTTTCACCTAGTAGTTTTACTCATCTCGTCTTATGATTTTCCAGATCATTGAATTTGAGTATTGCTGTTGATCATCTTCTCTTTAAATTCATGTACTGATTTTTTTTAAATGTGTTTTAGAAAGCCTTTTCTTGTGTGCCAGACTGGAATCTCTTTAAATGCTCTTATTATCATCACTATTTTAATTTTTTTAAAGCCTACCCTGCATCGGCTTTAGTCAGCTTTACTTCATCAGGGACCTGTTCTCATCCTTCCTCTCTCTGCCATGCTCCCTTAGGGTCTGCTTCTTTTTCTTTGCTGCTTACTGGGGTTCAGTGGCTGGCATACCTCACTTGGGCAGGAGGGGGAGGGGCCTGACAAGCCATGAAGGGTGTGGCGATCTTCCCCTGAGGGCTGGCAGAGCTATGGGGATACCACGGCATTGGGTGAGGGGAGGAGAGGTTCTTCCAGGACTGTTCTAGCGACAAGGATAGGGATCCTTCAGTCCACACATTCATCCCCTCCTCAGTTCTTTGTGGCCTCCAGAGACTGGCCAGTGTCTCGGAACACCCAAGTTGGACAATGTCACCTTTCGGTGTTGGAGTCCATGGGTCTCTGCGGATCAGGCTCTCCCCAAAAGCTGACTGATTCAGATCCTTGCCCTGGGATGCTCTTCGGCTGTCCCCCTACCCCCAGGATCCCACCTGGCCCAGAGGTTAAAGTGCCCACTAGTGTTGAATTTGCCTGTCTACTGCCCGAATTGATGCAAAGGTCAGGGCAAGTGGGAGAAAGCTGGTGCGGATTTGTGTATGTAGGAAAGGCAAGATGCCTCCAGGCACTGTCTTTCCAGAATCCCCTTTGGCCGTGTTTTCCACAATTATTTTACATATTTTGGCTTAGTTCTTCTTTCCTATAATTTTAGAATCACTTAATCAAGTTTAAACATTTTATGGGTTTTTTTTGTGGGGGGAATGAATTGATATCTTTCAAATATTGAATCATGGAATATAGGGCTCTATATTCATTCAAGCCTTCTTTAACTTAGGGTTCATTATTTTCTATGCATAAGGTCACATGTTTCTCTCATTAAGATTATCTTTTGATATTAGTTATAGTCATGCATTTATTTCTTTTATTTTTCTTATATTTTCCTCTAAATTATGGTAATTCAGATTAAGTGTTCTTAGCTCTGGAGGCAGTTTTAAAGCACCCAAGAAGTCCCATCTCCAGCAATTCTTATTCAAATTCAAGCCATTATTTTAGAATAGTCTTTTTTAAAAGTGCAATGGAAATACAACATAGGACATACACCGGTAACAATCATCACAATTTTTAAATCAACATTCTAAAGTTGGAGACATTCCTGGGGTTTCTTCTCAACCTCCAGGTTGACTTTTGGATCAAGGCTGCCCAGATTGCCCATTTACAAGTTCTCCAATGCCTTCCCTTTCTCCATCAGAGGAGTCAGGGCATTGACTGACCTCTGTGTTGCTTGTCCAGCCAACTATAGGGAAGATTTTAATTTATTTTTCCAGTGTAGCTACAGAGAAGATGATTGTGAAGAGCTATGATATTGTATGAAACATAAACACAGCCATTCATTTTTATTTCTCCATGAGAAGAAATATGGAAATTCATCATCCCCTCCTTTTTCTTCCTCATAAGAGAGATGGTTACATTAAATACAGTGGTAAAATAACATAGAACACATACATACACTCCCAAGGACCTCCTTAGGGAGATTAGCCAATGACAGATGTTCCCCATTAAGGACACCGTCTTTCTTTCTTTTTTTTTTTAAATAATGTATTTGGGTGGGTGGGCTGGAATGGGAATAAAGGATAGAAACTGTACTGAATAAACTAAAATAAAAATTAAAAAAAAAAATAAATAATGTATTTTTATTTTTTCAATTACATTTTACATTCAGTATTATTTTATATTAGTTTCAGGTGTACAGCACAATGGTTAGATAATCATATACTTTACAAAGTGTTTGCCTGATATTTCTAGTACCCACCTGGCATCATACATAGTTTTTACAATATTATTGATTATATTTCCTATGCCGTACTTTACATCCCCATTACTATTTTGTAACTACCAATCTATAATTCTCAATCCCTTCACCTTTTTCACCCATTTCCCCAATTCCCCTCCCCTCTGGTGACCATTAGTCTGTTCTCTGTATCTATGAGTCAGTTTTTGTTTGTTGGTTTATATTGTTCCTTACATTCCGCATATAAGTGAAATCATATGGTATTTGTCTTTCTGACTGATATATCTCACTTAGCATAATGCCCCCAGATCCATCCATGCTGTCGCAAAAGGTAAGATTTCATTCTTTTTTTTTTTTAAGGCTGAACGATTATTCCATTGCGTATACGTACCACCACTATTTTATCCCCTTGTGTATTGATGGGCACTTGTGTTGCTTTCATACCTTGGCTATTGTAAATAACACCGCAGTGAGCATAGGGGTGCATATTTTCTTTTGATTTAGTGTTTTGGGTTTCTCTGGATATACCCAGAAGTGGAATCACTGGGTTATAAGGTAGTACCATTTTTAATTTTTTAGGAACCTCCATATGTTTTCCACAGTGGCTGCACCAGTCTGCATTCCCACCAATGGTGCTCAAAGGTTCCCTTTTCTCCACATCCTCACCAACACTTGTTGTTTGTAGATTTATTGCTGATAGTCATTCTAACACGTGTGAGGTGATATCTCATTGCTGTTTTAATTTGCATTTCTTTGATGATTAGTTACATTGAGCATCTTTTCATGTCTATTTACCATTTGTATGTCCTTTTTGAAGAAGTATCTATTGAGCTTCTTTGCCCATCTTTAATTGGATTGTTTGGTTTTTTGGTGTTTATTTGATGCATTTATATTAAATTTTGGATATTAACACCTAATCAGATGCACTGTATCATTGATGAATATGTTCTCCCTTTCAGAAGAAGTTGTCTTTTCATTTTGTTGATGATTTCTTTTGCTGTGCAAAAATTTTTAGTTTGATATAGTCCCATTTGTTTATTTTTTGTTTGTTTGTTTCCCTAGCCAAGAAGATATATCAAAAATATTACTAAGAGAAATATCTAGGATTTTACTGCCTATGTTTTCTTTCAGGATTTTTATGGTTTTGAGTCTTGCATTTAAATCTTTAATCCATTTTGAGTTTATTCTTTTGTGCGGTGTAAGAAGGTGGTCTAGTTTCATGTTTTGCAAGAATCTGCCCAATTTTCCCAACACCATTTATTGAACAGACTGTCCTTACCCATGGTATGTTTTTCCCCCTTTTGTCAAATAGTAATGGAATATAAAGGCATGGGTTTACTTCTGGGCTCTTCATTCTGTTTCATTGATCTATATGTCTGTTTTTATTTGAGTGCAGTGCTGTTTGATTACAATGACCTTGTGGTATAGCCTGATATTAGGTAGTTTAATGCCTCCAATTTTGTTTTCTTAAGATTGCTGTGGTTGTTCAGGGTATTTTGTGGTTTCATATAAATTTTTGAATTATTTGCTCTAGTTCTGTGAAATACACCATTGGTATTTCGATAGGAATTGCATTGAATCTGTGGATTGCTTTGGGTAGTATGAGCATTTTAGTGATGTTATTTATTCCTGTCCATGAGCATGGGATGTGCTTTCAATTATTTGTTTCTTCTTCAGTTTCTTATAATTTTCTGAGTGCAGGTCTTTTACCTCCTTTGTTAAATTTATTCCTAGGTATTTTTTTGATGCAATTGTAAATGGCATTATTTTTTTTAGCTTCCCTTTCCAAGAGATCATTATTGGTGTATAAAAATGCAATGATTTCTAGACATTTATTTATAACCTGCTACTTTAAGGACTCAGTATTTCTTATTTAAGCAGGCAGTTAAAATTTATTGAAACCATTAATTAAATAATTTAAGAAAGGTATGTATTTATTAACATCATTGTTTATCTTGCTCATTATACTAAATTTAAAAATGTACAAAAGTGTAAGAAGTGAAACAAATCCCTCCTGCCCTTGTCTTTATATTCCAGTATCTTTCCCAAGAAGAATCTGTAGCCATTAGTTGCTATATGTTCCTCTAGAACAGAGGTCAGCAGCAAACTTTTTGTATAAAAGGCCAATTAGCAAATATTTTACTCTTTGTGGGCTTTAGTTCCTATCACAACTATTAAACTCTATCATGGTAGCCCAGAGCAGCCATTGACGATACAAAGAGAGTGTCTGTGATCCAAGAGCTTTATTTATGGACACTAAAATTTGGATTTCATGTACTTTTTATAAAATTATCTTCTTCTTTTCACTATTATTCCTCTATTGATTTTTTTCTAGCAGTGAAATGTATAAAAACTATTCACAGCCAACAAAGCAGATGGTGAATGGGACTTGGCCCTCAGGCCATAGTTTGATGGATCTTTTTCTGAAGGCATTTCATGCGTGTTCAATTATATATTTCTTTTGTTTTTTGTATATTTATCTATAAACAAACTGCATATTATATGTAATGTTCTTACATATAAAACTGAGGTTTTTCTGATAATGTTTCCTGGTGATTATTTGATATCAGTTCACAGATTTACATCTTTTATTTTATTGGTCATGTAATGTTCAGGCACATGCTGTGTGAGTTGAGGAATATGAAGATTGTTTCTGATTTTCTCTTCTAAAAGTGATGTTGCAGTGGATATCCTTGTACATGTGTGCACCTCTGTGATTGTATGCTATAGAATAAACTCACAAAGGAGTAGTCAGAATTAACAATTCAGCATAAATAGCAATAAAATTTCTGAGGAGAGATTTGACCACTTTCATTACAGTTCATTATAGGTTATGTCCAGACTACACCAAAGCCCTGGGTTATTTTGACACTTTTCAGGAGTCACCTGTTAATAGCAATGCCAGAGGGTGGGGCCTACATTTTTAGGTGTGGGTATTATTTAACTACCAGTGTGCACAGTAGAAGGGGAAGGAGTACACAGTGGACCTGTCCCTCAGAGGATTCTGAAGGCTCCAGATGAATCTCAGGGGTACAGGTCAGAAGCTCCCTTACCACCCCCAGGGGCTGCTTGGCACTGCACAGAGCTGGACACTAGAGAAGGCTGGGGTTTGGAATGGGATATGAAAGAAAAAAATTTTGAATTTTCATAATTTACAAAGAGATCACCTCCCCAAAAGATTATAAACTAATTAGAGATTAAATTCTATTTTAATGGCATATAGATGTTACCTAAATGAATCTTGTGGTGGATCATTTCATAGAGTAAATAGTTCCTCCTAGAGTGATTTGTTTTTAATAAATCATATTTTGGGTTGGTATATGACGATGTGTATTTACAACTATAAAAAGCTTTTGCACCCAGAATAATTGGTGCCACAAGAAGTGCGAACTACAGATAATCTAAAATCAGGTCTATTCCTGGTCCAGCAAATGGTTTAATCACTCCTAGTTTCTGTTTCCACACCTCTAAAATGAAAAGGTTGGGATATTTTTTCTCTATGGCCCCTTCTAACTTCAGGACTATGCAAAATGTGGACAGTCAAGAAATGCCCAATAGATTATGAGTTCTATGAAGGCAGGAATTGTATCTATTTTTTCTTATTATGGTGTCCTCCTGCTACTTAGAATAGTGTATAGCACTGTATGCCATACACTATGGGTGTATGGGCACCCATGAAACATTTATTAAATGAGTGAAAAATGAATGTATCACATGACCATATGGCAGAAACATCTGCAATTGTTGGTGACTCTCTAGTTGTTTAACTCATCTTTCTTCCTCCCTCCTTTGTAATAGAATGCTGTCAGCATTTAAATGTCTGCCCTCCTCCACATTGCCATAAGTTCAAAAAAACATGGTCTTCAGACCCAGCGTTAAAAGATGACATAGTACCCAGGATTATGGGTGATCATAGTGATTTGTTTCTCTTGTCTGTGATTGGTTTAAGCATGGTCATGTGATATAATTCTGGCCAATGATATACCAGTGGGAAAGTGCTGCAGGGATCTAGGAAAGTTTCTCCACTAATAAGAAGAGACTACTTGAATAAAGCACCCTCCCTGTTGTTGCCAAAGCTACTTGACTCCTGGAATTATTGCAGCCGTCTTACGGTTGTGAGAGCCAGTTGAGGACAGGCTAAGAATTCCAGGGTGGTGGGGCAGAAATATGAAAGAATCTGAGTCCATGATAACAGTTGTGAAGCCCTGAGGAAGTCAGCTCTAGAGCATCCCTTCCTGTGGATTTTGTATTAAGTAAAATGATAAATTTTTTTTATGATTTAGACAGTCAGGTTTTTTCATTGCTTGTAGCCAAAATCATCCTAATAATATTTTACTTTTATAGTTATTATACAGAAGACTTTTGCAAAAATTAAAGTCTTCATTGCTTGTGACTTGGAGCTTAATGGGTAGAAAATAAAGATGAATTTTTCTTGTTCTTTCTTGTGCTATGGAAAGTCATAAGAAGCAAAAAATCACTAAAATAGGGAGTAATCTAATATTAATTTTAAGAAGGCATATTCACTGCAATTTTATAAATCATGTAGAAAATATTACAGATCTGTGCACTTAAAATATGATTTGTGGGAATAGATGTCTACTTTAAAATGGGGTAGCATTTGTAAATGTTTACATAGATTTTGGGGGGCTTTTTTTTTTAAGGTTGTAGGCAAAAGCAATTTGTTCCACATTTTATGTGAACTTCATGACAAAAACAAGATGCTGGCATTAATGATTGAATCAATAAAACACAGGCAAAGCACACAGAGGTGTGTCAGTATCTTTAAAATAGAGCCGTGTCAATTCAGTATCTTGGCGTCCCACCCACTGCAGGAAGTTGGATGCTGAGGCAAGCTGGCTAGGAGTTCAGGCCTCTATGTAATTAGCTATAGTATTACGGGAGCAAATTATAGGATTAGCTGAGGATAAGCTATTATTAGACCTGTCAATATTTGTTAATTGTTGGATAACACATACATCTCATCTCTGCTTCAACACAGCAGCTCCCTCTCTCTCTTTCGAGCCCCTCCCCCCACACTCTGAACCACAGTCCTGGTACGCACTTACCTAAAACACCCTACCAACTTAATTTTTGGTTACACTGCATTTTCTTAGGTTGCTAGTGACAGGTGTTCAAAAATCCTTCTGTGACCCGCTTATTCCAGAGATATCTTTGTTTATTTATAGAAAGCACCATACAGGTCTAACTATAGTCCCAAAACCATACAAATAAGGTTGCTACAAAAATAAAACAAATGAAACAAGAAAAACGAAGTAACTGTTTTTCTTGGGTTAGTGGGTTATTGGACTAGAAGAAAATATTTTTAAAACCTTGACCAATAAGCTCTGCCAGTTGCAGTAAAGGGAACTTTCCATTAAGTTGTGATTGTTATAACCATTATTATTTTATTTATTTTGCTTTTTCTTCTCACACTCCATATCTTCTCCCCCCATGCACTTGCCCCCTCTCTTTCTCTTTCTTGTAAGTTTGAGGAAGTGGAAATTGCACCTCACAAGATCTAGGGTAGAACTCAGGTTATCTAAATCCAAGGCTACGATGTCCTCCTTTACAGCTCGTGTTTCCTTTGGTATGGGACCTTAACCCAGTGACCTCAACATCAGTGCCCGCAGGGGTGCCCACAGTGGAATAGTCTGGATTACAGAGTGTGAAAAGTATAGCCTCAGTCTCCCCACAGGGTAGGAAGGCACAGGCAGACCCACAGAATTTTGGCTGAAGGGTCATTGGCAGGCCTGGGCGAAGTAGTTAGCCTACAGCTTTTTAAAAAGTTTTTGCCCTGACTGGCAATTGAACCAGCAACCCTTTGGTTCACAGGCTGATGCTCAATCCACTGAGCCACACCAGCCAGGGCTTAGACTATGGCTTTTAAAGCATAGGAGTCTGAGGTTAGGTGCCCCAAAAGACCAACAGAAGATGTGAAGCCCATTTAAAGTGAGAGAAGACTAGGAACAGAGGATGATACCCATGAGTCAAGCAACAGGTAAGCACAGGTAGAGAGTAGGAAGATAGGAATAAAGTTTGCAAAGAAAGAGGAGGATTCAGGACCCTCTTCATAATTAGGGTATCTGAATAAACAACCTAATAAGTAACCTCTGGCTGCAGAGGGTGTGCATGAACTAGTCACCCTCATTAAATGTGCAGAGTTGGCACAAAGAGCAACTTGTAACTGGGCCCAGCCGCTGTGACTGATGATCACCTTTACAGCACACCGATTTCATGCCCATTTGGGAGCTTTCTACTTCCTTCCAGATCTCAGCACATGTTTTTACTTCTTGTGTCCCAAGGCTCTCCAAAGGGAAGGTACCATTTAAACATCTTTGTTATAAACAGTCTCCTAGGATAACCTGGCTTTAAAATTAAAGAGTCATTTGTTGAAACTAACCTGACTGAGAACATTATACTATGTTGGTATCCTAAAGAACATCATTGTTTCAGAAAAATCAGAATAGAGAGAATTTGCGTTTAGGGAAAAGTTAGATGGCAGAAGGAAAAAGAGAAAGGAGCCTCGGAAACTGAATTCCAGCTGCTTTCTGGGCTAGAGGGCAAATCCAATGCACGCTTTTGACAGTATCCTGTGGGTTAACCTGTTTCCACGTGCTTTGCTGGGCTTCGTTGCCAGGCAAACTGTTTGGTAGTGGAACGTGGTGCTCCAACTTTGGCAGTCCTGGCTTGCTTTTGCTAGAAGGATTAATGTTGGTAATGTTACCAAACAAGGGGGTCCGCCCACCTGACATGCAGCAGAGCCAAGCAGTGACCATCGACTTTAGCAGTGAAGAAATTAAAGCAATTAATTGGCAGGGTACCAAGCCAGGAAAATGGTGAGCTAGTGCTCAAAATCTGAACTCCCTGACATTTAAAAAAAGTGTTTTTATTGAATTTAATGGGGTGACATTGACTAATAAAATTATATGGGTTTCAAGTGTACAATTCTATGATACATTATCTGCATATTGTATTGTGTGTTCGCCGCCCAAAGGCAAGTCTCCTTCTGACACCATTTTTCCCCCTTTACCCTCTTCTACCTCCCCCATTTCCCTTTCCCTGTGGTAATCACCATACTGGTGTCTATGAGAAGCACACTTCTTTAAGATCATTTTTCAGTGTCAAATGCACCATTGTCATCTGGATTTTGACCTGAAAATACTGATGTACACTGAATTCTAGCTGGTGCCTTGAAAAGATCAAGGAACCTCTGTGCTGCGTTGCCCACAGGCCAGCTGGGGCTGCACTCATCCAAGACTTGCTTTTGAGTTGATGCCAGTTACCAAACTGTAACCCGTGCCTTTTGGGGGAAACCTAATGCTCTAGCTTGTAGTGGAACTGGTGCTTTTCAAGTTACTTCAGAGCAAGAAAGGCATGGCTCTTTATACATAAAGCAGTTTGCACATTCAGCAGTGCACTACATATAGTGATGGCAGGATGTTTTTTTAAAATTATTTTATTGTTGTTCAGTTACAATTGTCTGCATTTACCCCCCACTACTCTCAGAATGTTTTAAAAAAATTAAAAAATAATGTTTGAGGCTGTGTCTACATGGAGCAAAGTTGCAAAAAGACATATTTTCCTATTTATTAGAGACTGGAAACTTCCTTTAGAATCTCAGTGGACTTTGAGTCCAGCAGAAAATATTACCTGTCATTGACTAAGTGGTTCAGTAAAACCAGTTGGGGGATCTAAACTTTCAAACGGCATGATGAAAGGACCCTAATGCCTTCAGAGCTTGCTCTTGGAAATGGGACTTATCAAGTGAGAGCTGCCATTGCTGAGAGCTAGGACCATTGCTTCATCCTCTTGCTTCTTTCTCTTCCTGTTTTCACCTGTTCCTTAGGATGCTGTGTGAGTGTGTGTGTGTGAGAGTGTGTGTGAAATAGTCACTGTCCTCCTTCTGAAGGGGTCCAGATATTTTCTGAAGGGCCATGTCTCCCGTCCATTCACTCATATTTATGAATTGTATTCTTGAGTGATTAACATTCCTTATCTTCCACTGTCCTATAAAAATCATTCCTGTGATTTGGAGCTGTTCTGATAAACTTGGGTCAGAAAAACCAACAGGTAAAATGGAAGCTTAATGATGGAAGTTTTTTTTGTTTTATTAATTGGAGTATCCCAGGCACTTAGAACAATGTCAGGCACAGAATAAGTGCTCAAAATACTTGTTGAATAATAAAAGAATGAATGAATGAAGATGCAAGTGTGTTGGTCATCAATTAAGCAGTTCTGGAGAGTAGAAGGAGCTGTTGAAAAAGCAAGCTTTCCTCTGTTCTACTGTTGTGGGCTGAGAGGTTTGAAGTGTGGAGTGGGGGTGGAAGAATTGGTTGAGGAGAGGTTTGAGAAAACTCGGAACTTTGAGAGAGTAAGCTCAAAGGAGAAGAAAAGGCTTAAAAATAAATAAACAGTATATACCCTAAAGAATTGAAAGCAGTAGCTTGAACAGATACTTGCATACCAGTGTTCATAGTAGCATTTTACAGAAGCCAAAAGATGGAAGCAACTCAACTGTCCATTAACAGATGAATGAATAGACAAAATGTATCTCATACACACACACACACACATTGGAAAATTATTTATCCTTTAAAAGGAATTAATTTCTGATATGTGTCATAACATGGATGAACCGTGAAAACATTGTGTAAGTGAAATATACTATAAACAAAACAGCATATAATTCCACTTACATGAGGTAGAGTAGACAAATGCATAGAGAAAGAGGAAAAATAGAGGCCACTGGGGGCTGGGGGAAGAGAAATGGGGGATTGTTTAATGAGTACAGTTTCTACTTGGGCTATGAAAAAGTTCTGGAAATGGATAGTGGTGAGGTTTGGACAACATTGTATAATGCACTTAGTGCCACTATTTTGTACGTGTAGACATGGTGAACATGCTAAATTTTGTGTTATGTTATTTTGTCACAGTTAAAAAAAATAAGCAACCACAAAAACCTGACATTTTAATATGTCCTGGAAGCAAAGGAAACTCCTTTTTTCTCTCGTTTCCTCTACCGTGGTACTGAGGACGTCAGCACTGGACAGAAATGGCTGAATCCAAGCCCCTCCACTCACTAAGGTGATGGTCTTGGTCAAAGTAGTTAACCTCTGAGTTCCGGTTCTCTCTTTGGTAAAATGGGGGTAATAGAAATAGCAGGTTATTATGACATGAGAATAAATGTTATTGTCTATGTAAATGCTTTTGCACACTGCCTGACACAGGGAATGCAGGCAATAAAAGGTCAATTCACATCTCTCCCACTCTCTTCCTCATTTTTATGCTTTCACCACTGTTCCCAGCATCCTTTTCCATCTCTTTCATTTTTCCCCCCATTTTGCAAAATTCTGTTTCCTGACCCAGGGCACACATCTCTAACTGATGGTCTTCGTCCTGGCTGGGCTTGAGGAAGAGTTCCCAAAGAGAAAGCAGTTCTTGGTCCACTGTGTGTTTTGAAAACTTTCTGTGTAGCTCTTCCAACTAGGGATCCTGTTCCTTTTGCTGTGCCTCTGGTGTTGCTGAGGCGGCCTCCGCATTCCTCAGTGAATCCTGGAATTCAGAGTCCAACCAGTTTCTCAGAACATCACCTTATTTTCCTTACACCAAAGCCTGAAGGGATGTTCTCAACCCTATGAATTCATGCCACTGGAGCCCATGCTTCACTCTATATTTTACAGTTATTTTATTACAAGATTATATAGGCATAGTTCTAAAAGTAAAAAACTCTACAGTGATTAGAATGAAAAACAGTGGCTTCCCCCCTCCCCGCCGATCCCAGCCACCTGGAGACAGGTACCATTAACTGTTACTGCCCTTACTGCTGATCCTTCACTCCACTTTCCAAACAATAAAACTTTATTGCTATAGTTTTTCCTTGAGCTACATATTATCCATTGACTTATTACAATAAAAGATGAAAATTTTACTCAAAAATCCTTTCCAACTCTCTATCTCCATATTTTTCTTCCCTGCATGCTTTTATTACATGATTTTGGATTATATTAATTGTTGGTATTTATATTTTCAGAATGATGTACATTTTATTTTGAACTATAGTATCTTTATTATTTTTCTTGAGAAGTACTTTTTATTTTCTTGGAAATAATCGTTTAACCTTTTGTTTGGTAAATCTTTTTTTAATTAAAAATTTATATTAAAGTATAGTTGACACATCATGTATTAGTTTCAGGTGCACAGCATAGTAATTCTACGCCTGTGCAATGGGATCAGCACAGTATCTCTGGTAACCACCTGTCATCATGCATGGTTATTAGGGTATTATCGACTCCATTCCCTGTGCTGCATATCACACCACCACGACTTACTGATTTTGTAACTGGAAGCTTGTACCTCTTAGTCCCCTTCACCGTTTCACCCTTCTCCGCACCACATGCCTTCTAGCAACCATCAGTTAGTTCTCCACCAGTCTGTCTCTGGTTTGTTTCATTTGTTCATTTCTTTTGTTAGATTCCATATATAACTGAAACCACATAGTATTTGTCTTTCTTTATCTAACTAATTTCACCTAGCATAATACTCCCTAGGTCCATCCATGTTCTCAAATGGGAAGATTTCATTCTTCTTTATTGCTGAATAATATTCCATTGTATGTATACCACATCTTTATCAGTTCATCCTGGTAAATCTTTTTAAGGCCTTGCATGCCTGAAAACATGTTTATTTATTCCCACATTTGATTAATAGCATAAATGTAGGAGTCTAGGTTAAACTAAAACTTTTTTCAGAATATTAAAGTCATATGACATTTTGTACTTCTGTCTGGCATTACTGTGGAGAAGTCCAGTGATACTCTGAGGTCAGAACTTTTATTTGTGACCTACTTTTTTTTCTGGAAGTATTTATGATCTTCAATTTGCCCACAGTTTTCTAAAGTGTTGTGATGTGCGTGTGTGTGTATGTGTGTGTGTAGACAGGAGAATCATTTTGGGAACTAACAGGGGCGGGATTCTTAAAATGGACATTGTCGATTCCCAAATTGATTACACTATTTTTATCTAAAGTCTTTCTGGTTTATTCCTTCAAGAGTGTAACCTTGCAGATTTTTATCAGGATTAGGGAGAAACTCGTCTTGGATATGAGGACAGTCTGTGGGTTTTTTATTTGTTGTATGTGTGGAAGGAGATAGAAATAATCTTTAAAATGCCAAGTGTAGAAAAATTGGACATTAAGTAAATGCTGATCAGTAGAGACAAGATTAAGTATATTGTGGCACAGCCCTATCTTGATATACTATATAGCCTATAAAGTCATGGTTTAAATAGGCATATTACATAGGAAAATGGTCATAATGATGACTAAGTGAAAAAAATGCAGGTTATAAGGTAGGATTAATATGATAGTGTTTTTATTAAAACAAAGCCAGAAACTTCTCCAGTATATACTCTCTAAATATTTCAGCAGTAAGACAAGGGATGTGTTAAGTTAATCGATGAAATAGAGCCCTTTAAAAATAAGACCAAACCATCTTTTCAAGAAGTTTTTGTCCCATCTGGTACAGCTGTAAGGAAATAGTTTTCCCAATCATTTTGGCTATTTGTTTGTTACTTATACTTCTAATTTTTAAATCTGTATGGCTCACACATGCTTTTGCCTGACTCTTTGGCCAAATTAGGAAGTGGGGTCCAACGCCTATGACACCAGTTATCTGGTGCTCCGTAGCAACTATCTCTGGCATGTACTCAGCAAGCTCAAGGACCCTGGGGCTGGGAGGCATATTAAATGAAGAAAGAAAAGGAGCAGGCTACAGACACATTTGGACAAAAGCAACATTTTTGTTTTATTGTTGACCTCAGAAAGAATGCTTCTCTCATCATTAAGTATAAAAATGGCTATTGGTTCAAGATTGCTAATAATATATTTTTATTATTTTAAAGAAGTTTCTTTCTAATCCTGGTTTTCAAAGAATTTTTATTTAAAATAATGCTTAATGAATTTTCTACTGAACTTTTTGAAGTTTATTTTTATTTTTTCAATTGCAGTTTATATTTAATATTACTTTATATTACTTTGAGGTCTACAGCATAATGGCGAGACAATCATGCGCTTTACAAAGTGTTTCCATTACCCACCTGGCACCACACCTAGTTATTACAGTATTATTGACTGTATTTCCTGTGCTGTCCTTACATCTCCATGACTATTTGGTAACTACCAAACTGTACTTCTCAATCCCTTCACCGTTTTCACTTAGCACCTCCAAACACCCTCTTCTCTGGCAACCGTTAGTCTCTTCTCTGTATCTATGAGTCTGTTTCTGGTTTGTTTGTTTACATTATTTTTCAGACTCCATGTATAAGTGAAATCATATGGTATTTTTCTTTCTCTGACTGATTTATTTCATTCAGTATAATACCTTCTAGGTCTATCCACACTGTCACAAATGGTACGATTTTGTTCTTTTTTATGGAAAAGTAATCTTTTGTTGTATAGGTGTACCCCTACTTTTTAAAAAAGATTTTACTAATTTGTTTTTAGAGAGGGGGGAAGGTAGGGAGAAAGAGGGGGTGAGAAACATCAATGTGAGAGAGAGAAAATTGATCGGTTGTCTCTCATACATGCCCCAACCAGAGACCGAACCTGCAACCCATGTGCCCTGACTGGGAATTGACCCTGCAACCATTTGCTTTGCAAGATGACACCTACCCAAATGAGCCACACTGGTCAGGGCTGCTATACCACTGCTTTTTTATCCGCTCATCTATTGTTAGGCATTGGGGTTGCTTCCATATCTTGGCTATTGTAAATAATGCTGCAATGAATTTGGGCGTATATATTCTTTCAAATTAGTGTTTTGGAATTCTTTATATATATGTATATGTATCAGAAGTGGAGTCACTGGGTCATAAGGCAGTTTCGTTTTTCATTTTTTGAGGAACCTCCTTACTGATTTCCTTAATGACACCTTAATGGTGTCTTCCTTAAAGACACCAATCTTTATTCCCATCCACACCTTTTCTCCATGTCCTTGCCAACACTTATTTGTAGATTTATTGCTGATAGCCACTCTGACAGGTGTGAGGTGATATCTCATTGTGGTTTTAACCTGCATTTCTCTAATGACTAGTCATGTTGAGCATCTTTTCATATGTTGTGGCCATCTGTTTGTCCTCTTTGGAGAAGTCCGTTCAGGTTCTATGCCCATTTAAACATTTTTTTGGTGTTACATTTTATGAGTTCTTTATAAATTTTGGACATTAACCCCTTATCAAATGTATCATTGGAAAATATCTTCTTTCATTCAGTGAGTTGTCTTTTCATTTTGTTGATGGTTTGTTTTGCTGTGCAAAAGCTTTTTAGTTTAATGTAGTCCCATTTGTTCATTTTTTTCTTGTGTTTCCCTTGCATAAGGAGTTATATCAGGGAAAATATTGCTAACAGAAATGTCGAGGACTTTCATGTCAATGTTTCCTTCTAAGAGTTCTATAGTTTTGAGTCTTACATTAGTCTTTAATATATTTTGAGTTTATTATATATGATAAAAGAAGGTGGTCTAATTTTATTTCTTTTTGCTCATATCTGTCCAGTTAAAAATGCTTAATGAATTTTACAAAACATCTTTTGGACTTTTTTATTATAAGGCTTGTCTTGTTTGATTCATTGATATGCCATATTCAATTACTTGATCTTAAATTATTCTAACATAGCTTGAGGGTTACGACTTGGTCATGGTTGGTTATGTTCTTTATGAAATTGTTGAATTTGATTTACTAGCATTTAATTTGGGATTTTTCATTTGCATTCATAAGTGATGGTGCTCTATAGGGGTGTGTGTGATTGTGTGTTTGTGTGCATGCATACAAATCATCATTGTCCACTGTGGAACAAGATTATTCTAACTAAAAGCAGAGCATTAAGTACATGGACAGAAACAGATACAACTGCAAGAAGCAATAGACACATCCACATTTATAGCTGTATCTTTCAATACCTCTCTCTCAATCATTAATAAATCAAGCAAACAGAAAATCTGCAAGGATGTAGATAATATGAACAGTACTATCACCCAGCTTGATTTTGCTGACAGTATGGAACACTCCACTTAACAGCAGCAGAATACAAATTCTTTTTAAGTGCACATATGAATTTATTGAATAAGACTATGTTCTTGTATTTAGGTCTTCCTACCTCTTGTGAGATTTATTCCTTAGTATTTCATACTTTTGATAATGTAAAAAGTATTGTTATTTTAAACTTCAATGTCTAATTGTTACCAGTGTTTAGGAAGACAATATTTGTATATTGTATCTGTATTCTGCAACCTGCTAACTACACTTACTAATTTTAGTAGGTCTGGGGGTAGATTTTACAGAATTTTTGACACAGATGATCATGTCATCTGTGAATAAAGTTTACTTCTTTTTTTCCCCATACTGATGCATTTTATTCATGTTTTTTCTTGCCTTATTTCACTGGCTAAAGTACCCAATACAGCAGTGAATAGAAATGGTGAGAGAAAATACTCTGTTTTGTTCCTGCCTTAGGGGGAGCAGGCTTTCATTATTAAGTGTGATTTTAGCTAAAAGCATTTTGGAAATGCTCTTTATGAGGTTTAGGAAGTTCTCTTCTTTTCTTACTTTGCTGAGAGGTTTTTTTTTTTATCAGAAATAGATGTTGTATTTCATCAAATGCCATTTCTGTATCTACTGAGACGTGTTTTTAAAAAATCTCTTAATATCACAAATTACATTAATTTATTTTCATGGTAAACCCACTCTGCATCTTTAAAATAAAGCCCATGTAGTCATGATGCAGTATTCTTTTGATATATCATTGGGTTTGATTTGCGAATATTTTGTTAAGAACTTTTGCATCAATGTTCACGAGGAGGGGTATTGACATTTCTTGTGATATCTTTGTCTGGTTTTGGTATCAGAGTCTTTTGAAATGATTTGGAAAATATTTCTTCCTTTTCAATTTTCTTGAAGACATTAGGTAAATATGGTATTTTTTTTTCCTTAAATGTTGGTAGAATTCCCAAGAAAATCTGTCTAGAGGGCCTTGAATGCCAGGCTCAGGAGCTTAGCATTTGCTCTGAAACCTTCATTGGTTCCCATGGTAGAAAGACATCTGCAAAGTGAGTTTGGGACGATGAATCTGGCAGCTGTGGGAGGATACATATTGACAGTGAGGGCTTAGATATAAGCACCAAGAAAAACATTACATTCTAATTTCCATGATTCCTACTGATAGAATCTCATTCAGTCTTTCACAGGCTTGATGGAATTCCCCACAGAGAAAGGAAAGGGATCCCATTTGATGAAAACCACACATACACTGGAAGATGCTTTTTCTCTGTGGAGAGGCTATGAGCGGGCTGCAACTGTCGTCGTGACAAACTACTCCTGGTGCCCAGGGGTTCTAGTTCAGCTAAATCAATCCAGCCATTTGACACTTGCTTTATGAAGTGCCAAGACCAGAGCTAGATTGCAGCATTTTTAAAGTGACTGGAATTTTATTTAAAGGAAAGTTTATTATTTGAGGTTTTCTTTTCTATACAGGTTAAAGAATCATAAAACAAACACAAATCTTTAGGATTTGTTCGTAACATAACTCTATAAATTCACTGCCTCCCCACAACACTGAAGAGTTGTCATTTTTTATAAACACGATCTCCTGTTCTGGACATGGTATTCTTAATATTTCTGTCTACATGGTTTATTATTTTTAGGAAAATATTGCAATTTGATTGTCTGATTGCAGCAGCCACTTTGAATGAGTTTCACTTTATTGCATCAGCTTTCAGGATAGGATAGGCCTTTGTCAACCAAAAAGCTTAGTAACTAAAAATGCAAAAATAAGAATGCGGATTTGTTTTCAAACTGAAACCACCACATATTACAAGCCAATTTCAGCTCATGAGTGAAAATATTTCCCAAAATATAAGTTTTATGAGAATATCTTTCAGCATTTTCTTCTGTGCAGCAACTCAATGCCTGTGCATTAGTAAAGCAAGCACACTGTTCTAATACAATGAAGTGCTGTTGGGAGGGAGGCACAGCTGACATCAGTGGAAAATACAACAGATTAGGGAACGGCTTTCCCTTGGCACTGGTGTGAATGACTTGGCAACGTCAGTGTGGGTGGTGTTATTTTAAATGCAGAACAACCTGCCCAGTGATTTTCATTGTAACCCAAAAGTCTATGATGTCGAAGTGATCGGGTGATGGTGGCCTTGAGCCAGGGCCTACGGACCTTCGCTTTCCTCCCATGGACAAAAGGAAGTCACCTCCAAGAGGGAATGACACAGTTACATTTGCACTTTGAAGAAATGATTCTGTCAAAGGTTCAGACATAGTCAAAGTAAAATGGATGAATCACTGAAGTAGTAATTGAAAAAAACTTATTGTGCACACACCAAGAAAACTTTGCAAACTGGGAGTGCTCAAACCAAAACATGGAGTGAGGCTCAGGGGTATGCTGTTCTTATAGAGTGAGAAATCAGTGTCTTCACAGTGATTGGTAACCAAACTATATTAATAAACTGAGCAGACTAAACTGATTGTCTGCTCAGGGACGCTTCCAGGCTGGTCTCTGTTTGCTTTTGATTTCAGCAGTGCCACAGTTTGAAATACTCCCAGTCCCTAGAGTCCATTGCTGTAATAAGTTCTGTGCACCAACTAGCAAAATGCTGGGTTCGTACCATCTGAAAGCTGCCAGATTCTACCTAGTAAGTTTAGTAATTTGTGACATCATCCGGAGTCACTCTGCCTGTTAAGCTCCAGAGAAAAAGGGCTTGAATTTCCAATTCCACAGCAGGTAGGAAGTCCATTGTCCGGCTAAAGAGTTCTGAGTCCCTGGGGTGCTTATGCTTTCTGCACCTAAGCTGTGGCAGCTACTGAGTTAGTTCGGTTCAGTTAATGGATTATTCTTAAGTCCCTTTCCTGTTCTGCTGTCGCATCAACCTAGATCTAGGACTGGACTCCTTTCTATGACTTTCATCAAAAGCCACTCACACAGGGTATCAGTGTGTGCCGTACAATTTACTGAAGGGGTGACTAGGGGTGTGGCGTGAGGTGGGGAGGGTTTACAGTGAAGAAAATGTAAACCGCCCGAAGTTGTACATTGGATGCTCCTGTGGTTGTCAGCCTCAAGCTCCATGCATAGCCCCAAATGCCCATACACACCACGGTGCCCCACCCTCTGCTCCCTCCTGCTGCCTAATAGCCCCCCACCCACCCCACACCTGAGCCCTCTCCTCATAGCATGCAGAGGATTTAGGAATTGGTGCCTGACTCCCCAAACCCAGCCCCAGACCTCCTTTGGCAAATCCAAAGATTTTTCCTTCTCTTATGTCAGTATAAAAATTTCATTTCTCTGGACATTCCCCAGCCCTCCTGCCAAGGCAACAATTAAAAAAAAGCCTATGGTTAGTTCTGCTTTTCAATAATCTTTTTCTACCCCAAATCACTGGATTTCTGAGAGAATGTGAGATTCCATACAAACTGGTGTGCCACTTTTGGTGAATTGGCACTATTAGTTAGGCCCACTGAAACCTATCTGTCTCATCAGGGTGATGGGTCACAGAGTGGTGGGACGTGCTGCCCGCTGCCGGGGAGGGGAGGCCAGGGCGAGCAGCAGGTGCAGTCTCTATTGTCAGCCTTGTGCTCTCTGGAGGTACGGATCCTGAGACATAGGAGGTTGATTTTTCTTCCTTGAATGGAACAGGTACTGGGGCTAACGCCTGGGAAGAGGCTGTTTTCTGTTTCAAAGCTGTTTGTCAATATTTGGCTTCTGTTCTATGACCTGCATGGATGCCCTTCAGAGACTTACCTCACTTCTTAATGCAGTAAAAAAAAAAGATCTCCTGGCTGGTGTGGCTCAGTGGTTAAGTGATGGCCTGTGAATCAAAGGGTTGTTGGTTCAATTCCTTGTCTAGTGCACATGCCTAGGTTGTGGGCCAGGTCCTCAGTAGGGGGCACACAAGGGACAACCACATATTGATGTTTCCCTCTAATCTCGCTCTTTTCCCCTCTCTAAAAAATAAAAAAAGAAAATCTTGAACAAAAAAAAAGAATCCTTTCCTGAAGTGTTAGGTCCTAGGAGGCTCTTGTTTTCCAAGTGTCCTTTTCTGTTTTTTCTTTTTAAAATTTTGCTTAATCTTTATTGTATTTTTTCATTACCTTTTAGTCTCCTTATTCCCTCTTCCCCCCAGCAATCACCACACTGTCGTACATGTCCAGGAGTTCTTTTTCCTTTTTGCTCAATCCCTCCACCTCCTCACCTTCCCCCACAGCTCTTTTTCCTTATACTAAAGGCTCATAAGCTGTTGTAGAATTTCTAGGCTTTTTGTGAGAGTAGTTGTCATTTTATGGATGACATAAGACATTGTCTGGTGAATGGGGTCTTCTTGCCGGGCAACTTCACGCAGACATTTTTTGCCTCCCCAACCGGGGCCTGCTATCAACTCTATTAGACAAGTACTCAGTGATCTTGAGGTTCGTATTAACTCAGAAATACCAGAATCCTAAAATTTCTTGGGTAAAGAACTTTTGATGATTCTCCAATGCCTCTAGGGGACCAGGCAGTTAACAGGGAAAACATACAGAGGTTGGATAGATGGAAAGTGCTGGATACTCTCCAAAGCCAATACATTAAAAAAAAAAAAAGTGCCACCCACAGAAAATATGCTTTTAGGGCACATTACTCAAGAGCTAGCATAGAACTCTGTATCAAAATGACCTTGCCAAGAGGTGTACCTGGAAGGGCTTTACCTTGACAATAGGAAAGGACTCTGTTTGAATGGGCAAAACACTTGCACTTCTGTGGACTAGCTTTACATTCCAGCCTCTTCTGGATTCAGACTTCCTCTGCTGTGGAGGAGAATGCTTTCCTTCCAGTTTCCATGCAGCCTTGTTGAGTTTTCCCACTAATGCTGCCCTTGTGCCTGTCATCCTGGCCCAGCCAAACTGATATCCTACAGGCAAAGGATACAGCTGAGAGAGGAACCAGCTGGATTTCTCCAGAGGAGGGGACCATCTATCATGACACAGCCTGTGCAAGCCCCTCTCCCATAGTGGGCTGGGTGTGGAATAGAGCTTCCTTCCATTTCTACCAGTCCAGCCTAAGCCAGGGTCATCCGTGTGCCCTACTTCTATAGCCTCCTAATATAGCCACTGTTTTCGCCCTTGCCACCCTGCTGTCTGTTCCCAACAAATAAGCCAGCATGATCCTTTAAAAATGGGATGTCACTCTGCTGTCCCCAAACCTTCCCAAGTTGTTCAATCACTTAAAACCCCAAATTCTTTTTTTAAAATTATTTTATTGTTCACAGTTGTCTGTATTTTCTCCCCACCCCTTCCCCCACCCCCTCCAAACCTACCCCCCTCCCTTGTTTCCACCCTCCCCCTTGGTTTTGCCCATGTGTCCTTTATAGTAGTTCCTGAAAACCCTTCTCCCCTCTGTCCCCTCCCCTTTCCCCTCTGGCTATTGTTGGATTGCTCTTATTTTCAATGACTCTGGTTATATTTTGTTTGCTTTTTTCTTTTGTTGATTATGTTCCAGTTAAAGGTGAGATCATATGGTACTTGTCCCTCATTGCCTGGCTTATTTTGCTTAGCATAATGCTCTTCAGTTCCATCCATGCTGTCGCAAAGGGTATAAGCTCCTTCTTTCTGCTGCATAGAATTCCATTGTGTAAATGTACCATAGTTTTTTGATCCATTCATTTACTGATGGGCACCTAAGTTGCTTCTAGCACTTGGCCATTGTAAATTGTGCTGCTATGAACATTGGGGTGCATAGGTTCTTTTGGATTGGTGTTTCAGGGTTCTTAGGATATAATCCCAGCAGTGGAATTGCTGGGTCAAAAGGCAATTTCATTTTTAGTTTTCTGAGGAAATTCCATACTGTTTACCACCATGACTGCACCAGTCTGCATTCCAACCAACAGTGCATTAGGGTTCCCTTTTCTCCACATCCTCTCCAAAACTTGTTTGTTGATTTGTTTATGTTGGCCATTCTGATGGGTGTGAAGTGGTATCTCATTATGGTTTTAATTTGCATCCCTCTCATGGTAGTGATGCTGAGCATCTTTTCACGTGTCTCTGGGCCCTCTGTGTGTCCTCCTTGGAGAAGTGTCTGTTCAAATCTTTTGCCCATTTTTTAATTTTTTTTTTTTGTCTTCCTGGAGTGGAGTCATGTGAGTTCTTTATATATTTTGGAGATCAAGCCCTTGTCCGAGGTGTCATTGGCAAATATGTTTTTCCATACGGTTGGCTCTCTTTTCATTTTAATGCTGTTTTCTTTAGCCAAGCAGAAGCTTTTTAATTTGATGAGATCCCATTTGTTTATTCTTCCCTTTATGTCCTTTGCCTTAGGGGACATATCCGTGAAGTGATTGCTGCGTGGAATGTCTGAGATTTTCCTGCCATGTTTTCCTCTAGGACTTTTATGCTGTTATGACTTATATTTAAGTCTTTTATTCACCTTGAATTTATCTTTGTGTATGGTGTAAGTTGGTGATCAAGTTTCATTTTTTTGCATGTAGCTGTCCAGTTCTTCCAATATCATTTGTTGAAGAGGTATTTTTGCTCCATTTTATGCTTCTTCCCCCTTTGTCAAACATTAATTGACGGTAGAGACTTGGATTTATTTCTGGACTCTCTGTTCTGTTCCATTGGTCTATGTGCCTGTTTTTATGCCAGTACCAGGCTGTTTTGATTACAGTGGCCTTGTAATACAGTTTAATATCAAGTATTGTGATCCTTCCTGCTTTGTTCTTCTTTCTCAAAATTGCTGCAGCTATTCGAAGTCATTTATGGTTCCATATAAATTTCTGAAATGTTTGGTCTATCTCTGTGAAACATGTCATGGGTGTTTTAACAGGAGTTGCATTGCATCTACAAATTGCTTTGGGTAGTATAGCCATTTTGATGATGTTAATTCTTCCAATCCATGTGCATGGGACATGCTTCCATTTGTTCATCTGCTCCTTAATTTCTTTCTTCAGTGTTGTGTAGTTTTCTGAGTAAAACCCTAAATTCTGAACACATCCCTCGAAGTCCACATTGTTTGGTCTTTGCTGCTCCCTTCTCTCCTCACTCTCTGCCTTGGCCACCTCCAGCTACATGGCCACTTTTTGTTGTTGAATCAGGCAGGCTCCTGTCCTGGGGCTTGTGCCTTTGCTTTGTCCTCAGTGGGCTCATTCCACACACCCTCAAGTTTCTCTGCTCAAGTAATCTCTTTGGAGGGTACCTTGACTATTATCTAAAATAACACATTCTATCATTCTCTATTGCCTAATTTGTTTTGTTTTATTTTGGAGAGCTTATCACTACTTGCTATGCTAAATGTCTGTTTTGTGCCTGACTCCCAGGTAGAATGAGCCCATGTAGGATGGAGCTTTGGTCTGTCTTGTTCTCTACTGTTTTCCCAGAATCCAGAACAAAGCTTGGCCCATAAGAGTGGTTGAACAAATGAATGCAATAAGAACTCTGTGTGTGTGTGTGTGTGTGTGTGTGTGTGTGTGTGTGTGTTTGTGTGTGTGTGTGTGTAGCGTCTGCAGGGGCTGAGCCATATTATCCTTCAATTTCATTAAAACCTCAATAATTTTTGCATTTTCCTGAACTGGAGATGTTCATGCCAGGGTATGCCAATTATAAAACTGTCCCAGAATGTTTTGGAAACTGCCACTTTAAATCCCTTGAGACCTGAGAAGCAATGCCAACTGTTATCTAAAATCAGCCTCCAGCACTTACAGGCCCTTCTCAGGAAATCACAATGCTGTTTGCTTGGGGTCAAGTAACAAGGCAAATTTGTTTTTAGTTTTAAAGGACTAATCCTCAACAAATTTCACATGTAAAGAGGTGAATTTAAGGAAATATAAATAACTAGGGACTTAAAACATACTCTCTGTCCTTAACAAACCAATAGGCAAGAAATGCCTCTGAACTAGAGACCCTGGGATTCGTGAAATGTTCTGAACCAAAATTTAGCATTCTTCAACATTTCCTAGGTTGTGCACCCATCAGTGCAATGAACACAGTAAATTCAAAGAGAGTGTTAACCTTACCTGCTTCGGTGGCTTCTTCTCCCACTGATTAAATAGATCTCTGTGTGTAATTGGTGAACTTAAACCAGTCACCTGTGCTCTGTCATCAGCACACATGAGGCTTTCTTAAACTTAAAGGTGCAGGATGATGAATCTTGATTTACTGGAGTAAAAAAAATCACCACTAGCATTTCAAGGGGAGACCCAAGGAGGAACACTTATGAATGGGATTTCATGAGTGCAGACTAAAATCAGATTTCCAAATGGACACAAGTAAAGAATTTTCACTACTTTTTTTAATGAATCGTGGTTTTTTGGCCCTAGAGAGGGAAATAGCAGCTATCACTTGAGTAAAATACTTTTTATGTGTTGCCTCTCTCTCTTACGAGACCCCTATACAGGTAGGTGTTATAATTTTTGGAGGAGGATAGAAGTTGAGTGGTTAGCAACTTATCTGTGGCCACAGTTAGTTAAACGGTACAAGAAACATCCAAACTTATACCTGATTCACTGCACAGCTGTTATTCACTCAACATTTTACTAAGTGAATCCTTAAATTCATTAAGGACCATCCAACTATTAAGCTTTAATAGACAGTTTTTTTTTGACAGTTTCTCTTGCCTTTGATTTATTTTTTTTTCTCTCACTACTTTTTTGGATTCGCTGAGTCAATTTCAAGGTTTAGCATACAAGATAATTCAAATAATTAGGGGCCATTGATTAGAAAAAGTTTCACATGGAATACCTCTAAGGGTCTCAAAAATGTAGCCTTATTGTAAATGAATTTCAATACAGACTACTTAAGAGTCGATGAGGAGAAAGTATTGAAATGCCTTTACTGTTTGACAAGGCCCGTCTTGTCCTGCCACAGCAGGGCATCCTCCCTTCGCCAGGCACCACTTGTTCTTGATCACACAAGGGAGGAAGCTCTGGCCTGAATTTCCTTGGTCATAGTAGCTTTGTTTTCCATTTATATCATGGAAGGAGTGGACAAGGAGAGTCTGAGAGGGAAATACAGTGGCTGCCTATGGTAAGGCACTAATTATACTTCCAAGTATGGCAAGAAAGGGGACATCTGTCATTCTTTCAACTTGATGGGTCCAGAGCTGGGTGGTCCTGGTCCTTGCCCAGAAAGGGATGACCGAGCCACCTTCAGGGATTCAGTGAGGAGTTTTCTCACCTTCAGTGAGAAAAGGACAAAGATCTAAGCAAACACTTTTTAGAAAAAGCCTTGCAACAATGATCTCAAAAATAAAATTTTATTTAAGTTTAATGCACAGATGCTCAGTTCATTAATAAAAGGAAAATGTTTATCTACAGGTCGGCAGGACTGGATGCGCTCCAACATGTTCCTCTGGAGCTCCGAAGACCCTGGGCATGATAACTCGGCTGCACGCACTGGACTTCTGAGGCATTACATACTCTGAAATCACATTCTGGTACTAAGTGGAATTTTTAAAAGGGGAAGATAGTTTTTCCAAAGCCACTCATTTTGTTCAAAGAATTCCTTCCTCCCTGTGTACATTGAGAAGTACCAAGATCTCTGGGGGTAGATCCCATAGTATCTCATATCCAATCCAGGAACTACAGCATCATCACTCAGCTGACAAGTCGCAGTTCCTCCTGTCTTCTGAATCTTTCTTTATGAAAGTCTTAAAAATTTAAGATTTGCTGTATTACAGTGTGTTTTCCCCAATATCTTTATACACAGGAATGATGTTGCATGACTATCAATTCCTTTAGGGAATCTTTATTTTCCACTTTGCAATCTAGTATTCCACTTCTGCTTCACACAGATGACAAAGGAAAATTATGCTGGAACTTCTAGCCTTTTGTAGGCATGACATGTAGCTGTCAAAGTTACTCTGTGCTGACCTGGTATAGTAGGCTAACCTTGTCCTCTCAGTACACAGCCACTGTGGAATCCAGCCATTATGGGCACTGAGACACCTGAGGAACTGCTGAAGCATCCCAAGGTTAGCAGTAAAGGGGACTCAGCAAACAGACAATGTGACAGCCAACCTAACCTTGACACAGCACTGCCCCTTTTCTGAGATAAGATGGCAGTAAGCACATAGGGCATTAAATGACATTATTTGTAGCCTCAGTTTCCACATTGGAGGTAATATTCACTTATGTGGGTTCTTGTGAAGATCAAATAAAATACATGACAGCAATTATTTAGTACATTAGGAAGCATAATGTAAGAAGTTAAGGGAGACTGCGCAGGTCCCCAAACATTCATTTCCATGTCTTAGGCAGTGAAATCAAAAGGTTGAGGCAGGACCATAGCAGCTATGCCTCTGGGGTTTAAACCATGCCATCCTTTCAGCCTTTTTAACTATTTACAGGTGACAGCACTACTTGAACTTCAGCCTCAGAGCTCATCAGACAGGTGTAGTGGAAAACACTTGGGATGAGGTCTAAGGCATGGCACCCACAATAATGAGTCAAGTTACCTATATGTCTCACTGGCAAGGTCACTTATCAGTTTCTAGACTATGACACAATACATACAAAGACAGGCATATCATCGAGAGTGACATTTAGCAGTGACATTTGCCTTGCACCTACCATATGCCAGGCGCTGTGCAGAGCACTTCATCCTCACAATGTCACAGAAGACAGCCCCCATCATCTGCATTTAGACAGAAGATTGGTAACTTGCCAAGGTACCACATGCAAGACTGATGCAGAAGTCAGTGCTGTTAATCTCCTTGCTGCCAACCTCACTTTCTCCTTAAGCACGGTGAAGAACAAACTGTTTACAGTGTGCCCCAGGGTCACTGTGAAGCGGCACCCCTACCCTCAGCCTATCCTACTCCTGCCTCAGTGAGCATGGGTGGAGACTTACAGGGGGCTGTCAGCCAGTTTGTTCCTGTTTCTCTCATGAGCCAGCCTCGAAAATGCTGAACATAATCAGGACCCACAACAGAGAGATGCGACATTACTATAACCTACCCCTTAGTAGCTTATGTATGGACCCCCAAATTTCACATACAGAGCCCCACTGCTAACTCACATTCGGCTTTTCATATGGGAACGAGCAATGTACAAAGAAGGCCAATGACCCTTCCCATGAAGCTATTTTGAGCTGCAAAGCTTCCATGCCTGATTTGAGAGAAATGAGTCCAAAACATAAGCCATTGTTTAACCTTCATATTCATTCCTCCTGTATTTGGAAATAAGACTGGCAGGTTGTATTCTTCATCTTGGACCTAAGTTACATAACAAAGCATATATATATTTTTGTGTTTGTTTGTCTGTTTTGCAAGTTTCCCCACCATTAAAAGCAAATCAAAGATTCAAGTTTCTGTGTGGGTCCAAAATAATAAATCGCTTCCTTAGGTTACAAATTCTAGGAAATTATTGCAGTTAGACTCTGTGATACAGGAGTACACCCCACCAGAATTTTTTGGATGTGGGTGAGAGTAGTTTTAAAAATCAAGCTTTACTTAAATTTCACATTTCTAAGTGCTAACTGAAGAGTTAGTCCTCTAAATGTCCTAACGTTTTGCTGTTTGAGAAGGGCTATCTGGCTTGGATATAAGGGACAGAGGCGAGAACCAAAGTGGAAGCCTTATTCTTATTATTTTGCCTTATGTTCATTAAGAATAGAACACCAGAGGCTTGGAAATGATACCAAAACATTAAAATAGCCACAAGAATGTTTTAAGGGAGCTAGTTGAATAACTGGGACTATTTCTTGCCAAAGAGATAGCTTGCAAAGGCCACTTAAAAATTTGGACTCAGAGGCTTGGCTGGATTTCTTTGCCAGGAGCCACAAATGTGTTTATTCCTATCGTCAATCTTAGTAGTGATTCCTAAAGTCTCTGGAAGACCTACTTTCAGTGATTTTGTATGTGATAGGAGTTAAATGAACCTTAGTGTTTGATAAACTTCATATTTTACCTCTTAATTCCCATCTCCTGCAGTAAACTCTAGAGACACAGCAAACTTATGCCGATACATTTCACACAGGATTCTAGAAGTTCTTGTTTGGATACTGAAGCCCAAGGCTCTAGTCCCTCATGAATGACTACTAGATGCTGAATTGATGAGCCATACAACTCTTCTTATTTCAGTAGAAATATCGAGTTATTTCATTTCTTCACATAAGTTTGTTCCTCTTAAGTTAGAGTTTCTGTCCTTGGCTACTTACTGGGGAGGCCAAAGTACAAAAGAATGAGATGGGTTACTAGATTCTTTGAAGGTCAGAAATTGGGACCTTAGGAACCAGAAGGAACACACTGGGGACTGGAATCCAAGAGAAGATAATGGAGAATAATACTAGATTTTGTTCTTTAAAAATGATGACTTTGGGCCTTATAGTCAACCAATACTATATAATACTTGTGATACTGGCTTATTAAGCATCCTAGAAGAGAATTTTGTATTGCTCCAACTAAAAAAATAAACCAATGGGTTTTGTACCACAGCAGGGTCAACATATGTCAACTAAATGGTCCTCAGAGTATAGATATGATGAACACTAACCTGCTGATCAAACAGGCACTGCAGACACCTCATGTCAACGGGCCGCATCAGGTGTAGTGTGGTGACTATTTGGAGAAGAAACAGTAGATGGACAGCACAGAGTCTTACTTTCCCTGACCACAGCATTTTCCTTCTATATGCTTGGGTCCATGCCTATTCTTTCACTTTCTTCCATTTGATCAAAAACACAAGAGATATGTATTGAACAAGATGATAGAAGCAACTTCTTCATCTAGAGTTATTGATCTCTTTGCCTAAGCATAAGCAAGATGTTGTCTTATTTATATTCCAGATGCAAGTGGAATAGGAGTCATCCACCAATCCATTTAGCTACTTAGGACATCTTCTCTTCATCCTTTTGTTTCTGCATTGGTCATTTCATCCCCAGAGAAATTGCTGCACCATCTGCAGTTGACTCCCCATCTCATTTGGACTTAGAGCCTCTTCCTAGGGCTTCAAGCCTTGTATCTTCCCTTGCTTGACAACATCCTGAACCTTTAGAGAAAGGAAGTCATGGCCAATCTGATGGAACACTTATTAAATCCCTGTGCTACTTTTTCTTCTACCTAAATTCCTGATCTGTTCTTCATACTAAATGTCTTAGAAATTGTCCATAGAAGGAATTCATCCTATGCCAGCCAGACTGAAACATTAAAGAGATATTACAGATTCTTTGTGAAATAACATTAGAATAGTGGTTTTCAAACATTAGTTTACATCAGAATCACCTGAAGGGCTTGTGAAGACACATATTCCTGGACCATCTCCAGAGTTCCTGATTTAGCATTTTTAACACATTCCCAGGTGATACAGGTGCCAAGCCTAACTGCAGTGAGAATCGCTCCTTTAGATTGTTCATGTATGGCACTGCTTGTTACTGTTCTTAGCCCTCTTCATGGTAGTCTGTCTAGTCTTATACAGAAGAAAGTCCTTTTGCATGCCTTAGAAGTCACTTGTCCTTGAAATATATATAACTATAGAACATGGAGAACTGAGATTTCAGTATGATGAAGCAGAATTAATAGAAATCTTAACATATGTTTCTAGATCAGAAAACAAATTAATGAGAAAAGAAACATTTCTCCAAGCAAGAGGAATTCTAGGTACAGGCTACCCTGTTTTTGTTTTGTTTTGTTTTTTAAGAAAATAAATATTTGGAGAGGAAATATTAATTGGCATCTTGTCGTTTTAGTGTTTGGTTACTTTAACAACTAGCAAAATCATAGGCTTGGTTATACAACATCCAGATCTATAGCTCAGGTATTTACTTAGGACGTTTGATACTACTCAGCCTGTTGATAGTTTTTCCTGGAGGAAGAGGCACAAACCATGGTTAAGCTGCTTAGTTTAATTTTTTTAGCACTTGAAAAAAATGTACAGTAGTTTGAACACTCAGTCTTTGCAAACCTCCATTGAGGTCAAAGATTTCATTCACAGGTAAAAAATTAGTTTACAAATTTTTTGGCAATTTCATCTTAATAACCCGTTTTATCCTATTGCCATTGTCCCAACCATTGAAAAAGTTTACAATAATTTACATAGAAATATTTTCAAAGTGCTTAAGAATAGTGATTGTTCTCTGGGATATTTACAGATGGCCTATACAATGTATGTACAGGTGGTATACACTATAGCACAAGGTTCATTGCTGGAATATGGCTTTCTAGGGAAAGTGCATATTTGGCCAGAGGTGGCAATACTGTCTGGAAATTCAAGGGCTACAGGTAACCACATCCAAAGCTGAAGCAGAATGTGGACAGGAATATTTACCAAAGTCATATAAAAGCGATCAAGTACACAAGCTTGATCCACGCGAAGATAATCTTGATATTCTCCCAGGCTGGAGGAAGAAAGAGACTTCAGCTGCTGGCTCGGTTACCATTCCAAGTTGGGGTGTTATTGGTTTAGACTTCAAAGGTAGAGACTTGTCTCAGAAGTCAAGCTAGATCATCATCTGTGCTTACAATTGATATCTGTGGAAAAGAAAAAATATGGAGTGAGCTGGTGATCGCTCATTGGTGGCTGCTATAGTGTCTAAAATGGACCTTGCTTTTGATTTGGTCATTTAGAAATCAAAGGTGCAAAGAAGGGAAGTCAGATCCAAAACAGTATTGAGTTGTGTCACTGATGTATTTTAACTTGAATTTAACTGTCTGTATCTACTCGGTAAAGAGAGGTAAGAGTGTGACTGATTCTGCCTGTTCTACTTAATAATCTGAAGTCCTGGAGAAAAATATGCAAAGACACATGGATGCTATGAATTGGCTGCCATCCTTTGTTTCACCAGAGAGCTTGAGACAGAGGGCTCAGCGCTTGTTTTTTCCAGACTGTTCCCTAAGTGAAGGCCAAATACCCCATTTGGGTTTCAGCTAAAGAAGAAGTGACTGACTCTACTGCTGAAAGAAAAGCTAGCTATGCTAGGTGGGATCAGATACTTCCAAGCATTCGGTAATTTTGGCCCAAAGAATCTTGCTCACTACACTGCCTTTAAGCCAACGTCCCTATATATAATATGCTAATTTACTTTTAAGTATCCAGTAGACACCTGATTAAACCATTCAAAAAGGAGCTACTTGGTTCATGCAAATATTTATATGTGGTTCCTATAACCAAAAATATCTCAAATGGTATAGTGATGACCTGAAGTTGACTTTACTTGTTGTTCTATACAGGGCAGATGCTTATCAGCTGACTGACTTTGTTCTCACAGGCTGAACTGTCTAATCTCCAGCAGATGTAGTATTTGGTGGGTCCATGATCCACTGGCTCTTCCCAGCCCAGGCAGCCATAGCTTGAGTTTGAAGTCTCCTTTCCAAATAGCCTTCCTGCAAACTACAGCATAAAAGACGCAAAGCTGACTTACTGCTGGGTACGTGTGTCCAACAGAAGCACTGTGTCTGCCAATGTCTATTGACAGGTCCTCTTCAGTGGTCTTCAAGTACACGGGATTGTCAAAGTTCATGCTTTTCATGTTCTTGTGTTGCCAGTTCCGCCACATCAAGTAGCCACCTACTGCTGCCATCGCTAAGAGCACTGAAAGAAGGTAGAAGGTAATTAAGCAAGGTCTACTCTCAAAACACAGAAAAAAGATCATGTTCATGAGTCCATGATAATTGACATTCATAAAAGTTTCATGTTTTCTGAAGCTGGGATGACTAGAAGTTAGAATATAAACAAGCCAGGAGCTTGAAACAAGTTCAGACCAATGATGAAGTGTTGTTCTATGGACTGGTGCTGAGCTCTACACACCCATCTGGGTGAGTGCAGTGTTCTGGGCCTCTCCCCAGGCTGGCTGAATTAAAACTGCAGATGCCTGTGGAGAGCTCTTCAAGTGGTCCTCCTAGTGTGACAGCTAAGCTTGGAATCCAGTAATTTAGGATGAAAAGGCTATGATAGCATAATGCCTTAGAATTTATATGCCCAATAGTAGCTTTAGAGGCTCTTCTCCCTGGGTTTGAAAATGCTTTACTATTTTTAATTTACTGCATTTTTCAGACCATAAGATGCACCTAGATTTTAGAGGAGGAAAATAGGAAAAAATTTTTTGAAGCAAAAAATGTGGTAAAATATTTAATAACATAAATACCATAATATTTCACCAATGTAAATGTAAACAGAACTCAACAGCAGCATTAACAACAATTATTCCTCCCAAATTGGGGGGGGGGGTGCATCTTATAGTCCGATAAATACAGCACTCTCTATAAGTCCTATAAGTCCTCAAGAAAGCATTTAAGCATTGTGTATCTCCTCTGTATGAAGCAATATACATATTTTAATGAGGACAAGAACAGTGTTCTTCACTGACAGTGACTTTCTGTGAAAGGGAGTAAGCCAGATCAGCCACTTGGAAGTAGAAAGTAATGAGCACCTTTTATGTAATAGCTGGGCATTTATCACTGCCAGTCACTGTGTGAAGGATACCACCAAAGAGAAAGGTATGGACTCTCACCTCAGTGTGCCCTTTTGGGGAGGGAGCCAGTGTAACTCAGTGTCACGAGTGCTGTGAGAGAACAAGGGACTGTGGGAGGGGTGTCTCTAGATGAACTAGAAATGCCCATCTGGTCTCTAAGTAGTTCGTGGGATCCAGGTATATAAAGAATTTACTTACAGAGGGGAAGGATGGCCCAGGCAGCAGAAGTCCCTTTGTGGGGAACACTGACCTCCGATATTGCTGTTGTCACATTGATCCCTATAGGGGAACAAAGAGAGTTTAGAAGGATCCTAAATTCAGACTTAGAAATGTACGTGTCTGGTAGAGAACCCAATGCCCCTGAGTCCATCATCAATGTTCAGTATCTACTGCAATTGTACACCAGCAATGGCTGATCTAGAGTATTTCAGAGTCACATGCGGCAATAGCCATTTCAGCAAAATTCTCTAACACAAACCTTAATAAGTCAGGTCAGGCTAAGATTTGCAGGTTCTTAGTCTTTGGAGCTTAAGTGTAGGTTACCAATTGAGGCAGAACAAGTGGTTAAAGGCTGTATTAATTATTTAAGCAATAGATACAAAGAGTGTGGCTGTTAGTTGAGATTAACAGTTTGCAGTACTGAACCCAATACCTCCAGGAACTAGTCCACTAGTTGGTGAAATTTCTGTTGTGTTGGTATCTTTTGTTTCATTGTAAGTCACAGTAGTTGCCATACCTGAATTATAAAAACCAAGAACCTGGTTAATGCCAAGGTTCCAGAGTAGCTAGCTGTTTAGTCCAGACAGGCCCTGTGATGGGTAATTTTAACACCATGGGAAATAGACAAACCACTGCTAAACTAAGCTGCCTGGTGAACATATCAAAACTAGGAGAAATAGCAGTCTTCAGGCAAACCAGACACGTGAGACTTTGGGCAGAAGAGTGAGAATTTGAAATCTGACAATTCAAAAAGATGCACAGCCACACTTTACGACCCCTCTAAGCAATGTCCAGGCTCCTGAAAGTTACAAGAAATGCCCTTGAAAACAGATTACCAGGCATGCTACTCTTACTTCCAGATTGTCTTGCAACTACTTTCTCAGTCAACTGAGCTAGTCTCTGCAGGGACTAAGTATTAAACAAATAAAAACCACATAATACGAGTTCCTTGCTCACAACATGCGAGTTTAACTTGCCACTTAATCAAAAGCTAAGAACAGAAGACTAAAATGCAATTTTAAGTGTGAGTTTAAGATAGTGCCACCCACTGGGGCCATGAGGTTTTCTGTAACTGTAACCTTCTTTAAGCATAATTTCGGGCCTCTCTCTTTGGAGCAACATGTTAAGGCTTTGTTCTGTTCTCTGCAAGTCGGCTAGCTCAGTGCTGTTATGGGACTGATGGGCACAAATCAGTATGAGGCACATTAATGCTCTGACTAAAGTGTCATCTATACACTCATCTAATGTTGGAATGAGTTCAAAGTCGATTCCAAAGTAATGACATCAACACTGGTGTGCGACCATCTCAGGTATGTTCTCAAATCTATTCCCAGAGTTAGTTAAAACAGAATTTTTAAAACCAGGCTAGTTTTTATACCTAGTGTCTTAATTCTATTGCCTGTTCTATGTCCTGCCTTTGCTGAAAAGTGAAAAGCCTTACTTCGGCACCCCTGGCCATTTTCCTCTAGGTTGTACCCGTTGGGACAGGAACAAGTATATTTTGGAGAGTGATCATTAATCTGAGGTGCTGGCAGGCATAGATATTCACATCCTCCGTTCTCCATGTCTTCTTCACACCAATTTTTACCTGGTCAGAAACAAAAGCCCTTTATAAGTACGCCAGTGCCTGCCATCCTGTTTTACATGCTGAAGACATGAGTGAACCCTTGTCCCCAAGGACCTTAAACTTGTCTACTCTGTCAAACCTTCAAATTAAACCAATGCCAATGGGCCCTGGCCAGGTAGCTCAGTTGGTTAGAGCATCATCCTGATATGCTGAGGTTGTGGGTTTGATCCCAGTCAGGGCACATACAAGAATAAATCAGTGAGTGCATAATAAATGGAACAACAAATGTTTCTCTTTTTTTTTCTCTCTACCCCCTTCTTTTCTTTTTCTAACAATTAACAAAAATGATACCAATAAGGAGTAAATATAAGGGTACAGGCAGCATGCTCTAAGGACACCACAAATCCAGAAAAACTTCTTGGAAGTAGAACAACTGTGATGCTTTAAACAGACAGGTGGTGAGGGAGCAGGTGCAGAATGGATGTGAGTGACCGGGGTGGCACTCACGATTGGTCCAAAGCTTATAGTAAAAGCTCAGAGGAAAGAGATATGTTCTCCTAGCTTTGTCTTAACTTGTTCCCACAAAGTGGAAGGAACCCAGCTACATGGAGGTTTAAGAGTTTCATTCATTCATTCATTTTCATACATTACATATACTCCCCTTACCTACTATACACACATTTTCCCCTTACCTAGTCAGCCTTCCTCTCTCTAGCCCCTGGTAACCACTACTCTGTTTACTATTTCTATAATTTTCCCTTTTCCTAGGTGTCACACAAATGTAGCTATACTGTATCTGGTCTTTTCAAACTCTCTTTTTTCATTTAGCAATATTAAGATTTGTGAAGTGTACCTCATTGTGGCTTAGTCATTTTTTTCCTAATGACTAAAGGTTTTGAGCACCTTTTCATGTACTTATTGGACATGCACAGTTTCTTTGGAGAAATATCTATTCAAATCATTTACTCATTTTAAAACATTTTTGAGTTGTAAGAGTCCTTTATATATTCTAGGTAATAGATTCTTTTTGGCTCTAATGATTTGCAAATATTTTCTCCCATTCTTGGGTTGCCTTTTTACTTTTTTGATAGCATACTTTGAATCACAAAATTAAAAAAAAATTCTGATGAAGTTCTATTTATTTCATCTGTCATTTCTGCTTTTGGTATAATATATTAGAAATCATTAACCCAAGGTCATGAAGATTTACTGCTATGTTCTCTCTCTCTCTCTCTTAAATGAATGTGCTTTAGGGCTCTTGAGAAATTGTGAGCATTCTATTCTATGGATTCTAAAGCACAGTCTTTTACAACCTTATATCTCTAGGACCTGAAAGTGTACCTGTCACATAATAGATTTTTTAAAAATTTTATTCCCGTCCTTATCTCCTTTCCTTTGGCAACCATTTGCTTGTTCTTTTCTATATCTATGGGTCTGTTTTTGTTTATTCATTTATTTTGTTTTTCAGATTCCACATATAAGTGAAATTGTATGGTATTTGTCTTTCTCTGCCTGACTTATTTTGCATTGCATAATACCCTCTAGATCCATCCATGTTGTCACAAATGGCAAGATTTCATTCTTATTTATTGCTGAATCATATTCCATTGTGTCTGTATATATATGTATATATTTTATATATGTATGTGTATGTATATATATATCTCACATCTTCTTTATCCATTCATCTATTGTTGGACATCTAGGTTGCTTCCATATCTTGGCTACTACTAGTAATGCATATATCCTTTTGAATCTGTGTTTTTGTTTTCTTTCAGTAAATACCCAGAAGTGCAATTACTAGATCATATGGCTGTTCTATTTTTCATTTTTGAGGAATCTCTATACTGTTGTTCATATGGTTGTACTAATCTACAATCCCACCAACAGTACACAGGGGTTCCCTTTTCTTCACATCCTTGCCAACAGTTGTTTGTTGATTTACTGAAGGCAGCCATTCTGACAGGTGTGAGGTGACATCCCATTGTGGTTTTAACTTGCATTTCTCTAACAATCAGTGATGCTGAGCATTTTTTCATGTCTGTTGGCCATTTGCATGTTGTCCAGGGAGAAGTTTCTATTCAGTTCTTTGCCCATTTCTTAATTGGGTTGATTGGTTTTTGTATGTTAAGTTGTATGAGTTCTTTATGTACTTTGAATGGTAACCCCTTATTGGATGTATCATTTGCAAGTATTTTCTCCCATTCAGTAGGTTGTCTTTTTGTCTTATTGAGAATTTCCTTCTCTGTGCAAAAACTTTTAAGCTTGATGTTAAGGGTTTCATTTAGATAGAACCAGTCAAGTAATTTGAGCAGGAGATAATATGAGCACATGTGTTTGAGCATCTACACCATCCTGTAAAAGATGCATCATGTGGGGTGGAGGAAGGGAAAGTTTATGGCTACTTTGGAGGCTAGTACCATAGTCTTAGCAAGAGGAATGAAGGCCACGGGGATAGGAAAAAGACAGAAATAAAAGATTGAACATGAAGGGCTGGGAGGGAAGACAAGAGCTAAAGTTCTGAAGCTCTTTCACTAGGCAGAAAGAAAAATATACCAAACTCCAAGTTTGGAGTGTTTGGTAGGGCACAGGAGGGAAAAGTTCCATTTTAGAGCAAGTTGAATTTCTAAAGAGCTTCTGATACCCAGCAGGTACTGGGTCATGTTCCTGCCCTTAAAGTAGCCACGAAGGGCCCTGCTTCCCCAGGTTACCTGATGGCTGTACAAGTTCATGATAAACAATGATGTCTTGGGCATCATTAAGGTTGTTAACTAGAGTGGCCAGCTCCGACCCAGTGAATTTATTGGCACCATAGACTGCTTCATTTTCCCCATCTATCCAGTAGACACGATCCTAAAACAGAACCCCCAAATTAGCACGTACATGTAGGAGTAACACAAGTCACCATCTAACTAAGGTCATTATTATTTACTGGCAATTTAATGGGCCAAGTTTATTTAAGGCTGCTCTGTGATACTGGATGTCAAACTGTAAGAGAAGCAAGTTCAGGCTCTTTAAAATGCTACAAGGAATTAGTATCTAACTTGGCCCCCAGGTTTTAAGTGAAAGCAGCTTCTCAAGTCTCTCTCCTCTGCCCTTCCCTCCTTCCCCCATGCCTATACTTTCTCCCCACGGTGTCACAGTAACTCAAAGGTATGCACTTAGATGTGAGGCACGAGTCTTACCTCAAATATCGTTAGTGCGAGAGGATGAGCTAGGAACTCCACAGACTTCAGCACTATCCTACGATCTTGGCCGTTCAAGTCCACACTGGATAACATGTGCAACTTGGAATCAAGCCAATAGAGACGGCTCTTTATAAGGTCTAGGCAGGAAAAGAATTTCATTGTATAGCAAGGCAGTATTGCTCTGACTTCCATTTAAAATATGTAAGGAATCCAATATTCAACTTTCACGGTTCCTTCTCCAGCAGGGATTCTTAATGGGATCCCACAAATCTTGTGAAGCAGCATGCTGGAGCTATGCATTCATTTTGGGAAACTAAAGGGGTACCTAAGATTCTCAAAGTAACTGACTTGAAAAATGTTAGTCCCATGATAGAAGTTTTAAAAGAGGCTAGCATTTTGTGGTTCTCCCCTTATGAGCCAGAAGAAAACTGTTACAAGCCTGCAATTTAGGAAATGCTCAGGCACCTGGGCCAGGAGGATTTAGGGTTACAATTCCGAAGGCCTGAGATTCACTGAATTTGTGTCACATATTAGGCCCAAATGGAAATAAAAGCTAGTAATTAGGGAGTAGGTAATTTAAATACACCATTCTGTTTGTATTGCTTAGTTTTTTTCATCCAAAATCACTGCTATTGAGTTGTCTGTTGTAGTCCAGAATTAACTATGGAGATAAGTTAAAACTGTGAAGACTGTTGAGTCGGTGGTCAGTGTAGGAAGAACATACATACCAAGTGTAATTCCGTTAGGCCATTGGATATCCACTGTCACCAGCGGCCGTCTATCAAATCCATTCATTCCTGCTTTTTCTATTTTAGCTGGTTCTCCCCAGTCTGACCAGTAAACAAATCTGGGAAGAATTAAATTAAAAATAAGCCTCAATGGTTTAGAAAAAAATAAAGGCGTAGCTTAGGAAAAGTGTTTGAATAATGAACAGAAAACTCTAGGGATTGATTATGACAAATAGTAACACTTTAGGCTGTAAAGTAAATGAAAACTAACACTAAGACTCTACAAGCTCATTGACTATATGAATGTATTTAAGTCAGCCAAAAGTCACAGGTTATACAATTTTGTTTTCAAAAAGCCAGTTCTTTCAGAGGAGTGAAGATGTTTATCTGTTAAGGGTTATAGTAGGGGTAGCTGATTGTGTGCTAGCGAGGTTGCACGGGTCCAATTCTGATTACCGCATGCTTAGCTTCCTTAGCTGGGGGTGTGTGTGTGTGTATGTGTGTATGTGTGTGTGTGTGTGTGTATGTGTGTGTGTGTATGTGTATGTGTGTGTGTGTTTTACTTAGCGGTGATTTAGGAAACCTCTCAGTGGAATGTTTCTAAAGAGGTCTGTTGATTTCAACTGGACTTTGGGACAACTTGCACATTTAGAGGAAAGCTGTGAGATAATGTGGTTACCAAAATCCTCATGACTCATGCTAATGCTTAGGTCTGATCACCCAGAACTAACCCGACAAAGCATTCAGACGAAAATTAAAAATCAGGTGTGTAGAAGCTGAACAAGGGTTCAGATACACCTTTTGGTGTATATCAAATCAGACACATTGTTTCTGTAATGTCAGCCAGCAGTCACACTGCCCCGGGAAGTCCTGTCCTATGGGTGAGGCCCTCCTGGGGTCGCACAGTCGTGGCACCATGACATCTTGAACAAGCCAATTCATTCTTGTGGGCAGCTGATATGTCTTGGTATTTCAATTTTACTTCAGGCGTGAGGAAAGCTCTGGCCTGTGTAGGCAGCATCCAAAAGACTATGTGGTGAAAAACACAGAATACAAACCCGGACAAGGGGTCCACAGCTATGGAGGCAGGCTCTCGCAAGTCAGAATTAAACAGGAACTTCCTCTTGGTTCCATCTAGGGTAGCTACTGAAATAGTCTTAGAAGCCGCGTCAGTCCAGTAGATGATCTTGTACACCCAATCAACAGCAATGGCTGCAGGATTATAGACATTGTCGATCATTTTAACATGTCTACCAACCTTGTCATCAATTGAGGCACTGAAACAGAATAGGTCACAAGAAATTTAAGAGTTTGACACCATCAGAGCCTGGAGAATGGACTTTCTGCTTACAAAATGGGCAACAACTTGATTCCGAAAGAACTCTAGTAACACCACTCACCGCTCAAATTATTTAACCGTGCTGCTTACTGATACTAAATTAATGATAATGTAGGTTATCTAGTTGCTGTATGTAGTTTATAGGCAAGAACCACACACTTCTAAGTGAAGCTATTAGTTTCAGTAGCCATCATCTGAGTTTCTATAGTTCCCATTAACATAAAGCTGCACTACCATTTTTTATTATAGCAACCACAAAAAATTCTCAATTAACTGTAGAGAAAGGGGAGAAAATAGGAGAAATTAAGATGTCATCTTTTATAATCTTATAGGCATAGCCATCTTTTACTTCATAGGTAAGTGCTAATTTCTAATGAGATACTGATAGTAATTTAAAAGTTAAAGAATCAGTATATAGACTTACTATTTCCAGCTAATCAAGATGTTAGATTGAGACAAGAGAAATTCCTCCAAACCTTCCCAAAGGCCAAGTGACAATGACTTAGGCCAAGATACCAAGAATGGAACTGAGAGTTACCTGAAGATGGCCTTTTGGCTTAGATCAGCCCAGAACAGTTTCTGAGCAGCAATGTCAGCATCGAGAGCCACTGTGTTTCTCAGCTGTTCAACTAGTTGGATATATTCTTTCCTCTCCAGGCCAATCTTCCTGATGTCCCTTCGATTCGTGAAGATCAGACTTGGCTCTTTGCCTGCAAGACGCAAGTCATGTTTATTTAGCTTTGCTGTAAGAAGGCAAGGTCCTACTAGGTTACCTCCTCCTAACGGAGGAGCACTTAAAAAGTGAAGCCAGTGCTGAGCACCTCAGGAGCACTCTTGACTGAGTTCATGCCCCTGGGACCTGCAAGCGCTTCCCACTGTTTAAGAAGGCAGTTCTGAGGTCTCAGCGTTCATCAGAGGCTGGTGATGAATAAGTTACTTATTTGAATTGCGGTCAAGTTTTGGAAGCAGAAAGTAAGCAAACCTGGTAGGTATTCATGGTATCACGTACAAAAGGAATTGACCAAGGCAGGAGTCTGGGGAAATGATCTCTATTTAACCTATTATACTGCACTGATCAGTAGCATCACTCTCAAGTGCCATTTAAATTTCAGATTTAGTTTGACTGTTGTAGTCATTGGCTGTACCTTTCATAAGCACTTACTCATAAAGGTACCAGAGCAATACCAGTCCAAGTCCATTTACCTACTGCCTTGCACACGCCAGTGGCAAGATCCATTTGATAGCCACGACTACATTCACACTTGTAACCGCCTTTTAAGTTGATACAAATTTGGCTGCAGATTCCCGGATTTTGGCATTCATCAATATCTAGGAGGGAAATCAGAATTAGCCATGCTGTTCCTAGATAACCTACAGAGAGATATGCGGTTCTTCCCCATCACCCCCAGGGCTCAGGTTCTCATCTTTGACTCACCTCCACAGGTTTTCCTATCTATCAGTTCAAACCCGGCTGCACAGTCACATTCGTAGCCTATTACTAGGTCTCTGCAGATATGGGAACATCCACCATTATTAACCAAGCATTCATTAACATCTGAAATAAAAATGTAGTCGAGTTACTTAACAACTTATTACAAATTGGTATTTGTCCTATTAGCATTTAAAATCCAGGCTATCTGTGATAACTTACCTAGTTAGTCTAGTCAAACCTATGATTTCTCCAAGATCTAATAATTTGTCTTATAGATATCATCTTAGAGTGTTCTTGGGGAATAATAGACCCCATCTCCTTGTCCAGTTGGTTAAGCAGGATTTGGTCAAGTTTCTCTATTACTGATCATTTATCTTTAAGGAGGTAAATCATGAACTAATTTGTCACTGGTTGGACTTTTAAGTCATAAAAATTCACTCGTAAGTCCAACAATTGAACTTAGTTCATTAAAACAGACATTGTATGAGGCCCAAACAGCATTAGCCATGCTAGATCTAACTAACCTTCCCAACTCTGTCCCTAAGCAACCCTTTCACTTACGACATTCTTTCAGGGGCTCGTCACTCCAGTCCCTGCAGTCCTGTTCCTGGTTACATACTTTAGTGATATCTATGCATTCCCCGCTTCTGCACTTGAACTTTCCAGGGCCCAAGCAGTGATTGACTACAAAGAGAAACACAGAAGGGAGATTCCATGAGTGGGGCTGTTCAGAGCTGTCCCTTGACAAACCCACAAGAAGAGGCCCTCACCATTTTTGCAGTTGACTTCATCAGAACCATCGACACAGTCTCGGATTCCATTACACTGCCTGCTGCCATGGATGCAGCTACCATCCTCACACTCAAACTGGTCAGGTCGGCAGGTTCGAGAAGCTACAAAGGCAGGGGACACTGTGGAACAAAGCCAGCCAGCCAGTCCCCAGTGGATACACAGAAGAGAATCGAACATGTCCTAGTGCTAAGGGTGCTACTTACGACAGTTGACCTCGTCGCTGCCATCCTTGCAATCAGGATCTCCGTCACATCGCCACTTCTTGTGGATGCACTCGCCGGAGCCACACTGGATCTCACTGGCTGGGCACTTGGTGTGGATCGCTGGCTGGCGGCCACACTGCTCCAGGGACTCATCAGACTGGTCCGAGCAGTCCGCATCATCGTCACACACCCAGCTGATGGGGATGCAGGAGGAGGCGCTGCACTGGAACTCGTGGGCGCCACAGGACGGTGGGGCACAGTTGAGCTCATCACTGCCATCATTACAGTCGTCCTGGCCATTGCATACAAAATTCCGGGAGATGCAGCGGCCACTGGAGCACGTGAACTCATCGGAGCTACATGTTATGTTGCCTATTGAGAGAGAGGATGCTCTGTTAAAAGTGTATCAGGACTGGCCCTTTTAAGACATTTGTCCCAAAATCTAACCTGCAGATCTTTGATCATGAGTCCTAACTTTCTAGCTTAACTTCAAAGCTGAAGTGCAATTATATTAATATTCAAGTTCCTGTAATACTAGGAACAGTCTCACTATTTAAAAGATGCAGGAACACTCAAATAAGAATAGAAATAAATGACCAAGAAAAGAGTTGAAGAACAGAAATTATTTTGAAATGAGAGCCACAATAGACTCTTATAGGAAGTGATCAATAACATAAACAGAGGATTTCATTCTGGAAGGCAGAGACTGAGTTATCTTTTAATGGACATAGCACTTATCAGACCAGACTGTATCATTAGCTGAGACTATCATGCATTAGGTATTCAGGCAAATATATATTCAAACTGAGCACTATGGCACTATCATCAAAAAGAAGCCATTATGTTATATCACATACACGGCTCCTTCTCTTTAGATCCTTCCAATGAGGACCAGGAATAATAGGTCTTAAATACTTAGAAGTTTTAGAAAGTCACTTGGAGGGCTAGAATCACAATCTAGCAGCCAGGTATGCTAATAATGATAAGCTAGTCAGAGTCAAAGATAAGCCAGTTTGTACTTCGATTCAAATTCTGGCCAAATGAATTAAGGTCATCACAATTTAGTGGTAATTAGGGTAGAGACTACAACTCTCTTGGGAAGCAAAGTCTAGATTTAAGAGGGAAACACTTGGCAGCTCCAGGGCTTACCAATACATAAAGCTCAATTCTAGAATTAAACACCAAAACTCATTGAACTAGGTGCAGTGGCACTGACATCAGAAGGTAATTTCTACACACGAGGCTTGTTTCACTACAAATATCCTCAGCTCACTTGTACACCACATCAGGAGGAATGTGCTCCCGGGAAGCCGGAGTTATAGAGGCCCTATAAAAAGGGCGGTAGCTTGAAAGAGCAGTCTAAACAATGTTTGTTCAACCTAGAGATTTTCCCAGGGCCTCACCTGTAACGTGTAGCATTTATTACACATTTTCCAAGAACAGAAGCACAAAAGGGTAGGAAAACAGAGTTGGCTTTTACAGGTAGAACCTGTGACAGAAGATGAAGGTACCACTGGTTAGGTAGACTTTTTTTTTTTTGGTATCTGCTAGCAGGATGTTAATTAATACTTCTGTACCAGTTGACTTTCTGGAAGGGTTAAAATAGAATCTGGTTTGGGGGCTAGGAAATGCTTGTATGATATTCAAGTAATTTACTTGAATAAGATCCAATTTAGACCCAGGGATGTGTTTGCTGGCCCTTGTCCCTTTCTGGCATTGTGTGAGGAAGGCCCATAAATTATTGTCTTGACAGAGACGAAAGCCCGCACACTCGGTGTTCCACGGAGCTATGTCTAAATGTGCATGCCTTGAGTAACTTACCTTTTTTATTTCTATTTGCCTAGAGGAAACACCAAAGCAAGCAGTGGTCAATTACCACGTGAACTTCTTTCAGACTTTCAGGGCAGTTAGAAGGACAAGTAGCTGAGCAGATAGTGAAGTCACTGAAAAGCGAGTCAACGAAACTGCATCTTCATGCTTAAGTTAGCTTCCCCTGCCCACCCTTCTTTGAGCAAAAGGGTCTTTGGGATAAGCCACTCAACACTGATCTTCTTACCACAGTTTTCTTCATCTTCTCCACTGTCACAATCATTTTCACCATCACATCTCCAGGACTCTGGGATACACTGAGTAGAATGGGCGCCACAGCTGATTTCATTTGTGCGGCATGTTCTCATATCTGTTGATGATATACAGTCTCAAAAGAGCCTCCAGACTCATCAGTGCAAAGTCGCTGCTCCTGTGCTGCGTGGAAGTGGTACACCTGTAACTCAGTGGCCTGGCATACTGGTGAAATTCGACTTACTACTTGAAGCTTGGGTAGATCCTTTGCCAGCTCCATTGCTTAGAAACCATGCCAACCTATGCTACCTGGCAATACACCTGAGAGCCTTGACTGTGTTTCTCCTTCAAGGTTCTGTGGTGTGCTCAGTTCTGGCTTTTGTTTTACTTGGCATAGTTAGGTTTATTGGCTGGCCTCCTCCTTGACCATTATTTATCTGCTGGATATCAAGTGGCACACCCAGGTATCTAATCCCAACTTCATTAAAGGCCAGATGGTCTAACACCCATGAAGTCTTCCTTCTAGATTCTTCTACAGGCCTTCTTCACAACCTCCTTTAGATTTACATTTTGTGAAATGGGAACATCCTGTACATCTTGACTTTTTACTGGGTCATCCTCTACTAAAACTTGGGGCTGAATTTTGTGGAACCTGTCTTACCTGTTGTAGCTCACCTGCCTCGACCAATATTCTTATTAATGATCCTCACTTCTTGCCTAGGCAATTGATAACACACATTTATTTCCCTTTTTGTTTGATTTCCTTTTGTAGTCATTTTCCAGACCAAAAATTTGTTCATTAATACTCCACCCTTAGTGCTTAAACAGGTCTCCACTGCTTGAAAATGAACTCCAACTCTGTCTTCACCTTGACATTCAGATAAACCCAAATCATCCTCCTCTATCATCTCACAGACTCCTTCCTGAATATCAGCCTAAGAATACAGAGATATATTTGAATAACTGAAATTTCTTATTTAAGAACAAGCCATAAGCTGCATAATTTAATAACTTAAGGTTACAAATTCGTTCAAAATCACTATATCACCCCACTTCTAGCTACTTTACCTCTTTAGAAATAGATTTTTTTATATAACACAAGAAACTGTGCATCCAAAAGCTTGTATTTGGCCTACCAGGGACCCTCACATCTTGACTTGGCTTCCAGGACCAGAATACCATCTGCTCAGATTCATCATTATCAAACATTGGAAATCTGTGCACCTAGTCAAGGAGTTCTTAATGAAATCTGCTGGCTTCAGTCTTAAATATTCAATAGTGAAGCTACCCAAGAGAATGTCAGTCTTGTTAGACTAAGGAGAGCATTCTTTAAAGGACACTGGTCAACTGCTAATGACTTGAATGACTCTGGAGTCAGCTAGCCTACTTCAAGGGAGTCGGAGGAAACTAACACCAAGTATTGGATTCAACAACACTCAGAGCTGTGAGACACAGAACAGCTTGGAAAGGTTCAAGTCTAGAGCAAGTCGCACTCACGGCACTGTTCTGGGCTTTCATCAGAACCATCTTCGCAGTCAGGATCCCCATCGCACTGCCACCGGCTGGGGACACACTGGCCATTGTTGCACACAAAGTCAGACTCGGCACATGTCTTCTTCACTACAAAAGTGTATTTGCTGGGTTAAAGTTGAAGTCACTTACCCAAGAGCCCTATATTCCCATTGGGGGTAAAACTGTATTTTGATATGTTTGATATATGCAAAATAAAGCTGGCTCAATGAGCACACAACTTCCGATCTCCAGCAGAACCTTAGAAAAGTCCCCATCCTTCTCAGAGAAGAAAGGTGCTTATTTGAGAGACTTGCTGGATATTGAAGACACGGTACGACAAAGGTTTCCCACTATGTTACAACCCAGGGATTGCTTACATCTCGTCTGTTTTATAATGTTAAGTTTCCTTCTCTTCCTGCATTTCTTCCAACTCATTCAAGTTCTTTATAACTTTAATAGCCAAACATTTCATCCTATGACTGGGTGATAGTATAACTGCTCTGGGACATATCTTAACAACACATAGGTTTAGTGTAGAGATAGGAAAAGTTCCAGGACTGAATACTGTCACCCCTACAGGTCTGTTGGTGCAGGGGAACCCACCCAGTAAGAAATAGAGGAAGCTTGAATGCAAGTGTAGGACAGGTTGTGTTTAGAATCCAGGGCGGGCCAACAACAGTGATTGGTGCTGCTGTGGAAGCTGACAATATCCAGAACTGACTGCTAGAGTTAAATGAGCTTGCAAGGTGTTAATTCTGCTACTAATTCTTACCAGGGCAGGCCTTTACTCCTATAATTAGGGTGACCATACAACTTGTCCAAATTAGAACAATCACAGGAGAAAGGGACACTGTTAATTGCACCAGGAGGATAAGCAAAAGCCAGAACTGTCCTTAAGTAAACAGGCAACTTGGTCACCCTACCCAGGAGGAAGTCAGAGGGTTAAGAAGTCTTAAAAAGTAGCCACATAGGCTATGCTAGGCTCATTCTTCTCAGACTATATTCTTCCTTCTCCATGTATGCATATGTTCTATCTCAGTTTCTAGTTTAAAACATCCTTCTCTAACAAATATTCTGTAATGGTAAGTCAACTAAAAGCTGACAATGTGCTGAAAATTTGAAAGGGACCACTTCAAGTGAGGGGTTTCAACTAGGTACAACTCTCTGCATACTGAATGAGAGGGCCCCTCTAGCTGAGCCTCTGGTACTATAAAGCGGGGGGAAGACAGTGATTGGAGTCTATTTCTAGAACTCAGCATGGTGAATTATGATGATCTGAAAAGTCTTATTTCTCTCCTTGAATTGTGTAGCCAAGGAAACAAGAAAGGTCACATTAGCTCTTCGATTCTCCTGTTTCTAAAATCATTGAAATACTGAAACCCCAGTGTTAACATTTAAATGACATCCAAGGCCATGTTCTCTTGAGCATGTAGTAGGGGGTGGGGGTTTTTGCAGGGCCAGTTACTGTCATTTAACCTGTGATATTCTTTAGAAGTTGTAAAAGAGGGAGTAAGGGATGGTTGGTTGTAAAGAAACCACATGACTTTTAAAAGTATAAAATATGGCAGGAATAGGAAAGATGTGCTGTGTTACAAAGTGTTTGAGCAAAAGGTAAATAGGGACAGACATATTACTTGAGTTCATCTCTCTCCATTCTGAGCATAGACCGGGAGGGTAACTGAAGACTATTTGAACTGGGCCCTGAGATGGATAGAAATGTAGATGTGCCACAGGGGAAGAGAGTTCACATGCTTAGGATATCTAAGGTACTGATGAATCAGCTCAGCCTAATACAAAAGAATGAGTTACTGGGACCAATAGGAACACAGCTTGTGGAATCCAAGCTGAAGTTGACTAAATATGCTAGTTGACATGCTTGAAAGAAAGAGCCCGGCCAAAACTGTAACCAAGTTCAGTATCAAGATATTGGATGTTGGGATGGGAGTAAAAGGCAGAAAACGGTACTTGAACAACAATTAAAATTTAAAAAATGGCAAAAAAAAAGATGTTGGACATGAAGAATAGGAAAGTAGCATTATAAGTTTCAAGTAATTGTATAGCTTTTCCCTTCAGAACACCCCAAAATAAGCATTCAGAGCTTCTCTGAGCAATGCTGCCACTTTCCTTCTCTGCTTTCATACCTGGGAGGCAGAGGCAAAGTCTGGTCAAGAAATATTTAATTTTTCTCCTTTCGTTATCCCAGTTGTATACACATGTTCCTCCTCACCTCGTCCAAACCCTCCTGCCATGTGTCTAGAAGTCATTTATGCAAAGACTATTTTAGGAAAAGCCAATGATGACCCCTAAGATGACCCAGGTTAGTTTCTACCAGAAATTGACTCCTGTCGCTGTCTCCCCCTTTTACAATATCAGAGGCTACACCAGAGGGGCCCTCTAGTTTAGGACCCTCTGAGAGTTGTACCTGGTTGAAACCTCTGACTTGAAGGGGTCCCTTTCAAATTTTCAGTGCATTGTCGGCTTTTAGCTGACTTACCATTACAGCGTTAGTCAGATGGTAAAACATTTCCCAAACATGAAGAAAATAATTATTTTATAAGAAAAAACAATGCATTTTGACAAACCAATAAGCTTAGACTAGAGGAAGAATTGCTACCCACACCGAGAACAGCTGCCGAGAGTGGGGTCCTGCTGGTGGGACATTTAGTGAGGGAATGCTATTTCCTAGGTAACCCAGAAATAGCATGAAACTTCATGTCTTACAGAGTAGATGAAAATCTTAGTGTTAGAATGCAAATGATGGAAAAGCGTTGTGTGGCAGAACTATTTTTGTCTTCAGATGGGAGAGGAGTTTCTTCCCTGAGACTGTAGAAGGGGCTCCCTATGCTTCCAGATGAGCTACTAACCTTCACATGGGCTGAACACATCCATGGTGTTGCTCCAAGAGCCTGAGCATAGGACAGCAGGCCATGGTGTTTATATGGTAACATTTTAGTAATGGTGCCTGAAGAAGCAGGTACCCGTATTTTACTGAGTATAATGTGCACTTTTCCCCCCACATTGCTGACAGAAAAGCAGGGATGTGCATTATACATGGGCAGTACTATACCATGGGTGTGCATTATACATGTCAAAATATGGTAATGGCATAAGAAGATGGCAGTGATGAAATCTACATTAAGCTAGTCTTCTGTGTTTCTAGCTTGTATAGTGAGGGGACAGCTCTGCATAACATCTTTTCAAAGGCAGATGACAGTGTTCTCACCAGCATTCACACACAACTTTGTTTCAGATTTTTACAACATAGAACAAAGGGGCCATAAAGCAAACTCCAGCATTCATTCAAGGTACCTACATAGAACATGCAGTTCTCAGCTATTCTCGCTCGACGAGAGTTTATACAGACCGCATAAATAGGCATTTCTCACAGTGATCTTTTGACAGATGCTGATCAATGGGTATGATGGTATATCCCCATTATCTTGGGAGAGATATCTTCCACCCTGTCTAATGTTTAGAATTCGCATCTATTGTAGGCAGAGAATTAAAAAAAGAATTCTTATCTGGTATTTGATCTGTAGTTTCTGTACCAGGAGTTAATTAACCCCCTGAAATTTTAGGGGATTTTTTACTGTTCATGGTTTTCTTTTGTGGGGGCAAGGGGATCAGAGCCATTTGAGAATTTAAGAAAGAATGCCTGTTCTAAGCAGTCTTCTTCTGTCTATCTCCACTTCTCGTCCTCCCCTCCCTTCTCCTAGCTTCATTTACCAAATGTTTGCCTGACCTGAGATAAACTAGGTCCTGTCATTTGAAAGGAACTCCTGTATTCAAGTTGATAACCCCATGTCAACCATTCGATTGTGTTTCTCTAGACCAGGGAGTACCAAATCTTTGGACTCCGGTTCAAAGGAAGTCTTAGGAGTAGATTCTATTTTCAAAATCTTGACACATTTGTAGAAACTAAGATAACATCATTACTTGTCAATAAAATGCATAGGTCCTAGTGAGGTGACAAGTGAGACTGTCAAACTCTACTCACCACAGTTCTTTTCGTCACTGCCATCAGCACAGTCTTCGTCCCCATCACATTTCCACAACAGTGTGATACAGCGGCCATTTGTGCACTGGAATTGGGAAGGTTCACATTTGGCTTTTCTTCCTAAAATCAGGAGGGAACACTTAGCTAAGCCTGGGATAGAAGGGCAATAAGTTAGAGGTGCACGTTTACCCAGAAACTTTGGATAGGGGTCCTCTGAGAGGGACAGGTGCAGACTCAGCAGGCTAACACATTCTATGGGGCAGAGCTGGGTGGGTCTTGGGGCTGTGACTGGCTGTAACTGAGCTCTTTGCTGGACACACACCGTCTAGGTAAGACTAGATTTCCCAGCCTCTCTCATGGTGAGGAATAGCCATGGGGATAAATTCTGGCTAATGCAATGTAAGCAGGACTGGTAGATATGACTTCTAGGAAATATCCTCAAAGGGAGAGGAGATCCATTTTCTTTCCCTTTATTCCTGAAAATTGGGCGTGGTGGCTGGAATAATGATCTCAGGGCAACGCAGCCAGAGCAAGATAGAAGGAACCTAGGTTGCCCAGGGAACACAGGGGCATTTTCATGTGTCTCCGGACTCATTTCTCTCACTTGTTTAAAAGTCACTCTTGTGGCTACAATCACACAGCCAAGTCCTAGCATTTTAATGGCATTTCTGGTCCACATTCCATACTATTATTCACAAATAATGCTCCTGTTCCAAGCAAAGTGAAGGGGATTTAGTAGGGGCTGAAAGGAGAGGGGAGACGTAGAGGTTTAATACCATGGTTCCATGTCTTAGAACTTGAGGTCTGATTGCAAAAAGACGTGTTTACAAAACAGCTCCAAGATAAGATAAAAAGCATTAAGAAACAGTTAAGAGACAAATGGAGATCATTTTTAATTTAGTGATGGGAGAAGAGCAAAGTAAGGTAGAGCCACAGACTTGGACTCTATTTCTCTGAACGTCAGTTTTCCTATGCTCAATGTATGGATATTTAACTCACACAATCACATGACCAAATTCTTGTGAGTAGGACACTTTGTTGTTGATGTTGTTGTTGCTGTTTTTGCCTGGCACAGAACAGCTAACATCCAGGTGTTCCCTGTCACTAGAAGGTCTTTCCTTCTGGAGAATATGACCTCTGAGATAAAAGGCAAAGATCTGATTGCTTAATGCAAATATACTGCAAATATTCGAGAAGCCCAGAGGAGCCACAGAGTTCCTGCAGATTACTTAGGGAGGGAGACTTTCCAAGCAGAGAGCCTTCCGATTTCCTGCCACCTTTCAGCATCTGCAGCTGTGACATGCTGGCAGGGGAGCAGATGCTACAGTGACAAGCACAGACTGGAACTCTTGTGTTATGTACACAATACTCTAGCTGGCCTCTCTACTCTCAGCTACTCTCTTCTGTCCGGGAGGATTTTACGCTTTGTGGCAAATTCCCGGGAAGATTAAAATTGGGTCTAAGTTAGGTTTACCATATGGGTGTGGTTATCTTCTTAAGTACTAAATGTATTAGTTTAAAACCTGTGTGTATCATTCTGCTCCCAAGAGTCTAGTTAAGCTAGGACCCAGACACAAAGAATATGATTTGACTGCATTTCCTACATATATTTTATATTATTCATTCATCCCACAAATATTTAATTGGGATAAGAAACTAGGGATTTAGAAGGGAAAACAAGAGAGGGTGGAGGTTGCTGTCAGGGAGCACCACCTGCTAGTTTTTATGCCATTAAACCAAACACGAAGTACTGGGCTGCTGTCCACTTCAGTCTAGTCCAGGGGTGTCAAACTCATTTTTACCGGCAGCCACATCAGCCTCAAGGTTGCCTTCAAAGGGCCAAATGTAATTTTAGGACTGTGTAAATGTAACTACTCCTTAAGAGTTCATCGAGAACTCAGTGCTGCCACCAGGTAGAAACAAGGTGGCAGGCCAGATAAAACAAGGTGGAGGGCTGGATTGGCCCGAGGGCCCTGTGTTTGCCACCTGTGCTCTATATATTCTCAGTATGCTGGCTGCTGGGGTACCTGTTCCAGGGACCACTGGCTGTAGTTCTGTATCACCGCTACGTTTGAGGGCTGTGGAGTGGTAAGAATCTACTTGAGTACTTTTTCTACTTTATTTGAAAAACAGAAAAAGAACAATCTATAGTCAGAGCACACAGATATAAATATATCCTGATACTTGTAAAGAACAGTCAGGTGACAGGACACTATGCAGACCGAAAGGTCTGAATTTTTTTTAGAGGTTTTATTTACCAAAGCTTGTTCAGTCAAAATGAGACAAAAACATTGATGTTGATATCTCCACTGTCCAAATGTAGCCATAAAATCAGACAGGTGTTAAATGATGGTTTTCCACTTCAGGGTTAGGTACCTGGGAAATCAATCCCCTTAAACGTGAGTAACCTGGAAGCTGTTATAGACACTCAAACTGTCCTGGGATTAAATAGACACATAATACCCTAAGGCTGATGTTTAGTCCACTCTCCCCTTAAGGAGGGTCTCTGAATGTAGTCGTAATGAACAACCCATCCACAGTAACAATGATACTAAAATTCCAGCAATGCTGCTTCAAGTGTCGATGTTGAGCGGGTTCAGGGCAGACATAAGCATTTTCTTAGTGTTTATTCCAATAGCCGAAGGTGAAAAGGAGTTTAAGTTCTACCTTTTCTCATCTGAGATGTTTCCACTTCACCCCCGGCTTCTGCCTGACTGTCATGAAGCTGTGTTTTACCAAGACTCACACGACTCTCCACTAAGAAGGAGGGACACAGTGTTAGAAGCAGAGTATGCTCCTAAATGTCCCCCTGCTTGTTTAAACACGGAGCGAGATGGGGTGCGGGTGGGTAAGGCTAGAAGGCTTTATAAAGGACCCTTTAGAGAGTGAAAGGAGGAAAGAGCTTAAGCATATGGCCACATCTCTTCGTTCCCTAAGTACTTTTGCTTCCAGAGATTGTCACTGGGCAGAAGGTGTGCCCTGGTTCTGCTAACTGCCTGCATCACGCAGAGCGGCAGAGCTCAGCCACGGAGGCCAACGCCGACCTTGGCCACCCGACCACAATGCTGTGTGTGTTTTCTGTCCCAGTTTCAAAGAGATTCCACCCTCACACCTCTCTCTGGTATTCAACTCTGCTGCATGGGCTCAGGGAGAACTGAAAGCACCGCACAGTTAAGAAGCTTTTGGTTTCTAAAGCTTTAGGGATTATAGGCTAGTGGGTCTGTAGTCTATTTCCATCCCTGACAGTTAAGTCTCAAGTTCAGTATTGAGCTTGACATCTTCTATACCCATGGTTCTTTTCACTCTTAGGCTCAGTCAGCTAAAGCCAATGATGCCTCAGAAAGTAATCTGAGAAGTAGAAGACGTAGGCACTCTACAGGGTGGGGAAAAGTAGGTTTACAGTTGTGAGTACACGGAATACAGTTTATACTTGTCTTATTATTTATTAATTATTGGATTATTTTCCATACAAACAACTGTAAACCTCCTTTTGCCACACGCTATATAGTCCAGAGCCTACCCTTCCCTGAAAGTTGAAAAGTTGGAGTAACTGTGATTTTTAGTGGGTCTGATAGGGTTTCACAGGAATGCCTGTGGACCAAAGGGGTGGTTGAAGTGGAAGGAAAGGCATGATGGTGGGAACCTGGGTGTTCCACCTCTGTCTGAAGCAGGAAGGCCTTCTTTTGACTTGGAGTTCTGTGTAAGAATATCAAAAGGGCTCTATTGCTTTAACAAATCAAACTGTTGGACTGGATCTCAGTGTCCTCATGGTTCTAACATACAGAATGAATACCCAAACCCCTTTGAGTCAGGGGCTGGTATGTCACTTGTACCTAGTCACACATGTGGCTATTTAAATTTGTAACTAATGAAGGCCCAGAAATGTTGAGGATTACGCACTTATACTGTCACTTACACAGGTGGAATTAGACTATGCAAACTTACTTCAAGGCACCCATATCCCAGGAGCCTTGCTTACCTAAATAGTTAATGTTGCTACCCAGACATGTTGGCAGGTCGCTGGCTCCAAGAAACTCAGGGTTTTTAATGCAAATAGAAGTCAGCCTGCCGTTGTCTAATTGTCCCTGCAAGGGTTACATGGAAGAACAATATGTAAGCTTTAGTAAAAACTGCATAGACCTTACAATAAATACCAAGCCTTCACCGTGGACTACAGATTTCCCTGTAGGGCTCCGAGCAGCACCTTTGCAGAAGTGTCCAATAGGAATGCCTAGAATATAGAGATGTTTCTGAGTATCAGGCTCAGACATGAACTTCAGGCTACTCAGAGGGGCTCATGCTGCCACACTGCTGAGACTGGTAAGGCCAAGACTTCAAATCTCTCACACCCCTCCTCACAGCCTGGGCACGCGGGTATTATCAGCTACTGCAATTTCTCTAGTCCATTTGTTTTGGCACTTCTGGGGCTGCCAAGGGCATTTATTTTTAGTAGGACTCACTTCTGCTTGGCACTTTAATGCCAATCTTTCTATTCATAGGTGAAAACTTGCTTTTAGACAAGCAGATATCCTAGTCAGCAAAGTTTTCCCACAGGGAAGGTTAGTGAGAGGAACTAAGCAACAGGGCCTTAAAGTCAGTCTCTGAAGCACAGGTGGGGGCCAACTAAAAACTGTTAAATACTAGGTTAATCCTTCTGATTCACTGAAATAAGTGAATCTTACAATTCAGTTGTCATAGTTTTTCCATTTACATTGAATTGAGATGATATTAAGAATCACAAAGAACTTAATTTCTTTTATCTGTTAGCCAAACACTGCACCAAGACTTCAGTCTCTTAATTCATTTTCTTCTCAATCCTACACGGTCAGTGTCACTATTACGCTTTTATATATCAGGAAACCTGTTCAGAAGAGGGAAGTAAAGTACTTGCCCAAGATCACTCTGGGAAGAACTAGAATTTCAACCTGAGCGGTCAGGCTCCAAATACTGTGTGTACTAAGCTTGCATACACATTAGAGCACCTGACTCAGGACTATGTCCTTCTAGAATATTCTGCTGATTTATAATTTGAGCGGTAGAGTCAACTTAAATTAATCCATAATTAGGAAGTCTTTTACTTGTCATAATGACATGATCCTAACACAACTTCATTGTTGAGACAGAGCCCTTTCTCCCATCCCTATTTTAATTTTTAAAAATGCTGCTAGAGTATTCTCAGTGGGTCTTTTCCTAGAAGGACTGCAGTACTTGGTGTTCTTGTCCAGGGCATATTGGTCAAGTCAGAGTGAAGGCCCTCCTGATATTCTTGAAGTTATTTGATCTTCTGCGGGTGGTTCTCAAGCTCTCATTCACAGCAGAATCCCCTGGAGGACTTATAAAACACAATGCTGGGCCCCAGCCTCCAGAGATTCTGATCCAAAGGGTCTAGGGTGGGGTCCACACTTGCATTTGTAATAAATTCCCAGGTGATGCTGTCACTGCTGGTCCCTGACCACACATTGAAACCACTGCAAAGGGTAGGAGGCTAAGATTGCACCTACTGTAGAGGTGACTACTTCATTTTCAGGGTTGGGATATACAGTACTCAACCCCATAAGCCCTCATGCCCATCACTGGATGGATATCGGTGATACAAGCCGATGTACATTACAATGTACATTAGGGTGACGACCTGACGTAAAAGCCTTTGTGCCCATTACGTAGGACAAATTTATCCAGATGCCTTAACCAGCATGCACTGTGAAGAGGTTCTTCTAAAATCTGTCTTCCCTCTCCTGTGTCCCATCACTGATTGGTCTCATCACTTGCTCCAAATTAGCAATCCAAAAATGAGTCCAGATTCTTCTCTCCTGACATTTTGCCATCAAGCCCTGGCCTGTCCAAGCCCTCATCTCTAACTTGATCTAAATTTGTCTCCTGTCTGTCGCCCAAAGGCTGCCATATTCTGCATCCAAATCAAGATGGTGATTCAAGCAACCTGGAATGGCCTGAAGTGCCAAGGATGGTATCATGTCCAGGCTTCCCACTGACTTTAGAATTGAATCCAGTTCACTACCGATTCCTCCTGATTTTTCCCTATTAGTTATCACCTGCCATCTGCTCGGGCTACACCAAGAGGCCCCACTCACTTCCCTGGGCCTGGGCCCTCACTGTTGCTTTGTCTTCCTTCGTTCGTGTTACCTCTGTTCCTTACCTACCAGGATTGGACTCAGAACTCACCCCTTGAATGAGGCCCTCAATTCCTTTCTTAACCAGTTAGGTGTGGTCTGGCTGCTTCCCATTGTCTCCTGTGCCTGTCACACAGCTGTCATGAACTGACATGCTCTCACCTTCCTGTTCCCATCTACAAATGGAGAGCTCCTAACGTGGGGCCTGGAATTTATCTTTTCAATTTGGGACCTGGCCTTTGACTTCTAAAGATTCTTTTGTCACTAGTAAGCTTCATGGATGCATTAGTTGTGTTGCTGGTTCACTAATAAGGCTGGTCTATAGACGCTTCCCAAGCATTCCTCCCAACTCTTCTGAACTTGAAACCACGTTGACCAGTTGTTTCACTAGCTAGAGTTCTTTGATAGAATCTAGGTTACGAAGGCTCCCTGTGCCTATGAGGGTACTTTCCCCTCATCTTTGGATGCTTTATTATTTATGTGCTTTTCCACACTTATCTGTCAGAAGGGTGTGTCAGTGTGGGTATATCAGCCCCATTTCCATTCGAGGAGAGAGGCTGACACACAGGAAATGTTGGCAGTGGCTGACTGGTGAAGTTAGAAATTTGAAGCAGGGAACCCAGATTTTACTTCGGACACGTCTGAGCGCTCACTGGTAATATTGGCGGTGATCCCTTGTGCTTGCATCAAACCACCTTTGTAAGATCATCTGCAGAGATGGAAGAGTTTCTGGCTTTCTCATATTAGAGCCTACGCTCTTGATGATTTGGGGAGGGGGGCTTCATAAGCTGTAACCAGCTAGCACGTGGGTACTCCAGCAGTCCTCAGCAGCTGTCAGCCTCTTTTATGATTGAGTCTGAAGCACTGGATCTGCTCATTCCTGTCCAGTGCTTCTCTTCCAGGCTGTCTCTGGATCACTAATTTCCTGGGTTGACTTCATCACTAGAGTAAATGCCAGGAAGGAAGGGACCAACCACCTGGTCACAGTGTCCCCATGCCTGTGCCATATGCCATGTGGTGGGTGCTCAGTAGATAGAGGTAAAGTGGGTTCAAGCAGACGTACAAAGTAGGTCAGCACCAGTCAACCACCTACTTAGAGATCCTACAGATCAGTTAATGACTCAGATCTTGGGAAGGCTTCTTAGGACAACTAAAGATTAGGGGCAGTTTGTAAAATAGAAACCCTATTTACTCATAGTATTTGGGGAAAGTACTAAGTTATAATACATAAAGTTACTTTCAAATGTTGGATTTAAGGGGCATAATAAGTCAGAACATATGAAGGAACTTGCAAAAGTCATCTTTTGCCAAGGTTTTGTCACCATCCTTTCTTAGCAGCTGGCAAGCTCCACTCCATCCCCCACTGCCCACAGCACCTCTAGACACAGAAAGGCTACTAGCCAGCAGGGCCAACCCAGGTGACCCAAGTTGGTGACAACATTAACCATTCTAGCCAGTGCTCCCATCTTATAGTTCTGGCTGCAAAGCTATCTCTTAAATATAAGGCCATGAACACCTCTCCAGCCTCCCCTCCCCCCATCCATGTAGTATCTCTGAGATAAAAAGTGGCAGTGGATTCCTAAGCAGACATGGAACCATTTTTTTAAGTAGAACCTGTACTAACTCTCTCAACCCCTAGCAGGTGTTCTTTTGCTTAATTTAGAGCCAAAAATAACCATCAGGCCCAAGCTTTCCCAGGAAACTTCACATGAAGGGAAAAGTGTGCTAGCTTTAAGGTATCACCTGCCATCTCATTTAGCTACTTCAGTGCATCCAGTGGGTCTAAATAGGTGGCATTGATGACATCTAGAATTTTAATTGCAAGCCAACAGAAGAGCTTAGCAAAGAGATACTGACTCAAACTGAAACATGCACAGAGTGAAATTGAGATGACTTTTACTTTTACAAAGCCAGATTCTCCTAGAGCTCAGTCATAGTCTGCCTTGAAGTCCTTTTAGAGCTATCCTCTGATTTCCTAGTTAAAAACACTTTAGCTGAGCAAAGAAATTATCCCTGGACCACTTCCTCCTGCTCAACAGGTACATCTAATCCATCACCTCTGCAGAAGGCATTCTTGGACTCTTTGCCTTGAATGTAGTCCCCATGCTGTGGCTTAAGTACTCTCATGAGATTAACTTAAAGTAGAAGGGAACATCCTAAGCAATTTTGAGGATATGGACTAACCATCTGGAGAGCAGCTGTGTTAGCCTACCCCTGTAGCTCTCCTAAGGCAGGTACGTTTATCATGAGCATCATCGTAGACCTTATCATAGCCCTCTGGGGCATGTAACTCCTTGTAGGCTAGTATGTGAAAGTGGCTTTCCAAAGAAAAGCCAGCATCCAAAGTAAATTTAATTATGACTCAAAAGTCATACAGGGGACTGCCTACACTTGATCACTATTCCCTGTATTGAAAAGGACAGCCTTGGTCACATTCTGTAAGAAATAGAAAATGGTCTAGATATTTAATGAGTTATCTCTACACTGTGCTCTGAGTCTTCTGCTCTTTGGATCAAAACCCGAAGCCATATGGCTGGGAGCTATGTGTTCCCTTGATCTTAAGGCCATGCTCTACTCTAGGAGTTCTTGTTACGTCTTATCAATTTGATACTCCTCCTGAAACAGAAGGGGCTTGTGGCTGCTGTTCATCTTTTCTAGAATAAAAACTACTCAAGTGAAACTGAGTTTATGTTTATCCAATTTTATAAAAAGCAGAAACATTTCAAACAGGCCTTCACTTCTTTTGAGCATGGAGGCTGCCATAATTAAAATATGCAGTTTTATTGTACTACAGTCCTAACATTTGGCAGCTCTACTGAACTTGGCCATTGTATGTGATTTAGGTATCTTGGCATTCAAACAATAAAAACAAAGAATCGAAATGACACAGGACAGGTGCATAGCTAACTGTCACATGAAGTGGCCCATGGGATGATTTGGGGAACAAAGCTACTCCGGGCTTTAAGAAGCTGTCACTACCAGTAAGGGCTTGCTGGTGACCCTCCTTAAAAGAGCCCTGCTCACATGCTTATTCTTTGGCCTAGACGAGAATTATGACCATTGCCACACCTTCCCTTGGTGCTACAAGATGAGCCAGGTTTATTTTCCCCTTGCCCTCCAGTCTTCTAGCCCTCCAGGTCTGTTAGTACTGCCATTTCACCAAACCACCCCCCCACAATAAGCAAAGCTCTGTGTACTCTTTTGCTAGTTGTAGGCATATGAGAGCAGCTCTCATAAAACCTTTGTCCTTCTAGGCTTTGGCTTTAACAAATATACATATGGCACCCCAGGTCCTAATCTTGACTACGCAGGTTGGAGGAAAATGTCCTAGAACTCCAGGGATTTTGTAATCAGGTGTACTATACTACTGAATTTTAACTTCTCTTGTTAGCCTGCTTTAAGTTCCTCGCCAGGGTCTTAGAGCATACCTGCCCTATTCTAGAGTATTTTAGAATTGTACCACGAGTGTAGAAGAACAGGGCCAGCAAGTCAGCCTACATGCCCGGCGCCTTTGAGCTTCAGACAGAAGGCAGTTTGCATTGCCTTGGGGTCAATACCTGCCTCAGCAGACCCCAAGTTCCCTCCAGTTCAGGGCGATGTTCTTCATTTCCTTTGAAGAATTTAAGTCCTGCATGGGCTTCTGTTTCCACTGTTCCCAGCATGTCACACACTTCGTGACTTAGGGGAGCAAAAGGATCCTCACCTACCTAACACAGGGTGAACATATGACTTCAACTATTTTCAACAGTTTAGTTGTGTTCCTGGCATTCTATAGGATGAAGTTAACTTCCAATGTAAAGCTATGTGTTAAATTAAAAGAACTACATGCAGCAAAGAGAACTGCAGTCAAAGTGAGCAGGACAGTTATCAGTCCGTGCTAGTGTAGTTTAGTCTTTCAAAATGGTGTGAAAAGTATAATGCAAGTCATGGCACTATTCTGAAACAATCATTTAGTAAGTTAGTACTGTTCACCCACTAATGGTTAATGTTGGAGCCTGAAAACTTGGACGCAGGGTTTTCCAGGCTCTCGGGTGAGCTACACATCCGAGGCCCTGTTCAGGACACTCGGGCTGCTCAGGGAGTCCCGGCAGGGGAATTGCATTTGAGAGAACAGTTGGTCTCAGCCCGTCGGGTCTTTTACATTCCCTTGAAGATAACACTTCTCAGGCTGCTGTGGAGCCATGTGACCAACCTAAACGTGACCCGGCAGCCAGCCAATCGCAGAGGGCAGACAAGTCCGTCCCAGCTTCACAAACAGAGCCAAAGGGCAGGGGGGCATTCGCAGAGACTTAAAACCACCAAGTATTGCCGGAGAGGCTGCTTGACCACAGACTTTAAAGTTCGCTCTCACTTCAGGAGACACGTGACTGCACGCAGGCGGGCCTCCTACACCACCAGGCAGTCAGGAGCCAGGGACTCTGGAATGGGTACTTAGGACAGGGGCAGCTTTCTGTCCTAACTCCCCCGGAGCTGCCGAGCAAGCCCCATTGGTGTCCTGTCCAGATCACTTCAGGAACCTGCCCGATTCTGATCGAATCCTCTTAGAGGGGCTTCCTGTCTGTTGCCCAGGAAAGTTGTGCGGCCCCAATGGGAGAGTGGCTGCGGGCGGGGGCTGTCTGGCCCAGTGCGGCAGACTCTGGGGACTCCACAGTAGTCACCAGCGCCCTCCCACCACACACCAGCTCTCTACTCCCTTTGATCTATTGTTTAAAATAAAGGCTAATTACAATCACTAGATTAGGGCTCAATTCCTCTCGAGGAAATCTCACCGGAACAAGGATCAGCAAACTAACCTGATTAAGTCTTTGTTCCACTCCCCTCCCCCGTTCAGCTGTAGGGAAGACCCACGAGGTTTACAAATGCGGCGGGAGAGGTGCAAAAGGGAGACAGGAGAAACACTTAGAGAGGAGTCCTATTTCAAGCCTCGCTCGTCCTCTAACCCGAACTCCAGAGAGACAGCCCGGCAGCGCCGAGGGAGTCCCAGGCAGCGCACTTCTCGCAGCTCCTCGGAGACTACCAGCTGCAGCCCACCGAAGGAGCACCCCCTCGCACCCCTGCTCACCGCCGCTGCAGGGGGGCGGGCAGCTCACAGCACCCGGCGCCGGCATCCGGGCCAGCGTGCCCGCAGACGCCCAGCCTCACCCACGGCCTGTCATCACCCTCCCTGAAGTCTGAGGAGCGCGCCCCGGGCTGCGGCGCACGTCTCCGCCCGGCCCTCTGCCTCCTTGCTAACACTCCGCCTGGCAGGGGAGACAGAACCATTGTTCAATGGCTCAGAAGCCCACATTCCCCAGCTTCTGTCACGCGGGGTGAAAAATGAGGCAACGCTGTGGCTCCGGGGGAGGGAGTGTAAGGGAATGAAGACTAGTTCAGGCAAGGTTTTAGGACACCCCAAGCCCCACTGTCCCCCAAGCCGGGCTCCCTATAGACCCCACGCTGACAGCTCAGAGGCGCCACAGGGTGGGGAGGGAAAGAAGGCGAGGAGAGCGAAGAGGCGCCTCCTAGGAGGGGGTGGGCAAAAGGAGACCGTGCCTTGGGGACCCCAGGCGCCCCGGCTGGGTCTGGGCAGCCCGCGGAGGGGCGCGTCCTCACTCACCTGCTCCGGTGGCGTCGCTCTCCCCCCGCGGCCAACACAGCGCGAGCAGCAGCCAGAGCGCCCAGCGCGCGGACGTGCCCATGGTGCCCGGCTGGATGGTGCCGCCGCACAACAAGTTACCAGCCTTTCGGAAAGGAGGAAGGAGGTGGGGGCAGGGGGAGAGGAGGGGGGAGGAGGAGGGGAAGGAAAAGGGGGAAAGGGAGCGGGGAAGTAGAGGACACCCCCTCTCCCACAACTTGCACAATCCCCACCCCACCTGCCAGCCCACTCACCCACCCACCCACCCGCCTCCCCGGGCTGCAGCAGCAGTGCAAGCCGAGCCTGTGGACAGAAAATAATGCAGGCGCTGCAGAAGAGGGAAGGGCAAAAGAGGGGAGGGTACGGGAGAGGAGGGCAGGGAGAGAGGGGGGGTGAGGAGTCGAGAACCGAGAAGAAGACAGAAGAGATAGGGGCCAGCAGGAAGCACCAACACTGGCAGCGGCTGGAAGAGCGAGTGAGCAGCGAGGAGGGGTCAGGAGGGGGAGTGGTCAGCGGGCGGCTGGGCGAGGGGAGCAGCGGCTTCAGCCCCCGGTGTCATGGACGCACTCCTTTTACAAGCTCGGGACAGCCAGGTGCCTGCGACGGAGGTGTGAGTGTGTGTGCGAGTGTGAGTGTGAGGGCGTGAGTGGCCTTGGCGCTGCTGCTGCCACCCGGACTGCTCCTGGGGCCCGGCAGCTCCGAGCGTCTGCCGGGTGCTCACGGGGGCCCGGGGCGGCCGCTGGTTGGCTCACGCGCAGCCCTCGCCTCCAATCCTCGGTGCCTGCCCTAATTTCCTGATCCAGGGAACCTGCCGCCGCAGGAGCTGTGCGCTCCCTACAGTCCTTACTGTACCCTCCCGGCAGCCGCCAACAGTAAATGCAGCAGCAGCGGCAGCAGCAGTTAGCGCTGATGCAACTATCGCTACTATTGCCACCGCCTTCCCACTAACAGAGGCTTGCAGCCCCGGGATGGGACTTGCAGCTTCCAGGGGCAACAAACATCTCTCTACCACCCTCTCCTGCGCCCCAAAGAGAGGCTGGTACTATGAGGCTGGTAGGTAGCATCTTCCTCTGGCCTCCTCTTTCCACGAGATGGTGGTGAAGAGAAGAGGGTCCGACATTTGGGTTGCACTGATGTGGGGTTCTGAATGCCTGTCTCAATTGCACGCTGAGATGCCATTTTTGCTAAAAAATTAAATGTGTCTTTAAGTGTGTGTGAGAGCGCGCGTTGTGGCTTGTCCTCTGCGAGAGAACAGGACTAAAATAACTCAGTCTGGGATGAGGAGGAGGGAAATTGCTAGTGCAGCTCTGCATTCTCTCATCAACGATTAGAGTTAATTGCTAATTGCACAAAATGATAGTTTGAGGGCCTGTAATTAAAAACCAAACCTTTTCTTGTTTGGGGGAGGGGAAACCCAGAGGTTTATTCTTCTTGATATAGTTTGTAATATTTAATTACATGGCTCAAGGGGCAAAAAGAGAGCAAAGGCATGACTTCTATAAAGGATTGACTCTTGTTTTGTGCCTGGCTGAAGAGCCCATAATTTGCTTTTTGTGTACTTCAGTTTTCTTACACGCTTTCCCCTACTGTGGTCTGCTAAGCATTAACAAGACACGGAGGGCACGCCGAGCTATTTCACCTTCTTAAAGAAAGGATTTGTATGTTTTTGAAAGTTGTTTTTATCTCAAATGCTCAGCCTCTGCCCATTTCAATAGGGCCATGTTCTGGTGCTCTTCTGTTGGTGACCTGGGAAGTGGTGGGCATCCTTAGCTGTGTTCTCCTGGTTCTCTTTGGTATTTGTCAAGGCTAGTTGTTAAGTGGGATGTTTATTAGGAACTTACTGTATCCAGGAGACAAAAGGAGAGGAAAATTCCAGGAGACACTTTGGTAGGACCAGAGGCTATCCAGATTGTGACTGATAAGCACGAAAGGGCACAGCTGTGTGCATTGGTGGAGTCTTGCACAGCAGCACATTTCCAATGCTGTTTTGCCCACCCTGTGGTTACATGTTTGATATAGACCTGCAGCAGCCACACACAGGTTGCATGCAAAACTGATTTAAAATTTGTTTTAAGCTATTTAGTAGTGAAGATGCATGCAGGTGCCGTTCACTTGCTAGGCATTAAGGTGTGATGGTAAAACCATAGAGGAATGGTGTCTTCAATATTCTTGGGGTTCTGAAAGACCATCTGAGAATGAGCTGGGTCACTATACAGAAGAGGAAAGGTAGTAGAAGAGACGAGTGGCCTTAATATGAACAAATACAACAGTGATAAACAGTCATGTGGCTTGTTTTTAATATTTTACTCAGAGACAAGTGTACATTGCAAGTTAAACATTGATATGGTATAATAAGGCTTATCTTTACAAACATGTATTATGCTTTCTATCTCTCCAAGGAATATAAATCAACTGTTGGTGAATTCAGCTGCAGCTCTATGTTCAATCCTGTAGCTTTTTTGTTGAATCAAAAGAAAGCATAACTTTTGGCTCTGACTCTGATTGGCTGTATAACTTGGGAAAATCACTGTGCCTCCCTCTGCCTGCCTTTGACCTGTAAAGTGAAAACAAAACAAGCCCACACACTATCAACGTGCTCTGTGACCATCTCTCTGTAAAGCATTGGTTTTAGAAGAGCAGGTTTATTAAGAGGAATGCATTTGATTTAAACAGAAAATAACTGAATGAACAAAAAGATACATTTATCATGAGTGGAAACTGGTGTGGTTGAACAACTGGGCTTAGAAAGTTTTGACACCGGTGGGTTCAGAAGCCTCCAGGTCAATGCACAGGCAATCCCATTCTTCCCACAATCCAGCATATTTGTGTATTTGTTGGAGGAACACACAGTAGGCATCCTTGGGTGGCAGGCAGGGATGCTTATCCCTGGAAGTTCACTCAGGATCTGGTCGGGGAGGCAGAGCAGTAGCAATTACAGTACCTTCTGCATAGCACCAGGGATGGTAGTGCTATAAGAGTATGGGGAAAAGCAGCTAATCTGGCTGGAGGCAAGGGAATTAGAAAAGGCTTTCTGGAGCAGTTATCTTCAAGACAAGTACAGTGGTCATTTTTACCAAGCAATTCCAGTTCTCTGTTCTGCTGGACACATGGTAGGGTTGCACTTCCTGGCATCCTCATGTTTGGGTGGGACTGAAAGAAGAATTTTGGCCGATTATCTGTGAGCAGAAGTTACAGGATGCCACTTGCAAACTGGAGCATTTAATGACTTGCATGAGACCCTCTCTCAGGGGTGTCCAACCTTTTGGCATCTCTGGGCCACACTGGAAGAAGAAGAGTTGTCTTGGTCCACACGTTAAATACACAAACACTAATGAAAACTGATGAGTAAAAAATTTTAAGTAAATTTACTTTGTTTAAAAGATTAAGTAAATTTACGATTTTATGTTGGGTCACATTCATAGCCATCCTGGGCTGCATGCGGCCTGTGGGCCACGAGTTGGATATGCCCGGGTGATGACAAGAAATGTTCAGTGGAGGTGGCTGCTCCATTAGCCTAATGTGTGAATGACTAAAATAGTTCTTTGCTGTATACCTGTCTCTGGTAATGGTCACATAGAGTAGAGGTCAGCAAATGTCCAGTGGCCTGTTTTGTATGCTCAATCAATAAGAATAATTTTTATATTTTTAAAAGAGTTGTACCAGAGACAGAGAGAGAGAGAGAAAGAGAGAGCAGATTATGAAATAATCTGGCAGAAACAGTATGCTGCTCACAGGCCTAACATGTTTACCATCTTGGTCTCTAGAGAAAAACTTGCTGACCCCTAACCTAGAGTGAGTGAGAAATAAATCTGTGTTTGTCTTATCTACTGAGCTTTTGTTACCTTAGCATGACCTGGCATTAACCTGACTGATACACGGGATGAAGGGAGAAGGAAGGCCGAGGTGAGCAGAAGAAAGAAAGGCAAAAGAGCATCAAGTATTCAAGGAAATGCAAGGGATTCAGGATGGTTCAGGGGCGGGGTCAAGTGGATAGTGGCAGGAAGTAAAGCAGAAGAAGACAGGCAGGGACTGAATGATGTGATTTGTAGCTCATGCTAACACTTTGGACTTCATCCTATAGGCTATGGTGAGCACTTGTGATAATTTTTTTTAATTTTTAAAAATATATTGTTATGTAATTTATTATGGAGTAATTATAAAATACAGAGAAAAATAAGATAAATTTTAAAAAACATACTTTGAATATCCAGATCTATTAACGTATTTTATTTCTTTCCATTTAAAAATGTATTTAATTTTGTTCACAAATCACAGTTGACATTGTTGTAATTGGCCTACTTACAGCTCTTGTTATTTATTTACATATTTATTAATTTACTTTTGTAAATTAAAAGCAAACTATTCATGAGCCCACTAACAGAGCCCCAGACATAAAATGTTCACATTAATACACCTCCACCAGGTGCTTCCCCGCGTACCAGTTGTCCAGCCTTCACCCCTGGAGGAAGCCACTGTTGTGATGGCTTTTGACCAGAGGCCAGACCTCCAGTGCATTTCATCAAGGTCACTCTGTCAGTGGTGTGAAGGGGGACTTATTTGGGAAGCAGAGTAGGATAAGATCAGAGAAGGACAGTTGGAGACTCTGGTGGTGAGGGAATACGGAAAGAGAGGAGGGGAAGAAGCTATTACTGACAGTCAGAAATGGTCACATAACTCCTTCATGAGTTTTCCTCCCCAGTCCTCTGGATATATCTCTTAGCACAGTGTTTTCCAAACATGCACAATCCACAAGAATCTCTGGTAATGTCTGCTAAAAGTACAGATTCCCAGGCCCCCTCAGAGGTCCGTATTTAGGAGGTCTAGGGCAGTGCCCAGGTGCCACATGTGCAGCCTCACTGCAGGGCATCCTTAGGGTTAGCCATGCTTAAGAAACTTTCTTAGACAATTCTTCTCAAATACAGTTTTAACTGCCATGCAGCTTTTCTTCTCTCATATCTGTATATATTGATTTGCCTGATTTCTCCATAGAAAAAAACTAAGGTTACTGTTGTGCATTTTTTTTATTCTATAAACTAATAAATATGAGCAGGAGAAATAATCTTCAAACCAAGTTGCTAGTTCAAAGCACTGATTAATGTGCACCCTATACCATGGCCTCGCCATAGTGAACTGCCCCCTTCTGAAACAGTTGATGGTAACTTTCCAGGCCTCCACTTCATCGTTTTCTAATCATGTGACAGCCCAGTGAAATGGGTGGTATTTACCCCACTCCAGGGTCCATGAGTAGGGCCTGATACCCTAAGCGTGTGGGTCCCAAACTTTAGCCCTCATAGAATCACCTAGAAAGCTTGTGAAAACACAGACTGTTGGACCCCACCACAAGAGTTTCTGGTTCACCAGGTCTGGAGTAGGGTCCAAGAATTTATAGTTCTAGCAAGCTCCCAGGTGATGCTGATGCCATTGGTCAGGAAGACACTTTGAGAAACACTCTTCTAAACCCATCAGTGTAACTTCCCCCTTCAGCCACTGTGACTGATTCAAGGGCCTCAGCCAGTCTGCTGGTGGCCTTCTCCTGGCCACACTGATGGGGCATTTCAGCCCTTAACACATTGCACAAATCAGTACAGTTACAGTGAAGCTCGGGACTTTTGCTTGATCAGAAAGGCACCTTCTTCTAAGCAATGTGCTCTGTGGATATTAGGCCAGCACTGTTGTAGCCACTGTACCCCAGGAAGGAAGCCAATTTGAAGACTGACTCATGGGGAAGAGGAGCTGAGACAATCAGAGAAATGGCATCCAAACTTACCTCCAGCCTGAGCCCAGGTTAGCCCTTCCTGAAAGCTGCCATTCTGTGGTGCTTCTCACTTACCTGAACCAATAAATTCCTTTTATTGTTTAAGCCAGTTTGTTTTGAGTTTCCTGTTACTTGCTGCCGGACTGACAGAGAGGCCCTCTTGAGGGATGCAGTGTGCTTACTGTGGATCATTGAGCAAAACTCCACACATGGCCATCCATGGGAAATGACGTGCCTAACCCCTCCTGGAGAGTATTCAGAAGAGGAAGCCAGGTGTCAGCAAGGACCGTCTTAAACAACTGCTTTCTTCTGCATCCTGGCAAGGTCAACTCCCCACTCCCACATCAGCCCCAACTCAAATGCTCAATGAGGACTTCTTACTAGTGAACCTCTATTGAGGGTTCTGATCCAACAGGGATGTTTTTTGAAATCTCGTGTCCAAAGACCATTTTGCAGACTGCTTTTGAGCAATTTCAGGAAGAAAAATAAGGCCAAATATTTGGTAAGGAGTTTATGACTAGAGCAAAACGTCAAAATGGGTTGAGTGTGAGGTTAGACCAGTGGTTCTCAACCAGGAGCAGTGTTGTCCCTCAGTGGACACTTGGCGATGTCTGGAGGCATTTTTAGTCGTCACGCCTTGGGGAGAGGCATTACTGGCGTTTAGTGGGTAGAGGCCAGGGCTGCTGCTGAACATCCTACAGTGCACAGGACAGCCCCCCACGGCAAAGATTTATTTAGTCCAAAATGTCAGTGCTGCTACAGGTGAAACATCCTGGTGTAGACTTATGAGAAGTCAGATGATTTTTGTAATGTGTGAGCTTTTTTAATCTGGAGAAGGGGAGGGGGACTCAGATGGCCCAGTAAAAAGATATTCTCTCTCTGAACAAAGAAAGCACAAGGTGTGTTTTGTCCAGTGGATGACAGATGTGAATGTGGCACAAGGGAAGTGGGTAGATTTATGGACCGGGAAGATGTGAAGCACCCCACGAGCAGTTTGCATTGTAACTGAAATAGACCCACGGAGGCCGTCTACATTCTGGCTATCCTGTGAACTCACTGTTGTCCTTGATTTTGCAAAGTGTTGCGTTCTGGTTCTGTTTGGCTTGTTTTGCAATGCAATAATGAAGTGCTGGACCACTCCTCCTTCCTTTCCAGAAACTCTAATAATCACTTCCTATGATTTTGGCCCCAAATGTGATTGTTTTCATTTGTCATAATGCAGTTTATGGAAGGTTTTGGAGTGTAGAGCTATAGCATTTAAAACACTCTTATAACAGGAGTTTCTATGGAAATGGAGGCTTTGTGGTCCCTACAGGACTAGCTAAGTATAGATGCTTTTTAGGACAAAAGCACTTTAATTTGCAAGTTATGAGTAATGCAGCATGTTTTTAAGTATGTAACATTTAACCATGAATGTTTCATTTTCAAACTTTTAGGAATTTTCTGGGAGTGGATAGTTAATATATCTAATGTTTTCTTATTTGTTGTGTGTGGTTTAAGTTTGTATTATGCTATTGCTCGCACTCCCTGAAGGGCTGAGTTTCTGAACGGATATGCTTCCTTCTAACATGCCTCTTTGGGAAGGTTTTGTCTTAGCATCTCTAAATTGTCATTGAAACATTTATGAGGAGTTGCAATGCTGACAGTGGCTGTATCTGGAGTGGGGAGGAGAGTCCTAATTCTCATGCCTACGTTTAGGGGTCTCTGGTGGGTTGAAGGAGGTGCAAGTAATTCAGAATTGTTGAAGTGTAGAGTGGCGTAAGGTGGGAAGACACGCAGAAGATATTTGAATGCGGTTTGGACTTTCATCCCATAAACAGTTAGTAAGCCATTGAAAGTTTTTGATTGAGAGACAGTGGGATCAGATATGGGTATTTACAAGCATGACTATCTGAGAAGGTTATGATGTTTGTACAGGATCCAGAAGGCACCCATGTGGTACCTGTAAGCCTTCATGCACGGAATGAATGCAGAGAATGTTTAGGAGAGAAGGCACTGCCCCTATGTTTATTGTAGCATTATTTACAATAGCCAAGATGTGGAAGCAACCCAAGTGTCCATCAACAGATGAGTGGATAAAAAAAGCTGTGAGATGATATGCATATATTGACATATTCCTCAGCCATAAAAGAGAATGAAATCTTATCATTTGCAACAGCATGGATGGACCTAGATGGTATTATGTTAAGTGAAATAAAAGTTGGAATACCATATGATTTCACTTACATGTGGAATCCAAAGAGCACAATAAATGAACAAACAAAATTGAAACAGACTAATAGATACAGAGAACATACCCATGGTTGCCAAAGGGAAGAGGGATGGGGTGACTGGGTGAAAAAAAGTGAAAGGCAAAAGGATAAGAAGTACAAATTAGTAGTTACAAAATAGTCACAGGGATGTAAAGTACAACACAGGGAATATAGTCAATAGTACTGTAATAACTATGTATGGTGCCAGGTGGGCACTGAAAATATCAGGGGAACCACTTTGTAAAGTATATGGTTGTCTAACCATTGTGCTGTACACCTGAAGCTAATACAAAATAATATCAAATATAATCTGTAATTGAAAAATAAAATTTAAAACAGAGAGAGAGAAGAGGTGCTGGAGCCATTCTTCCTGGATTCAAAGCCTGGCTCACTCACTCACTATGAAATTTTTGGCATGTTTTTAAACCTTTCTCTATGGCTCAGTTTTTTCACCTGAAAGATCATCAGAAGTTCATGCACTTCTTTTGAGAATTCAATGGATTCATGCCAGTAAAAGAGTTAAAACAATGCCTGACATATAATGAATGCTCAAAAATTGTTGGATCCTATTGCTAATAATAATGACGTGTATTATTGTTGTTTTTGTTGTTGTTATCGGCAGGCATCACAGAAAAGATAAGCAATGGGGTGGAGATACTGGCCCAGGGTTAGAACAACGGAAGGCAGTGGTTCTGCACCCTGCCTGCAGATTGAAATTCCCAGAAGAGCTTTTAAGAATGTCAGTACTGGAGTTCCAAATCAGTGACAATGTCTGAAAATGGGGCTTGGGTGTGAGCATTCTGAAGCTTCCAAGATGATTGACATTCTAACTGTGACCTACTTGGGGTCAAGCCTGAAGCTCTGGGCCAGAGTAGTATAGGAGAGCTGTGTGGTGAAACGGGCTTCACTGGTAGGGAGATAGGGAAGTTGTGGTGGTCGCTGCAGACGAAGGAAGAACAAATCCCCTGCCAGTGTTCCAGAACCGTCTCCCCTTCCTCACTCTGTGAGTCCTGCTGCTGGCCTTGCATCTCAAATCCAGCTAGATTTCTCAGCTGTAAGGGAGCCAAGGACTGTGGGTGGTCAGAAGTTTGGCACAGCCAGACTGTTAGGAACCCAGCTGGTGTCTACCTATCACTGATGGATTACATATCACCAATCTCATGTCTTTACAAATCTACATACGAACAAGGACTTGTGGAGTACCTTCTGCGGGACCAGCCACATGCCTGGGGACTGCAGGGCCGCAACTAGATAGCAATGTGGTTGCTGTTGGGCAGCGAGTTGTCATTGCTTTGTTTGTTTTTTCTATAGGAGCCAAAATCAGGCTTGTTAAGTGGTAATTGACAGTCCTTTCTTCTGAGGAAGTTTTCTCTTGGATTTGCTGCCAATAGGAAGTGTATTATTCCTCAGAGCACTATAGCATTCATTTATCGAGTGCCCACTCAATTATGAGGCATGACAGAGTTTGCCATCTTAAAGAGGAAAGACCACTTAATGATTCCTAGAGTCAGAAGTCTGGAATAAATGGATAGGCAGATCAAAGAGTTAAGGGGATTTCATTGTAATTGGAGAAGCACTTTTAGCAGGAGCTGGGTCTTCCACTGAAACCTTAAAGGAGCCCTTGAATTAAGTTGTGTGGGAGAGAAAGTATATTTTTGAATATAAAGGAATAGTGAATTTAGCTGATCACCTGATAGGATAACAAAGTGCAGGTTGTGGTTTTTGCTAAACCATGGTGGCAATAGAATTAACATCTGGTAGAAACTGGAATTCTGTTTTGGGATCTTAAAGATTATTTTTTTCACCCCAGGAGAAATTGAACTCTCTCAGAGAGTGTGTTTATCACAACAGTTTTTTGGGTCTGATTGCTTTTCTGGACGGGCAGTTCTTGCATGTGAGGGAAATAAAACGCTTCACTCAACCTTTGCGAGAGATTTCCTTCTAGAGTTGAAGGACGGTTCACGGTCATTGACCTAAGATGAAGGCTGACTGATGCTTAATGACCTAAATCAGACCTTGTTCCTAAATGGTCTAGGAATTACTTCGGGAAGAAGACAATGAAAGGACAGTTGGAAGCACAGATTAGAGGTTTTACACAGTTAGATATGGAGAGGTGGGGAAGGATTGGGATTAAGATAAGGGAGTTTCAGAAATGAGACAGGCCTGAGACTTCTACTAAATGTAATAATCGCCTTTTTAAAATTTTGTTAAGTTTATTGATTTTAGAGTGTGTGTGTGTGTGGGAGAGAGAGAAACATCAGTTTGTTTTTTCTCTTATTTATGCATTCATTGGTTGCTTCTTATATGTGCCCTGACCAGGGATGGAACCCACAACCTTGGCTTATTGAGATAATGTTCTAACCAGCGGAGCTATGCAGCCAGGGTTGCCTTTTACCTTCTTATCTGTAACGTCCTACATCATTCATATCCTTTGAAATGAATACTTACTTTTTTCCTGCTACAAGAAGTAAGCACTTTGAGGGCAAAAATGATGTTTTAAATACTTGTCGGGCCTGCCATGTGTATAAAATTGAGTTGGAATATACAAACAGATATTTTAATCAGGTTGTTTCAGTGAATGCAGGAATGCACCCATCTGGGAATAAGTGACCGGAGGAGGACGGAAGCTTGTTTAGTTTTCTCTTTACATTCCCTCATTTCTTTCTTTCTCTCCTTTGCCAGTCATGCCAAGGAAGAACAAAGAGGTGAGGGAGAGAGCGCTGCTGGCACAAAGACTGTTCAAAATACTCAACAATCTATGAGGGTCATTCACAGAATACCCTCTCCTCCTTTTCTAGTGGTTCCATACAGCTCGTCTGCTAGAGGGACAGTTTTTAAACTGTGAAACAAAAAATAACGATGGCTATGGCTTACGTAGTATGAGAGGAATGTCTTGGATTTGCACACTGCCTTTCTGCTGAGGAGGTTCAAAATACTCTGCAAACATGACACCATTACTCCCTGGGTGGAGACTGTGGACTGACTCTCAGGAAAATAATCCCTCTACATACAGCAGTTTGGAGGAGCTCAAGCACACATCGGTGTCCTTACTGACTTTAAGCCGGTGTCCCCAGATTGTTTAAGTCCTAAGTCTCACATATGGAAAGATGGGCGTTAATACTAATGTAGCTAGGTGAAGTCTAGGTGAGGTCTCTTGATGAATTCTACATCTCATGGTTTAAAAAAGCACACTATAAACTTTGATATTTTCTTATTCTTTTCTCCCAAATGGTTATGCTTAGCGCTGGCCTCCATCTAGCATCTTTCTTTTGGAGCAAAGTAAAAAATAAAATCATAGAACAAAACAAGAGACACCAAGTAGTATTTGTGTTGTTATGACAATACCAAGTTGGCTCATCTCAGTTAAAACCTGGAGTCTTAGACATGATGCCTTGAAAAAAGAAATGAAAACGTTCTGTTGCCCTCGGTTTTGATTAGACCTTGCGGCAGAGTACTATAGTCAGAAATTTTGTTAATAACTTGAAGAGGGGGGACAGTAATTTCTTCTTCTGTCTTTGCAAGGACATTTAAATTACATCTAATAAAGTTGCTTATTTTTCTTTTCTTCATCCCACCCACTCCCCCATCCCGCCCTGCCTTCTGCCTGGCTCTATTAAGAAATCTCAGGAGCTTCTGCCCATGGAAAAAAGTTCACAGGGATATGAAGAGAAATGGAACTGTGCCTTGTAGATCTAATATCATTTCCTCAAATCAAGTCCACTTCAGGGGAAGATTCACTGGAGAAATTATTGGAAATATTGCAACAAGGGTTATTTGGAAATTGAAGGCAAAAACAGGAACTATTTATTATCAGGTCAATTCTCTTCCCATTTCCTTCGACTCTGATATGAACTGGCTTCATTTCATTTATTTGTACTAACAGGTCTGATACCCTGATAGACTAGCTGTTCCATTAGAATCTTTATTTTCTTAATCACCAAAGTGTCTCTGGCAGGGAACATCCCTGGACCTTTAAATCTTGCTCCACTACAAATACTTGTTCTGCATCTGGACTCGACAGTGTGCATGTTTGGTTTACAATCACAGCAGCAAGTCAACTGCTTTGGCACATGGCTACTGGGGTGTTTGAGGTCTCTCTGTGTTTCTCTCCCAAGATACCCCCTTGTTGATTTTTAGAAATATCTTCTTGGGCAATAGGTGGGAGTTTTTGATGTATTTGCGTTGAATGAGAAATGGCAATGATTTGTGTCACTTATTTATAAGTGGACTGCCAAATTCATCTTCCCAACTCTCCCTGTTGTACAAAGTACTCTTGCTGAGAAGTTTCCAGTGTCTTTCTTTCCAAAGGCTCACCCCTTATCATGTGGACACTTGGAGCCTTCCGCCGCCGCCCATTCTCTGTGAGTTCGTCACACCCTCTTCCCACCTAGGACCCCCTGCTGTAGTCAGGTGTTTCCTCACAGCTTACCTTTGGGCCACTGTCATGTGGGGAACGGGGTCTATGAACCTTCTACTATTATGTTATCATATCCAGTAAGGTTGGGGGTCACAAATCATGACTATGTGTTGGCCATGCAACTTTGCCTTCCTTTTGTTATTTTTAACTTTTTAAGGCTCTGCACAGACTTTCAACTGCATTGACATTCATATAATTTGGGGGATCACAGCAATTTTGGGAGTCCACACCGGGAGGGTTTAGCATACACACACTTAAAGGGCCCATTCTGGGATTAATGAGGACAATCTGTGCCCAGCCTGTACTGAGCGCACCTGCCATAACCTACTGAAATTCTTACTGGAATCCGAGCTCAGACTCAAAGTGTTGGAAGTCTTCATAAAGTCCTGTCCTTTGGAACACATAGCATGCATTCTTTTTTTTTTAAACATATTTTATTGATAATGCTATTACATTTGTCCTACTATCCCCCCTTCGTTCCGCTCCACCCTGAACACCCTCTCCCACTCCCCCCCTTTAGTTCATGTCCATGTGTCATAAGTTCTTTAGCTTCTACATTTCCCCTTGTATTCTTGCCCTCCCCATCTATTTTCTACCATCTATGCTACTTATTCTTCATACCTTCCCCCCCCCTCCTCCCACTCCCTTGTTGCTAACCCTCCATGTGATCTTCATTTCTGTGTGTCTGTTCCTGTTCTAGTTGTTTGCTTAGTTTCTTCTTGTTTTTGTTTCAGGTGTGTTTGTTAATAATTGTG
>CM052540.1:46343569-46383562 GCA_028533065.1 Trachops cirrhosus | reverse complement strand
CTGGTACCCCTATAATTCAGATGTTGGAACATTTAAAGATGTCCCGGAAGTTCCTAAGCCTCTCCTCATTTTTTTAAATTCTTATTTCTTCATTCTTTTCTAGTTGTATATTTTTTTCTTCCTTCTGGTCCACTCCAATGATGTGAGACCCATCCTTCATTCCATCACTATTGGTTCCCTGTGCATTTTTCTTCATTAAACTTATTGTAGCCTGCATTTTTTTCATCTATTTGTGACCAAAATCAACCAATTCTGCAAGTATCCTGATCACCAGTGCTTTGAACTGTGCATCTGATAGGTTGGCTATTTCTTGGTCGCTTAAAAGGATGGGACCTGGGGTTTTCCAATCCTCATCTGTTTGAGTCATCTTTTGCTGGGTTTTTTTTTTTTTTTTGGTTTTGTGGAGCTCCCGTGGTGAGGGGCGGGGCCTAAGGTTTTCACCAGGGCGGGGCACCCCAGTCGCAGGGTAGTGATGCTGTATATGGGGGTGGGGTCCGAGAAGGAACAATGGCGCTTGCTCTGCTCTCTGTAGGACCTCAGAACCTTCCACCGCTTTCCACAAGCCAACTGGGCCCCTCTGGCACCAATTCCGGGGTAGGTGGGCCTGTGCACCCAGCGGGACCTTCCTTTTCAGTCAGTGCCCCAAAGCTCCAATTCCCGGTGCTGAGACCCTGAGTTGGGTGCAGTGCCTTGGTTCACAATGGCCGCCTCGCTGGGTCTGCCGGTCGCCACCCCTCAGCCTGGCCCGCCAGCCAACGACACTTGTGCACCCAGGGTCTGCCTGCTGGGGACTTGCGTGCCGCCCTGGTTGCTCAGGTCTCTGGTGGCTTAGGTCTCTGCTCCATGTCCCTCACCCGGCCCGACTCCGCCCCTCCTACTGGTCTGGACAATCGAGTCTATTTTCAACTCCCTGGTTGTCGGACTTCCATGCACTTCAATTTTCTGTCAGTTCTGGTTGTTATTTTGTTTCGATAGTGTTGTTGTCCCTATCTTGGTTGTGCACGGGGGCACAGTGCGTCTACCTATGCCTCCATCTTGGCTGGAAGTCAGCATGCATTCTTAAAGATATGATACTTTGTACCGGAATCCTCGTGTACCTTGACATCATAGAGTCTGGAAATGCACACAAGAGAAAGCCATCTCATACTAAAGTTGATTTGTGGAAAGACCTTAACAGTGGGATTCCACTGTGTGTAATTTACCACTGAATGTGATCTTTGGTACTGGTTCATTGATGTAGATTATGCAGAACAAACCCCATTGTTAAGGTGTAAATGCTGATGGGTGAGCATTGGGGAGTGCATGCTCTCAATGGTGGTATCAAGCTCTGGTTTCTGGGGCCCAGAAGCCCACAGCCTTTCTTACTCTCAGAGCTGCAGGCAGCTCACAGATCCAGGTTAGTTCTGACAGGCTCTCAGGAAAGCTACTCTATTGGAACCTGGCATGTTCCCCCGCAGTCCAGTGGTGCCTTCAGAGGAGAAATGGTGAGGTTCCCATGTTTCATAAGGAAAAGGAAGGATGGCCTTTGTCCCAAACATGGGCTTTCAGAGAAGAGAGAGACCTCAGTTCTCCTGCTGTGTGAGGAGTTCATACTAAATGTGACAGTCTTGAAAACTTCCTGCTCTTTCCCAGGCTCTGCAGGACCTCTGAGTTTAGGAAAGCAGGGGATAATAAGCAATGGTGTTTGATCAATTTCAATCCGAAGTCTGCAGCCCCTAAAATACAATTTTAAATTACCTGGATGTGTCCCCTTCATAAGCAGCTGAGTACGTAATAGGTGTAAGACGAGATGTAACAATGTGTGTTAGAAGGGTTTCTGGCCCCTAACCAGAAGGGTGACTCTGGTTATTTTGTTCAAAAAAGGAAGAGTACATTTTCAAAGGGGTGCAGAGAAGGGGCTTGTTTGACTCTGGGATGGCTTTGCAAAGTGATGTGACCCGTGCTGGCATTTGGACTCAAAAACTGGGCATTGGGTCTAGGCTGTGCTACTCACAGGCTCTGTGTCCTGGAGAAAGCGCCGGTCTTCCTCCAGCACCTCACTTTCTTCTTCTGGGTAAGGAGAGAGTTCTCGTCCCACCTGTCTATTATAGTATTTCATCTGGCACAAAGAGAATGTGCACAAACGTGGTTGTCAGTGGTTTTCATGGAGGATCCAGTGAGGTTTCTGCTGTGTCAGTTGGATTGATAGTCAGAATCAAATAATAGGGGAAGGAGAGGGAGGGGTAAGTAAATTTGCATAAGGACTTCAGTGACCCTCCTGAGAAGGAAAAGACCAAAATCTCATTCCCCTCTCCTTGTGATTTCAGGTTACAGAAACCTTCAGGGTGGGCTGGGTGATCCACCACCACAGGAGAATACAAGGCCTCCACAGACACTCTCAGGATGGAAAGCTGGGCTGGACGTGAACAGTGGTGCTGGATGTCACTATATTCCAAAAATGCAAAGGGTTCAGCCTTGAGCAAACTGCACTCCTGAGTGGGCGAATCTAAAGAGATGGCAGCTGGGAGCCCAAGTTGCTTTTTACATGAGGCAACCTGAATTCAGATGACACAGAGTGAGGGACCTTCCTTTTCACTATGTTGCTTAGGCAGGAGGTTGCACTCTGTTTGGTGGGAGAGTAGGCCTATGAGTTGCTCCCTTCATGTAGAAATATCTTGAAGTGCCCTTCTCTATCCTGAAATGAAAATCATAGATAATATCATGTACACATATAATCTGCAAAAATAATCAAAACGCTGTCCTACATATACTATAAATGAAAAAGGAAGGGAAACCTTGTGTAATAAAGAATGTGGCCTAACCACACCCGTGGACACAATGCCACAGTCAGATACTGCACATGCATAAGCTCGGTGAACACAGCGGCCACGTGGGCCAACTGACGCAGGCAGAGCGGGCGGGAGACTCACAGCGCAGCGGTGCAGCTGGTAGTGACATGACTTTCTGAAATGATGAGCCACAGTTATGATCTTCCAAGCAAAATAAACAACAGTCTTCCCTTTACTGGACACAGTAACTGCATTCCTGGAAGGTTTGGTATATGTTAAAACCATGCAAAAATATTTTGTGCTTATGTATAAAACAGAATTGGGATCTAGGCTCAGATCATTATAAAGAAGGAAGAAACCCTTAATCCCCGGCCCTGACCACTAAATGCCAGCAACACACCTGCAGTCATTGTGACAACCAAAATGTGCCCTTCTGGTTCCAAAACACCCTCTGGAGGTGGCACCATTCTCCTGGAGAAGCACTGGGGTGGAGGCCTAGCCTCACCTATGCTGCTCTGGACACAGCTGGAAGTGACCATGACTTCCAGTGAGGGCAGTGATAGCCACAGAAGACCTTTTTGAACTTCATGGGACACCAGGTATATTAGTCAACTTGGGCTGCCATAACAAATACCACAGACCAGGGTGCTTAAACAGCAGGAATTTCTTTCTCACCATTCTGGAAGCTGGGAAGTCCAAGATTAAGGTGCCAGCTGATTTGGTTCCTGGAGAGTCTTTCTTCCTGGCTCACAGATGGCTGCCATCTCGCAGTGTCCTCACATGGCAGAAAGAACACTCTGGTTTCTCTTTCTCTTCTAAGGACACTGATGCCATCATGGAAGCCCCACCCTCATGTCCTCATCTAAACCTAATTATTTCCCAAGATGTCACCTCCAAGGCTTCAACATAGGAGTTTTTTGGGGGGCAGTTGTGGGGCTGGGTCACAGACATTCAGTCTGTAATGCCAGGTTTCTGGCCTATCTTTGTTTTCTAAGTCAACCATCATCTGTTGGAAACTGTGATGATCTCCTGGAATCAAAGGGGTGCATCTGAGTTCTGCCTTTAGGAGCTAATTGGGAGCAGGCCTGACAGATGCTTTGTTCAGGAGGAAATACCTGGGGAGTTCTTAGACCTATTGAGGTGGGAAGACCCTGGAAAGAGAAATTTGATTTTTTGTTCCTCTGGACAAGTAGAGTTTGAATCACATTGTGTTTAGGAGCATATATCTGGGAGTTGGGCAGATCTGGGTTTGAACACTGTTTCTGTCACCTGGTAACTAGCTCTGTGACCCTGGATAAGTTACTCAGTGGTCTGAACAACAACACGAAAACGGGGATAGACTTACTTTGAAGATTGGTGGTGAGCAGTAATGAGATCTTTTGTCAAGAGCTTTGCCGAGTTCCAGGCACATGATAATCCTGCATTTAACTCACTCCATTTAACTATGGTCACTTTTGGTAATACAGTCACCCTTTGGGGACTTATTTTTGTGGGAAAGAGCATTAGCCACAGCTGAGGATTCATAGAACAACGCTGTGACACGGCATAGCTGTATTTCAGCAAAAAGTGATTTAGGGGGGAAAGGAACCAGTTCTGAATCATATTCAATGGGGATGTTTTAAACATGAAAGCAAACATCTTCCTTCTGACCTTTAATACTTAAGGGTATTCCCTCTTAATACTGTATTTCTTGTGATTGTGACAGTCACACAGCAATCTTTATGCAACCAGAGGTATATTCAATGGCTGGCATGGAAGTACAGGTTTGCCATCTTATGTTGGACTGTCCCCCTCCATTTAGCACCATTACCACCGCTCGGTGTGGAAGGATCCTGAAGCAGAAATTCATGTGATTCTTCTTTACCTACGCTCTTTTGCTAACAAGTGAACGTTTATGCATGCTTATGCTCATGCAAAACAAGCAACCAGGCACCTCTCTGCAACACACGGTTTCCGGGGCAGAACAACTGTTTGAATGTATTTAATGGAAACATTTCCCTAGCTCAGAAATTCTTAATGAGGTCTAGCTTTCTTATGGAAGACAGCCCAGGATTCATAGAGGAAATTTCAAAGTTTGGAGAAGTATTCTTCTTCCCCTTTATCGATGTCGTTTTGCCAGAGACGATGTTGGCTGCATGTTTCACTGAAGAGTAGAAGGAGGTTCAGATCATATGCTCACATCAATCCAGGGGCACTTTTCCAAACTTGTTTCCCTTTACAACATTAACACAGGTGCTTAAAACAACAGCTGTCTTGTTTCATAAGACTTTAAGACAATTAAAAAACAAGCATAATGAGGACTTAAAAAGAAAGAGAAATAACTCAAAGTTGAGCATAGAAAATATGTGTCTGTAGAACAAAAATTTGGCTTTGGGCTTCCCCGTGACCAGGGCAAAGAGGAAAAATCTCATTTGGTTACATAATTTTTAAAAAGTGAAGCTTCTTAGGATGAGCTCAGTTGCCCCTGGCACTCAGAACAAAGGTACGTTGTCTCACGGGCACTCATAAAGAGGACATTTCTGAGCTCTGATGATTAATTTCTTCAAATGTCCCTCAGTGACTGTTACTGAATTACATGCGACTACGTTAAAGAACATCCCTCATTGTTGGCATTTTGCCAAAGTATAATTCTATAAAGGTAGAGAAAGAACCTCCAGGCAATTTTCCATTTATACTATCCATTTTCCACTGAACTTTTGCAAAGAGTCAGAGGTCATCTCTGATAAGTACCTGGAAGACAACACTTTGGAAAACAGGAAGACATAAGCTGGGGCAGAAATGGCATTCCTTTATAAATATAAAACTGAAAACCAAATGTATGCAAGCTGAGAGACAAGGTGACCCACCTCTGCATGTCGAGGGGCCAGTGCATCAAAGAAGATGTAGAAAATTTTGGCTGAAAGGGAAGAAAAAAATGAATGATAATTTTATTTCTTTAAGGTAACTGTTATTAATCCCTTTGTATACTTCCTTTCGTTTTCTCCTAATAGGTAATGTTAACACCATCATAATTTGTATATAATTTTATATCATTTTTTTCTTTAAGCAAAACAAAATAAGCTAATATATTTTATATTTTTGGTATGTGGGTACTGTGATAGAATTCTCACCATGGCTGCTGACTTTCAATAAAGTATCGTAAAACCATATGCCATGAATACACAATGTTCTGAGGAAAATAAGAAAAGAAGCTGTTTAAATGGACTGGTGATTAGGAAAGAGACCAGTGGGGTTGTGGGGAAGGGATGATGCCTGAGCTTGGGGAGGCGTTTCACAGAAACTTCTAAGAATCAGAAGGAGAAATGGCCGTGAGAACATCAGCTCCTCTCGGGGCTGCCCACTGAGTGTGGGTCTCGGGTTTTAATTTGTGTGTATCTCAAGATGAAACAAGTGCATCTCCTGTAATGTTTTTAAAAATGTAAGCATCGTGAATAAGATCTGCCCTTTCATAAAAAGAGGTAAAAATAGAATATCAGATGGGTCAAATAATGAGATATACTGGTACTGTTTGGCAATGTTTTTCTCTTGTAAAGAAGTTTTCCTAGCAGTTCCTTTTCTCATGATGAAGAACTTTTCTTCTTTTGGGGGTACAAAAAGTCACTTTTTTATTATGGAGGGAGGCCCTGGGTTTGCATTCAAACTAGTCCCCAAATGCAATCACTTCTCAATAATCCACTGTTCACTTTGTTCAACTTTGTGTTTTCCCCTCCAAGACACAGAACACAGAAGTACAACCACAAATCCATTGAAGTCATGTCCTGAATGACCTCTAGGTTCTGATACTCCATTGTTGACCTTGTACAGACTTTTTTCCCTTCTGATTATCTTGCTTTGAAATGTGTCACTTTCTTCTTTGTTACTTTGAATTGCCTTCTGTTTCAGGAAGAGATGTATGAGTACATTTTCTTAAATTGTGGTCATTTTCTGCTGGCCAGATGCTGTGGTAAAATTCCACTTTCTCCAGGGACTTCATGAAATGTGACTATCAAGCGAAGAGGCTAACCATTTTTCTTTTCTCCATTGTGGCTTGTCGAAGTCAGCCCCACTGTGCGTGATTGCTTCGTTCTCTGACAGGTTAAAAAGTCGGAGGAAGGATCTATCTGAAGCTCGTCTCAGACAATCCCTTTTGTAGTAAGATGTTTTTTTCCTGAGGAAATTCAACCAAATGTGACTTTAACCATCTAAAATCTCCCTTTCCCAATAAATGGGTGTAAGTATCTAAAAAGACACAATGAAATTAGAACCTTTCCACTGATTTAATTAAGCAGCTGGGATTAATGTATGTTGCCTGCAGTTATGACTCCTCCATTACCTGTGTTCAGTTAATGAAAGGAAACAATCGATCCGTGTTTGGAATTTTATCTTCTCTCCAACACTGAAAATTTTGTAAGCTGCTAGTTTTACTACTGGGTGTTAAAGGCTTACATGGGTAAGAACTCCAGCTTCCTCTGTTATATCAAAAGGGACTGACTTTTTGTGCGTCTAGCACACAGGTAGGCATTCATCAGGTGGCATGTTTACTGGCCACACTTTGTCAGAAATGTAAATGCAGTATAAGTCTGCATCACAGAAAAGGTCTATTTCCTGACAAACTGGTTCAGAAGTTCACTGTACAGTGCATTCCCTTTTCTTGCTGGCTTCTATTTTAAAGTCAGAGAAACACTGGCAGGCCAGGTTATATGAATGAATTCACAACATCTGATGAGAAGCTCAGAAGATTGTCAGGTCCCTGAAATTCTGGGAACATCAGTGGAATTCACCTGTTGACTATAATTCTCTTCCCTCTTTTGGGGTCTCAGGTAGCTCTGTTCCTAGAAGGACTTTTCTGGTCTTACCGTGCATCTTAAGAATTTCTGTCTCTATTTATGGCTTCTAAAACTTCATTCTTCCCTTACTTCGGGTACCTGGAAGTGCTTCTGTAGAGCTGTGTTTTGGTGTCAGTTTCCCCCTTTTCCCCCTTCTACTCCTATGGACTCCCCCGCTTTCTCTCATTTCCCCCTTTAAGCCTATCCCCCCTCTCTCTTTTAACCCTCCTCCCTTCAAAACATGTTTTGTTTTTTTTTCTTTTTGCTTTGATGCATTAAAAATACAGAAAAGCACAGGCAATAATATAACAAAAAACTTTTTTTCACTGTGCAAAATTCACAATTAACATTTTAAGCTTCAAATTTGGTTTTTTAAAATGAAATATTACAGGTAAAAATAAAGTCCTTTAATGGGCCTGGCCCATATTTTCCCTTGTCCTCCCTAAAGATAACACCACAGGTGTGGCTCTCATTACAACAGAGCTGGAGCTCATCTGATGGCCTTCTTTGTCTGCGTGGCCATGTCAGCTGGTGCTCCACAGAAGGCTGTCCTCTCGCTTTGGGTCATTACTTTATTACTTGTCAATGGGGGCTGTGCACTAGATGGGGACAATGAGTATCCAGAAGCAAATTTAATAAACATCCACTCTTACCCAAATTGTATGGGAAAATAAACAGATCGAGTGGCCTACGGGGTAAACTTGTGAGGAAGAATTATGTGCAGGAGACTTCAGTTGATGGCAGCCAGGTTCTTTCAAGCCACAGAACTGTTCTTGTTGGAGTTCTGTCTCCCTGTCTTCTATCTGTATAGGCAGCTAGGTCCTTTGCAACTGCTCCTCATTTGCCTTCCTTTTCCAGGAAACCTAATTTGGGTATTTAGCACTTCTGACCACATTCTTTATGCTCTCTTGGCTTCTTATGGATTCGGAGTTCATATTTCTAGTCCTACCTAGCCTCATGGCTGTTTTCTGATCCCCTGGCTATGTAATGGTTTGGTATTGATATTCTTAAATCTAACACCATCCCCAGGCTCTGCCTAGTTTAGTTGAAGAAACTCAGCAATGGGGTCAGATAGTCTCTTCATCCTAACCCAGCAGAGAGAGGTAAGGGCTGGTAATCTGCCTGGCTAAGCTTTGACTTTGCCCTTAGATCTGCACAGCTTTGTCATTTACTGCTAGCTCTCAAGTTCTTGGGGGTAAGTGGGGACCCAGAAAGCAAGGCACCAAAAGTTAGCAGTGTCATGGAGCCTGGGGCCTGAGCTGTCAACATCCAACCAACTAGGCAGCCTGCAGCCTAGCTAGACAGATCTCAGAGGCAGGGCAGTGGGTGCTGAAACTGGCCATAGTTCTAAGGTTCTTTTCTAGGCCCCCTCTTGGTATTGAATCTGAGACTAAAGCCTCTTCTCTCCCCAGCTCCAGGAATTGTTGACAGTGACATGGAGACCGAGACGGACAAGGCTGGGCTACTGCTGGGTATATGTAGGGTACCTTTCACCCACTCTGCCACTTTCGTTATATGTGAAGCAGTCAATTCCCAAGTTTCTTTATGAGCTTCTTGCTGTCATGATTCTTCTCACTCTTCTCCCTCCAGTTTCTTTCCGTTAATTTTTTCCTTCTCTTTTTGTATTAACTTATGGGTCTGTTTGGCTTTTTTTCCCATGCTATATCCAGTTAACTTGTCCTCTCAGCTGGTGAATTGTAGTGGCACATAAATGAGAAAATGGAAACTATTGATCAGCCTTGTATAAAGCCTGCCAAATTTTTCATTATCCCTTCTCACTTTCATCAAATACCAGGGAAATAATATGCTGAATAATAATTTCCAACAATTGCTTGAGATTCAGGACTCACGCTGTTGATTGTATTTGCTCTGGGGGAAAAATTCCATTTAGAGTCTATAAAAAGATAATATTATTCAAGAACAACTCTTTATTTTTACATATGACATTTTTAGTGTTCATAGGTCTTATAACCCCCTCAGTGATTAAACTTTCAGTCCCTGGGAAGAGTAATTGATCCATTTTTTCTCCGTGCTGTTGCACCATCTCTCTTCAAGGTTACGATAAGTTCTAGTGTGTGAAGGCCCTCTTACCTGTCACTTTTTCATGCTTTTTAAAGAAACAAACCAAATAACGTAACTAAATAATATAAAACATCAAACAACAGAAAACAAAGCTCTCCTAATTTCCTAGATATTAGAACATGCTCGAGATTTGAATTACCAGCCAGACCTCTCAGTGAATGTGTCACCCTGGGCCCCACAGGAACACTGGGGCCACTGACTCTGGGGCATCTGGCTGTCTGGTTCCTAATGCTTGCTCCAGCGTTTACCAGGTGGGGGGTCTGTAGACAAATCATCTAACGCCTTTGAACCCCAGTTTTTTCATGTGTAAAAAAGGAGCTGAGGAAACAAGCCTATCTTAGGATGTTGCCATAAGCAGAGGTAGTATGTAAAAGGTGCTTAGGAAAGAGGTGGGCGCTGAGTCAGCAGTCAGGTGTGGCTGACTCATGCTTACTGTTCTTCCTGTGTCTCCTGTCCTCCCTCCGACCCCTGCTGCACATTCTTGTTGTGTTACCTGGGACAAAACCTTCTACCTTGTTGAGATTATTTCTGGATCTACAAATTGATGATGATGATGGTGATGAAAATGATGATATACCCAAGTTCATTTCAAGTTTTAACACAGTGCTTTGAGCATAATAAATGCTTAATAATTGTTTGTTATTATAATATGATTATTAATATTCTCTTAATGATCAAAGTCTTAGATCCCTGCTAAATTTCTGGGTTGCTGGCAGAATTCAGGTGGAGGGTAAACTATTTATAAAGTTTAGATGAGTAGTTGGTGACTTTTCAGAGAAGGCATGCTGTCTGGATTTGTTCATTTAAATTTAAGTGAGTCTTAAGTGATCTCTAAGCTTCCTTTAGTTCTAACACAGCACCCACACAAGATGATGGCAGAGAAATGGAGCTGTCTTGGGTCCCCTTCCTAGAAACTTCCTTGAGGGGTCAGGTGGAGGGGAGCTTCTGGTCCTGTAAGGCAGCAAATGTGTTTTGTTTTATTTTTCTTGACTTCTCCACATTCCCCTCTCCTGTCCTTCCAAAATGTAAATAGACTCAAGGGGAGGGTCACTGCTTGCAGTGTTGGCAGTCAGTCTACCCCTTTGCTGATTCAGAGTTAGTGGGAATTACCTGACAGTTGTTTGAAAGTAAAGACAGGACCTGGGATAGGTCCTGGGGAACAGAGTCAGTGCCAGAGTGTAGAGTATGGGAGAAGGAACCAACGACCAACTGCCTGTTTTATAGGCTTTACTGAGCTCATTTACACTCAGCTCCTTTGTTGAGACTGCCTAGGATACAATCTACAGCCCATTGTCTTTGCCCTTAACAAATGGAGATACTCTACTAGTATCTAACCTCTGCCAAATAAAGGTGTCCAACTAAAGGTGTCCAACCTTTGGCATAGCTGGGTCACACTGGAAGAAGAAAAGTTGTCTTGGGCTACACACTAAATACATTGTGACGAATAATCACAAAAAAATCTCATAATGTTTTAAGTAAGTTTACAATTTTGTGTTGGGCCGCATTCATAGCCATCCCGGGCTGCATATGAGCTGCATATGACCCGTGGGCCGCAGGTTGGACATCCCTGCATCACTTTGTCTTTTAGTTTGGCTTTTCTAAAGCACTGATTGGGCGGAATCTAATCCATATAAGCTGCAGTAGTCCTCTGTGTGTCTGGTGGTAACTACACGTTCTTTTCCTCTAGAATTTCAAGCCTCCTGACCTGAGCAGTAACTCAAGTCAGACTCTCCCAAACCAGTGACAAAGAGCTCTTTTCCTCATCCATGGCTGGAGAGCAAATAGCCAGGGGTCCTCAGTCTAGAGCACTAGAATCAAGACCAGGTTCTACTACCTTCTCAGCCAGTGTGGCAGCCATCTTTCTTGGTGGAGCAGTGACTCAGACTGGACTCTTACCCATCCCAATGGTGCTGTGCACATTTACTGAAATGGTTTAAATTAGGGGGCTATACAAGTCATTACTCCAAGTCATCAAAACAGTAATTAACTCAATAACCATGACATTAAACCAGCTGTTGCCCCGAGGGATGTAAAATTGGAAACCAATGCTACAGTGTGCTAGGTTCAGCTAAGAGCTTCCACAAGGCGAAACTAAATATTACAAGTGTAAATATTATAGCTCAGATGGTAAATGGACAACCTCTCTTTTTTGGTGAAAGGATCATGGGGACAAAGAGAAATGTTCAGAAGAAAGAATGAAAAAAAGAGAGTAGGTAGGTCTGGGGAAATACCTTTAAAAGTGAATATCCACAGCTTCCCTATGTTGTGTATTGTATCATACATTGTCTAGTTTATTTAACTTATTTAAGAAAAAGTTTCCTCCTAGGAGGTTAACAGCTTTGGCAATAATGCTGTAAAAAACTGGGCTTATCTCATTGTACATACTCACTGTATATAGTTGTATTCCTTTAAAATTAAAATTTTAAGATTATACTTTTCATAAAAGAGAAGAGCTAATTTTATAAAAGAGCTATAGAAGCTTTCTTTGTAGAAATCCCTATACTCAGTTAATATGGCAATAATTAGAGGATTTTCTAACCAAATAAGGGTTCCACAAATATTGCAACCAAAGACTTTGGACCAAAGTCTCTTTTTTCTGTATATAATATTAACATGTGTACAGAGATTATTTGAAAAAATACAGAAAAGTATAAAAAGTGAATATTAATAATATAGGCTCATCACAAGACAATACTTTGCTATTAATACTTCAATGTTTTTTCTTTCTTTTTTGTATGTATACATTTTTCACATAATTTGGATCATTCCATAATATGTGCACTTTCATCTTACCTAGTAGGTTTTGGTTTTGAAGTTTTCTTTTTGAGAATGTTTTAACACAAATGTGTCAGGCTATTTAATGGTATGCATTAATAGATATTGTCAACAATAACTAATGTTGCTAGGAACATTTCAGTATATTAATCTTTGACTCTCTGCCCATTTCTTTAGGATTTCTATGTTCTTAGAAAGGGATTCAGTTTGTCCAGGCACCTGACATATTGCCAAATTGTATTTTAGACAGACGAGACTAATTTTCACTAATTAGTGTTTATGTGTGCTCTGACTTCTCCATACCCTTGATGTCATTGGGTATTATTTTTCTCAACTCTGGCTTCTCTTGGGAATCTATCCAGGGTTTTAAACTAATAAACTAACCAACGAAACAAATCTATGCCTAAGCTCTACCCCAAAGCAATTATGTCAGAGTTTCTGGGGAGTTGGGAGCCCAACATATCTGTAAATTTAAAAACTCCAAGATAAGTCTAGTTGATAGAAGCACTTTGCTAATTGAGTAAATGAAAAATATTCTATTTCAAAGCTCTTTGGTATCAAAGCACATTAGAATCTAAGTAGTATATGTTTGCCTCATTAGCTTAAAATACATACTGTGAAATTATGGTCCTGGCCAAAATATTTTTCCCCAAGTGGATTTTCACATACTTGGGGAAGAAAAATAAGGCTATCTCTGCACCAAAGCAGCATCCTCTCCATCCCACCCCGCCCCACCCCACCCCCATTTCTCATCTTACATTAGCTTTTAGCAAAGTTTTACAGGGCCTTTTCTATTTTTCCCCATTTCATCTCTACTCTTTCTATCTCTGAGACTCTTTTAGAAGTAGCAAACTTAAGTTTCAATAGTTTTAATTTAATTTAAATTAAATCCATCAGGTAGTTCGTTTATTCAGATAGCATCTGCAACACCAGGCCACGCCCTGCCAAGGCAGGGGATTGTTCTGTACCCTAGTGTAACATTGTTTCCTCATTTGATTTGTTGTTTCTTAGATAAAAATACTAAAGAAGACTATAAATAGTTCTGGGCCTTGCTTTTGCTGGCATTTAGTCCAGGGAAACCATTTATGTTCACCCTGTTAGAATAAGCTGATATGAAATATTCTGTTCCTTGGTTAAATATTCTCCTATGGGTGAGAAATATGGGAATATTTCCTTCCACTTCTAGTAATCTTTTCTCAAAATCTGATGCCAAACATTTATGTCATCTCCTTAAAAGCTCTTATTTTCTTATCTCCATCTTTCCCCATCACCATCCCTTGCTCTTCCCCTTTCACTCTGGAAGGACAAGCACTCCCTACCTCACATCCCAGACACTCATTATCCCACACTCTCGCAGCCAAGAGTGGCCATTTAACACAGTTTTGTCCAACTGCATGTAGATAAAATGCTGCTGACAGTTTGGAGGGGAAGAGTTTCAATTTTTTGATAAAGGCACACTGAAATTGGAACCCCTTCCCCTTACTTCTGGCCTTTAATTTTGATGTGATGCCTGGATTTCAGTGGCCATCTTACAACCATGAGGTAGCTGACCTGAGGAAAAGACTAAGAGAAGAGCAGAGACATGGGCTCTGCTGTTTTTGAGCTGATAAACCTGCGCTAGCCATTGCTTGTATCCAGACTTCTTTCGAAAGGAACAGATGCTCTTAGTTGAGCTAGTGTAAGATGGGTTTTCAATTCGTGTTAGCTGAAAACATTTTTGCCTCACCCAAATATTAGTCAATATCACATTTAGCCATTGATCGTAGCTTACTATTTCCTATTTCTTTGATATTGGAGCTGAATTATAGAGTCCAACGCCATTCCTAAATGGGACAAGGCCTAGCTATCTTACCTCCCTTATTTTCTTCTCCCTTGGGCAATGGTGAGATTTGGGGCAGTTATTGGGCTAAGCACTGGGGAAAGTCACTGCCACTTGTCTGTTTCTGCTTATATTCCTGCCCATGTTGGGAGGTCAGCTTGCTTCAATCTAAAGCTATTTGGGCTTCACTCAAATGGAAAAAAAAGGGGGGGATTGTTGTTTATAACAACTTCTTCAAGCTTTCACCTTTGATTTCAGTTCCACAAACACAATTAATGACAGTTGTTTCCTTCCTATTTGCTAGTGTTTCTTGTGGATTTCTATCTTTTATAATTCTGGTAGCATGGGTAGGCTGAGATCTAAGACAGGTTATCGGTACCTCTTGCTCTAATATGATCTATACTGCTCTAATTTGGACACAATTCCCTCACCCTTAATGACTGATAATGAATGTTATTTGAGATTACATCTATTTATTCTGTGCTGCCAAATGTCATGACAGTGCCTTAATTGGTTTTGTTAGAGTGAGCTTGAAGCCTTGTGTATATAAAGAAATTAAAATATTTGGGCATTGTGCACGAATCACTCAAGCATCATAATTTTTGATGGGCTATGTGATGTACATATTTACCGAACATAAGTAGATATAATTTATGTGCATGCAACTGGGAGATGGCCAAGAAAAAGCAAATATGTTTGAGGGAAAGAGAAATATATCAAATGTTCACTCATTGCTAGAATAGCTAAGTGTTGAATCAAGTGGGAAAATAAAGGTAAATTTAATCTCTTTTCTCTATATAATCAACACAAGCTTTACCTGTTCCAAATATTTTTAAAGATTTCTATTTATCTATTTTTAGGGAGGGGAAGGGATGAATAAGGAGAGGGAGAGAAGCATCAATGTGTGGTTGCCTCTTTCGTGCCCCCAGCTGGGGACCGAACCCACACCCTAGTCATGTGCCCTAGATGGGGAATCAAACCGGTGACTCTTTGGTTCATAGGCCAGCACTCAATGCATTGAGCCACACCAGCCAGGGCACTTTTCCAATTTTTAGCTGAGACATTTTTAGATAGGTTTTGCATTGTTTTCTAGTTGTTTACCATTTGTTTCTATTAACTGTGTAGGGATTTCTAGAACTGGTCAGTGTTTTGCCACTGCACGTAAGTTATGTTAAGTCTATGAAAGTGTGATGAAAAATAAGTATTTTCAATTCTGGGCTTGAACAAAGAGGCTAAAACAAAGACCCTGTTTATTTGTAACCAAGAATTACCGAATTCATTCTCTTTTTCAGATGTAACATGTACTGCACCATGAACGCAGCTATGAAAGCTTATTTTGGAGCCTTTGTCATAATACTTGCTCAGTAGAGCATCCTCTGTACATAGTCTGCCACCATGGCTCTAGCTACATCGGATCAGAACAGAGATTGATTCTGGAAGAATGTATGTAGATGTTATTTCCTAGCAGAACTCCCAGGAAAAAGTTGCAGAGAAAACGCAGGCAGGTCCTTTGCAGACTGACACATGAAATGTAGTGATCTTTCCCAGAGAAGGCTCTTACTAACAAGAATTTTTACTTTTAATCTGCTTAATCAGTTGCAGCTTCCTTCGTGGCCAGATAACTGGGTTCAAGCTTCAGCCTGACATTGTAATTTGAAATACGTGGAAGGGATTTTTGTGTTCTATGCTGCACCCCAGGCTTATTGGCTTGTCTCACTCATTTCCACATGTAAGCTGGGTCATTTCTTTGTGAGATCAGATCAGGACGTGGGTGGAGGAGAATATGTCCCTTTTTGACTCACTATGTCTTTCTGGAGATGTCTGACTCCTTATCATTCAGAAGTGGGAACAAAAAAAAAAAGTGGGAACAAAAAAAAATTCCACTTTATTCTAGTAATTAGCTGCCAAACCTTGAAATTCCTCAACCTCAGGCTGGGCAACAGCAAAGGAGCAGTGTTCTTCCCTGCCGGCACTGTAGGCATCGATGCATCTTCTCCGTATTCATAGGACACAGACAGGTAACTGTTATCTTCTTTACAGACAGAGGGACTGTCAAAAGAATGAAACCTCCTAGTTTCAGCGGCTGTCCTTTAGACCCCGCCCCGCGTTCCCATTCAGCTCCTGGTGTTTGCTCTGTTCTTGGCCGGACTCCATCACCTGGTTGGGCGGGGAGCCCCACCCCTCTTTTCCGGTTGGTCTCCCCTTGTTAAGGATTGGCACAGACAACTCCCAGTGTGGTAAGACAATAAAATTCTTACAGGCCTCAAGCGATGAGAATAAGAACTAAAAAAATAATCTCTGCCATGGAAACTAATTGTGTATTTTTAATTAATTGCCCTAATTAGTCCCACTCTTTTCAGTTATGACACTCTGTAACTATGCCAGCTGGGATGCTTTTGAGAGTGGAAATTGCTGTAATGGTCAGGTACTTATCAATTAAAACTCTTACTATGTGCAATTAGCTTCTCTTCATGTTTGCATTGCAACCCTGGGGAGTGTAATAGGCAGCATGAATGCAGCATTACCACTGCTAGAATGAACGAATCAGTCCATGTCTAGTCCTATAATTCCAACAGTCTAAATATTTTATTATAGATAAAAGTCAATCATCAAGCATAGTACAATTAATGAGGGGATAATTTATTTACTTATTTATTTCGTTTTTATTTAATGAGGGGATAGTTTAAAAAGACCCACCCTTACCCCTTTCTTTCTTAAATTTTGTTGTTTAGAATTTGACAAACAAATAATAAGAGCAGTAGATGGTATATAGTTAAGGGCTTGGGGCTAAATGTCTTTTACAGATTTCAACTAAACACTTTAGAAGCATCTTTAACATATTGTTGATACGAATATTTGTGATTAGTACATTTATTTGTTCACTATAGCCAGCCTTCTTAGCATCACAAATAAGGAATGAGATTACGCTAGTTTTAGTTACGTACCTGGGACTCATATAACAATTTTCTCAAATATTCAGCCTTTTCTTTTGTAGCCTAACATTTCATGATACAATGAAGTTTGCTTTCAGATAGAGCTAGTTCAATATGGCAGTTATGGTATGAATATTTAAAAATAGCATTTTTACCACAATCTTTTTTTAATCCTCATCCAAAGATATGTTTAATGATGAGAGAGAGAGAGAGAAACTTCAATGTGAAAGAGAAATATTGATTGGCTGCCTCCTGTATCCACCCTGACTGGTGATCGAACCTGCAACCTAGGTGTGTGTCCTAAACAAGAATGGAACCTGCAGCCCTTTGGTGTATGGGACAATACTCCAACCAACTAAGCCACCCGACCAGGGCCCCAATCTATTTTTAAAATTTACTGTGAACTGTCACGTACAGAAAAGTACCCAAAATGTAACTATATAAGCACACCCAGGTTAAGAAATAAAATATTGACAGCAGCCCAGAAGTCCACTTCATGTCTCTTCCTGGTCCCTTCTCCTGCACCTCCACCAAAGGCAACTGTTTTGAAGAAATCATTTCATTTGGCTTTCATTTCTCTGTTTTGAGAGGATGGCTGTTGGTCTCATTGCTTCTTTGAAAATGGTGTTTTAAAAACTCTAACTGCATTTAAAATTTTTCTCATTGTATTTGGTTTTCAGTAGTTGTACTATGATTTGCCTATGTGAGGATGTCTTTATTTATCCTATTTGAAGTTCATAGGACTTCTTGAACACAGTTTGTTGTTTTTCATCATTTTGGAATAGTCTCAACCACTCTTTCTTCAGATGTCACTTTGGTCTCTTTCTTTCTCTCCTTCCCCTCCAGAACTCCAGAAGTACATTAGATCTTTTACTATTTTCTCTGCCCTTTCAGTGCTTTAAAAATATTTTCCAACTTATCTCTATATGCTTCACTCTATGTTTTTTTCTTTCCTTGTCCACTAGTTCTAGTTTATTATTAAGTCTATCTCCAGCTGTGTATCAGTTTTTCTCAGTTGATCCACTCAGTCTTAATTTTGTTACTGTATTTTCAGCTCTATAATTTCTAAGTTATTTTTTGATCTGATATGTCCTTTAAAAATAATTTCTGTGCTGAATTCACAGTTGAGTCTTTTATTTCTTGGACAGAGGAAGCATGGTTTTGCTTTGGTGTTTTCTACATTTCATCGCTTCCCATGACACAACAGCCTCTGTGAATGTCACAGGCATGATGTGGTGTTCCCCCACACAGTGGTTCTCGGTGTGCTCCTGACATGGTGGGGGCCAGAGAGCCAGCCCAGGTTCTCTTTGGATGGGCTCACAGACTTTTTACTGTAAAAAATACATAATAGAGCCCTGGCTGATGTAGGTCGGTGGATTGAGTGCAGGCTGCGAAACAAAGGGCCACCAGTTCAATTCCCAGTCAAGACACATGTCTTGGTTGCGGGCCAGGTCCCCAGTGGGGGCCACGTGAGAGGCAACCACACATTGATGTTTCTCTCCCTCTCTTTCTCCCTCCCTTCCCCTCTCTCTAAAAATAAATAAATAAAATCTTTAAAAAATATGTAATAGACACTAAAGTAGAAGGGAAAGTGTATGAGCCCACAAGAATCTATCACCCAGTTATCAACATTTAGCAACCGTAGTTATTTTAAGGTAAATATCATGCCTGATAAGTCTAGCATGTGGATCTACTGTGGGTCTGTTTCCATTTACTGTTGGTTCTGCTGTTTCCTGTTTTTGTCTTCTTGCTATTATTTTATTGTATTTCAGATTGTATTGAAAAGCCATTTGAAATAATTGATATCTAAGACAATTTCTTTCTGCAGGATATTTTTTTCTACTGCATACCTGGCAGCTCTTGCATCTGGAATCATCTTCATCCTAATGTAGGGATGAAGATTATTTGAAGCTGAACTGAAGCTACTAGAAGAGCCAGCCTCCTCTGCTTCACCCTGTTTCGGTGACTTAGTCTCTCTTACCAAGCCCAAGATGACAACAGTTGTGACTCTGTGCCCATGAGACTGCTGAAAGTGCTGCCTAGCATTTTGGCTCACTCTTCCTAAATTGGTTACTTTCCCCAGAGGAGAAGCCCAAACATCAAACCTTTACTTCCCTGTTAGCTCTCCAATGTGTCAAACAGAATACGTATGTGAATAGGTAGTGTATGTGTATGATGAGTCTGTGTGTGTATGTGGACCTTAGTTACCCCCAGCAGGATAATTGGTCCAAATCTCCTAGTCTACCATTACTAGAAGCAATAGCCCATTCTACATGTCTCCTGAACAATACCTCATCCTGAAGTCCTTGATACTTATCACCTCAAAAGGGAAAGTTGAATGCTAATATACAATGATTGCACATGGATTAATTCATTTCCGTGTCTATCAGTAAGAATTTATTGATCACTTTCTGTAAACTGCTTGTCTACTCTCAGATTCATCTCTTGCTTCTTTTCTTCTACTACAATTTGCATCATAGATATAGGCTCTCTTACCCTTTGGCTTCTGGTAGATGTGTCCAAAAGGAGGCACCGGTAAGAAATTGGGGTCAGGAATAGGGAGGAAGTCAGGGAATCCTCTCCTCTGCTTTGGCTACCTCTGATGTCTCTGACAGTAGCTGAGCCTCCTCCCTGGTTCCAGCTCTTACTGCCAGGCCCTGGCCTCTGGGCTGTGCTCACCGCTCTTCCCATCATCTCCCCTATTCCTGATGGTGGTAGAGGCATCTTTCTGTTGCTCACCTGTGGGTCACCTCGCTCCATTTGGCTTCTCAAGCCTCTGTCACTGTGTAATCAGTTCCCTCCAAATTTTCACCATATCACGAGTCCTCTCTTTTAAAGACTCAGTACAGTTACTTTGTCCACAAGGTTTTGTTTTTGTGTGATGTGCATGACATGCAGTTCTTGTTCTCAGGGAAGGTATAATCTTGACAGGGAACCAAGTCATTGATATATGAAGAAATGACATGACCACATTTTCAGAGTCAGCCTTGATTTATAGGAGAAAGCCAAAGCAACTCGAGGAAGGGAGAAGGCTCTGGAATCCTCATGACTTGTATGTAGGTGGAGCTGAGATGGGTTGGACTGTGTGGGAGATAGAATTGCTCCAGGTGGAAGACAGGGTCAGAGAGTTGAAATAAGATTATTTTGGAAAACAGACCCTTGTTCAAAATCTCCACATAAAAATAGCTTTTGAAATTACTTTCCACTTAAATTAATGATAGATGTGAGCAACTTGGTATTCTTGTGAGTACTTTGAAAAATCTTGAAACTTTGAAAAACATTTAAAACTGTTTGATGGGATGGCATTTTCAATCTCACTTTACACATCTGGTCTTACTGATCCATAAACTTGAACTTCACTAGAAATTACCCTGTCATTCATGGCAAACAAGAGCTGGCATTTCAGATGCTATCAACAGACAACTGATGAAAAGCTGAGTAAGGAATGAGAGTCAAAAAGCTCTTGAGCAAATACATATTTTTCCAGTGAATAAGGGTTCACGATGGGTGTACAATGAGATACTAGCCAGGATGTCACTGTACTTTTGAATGGACTAAGGAATCTGAAATAAGTTACAGTGTGAACGTAGAAGATCCAGTGTGAAACCAATTCCTTTGATGGGGATTGTTACTCTGTAGCTGATTTTTATTGCCTTGCCAGGCTGTGCTCAGGTCCGTGCTGGGGAGGAACATGTGTCTCTACTCGGTGTAGATTGTCTTCATGTAGTCAGTGGGAGGAACATTGAATTTGGAGTCAGATCTGAGTTAGAGACCCCTCTTTGATCTCTTTCTTGGCTATTTGGTCGTGGGTGATAAATTTGGCTTTTTTTTTATTAATTTATTTTTCAATTACAGTTGACATACAATGTTATATTGATTTCAGGTATAAAACATAGTGATCAGACATTTATATACCTTACAAAGTGATCACCCTGATAAATCTAGTACCCATCTGGCACCTTACATAGTTACTACAATATGATTAACTATATTCCCTACATTGTATTTTAGATTTCTATGGCTGATTTTATAAATGGCAATTGGTACTTCTTAATCCCTATGGATTTAACTTCTTGAGTTTGCCTTCCTTATTTGTAAATTAGAAAGAATAATGCAATCTATTAGCAGGATGTTGTAATTATTTAGGTGAAAGTGTTTAGTAAACTGTCTTACAAATGTTGCTATTTCTTGCATAAACATTTGTTAGCTGCCCCACTACACCTAAGCTCCTATGCTTGGCCAGGTTATAAAGTTTGCTGGGGGGAGAGTTAGTTGACAGCTAACTATACTTTTGCATAGAGCCTTGTGCTTATAACAGGGAGAACCACAACATTTTCTTGCTCGATTTTTTTTTTCATTTTTCAGTTGCCACTCCTGAACTTCTGGCACCTGGCCCACAGAATATTTGTACTCATTTTATGTGTTACCCACATGATGTACTTGGCTCTGCTCCAAAGGTGCAAGTCGAAGTGAGGAAATGATCTCTTTATTTGCTTTATAACTGAGTTCCATTTCCTCTCTCCTCTTACAACCTGGAGCCTTCAGAATATATACATGACATTAAATGTACAGGAACTAACAAGTCACTACTTGCAAAGTACTTCCCCCTAACTCCCATCGTCAGCACCTGGCCAGCAATTAGAAGTCTTAAAATTTCATCTCCTAGGCAGACTCCTCATCAGGTATTCCTTGACTCTGTTCTGTGAAGCCCACTGACACTCATTTTTAAGCTGTCTGCTAAAAATCATAGATGGAACAGCTCAGGGGCCCCCCGTGGGCTTCTAGCTTTCCCTACCCATAACAAGTGTTCAGCTGGTCAAAAGTCACATTACTTACTGGGAGAATAATAGCCTTTTGCAATGTATGTTTATCCTGTCACCTAACAACAGTAACACTATGTCTGACTTTCACTGCATACTTACTACTTTTTATTTTTCCAGAGGTTTCATTAGCAACAGCCCTCCCTCGCCACTATACTCCCAAACTTTGAAATGTCTAAAAATAGCTAACTATATCCCTGAAGACAAAAATCAATTCTAGCATACACATTTTCTATTTGTTCCTCCACCTCACCTCCACTCTTGCCCAATCTCTCAGCCAATCACACCGAAAATGCTAAAAGTAAAAGATTGTCATTGTGATTTCTCAAAGAGAACTCCTGACTTAAATGTAAAGCTTGAAGATTTCTCTTTACTCAGATGTGAGGGACAATTGAACACTTCTCCCCCTTTCCTTAAAAATGGTCTACATTTTTAGTTTTATTCAGCAGTCTCCAGCTATTTGCAGCCTAGAAAACATACGTTAATACTAAATTTCTGAATGCCAAAATTTAACTTGGAAATTGAAAGTAGATCATGCAGGCACCCAAGCTGTCAAACTAAATGAAGTAGCACTCATCAATCACGTTCAAACTTTTATTCTAAGCTAAATTCGAATGAGCAGTTCACAGTGGATTAGAAGCAACGAATCAGAAATGGAAATGTGGCCACACTATGTCTAGTCCTCTTGGGCTGTCATAACAAAATATCATTGACTGGGGGCCTAAACAAAGGCATTTACTTCCCTGGAGGCTGGGAAGTCCAAGACCAAGGTGCTAGCAAGTCTGGTTCCAGTAAGGGCCTTCTTCCTGGCTTATAGCTGGGTGCCTTCTCACATGGCTTTTCTTCAGTACGTGCATGTAAAGAGAGAAAAAGGGAGAGAGCCCTGTAGTGTCTTTTCTTATAAGGGCACTAATGCCATCATGAGGATCCCACCCTTAAGACCTCATGTAAACCTAATCACTCCCCCAAATCCCCATCTCCAAATACCATCACTTTGGGGCTTAGGGTTTCAACATAGGAACTTCAGGGGGACAAAATTCTGTCCATAGCATCCAGCTGAAGTCAAATACACCAGCAAAGGTCAAAAGAAAAAAATAGTCTTTTGATAGGGAGAGATCAAAGAAAAACTAGTATAACATTTCATTTTTTGGAGGGACCATTTCATTCAGGGACCTATCACTGTGGAGGACACTGGTTCCTGAGAACATCTCGATTGCTGATGTTCTGATTCACCAACACCAGGATAAAGTAACTTCAGTGCCGTCTGTTGAAGAGGGAAGAGTGTACTCTGCACTCTTTCAGAATTATTTTTGTCAATGTACTTAAAACACTAGCATGTCTTCAGGTCATAATTAATCATGTGAAATATCCACTTGCATTGAATGGTTTGTTTTCCTGAGACCTGACCAATCTTATGCATTAATAAACAATAAGTATTTTATAGGATCAGTTAGCAGGATACTATTTTCAGAGAACATTTTTTTGCACTGAATTATGCACAAGCTAACAAAATTTACTGTTGATACTTCAGTCACTGAAAACCATTCATCAGGTTTTTCACTACCTGGCACCAAGGTTGAAAAACTGTGTCACAGTGCTTTCTTATCCAAGCATGTCTATGCATGAAAAGTCTTATCACCCTTTAATTTACAGATGATAATACAGATTGGGGGTTGAAAAAAAGAGAGGACTTATGTTTGACCACAGTGCTTTCACCTGGACCAAGGAACAGTGATTTCCTGATTTGTCTGCCCTTTGCCTTAGCAACTTCTGTCCTGTTAGTAGCCATTTGCTGGACTCCTGTGATTGCAGTAGGCAGGTGTTCCTTTTCACTGCCTGCCATACTTACTATGCAGTCAGCATCCTTCTCCACAATGAGGCTTATCTTGCCAAAAAGTCTGGGATACCCTAAGTCAGTTGACTGTAATTCCCTGTATCGGACCCTATGGTAGAGATGGCCTTGCCAAGCCACCATAATAAATGTTATCACTTGGCAAAAGTTCCCCATATACTAGATGATGTTTGGAAAGGTACAGTACACTTCTGCAACCATAATTCTCTTTTTATGTATGTTTTCACTTCTGAGAAACCCCAATTTGTTTGACAAGTCCCTTCTTTAGCGATATGAAAGCCTTTGTGGTCCAGTCTTAACCTCGCTCGTGGTGCTACTCTGCTGTCTTGTTAAGGCCACACTTCAGATCTTGGATATGAGCCACTATGTCCTAATTTTAGAGTCTATACTTGGATGTTATTATACTCTTTCAGATCTGTGTTCTTGAGGAGGATGCTTTTCTGTCATTCTCCCAAATCAACAAGTGCTGAATAATGCTATGCACCACATGCTTCATTCATGTCCTCTAGTAGCAAATCCTAGTGACTCCACCTAAAAAAATATTTATTTTGATTTAACTGATTTCTCCCACCTCTACTGTTGACTAGTCTGGGCTTCCAACAACCCAAGCATGTTCCTGCCTTGGGGCTTGTGTATTTGCTGCATGTTCTGCAGGACAGGGCTGTTCTTTCCCTCTCATATGTGCATGTCTCAGTTCCCCACTTCATTCTGAGCTCTGTACATATGTCCTCTCATTGCAGAAGCCCTCCCTGACCACCCTGTCTAAAGCAAGGGCCCCCTACTCCCATGGCTTATTACCCAGTGTCTCTCCTCACCCTGATCACTTATTTGCTCATAGAGTTTTAAATCCATCTCCCTCTCCTAAACATAAGCCCCACTAGGGCTTGTTCACAGCTATATTCCAGACCCTAGAACAGTGCCTGATACCTAGTATGCCCTCAGTAAGTATTTGTTGGCTAATTGACAAAATGATTCCTTATCTTGTTGAATCCTCAGAGCACTTCTTTAAGGTGTTAGACGCCAGTATTCCAATTTTGTAAATTAACTGAAAAAGCAGGCTAGGTAACTTGCTTAGAGAAAATAGGTACTATGGAGTTGAGTTTTTAATTTTGGTCATTATGACCCTAAGTTCACCATTCAGTATCACATTTTTAACCCCATTTAGTGGTGAAGAGCTCTGGTAATACTAGTGAGTGAATACTAGTGCTGGGTTGTGGCACTCCGGAACTTGACCTTTGGTGCTCATGGCAGTACAGAATCATGGGCTTACATGTGATTTTATAGCTGATGATAAAATTTCCCAAGGAGCTAAGTTGTGGACCTTCCACATAACTGTCAATCAAGACTCCTCAGTCTCAATATAGAGGATATGAAGTTTAGTTTTCTGCTTTTTTGGCATTCTGTTCTGAATAAACTGGTCAGAAACCTGAAGATTAGTCACAGGGTTGCAACCTACTAATTAGTCATTGCGTTGTAGTAATTTTTACTCATTTCCTCCCAGATAGGTAACCATCCCCAGAACTACAGTATATATAGTTTGTGTCGGGAGCCAGGCAACAGGAAATTAATTAGATCAGACTCATTCATTCAATATTCAGAGTCAAATAACCAGCCACAGGACCAAGATATAGAATGTTAGACATTAAATTTTCAGCAACAGGGTCTTCATATCAATGGGTTTCGGCCCATTACAAGAATTCCTGGCTTGTGTTAGACAAGGAAGACCCTGGTAACTAACCGAGTGCTCACACTTGACTCTTGATGTTAGCAGCCTCTTGGACCACAGCAAAGGCCAGGTCAGGAGCCAGACTGACCCTGACAGTCTGTGCCTCTTGAATACACTGTCTCAGCTAAGGGAAGTCAAGAGGACTCTGTGGGTGGCTGTAGGTGTATGTATCAGGGGGTGTGTCTCTGAATAGACAGTGCGGATTGTCTTATCAGTTAATGCCTTTTGGTTTTTGTATGGGAGTAAACAAACTTTAAATATTTATAGCTCCTGTTTTAATGTAAATGTCTGCAAACACAGGTCTGTTGAAACTCCAGGAAATAAGTGGTTATATGTTTTTAAAAGCTAAGGGTACAATGAGCCCCATATGAGTCAGCATATGAGAGTATTGCTTAGGGGGCATGTGTGACTCTGGAACCTGAAAACAGGAACTAGCAGGAGGTTCTTTTTCCTGCATAAATCATTTTTACCATATATATTTTTAAAATACCTCGTATATACCAGGTAATGTGTAGTATGCTGACTATGCATACGTATAAGAACCAGCCAGTTCTCAAAGGGGCCGGGCTCTAGTGACTTCTCTGAGGGCTTCTTTTGGACTCTTGTGCTCTTGTGTTGCTCTTTCTTTCTGCTTTCAAGAATTTGAATAGGGGAAATAAAAATTTGAGATAAATGAAAAAGGAATTGATTAATTAGTCTGAAGGTGATTTAACACCCATTTAGAAGAAAGATGCCCTTCACACTTAATGAGGAGGTCTATGCAACCAGAAGATATTAAGATTGAAGAGATATAAATATTTCCTGCCCTGGCTGGTGTGGCTCAGTGGATTAAGTGCCAGCCTGCGAACCAAAGGGTCACTGGTTTGATTCCCAGTCAGGGCACATGCTTGGGGTGTGGGCCAGGTCCCCAGTAGGGGGCATACAACAGGCAACCACACATTGATGTTTCTCTCCCTCTCTTTCTCCCTCCCTTTCCTTCTGTCTAAAAATAAATAAATATTTTAAAAATAAAATAAAAAAACTTTCTCCTTCTTGGTCTTAAAGCAGTGAAAATATTTGCATATATCTCTCAGGTCCTTGCTTCCAAGATGACCAAGAAGAAATAGCTGTCATGCCAAAAAAGGCCACACAGGCATGTGCAGTCTATTTGCTAGACCTATACCATACTCGATGTACACCCAAGGACAAAACCACTGAGAGACATAGTAGAGGCCGTAGCACTTAGGGAACTTTCCAAAGCGAGAGACTTTGATGCCTATGTGCTTCCCAAGCTTTATGTGAAACTACATGACTGTGTGAGTTGTGTGATTCAGAGCAAGGTAGTCAGGAATTGTTCTGGTGAAGCACAGAAGGATGGAACACTCCCACCCTGATTTAGACCTGCAGGTTCTGCCCTCCGACCTCCACTAAAGCCCATGTAAGGAGCCAGGTCCTTAAAGACTGAAGTTCTCTGGAAAAAATAAAATGGAAATTATACTTAAAAATATTTGCATGTATACTAGATATATCTTGTGTATGTGTGTGTGTGTTACCCCCCAAAATTTATACATTGAAATCCTAACCCTCAATACCTCAGAATGTGATTATATTTGGAGATAGGACCTTTAATGTGGTAACTAAGTTAAACAAGGTCATTAGGGTGGGTCCTAAAGCAATATAATTGGTGTCCTTATAAACATAAAAGATTAGGACACAAATTGCACAGAGGGCAAATCATGTGCAGATAGAGAGAAGATGGCCATCTATAAGCCATGGAAAGAAACCTCAGGAGAAATCAATCCTGCCAATTCCCTGATCTCAGATTCCTAGCCTCCAGGACTATGAGGAAATACATTTCTGTTGTTTAAGCCACCCAGTCTGGCGTATTTTGTTATGGCAGGACTAGCAAAGTAGTACAAACACATATATGCAAATCAAAGGACTCTAGCTCTAAAAATTTAAGAACGCAGAGAACTGCACATATGTATTAGAGCTACTTTGGGAAGAAATATTCTTAGGTGCTGGATCATTCTGGGCTTGCTAAGCTCAATGGTAGATGAGAAATAATGCTGACTGGATACTTTAGCTACATGGATGTTAAGTGCTTTATGATTCTTTTTTTTAACTGAATTTATTGTGGTGACATTGCTTAATGAAATTATGTGGGTTTCAGGCATACAGTTCTATAATACCTCATCTTTACATTGTATTGTGTGTTCACAACCCCAAGTCAAGTCTCCTTCTACCACATTTCTCCCCTCACCTTTATCCTCTAATAATCACCATACTATTGTCTGTGTCAATGAGGTTTTTCTCTTAATCCCTTTATCTTTTTCACCCAGTGCATCACTCTCTCCCCTCCGACAGCCGTCAGTTTGTTCTCTGTATCTATGCATCTGTTGCTATTTTGTTTGCTAGTTTATTTTGTTCATTAGATTCTACATATAAGTGAAATCATGTGGCATTTGTCTTTCTCTGACTGGCTTATTTCACTTAGCATAGTACTCTCCAGGTCCATCCATGCTGTTGCAAAAGGTAAGATTTCCTTATTTTGTACAGCCAAGTAGTGTTCCATTGTGTAAATGTACAACAGCATTTTTTATCCACTCATCTACTCATGGGCATTTGGGCTGCTTCCAAATCTTGGCTATTGTAAATAACACTGCAATGAACATAGAGGTGCATATATTCTTTCAGATGGCTGGGTCATAAGGCAGCTCCACTTTTAATTTTTTGCAATAATTCCATACTGCCTTCCACAGTGGCTGACCCAATCTGAATTCCCACCAACAGTGCATGAGGGCTCCCTTTTCTCTACATCCTCACCAACACTTGTTTGTTGAATTATTGATGACAGCCTTTCTGACAAGTGTCAGGTGATATCTCATTGTGGCTTTAATTTGCATTTCTCTGATGATTAGTAACATTGAGCATCTTTTCATATGTCCATCAGCCATCCATGTCCTCTTTGAGAAGTCTATTCAGATCCTTTGCCCATTTTAAATTTGTTTGTTTGTTTCATGTTGAGTTATATGAATTCTTTATAAATTTTGGATGCTTTTTATTTCTTGTTCTTGTCTAATTGCTGTGGCTAGGACTTCAAGTTCTATGTTGAATAAGAGTGGTGAAAACAGACACTCCTGTCTTGTCCCTGATCTTGAGAGAAACAGGTTTTTGCCTGTTGAGTATGATGTTGGCTGTGAGTTTGTGATATATGACCTTTAACAGATGTGTCACTTGTGAATATGTTCTTCCATTCAGTGGGTTGTCTTTTCATTTTGTTGATGGTTTCCTCTGCTGTGAAAAAACTTTTTAGTTGATGTGGTCCCATTTGTTTATTTTTTTTTTGTTTTATTTTCCTTACCCAAGGAGATATATCAGAAAAAAAATTCTACAGGAAATTTTCAAGATTTTACTTCCTATATTTTCTTCTAGGATTTTTAAGGTTTTGAGTCTTACATTTAAGTCTATAATCCATTTAGAGTTTATTCTTTCCAATTTGGATGCCTTTTATTTCTTGTTCTTGTCTGATTGCTGTGGCTAGGACTTCCAGTACTACGTTGAATAAGAGTGGTGAAAACAGACATCCCTGTCTTGTTCCTGATCTTAAGAGAAACACTTTCAATTTTGCCTGTTGAGCATGATGTTGGCTGTGAGTTTGTGATATATTGCCTTTGTTATGTTGAGGTATGTTCCCTCTATTCCCACTTTGCTGAGAGTTTTTATCATAATTGCATACTAGATTTTATCAAATCCTTTTTCTGCCTCCATTGATATGATCATGTGGTTTTTATCCTTTATTTTGTTCATGTAGTGTATCATGTTCATTGATTTTTGGATATTGTACCAACCTTACATCCCCAGAATAAATCCCACTCAATCATGCTGTGTGATTTTTTTTAAGGTATTGCTGGATCTGTTTTGCTAATATTTTGTTGAGGATTTTCACATCCATGTTCATCAGGGATATTGCCCCATAATTTTCTTTCATTGTAGTGTCTTTATCTGGTTTTAGAGTTAGGATAATGCTGGCCTCATAAAATGAACTTGGGAGTATTCCATCCTCTTGGGTTTATTGGAATAGCTTGAGAAGGATAGGTGTCAGTTCTTCTTTGAATGTTTGGTAAAATTAGTCAGTGAAACCATGTGATTCAGGAGTTTTGTTTGTTGGGAGTTTTGTGGTTACTGCTTTAATTTCACTAGTTGTAATCTGTTTATCATATTTTATTATTTTTCCTGGTTCAATTTTGTAAGATTGCATGTTTCTAGGAATTTATCAATTTTTTTCCAGATTGTCCAATTTGTTGACATACAGTTGTTCTTAATATTATCTTACAATTTTTTGTATTTCTTTGATATCAGTTGTTACTTGTCCTCTTTAATTTCTGATTTTATTTATTTGGTTCCTCTCCCTTTTTTTCTTGATGAGTCTGGTTAAAGGTTTGTAAATCTTGTTTATCTTTTCAAAGAACCAGTGCTTGGATTCATTGATCTTTTGTATTATTTTAGACTCTATTTTGTATATTTCTGCTCTGATCTTTATTATTTTCTTTTTTCCACTTACTTTGGGCTTTGTTGTTCTTTTTTAAGTTCCTTTAATTGTAACTTTAGATTGTTTACTTGAGATTTTTCTTTTTTCTTGAGATAGGCCTGTATCACTATGAATTTCCCTCTTAAGACTGCTTTCACTATGTTCCATAGTTTTGAGGTTGTTGTGTTCTCATTTTCATTTGTTTCAATGTACCTTTGATTTATTTCTTGATCTCATTGCTAATCTTTGGGTTTATCTTTATGGGGCCTCTCTATACTCCCTGTACTTGTGTGTCTTCTTCCTTCATTGTTACTTAGCCTCCATGCCTTTGTGTGTTTTTCATTTTTTCCTTGTGATTAATTTCTATTTTCATACCATTATGATCAGAGAAGATTTCAATCCCCTTAACCTTATTGAGATTTGTTTTATGTCCTAACATGTGGTCTATCTTAGAAAATGTTCCATATGCACTTGAAAAGAATATATATTCTGCTGCTCTGGGATGAAATGCCCTGAAGATATCCATTCTTGTTGATTTTCTATCTGGAAGATCTATCCATTGATGTCAATGGGTGTTAAAATCCCTGACTGACTGTATTATTGTCAATCTCTCCCTTCATCTCCATCAAAATTTTCTTTATATATTTAGGAGCTTCTATGTTGGCTGTACAAATGTTTACAAGGGCCACGTCCTCTTATTGGGTTGCACCCTTTATCATTATGTAGGGTCCTTCTTTGTCTCTTACTATAGCCTTGGTTTTACAGTCAATATTTTTAGATCTAAGTATTGCTACCCCAGCTTTTTCTTTCATTTATATTTGCATGAAATACCTTTCTCCATACCTTCACTTTTAGTCTGTGTGTATCTTTTGTTCTTAAGTGGGTCTCTTAGAGGCAGCATATATCGGTCTTGTTTTCTTATCCATTCAGCTATGCTACATCTTTTGATTGGAGCATTCAAGCCATTTACATTTAAAATGATTATTGATAGGTATGTATATATTTATTGCCATTTTATTCTTTTAACTATGTTCCTCTGTTTCTCCTCCTCCTCCTTTTCCTCTTCTCCTATCAGGCCCTTTATCATTTCTTGAAATTAGCTTTTTTGTTTGCCTGGGAAGCTCTTTATTTCTCTTTCAATTTTAAATGGCAGCCTTACTGAGTATAGTAGTGTTGTTTGTTGTTCCTTGTTTTTCATCACTTTAAATATTTCACACCAATCCCTTTTGGCCTGAAATGTTTCTGTTAACAAATTAGCTGACAGTCTTATGGGAGCTCCCATGTAGCGAACAAACTATTTTTCTCTTGCCGCTTTTAAGATTTTCTCTTTGTTTTTAACCTTTCCCATTTTAATTACAACATTTCCTGGTGTGAATCTTTGGGTTCATGTTTATGGGGCCTCTCTATACTCCCTGTACTTGTGTGTCTTCTTCCTTCACCAGGTTAGGGAACTTTTCAGTCATTGTTTCTTCAAATAGGTTCTTGATCCTTTGCTCTCTACATTCTCTTTCTGGTACCCCTATGATGTGGATGTTGTTAAGCTTCATATTGTCCAAGTGGTCCATTAAACTATCCTCATTTTTTTTAAGTCTTTTTTCTTTTTGCTGCTCTGATTGGGTATTTTCTGCTACCTTTTCTTCCAAATCACTGATTCAATCCTCTCCTTCATCCAACATACTCTTTATTCCTTCTATTGTATTCTCTATTTCAGATATCATATTCTTCATTTATGAGTGGTTCTATTTTATGGCTTCTATATCCTTTTTCATGCAGTTGTAGTTCTCATTAAGTTTCTTGAGCATCCTTATAACCATTTTTTGAACTCTATATCTGATAAATTGCTTGTCTCCATTTCATTTGTTCTTTTTATGGAGATTTCTTCTCTTCTTTTATTTGGGGTCTGTTTCTTTGTGTCCCCATTTTGGCTGTCTTTTTATGTTTGTTTGTATATATTAGGTTGATCTGCTATGACTCCCAGTCTTGGAAAGGTAGCCTTATATAGTAGGTGTCCTGTGGGACCCAGTACAGTCTGTTTGATCACCTGAGCTGGGTGCTCCAGAACGTCCCCTGTGTGAGTTTTGTAGGCCCTCTTCTTGTAATTGAGTCTTGATTGCTATTGGCCCATTCATGTGTGGGGTCAACCCTCAGGCAGACTGACTGTGAGGGTCAACCCTGACTACAGTGTACAAGCTGCTATGCAGGTGCTGGCCACAGGAGGCAGAATTCACCTCAGCAGGGCCTGGTGCCTGCTGAAATCTCATTTGGACATACCTCTTGGAAAACTAATTGGATCTTGCTCTGATATTGTCTGAGGCTGGCCACTGGGTGTGTTGGTTCTGGGGCCTCTTGAAAGGAGACACTCTGGTGCTGGCCAATGTCAGATGCTGCCTGGGCAACCTGTTTGGAGCTACAAAGTGACTCACAGTTTGTGACTGCCTCTGCTGGGCCTGGTTAGGCATAAGAAGGACCAAAGAATGCACCAAGGCTGGCTTTCACTAGCAGCAGTTTCAGGGGCAGGTCAGCTAAAGTTCCAAGGCACCCCAAGATCCACCTCTGCCTGACTTACCTGCCGGCTGCCTGTTAGGCTCAGTCACTGAAACAGCCTCTGGCAATACTCGAGTTGCATGAGGAAAGTTCTCAGTGAGTAACTGTGTAGGGGCCAGCAGTGTTTACCAGATTAATACAGGTTCCAAATTGGTGCCATTTTTTGTTCTAAGGCCACTCATCAAACGTGCCATTTTTGCTTCTAAGCAAATGTCCCAGTGAACAACAAGTCTAGCTGTCACCCACTGGGTCCTCACACACCTGTGTGTTGGGGCAGAGTCTCAGGAAATCATCAAGGTGAGGCCAGCAGAGTATATCAGGTTCAAATGGACCAAGATTTATCTGTGTGAAGGGAGGGCTCTGTACCAGTCAGGTGTACCAGAGAAAAATGGCTACTGTCATAGAGCCACCTAACTCAGTGTATTCCATATTCTGCCAGGAGCCCAAATCTCAGCATGACATGGCCACCAGAAGTCAAGAAGATGGGGCTATTGGAACTTCTGTGATAGGGAGGTGCCAGTCAGGCTTGAGGGAAGGTGGGAGAGGCGGCCCCTGCCCCAGAGTCACACAACTCAGTCTGTCTAAGATTCTGCCCAGGACTTGGAAGGACAGAGCCACCAGAAGTTGGGAGGGTGGGGTTGCCAACAGTCCAGAACTGGAAAAGTGGGGCTAGTGGATCTCCCACAAGGGGGAAGTACCAGTCAGTTTTGTGAGAAAGTGGGGGGAATGGCCTCTGTCCCAAACCCACACCACTCAGTCACTGACACCTCCTACGTCTGCCCAGGTCTCTACACCCTGGCCCAGGCAGCTGACTCCCCCCCAGATTGCAAGCTCCACAGGGTGGGGCCACAGGGAGTGCAGAGGGTGGGGTTATTGCATTCCCCCAGGCGATGCTTCTAGAATGGAGTGCTCCACTTGAGAAAGGTGGTGTCTGCAGTGTGTGAGAGTGACTCAGCAAAGGGATTCTGGCAGCTGTCCCTTCAGCTTTGTCCCAAGGGCCAGAAACCCCATTCTTTCCTCATGCAACTCTAGTCTACTCAGCCGTCCCTTCACCAGAGCCCAGGGTGAGTGGCTGCAAATAACATTTTGTGCATTGGCCCTTAAGAAAGCACCCATCTCTCTAGGAGATTTCTGTCTGTCCCTGGTGGACAGAATGCCTGCTGATGTTCACAGCCAGATATTATATGGGCACCTCTTCTTTGCACTGGTGCTCTGCGCTGGGGAGCCTGGCTTGGGGTTGAGAGCCCATTCTTCTCAGCAGGAACTTTTGCTGCTGAGATAACCCTCTTAAATCTCAGTCATAGCCCATGGGAGCAGGGCCAGCCCTTTTCACATCCCTACCCCTCCTACCAATCTCCATGTAGCTTCTTCTGTAAATCCTTAGTTATAAGACTTCTCTTCAGCTAGTCTTCAGTTGGTTGTTCAGGATGATTTTTCTACAATTTAGTTGTAATTCCACTTTGGTCCTGAAAGGAGGTGAGTGTAGCTTCCGCCTATTCTGCTGCCATCTTGGATTTAAAGACCTTCTTTATGATTCTACTAGCTCATTCACTCAGTGAATATTTTTTAAAAGTGTTTGCTATGTACTAGCATTGAACCAGAGGAAATACAAGAATGACTGACAAAACAATCTGTCTTCTAGGAATGGGTTATGGATAGCCATTGCAATGGTGTGAGAAGTCTCGTGGTGAATGTATGAACAGGGTCCTACACTAGCAGGGTGGTGGTTCTAGATCATGTTCCCACAGTCAGTGGACTTCACTTGCTATTTGCCTTACTTGTTTCTTCTAACATCCCCTTTTTATGGTGATCTTCTCCAGTTCTTTTTTTTATATGATGAAATATTGAATATTAACCCAGGATCTATGGTAGTTCATTAAGCTCCCAGGAAGTCATTCAGAGAACATGATGCAGTAAATCTGACTTGTATTAACTCTGATCTGAAGCATTATCATCTATCTGACTCAGTTCCAGAAGAGAGAACCACCTTATGTGACCTCTTCCCCAATGTTTCAGACCATAAATAGGTGCTAGGGCCCTGCCAAGTTGGGTCACGGGTTCATAGGGAACTGTCAGTTTCTTACAAACATACAGCTGCAGGATCACTATGCTACCAAAGGTGGCTCATAAAATCTGCACCTCTTAAAAAGGAAATATTAAAAATCTTATCTCCTGGCTGTTACTATAACACAATTATGAGCTCTAGTGCTCAGCTGTCTGCCCAGAAGAGTCCTCAGAGGAACTAAAGGAGAAGTCTGGGAAACCTGACACTTCAATTTGCCCAAGGCAAGTTTAGGAAGCAGTCAAAGTAGAAGTTTTATATTATATTTTTAATCTAGTGTTGTGATAAAATATAAATGATGTTTGATACCTCCAGTATTTGGTATCTACTTGTATTCAGGGTTCTTCAGAGGAAGAGAGAGACAATGGGTGGGGGAATTATTTAAGGAATTGGCTTATGTATTATGGGGGATGACAAGTATAAATCTGCAGGGTAGGCCAACAGGCTGGAAACTCAGGCAGGGTTTCTGTGAACCAGAATCTTCTTCTATGGCAAACTTCAATCTTTCCTCTTAAGGCCATCAGCTGATTGGATAAGAGCCACCCAAAGTATGAAGAATAATGTGCTCTTCTAAAAGTCAACTAATTATAAATGTTAATCAATCTACAAAATACCTTCTTTTTTTTTAAAGACTTTATTTATTTAGTTTTAGAGAGAGGGTAAGGGAAGGAGAGAGAGGGAGAGAAACATCAATGTGTGGTTGCCTTTCATGTGCCCCCTACTAGGGACCTGGCCTGCAACCCAGGCATATACCCTGACTGGGAATCGAACCACGACCCTTTGGTTTGCAGGCCCGCGCTCAATCCACTGAGCTTCACCAGCCAGGGCACAAAATACCTTCTTAGCAACATCTAGGCTAGTGTTTGACCAAATAACTGGGTACCATAGCCTAGTCAAGTTGACCCAGAAAATTAACTGTCACACTACTTTTAACTAAAGTAATCTGAGTTCTTCATCATGTCATTAAATAAGAGTCTCAGTGAAGGTTACTATCGTTCATAAAAATTCTCTAACCCTTGTATTCATCTCTCTTTGCATGCTTTCAGTCTTAGGGTTTTGAGCCACTGCTTCACAAGGCAGGCAAGTTCATCTTTGAAAAACTCTCATAGTTGAAAAGCCCTGGCTTGAATTGACTTAGTCCCAGTCCCTCTCCATATAACTGTCATGCCGTAAGTGCAGTTCTGCCCTCTGGAACAACACTGAAGCAGGATGAAGGCCAATTTGTCTTAAATGATGTCCAAAGTGTGATCTATGGGATATTCATTTTGTGTGATGCTCAGTGTGGGTTAGGGGGCTAGAGAAGGTTCTGTGGTCAGATAAGGTTGGAAAACATTGCTTATAAGCTCTTCCTTTGGAAGACTGATATGACTCATATGAAAGGCTTTGAGATTCTGTAGCAAAGAAGCCAGCTAAATTAGCATTTCCCAGACATCTGACCTTGGAAAATCCCTTTTTCTTTTCAGTACCATTCTGTAAAACATAAATCATCCTGTGAAACTGTCATCATCAATGTCCAGTCTTTAGTTTAGATGCTGTGTTCCCCTGGTTGCTCCACCTCAAGGTTGTTGTATCAGAGCTGTGTTGTGGAACATACCACCCCGGTCCTTAGTGGCTTAAAATAATAGCCATTTATTATTTCTCCCAAGTCTACAGCTCACTGGGTGATTCTGATGATCTTATGTATCTGCAGTGATGAGTGGCTGGTCTCACCTAGCCTTGGCTGGGATGAATCAGCTTTATTCCACCCACCTCTCATATCCTTCCAGCAGCCTCTCCTGTGATATTGTCATTGCAGTGGCAGAGGCTGAAGAGAGGAAACAGAAGCATTCAAGCAACTGCTTTTTCAAGTCTCTGTTTGCATCAAGTTTGCTAAAATTCTGTTGGCCAAAACGAGCCCTTGGGAGAGTTCTGAGTGGTAGGGTATCACAAATTTAGAGGACAAAAGACAATGATATGGGGTAGCTATTAATTGAGGCCATTGGTTATATTTGTCTAATGAAATTGTCAAATACAAATCTGAGAAATGGTGCCAAGATAGCTGCATCAGAATTGCCACGGGGAGCATAGTAAAATTGCAGGTTCTCAAATTTCCACCTTCCAGAGATGCTCAGAGTCGGGTTGAGTACCCACAGTTTTAATACCTCCTCAGATAATATTGATGATGAGCCAGGTTTGGAAATCCCCTAGTCTAGATCCGTCTTCTGTTTAACAGTATTAAATAAGCTCTGATAATGATAAATGCCACAAGGGATATAGAAACAAGTTTAAAATGAAGATGGTGCTTCTTTCCAAAGAACTTCCAGTCTCAGGCAAATAAAAGCAATGTGTGATGAGTTATGTAGCAGCAGTTCAGCTTCCAATCCCATGCCGGCCATGACTTTTCTCTGGCCTAAAATCTGTCCTGGCTCTTGGGATCCCTGCAATTAGATTATTTCATCAAATTAACAAATACATTTCATTCTGTGTGTTCCTTTCCTCAGTCAGAGACAGCTGTGAGAAATAGACTGAGCCAAGAATGGTGCAAATTTAGCAAGACTTAAAAGGGGCTGGGAATAGATGACTTCTTCCCAGAAGACCAAGGATGCCAAGGGGTCAATGGAGTTACTATTATAAGGGGGTTGACTGTGAAAATGTATTAGTACCAAGCATTATCTACAGACTTGAACAAAGTAATATCTCCCAAATATACACACAAGTGTTTTCCCCAAAGGTAGTTATATACCCTTAAGATTACATTAGTAACATATAGGCATTACTAAAGTCATCATATCCAAATATTTGTGTGTATATATGTATTCATATATAATCTCAGTCAATAGAGAGTTGATATACAATTAATTAGTATCTTGTGGAAGTTTATATAATTTTTTACATTCAAGTTGGAAACTGTATTAGTCTGCTCTGGCTGCCATAACAAAATACCACAGATTGGGTGGTTTAAACAACGGATATTTATTTTCTCAGTTCTAGAGGCTGGACGTCCTTTGTCAAGATGCCAGCAGGGTTGATATCTGATGAGAGTCCTCTTCCTGGCTTGTCTTTCTCATTGTGTCCTCACCTGGCCTTTTCTCTGTGTGAGGGCGGACAGAGAGCTCTGGTGACTCTATGTGAATGCCAGGCCATCAGATTAGGGCCCCACACTTTGGACCTCATTTAACCTTTAAAAAAATTTTTAAACTTTTTTTAGAGAGAGGGAACGAAAGGGAGAAAGACACAGATGTATGAAGGAAACATTGATCAGCTGCCTCTCACATGTCCCCAACCGGGAACCTGGCCTGCAACCCAGGTATGTGCCTTGACAGGGAATCGAACCAGGGACCTTTCAGTTCTCAGGTGGCACTCAATCCACTGAGCTACCCCAGCCAGGGCAACTTCATTTAACTTTAAGTGCACCCTCAAAGGCCCTATCTCCAAAAACAGTCACATTAAGGGTTGAGGCCTCAACATATGAATTTTAGCAGGACACAACTTAGTCTATAACAGGAGCCATTGTGCTAGACTGTTGTTGAATGTAATAAAATCCCCCTTACTCCTTCCTGCTCCATTTGGAATCTCCTCCCAGACATAATTGGGGCTTAGAAGCTCCCCTAGCTTAGTACTTTAGGATGGTGACTCTCAAACATTTTTTGAGCTGTAGCCACACTAGATAGCTGAAGAGATTCATTGGCCTTCCTAGTTCATGTGTTCCAACTAAGCAATAGGACCAAAAATATGTGGAATGTGTGCTTACTTTAAAATCAAATGATATGCTGATCTATAGATTTTTACACCTTAGAACATTGCAACATGACCTTAAATAATCAAATAATCTTATGCTCATCTTGACCACATATCACAATTAAAAAAAGGAAGCAAAATTTCATCAACATCACCCATGAGTATACTTCAGTACAAATATATGTTTTACATATTATCAATAAAGGCACCAATGATTAGTATTTGGATTGAAATGCCTTTGTGTCTCAGTATAGCTATTACAATATTTTAGTCTCCTAATCTGTATATGTGCTTTATTAGAAGCGATGAAGGCAAATGTTAATGGCATAGTGGTCAAGAGTGAGGGCTCTAAAGCAAGGCCAGCATACTGTGCCTATTGTTATAAGTAAAGTTTTATTGGAACGCAGCCATGCCCAGTTGTTTATGTACCATCTACAGTTGCTTTGAGGCTACAATAGCACAGCTAAGTGGAGAACATTCAGCTCAAAAAGCCTAAAATATTTTTGTAGAAAAAGTTTGATGTCCTCCCAGAATAACAATCCTTGAGTTCAAATCCTAACTCTAGTTTCCAGCTGTGTGGTCTCGGGCAAGTTATCTAGCCTCTCTGTGAAACAAGGAAGTAATCTTACCAGCATCAAAGGGCTAAGAGCCATCAATGAGTTTGGAAAGATCTCAGCATAGGGCCTGGACTAAAAAAACAAAACAAAACAAAAAAAGGCCACTAAAACAATAGTAATTGTTAGTATTAACCAAACATCCTATACGAAACTAAATTTGTAATGATGATGCTAAATTAAGGGTAATTGATAATTAAAAAGGAAACGTAGCAGTAATTAAAAACCTGACCAACCCAAATCAACAGTGGTGAGGCTCCTCCCTAAGTGTCCCCTCTAAAAATGTACAGGAATTCTAGGACTTCTGGCCAAGATAGAGGCATGGGTGGGGGCACTGTGCCTCCTCGCACAGCCAGGATAGGGACAACAACAATGTGGAAACGGGATAACAACCAGAACTGACCAAAAGTTGAAGTGCATGGAAGTTGGACACCCAAAGATTTAAAAATAGACACAGTCATCCAGACGGGTAGGAGGGGTGGAGTCGGGCTGGACGAGGGACGCGGAGCAGAGAGCTGAGCAACCAGGATGGCGCGCAAGTCCGCAGCAGGCAGACCCTGGGCACACAAGCGGCGGTGGCTGGTGGGCCCTGGCCAGGGGGTGGCGACCAGCAGACCCAGTGAGGAAGCCATGGTGAAGCAAGGCACTGCACGCAACTCAGGGTCCCAGCGCCGGGAGGTGGAGCTTTGGGGCACTGACTGTGGGGGAGGGTCCCGTGGGGTGCACGGGCCCACCCACATGGGAATTGGTGCTGGAGGGGCCCAGTTAGCTTGAGGAGGGTGGCAGGGTAGTCTGGGGTCCTACAGAGGGTGGAGCGAGTGCCATTGTTCCTTCTCGGACCCCACCCCCACATACAGCATCACAACCCAGCAACTGGGAGGCCCAGCCCTGGTGAACACCTAAGGCCCCACCCCTCACTACAGGAGCTCGGCAAGACCAAAAAAAAAAAAAAAAAAAAACCCCAAA
>CM052540.1:46297042-46343069 GCA_028533065.1 Trachops cirrhosus | reverse complement strand
AGACAGGGGGAGGGCAAGAATAGTATGGGAAATATAGAAGCTAAAGAACTTATGACACAAGGACATGAACTAAAGGGGGGAATATGGGTGGGAGAGGGTGTTCAGGGTGGAGGGGAATGAAGGGGGGATAATAGGACAACTATAATAGCATAATCAATAAAATATATTTAAAAAAATAAAAAATAAAAATGTTCAGGAATTCTGTTTCTACCTGGGGCATGCCCAGTGAGAGCATTTGAACCTTGGCAAGCATTGCCTGGCACTGAGCCATCTTAGGAAAATATAGATTAATCTTTAGTAAACTCTGGCAGTCTACTAGTTTAACTTATTAATAACACATTTAGGAATCCTTAATAATTCACTTAGTAATTTACCAATAAATAGTCTCTAGCCCTTCATAAAAATACAAGTCAGTGGAATTAAATTATGATTTTGGTTCTGTTTGTAGCCTAACCAGATCATCCTTTGCAACTGTCTCACCCTACTGCTAACCCTTTCCCTGCTGGATGGCAGCCATTTCATAGAATCAATGAAACCACGTCATGGATTCAGTCCTTGATTGTATTGTCAACTTGCTTCTCTCCTGTGGCCACAGGCTATACCTTTCACCATGGTCAGCTGTGGCACATTTGCCCCTGAAGAAGACTGAGGAGTAGTTTGCGTGGTTGAGTAAGCATAAATAACTTAGCCCTGATGGAAAATATACCCCGATGATGAATGGTGGGCCAATAGCATCGTGGTTTGTTAAAGGAAGTTCATAGTCCAAGAGAGAAGGACAGTGGAAGTTGCTCCCAGTTTTTCTTGAGGGTTATGTGAGGTCATTGGAAGTTTCTTCCATGAGAGGTTAGTTTTGTAATTGTATGGGTAACACTTAGAATAACAATCATAAAGAATAAACTGGGTGTTTAATTAGGAGTAAGAAGTGTGAATAGAAAGTGGCTTATCTAATCTGTAGGTTGTTTGGATCCTTATCACTGTCAGAAGTCTCTTCACAAAATTTCGAAATGAAATGCAAATAATCATTAACTTGTTAGCTTGACTGGAAAAGAGCCATTATGAATGGTTACTCAGCAGCACGGCAAGATTTCTTCGTCACAGTCCACTCTAACTGTATTTTCTTTTTTAGACATACAACAGATTTTTTTAAACATTCCTGTGGATGGTTCGTGCACAAAATGCTCCACACTAAATACCTGGTCTTTTTTTTCTTCTCATGTTCTGTTGGCAGACTCTCTGGCCTGTGAGAATTTTGGCAGAGTCCCCTCTCTTTGTTCTTCCTCTTCTGTCTCTGTTTCTTCACATTCCGTGGTAACTGGAGAGGTCTCCCTTCTGTGCTCACCACCCTCACCCATTGATTGTCTTCTTTTTCTTTCCTGCCTTGAAGATTCCTTGCAAACCCAGCCTACCTTCAGTCAAGCAAAAGTGAGCAGTCCATACCCAACTTTTTTCCTGGGTCAGACATGACTAGATAATAATGTCTTATGGACAGGAAATAAAGATATATAAGAATGTATTTGTGAATTTACAGTTCTTGTTCACATTTCTTGTTTTTTTAAAATGAGGTGTTTCCGATTATCAAAAAAATACTTATTCATTGTAGGAAGTTTGGCAAAATAGCACTAATGAAGGAAAACATTTAAAAAAAAACATAATCAACCATAATCCTACCACACTGCATAACCACTGTTAATATTTTGCTGTATTTCTTTCCTGTCTTCTTCCCCCATATATTAATTACACTGATGCCTGTATACATTTCTCTGTTAGAAAGTTACATTATAATAATAGCTCATGTTTATAGAGTACTTACTATGTACTAGATCTATACCAAGTATTTTATGTATATTATTTCATTTAATCTCTATTACAACACTGTGGAGCATGACTTATATTCTCATCACTATAAAATGAGTAAATAAAGCCCAGAGAATGAAATTGCTTGACCAATGTAAGTTAAGATGAAAACTCAAGGAGATAGGAGCTCACAGTATTAACACTATGCTCTTCTCCCTTACTACTAGATTTAATTATTTAAATTTAATTTCTTAGTGATTAGAGGGTTAATTTTTAGAAACCTGAGTTATTATTTTGAAAAATAATTTAATGTGTATTAATGACTCAAAATACATAAATTGAAATTTGCCTTCCATATGAAATGCCATAAACTGAACTCTATTCTTATCACTATCATTGTTTTTCTCTCCTTTACTGTTCTAAATGAACTGGTGAATTTGTTTGGTAAGAAAGGGGGGAAATGAAGTCATCTCATTAACTCACAAAGGATTCACATTCAACTTCTCTCTACTTGCTCCTTCTGAGTGACCATTACGCACTCATAAATCCATCGCTTTCTTTCTCATTACACTCTCATAATATTTCCCCAGTGGTTTTAATCATGAAATGGGTGGAGGTGAAGTTCTCAGCCAACTTAGCAACATCTAACAAAATTATAATATCCCTAATAATAGAGTGGATTAAATTTATATAAACATTTTATTGTTTGTCCTGAATGTTGCATGGTATAAGTTTATAATGTGCATTTTCTTCTACTAGAAATTTATGTCTTTTAAAATAATACCCTACCAGAGTGTAATGAGAAGTTCTGCCTTATCTTCATCTAAAAATATTCATGTGGGAAAATGTCTTCTGAAATCATTATATACCTGCACAACTATAATTTGCTTTTCCACATGATGGGTAAGTGACTTATACATTTTAAAGGGCTGCAACACCCTTGATTCTCTGGATATATTTGTACTGTTTGTGAGCAAGTAAAGTGTATTTTATAAATGAGCTTCAGGTAGCACTGCTGTAGAATTTCTTCAAACTATTGTCATTTGATTCCTGGATTTCCTGTGAAATGTTAACACTACTGCTTATTACTAAGAAAGCAGAAAAAACATCCTAAAGGGTCTTCTTGCAGTACCCAATTTCAAATGCTGAATCATAAGGTTAATTTAGAATAATTATATTGTGTGCTATAACATATATGAGACATAAGGCATGATTATTCATTTTAGCCCCTTCATTTTATGGATGGATGAGAAGACTGAGTTTGTGTCTTGCTCAAGTTCAACAGCTGGAAGTGAAGTCTCCTGCCCAGGAACAACCAAATTTTCTATACTATCTTAAAGTAGAAGACATTTATTTTCTTCACTATTCCCAAAGGTTTTTGGATTTAGAAAAACTATCTGGAAAGTTAATAATTTCCCACAGCAAAACTATCTGGAAAATTGAACACTTCCTTATACTTACTCATAGTCTCAGAAATGGAGTTCACCCCTGCTCTTCCACAACCAGGGGTATGCAATACCATACAATGGTCAAAAGTTTGATTATTTTCAGAGGTACAGAAAAACTGCAAGTATAGTACAGAGAATTTCTATATGTTCATGTCCTAGCATACCCCAATTTAGCATCTTACATACTGTAGTATAATAATCATAACCAAAAATTAACCTTAATATCATACCAAGAACTAAAGAAAAGACTTCATTTGAACTTCAATTTGAAGTTCAATTTTTTGCTGTTGTTGTTCCTAAAATCCAAGTCAGGATTCCCGCATTTAGTTGTTACTTCTCTCTGGTCCCCTGTAATCTGCAACAGTTCTCTAGTCTTTCCTTTTCTTTTGTGCCTTGATATCCCCATAGAGTATTTTGATGGATATTACTCAATTCAGGCCTGTCTGGAATCTTCTTGTGATTGGACTGAGGTTATCCAGAGCACCACAGAATGGCCATCATCCTTCTCAGTACATCAAATCATAGCACTCGGGATGTAGACATGGGTATTATTATTGAGCATGCTGGTCTTGATGACTTGGTCAAGATGGTGGCCACCAGGCATTTCCACTGTAAAGTCACCATCCCAGTGGCCAAAGATGGAACACTTTGGGCAAGAAAATAGATAATGATAGTATTAGAGTGTAACCCATAAAATAATATAAATATCCATGAGTTCATAGTGATATAAATAAGTAATTGGTAAAAGAGATACAGCTGATTCTTGTTATTCACAATAGTTATGTTTTGCAAAGTCATTGTGTGTAAATGCTAAATTAGCTAATACTGATCCACTGCTCCCAGGAAAATTACAGGCTTAGTTTTCTACAAACCTCTGGAAAAACCATTTTACAGTTGATCCATGCATAACCTGGTTTTATTTATGTTTCTGTTTAAAGACACCTTATTTAATATAGTTTGTTTGTTTGTTAACATTGAACTTACAGCTTACAGCATTACAACTCATGTGTGCGTGGAGCTTATATAACACACTTATTTTCTCCATAAAGCACATCATAGCCTTCCTGTGCTCAGGAACACAGACTGAACTGTAGCACTATGCTTGGGGTACATTTCAAACAGTGAAATGACCAATAAAAAAACCAAAAATCTGAAAATGTGGTTCTAAATAGATTGAGAAGAGGGTACTTGTTTAATAATATGAAAGCTGAAATAGGAAGGCAGAGAGTGTCACCTTGTTGTTTTTTTTTAAGATTTCATTAATTTATTTTTAGGGAGAGGGGAAGGGAAGGAGAAAGAGAGGGAGAGAAATAGATGTGAGAGAGAGTCGTTGATCAGTTGCCTCTCCTATGCACCCTGACCATGGACTGAACTGCAACCAGGCATGTGGCCTTACTGGGAATTGAACCTGTGACCTTTGCTCTGCACAATGAGGTCCAACCAACTGAGCCACACCAGTCAGGAGGGAGAGTCACCTTGTTTGACCTCAGCTGGGACTGTGTGCTTTGGGTAACTCACATTCTTCACTACTCTACATGTCCACGAATGACCAAGACAGTGCCATAAGTGTTAACTTTGGGGTTACAAATAACCTTTATGAAGTAGACAAATCCTTAAATGTGTAATCTGTGAATAATGAGGATGAGCTGTGTATGGAGAAATGACTGCTCTTTTTTATAGTACAATTCCAAATAGATGTGAAAAGAATGAAGAACATGGAAAATTGTCACTGTGGAACCCCCCAGTGGTCATTACTGTGGATGGACCCACCAGTGGACACCAGAAACACTGAGCACAGTTTTGAGAACAAAAGGGTTTGTGTAGTCTTGATGTCTATCCTCTAAAACATTTGTTGACTTTGGGGAGCAGGTGTAGTAAATTTATTTTTATTTTAAATTTAATTTTGCATTATTTTTATGTTTTTCTAATATTTCTAAAGCATTAGCAGATGTTGACTACTGATACATATACATAGATGGTAGGTGCTCAAATTCTTGATGATAAGGGGGTCTCCTTTTTTAACATTTTCGTATCTGGGTAATTAATTAGCTAATGTTCACTTGAAGATGTTTAGTTATGCATAACTGGAGAAAAATCAAAGAAGCTGCCACTTCAAGGGTGGACCTGGGACATGTAAGCATCACTGCCTGTGTGAAATCACCCCATGTGGAGGTCTGCACTTGCTCTTCAGTGTTCCCACGGGGCCCTGTCTGAACAGACTAGAACTGTCTGTTTTACATTGTAGAATTGATTGTATATGCTCTTGTCTCCTGAGCAGGGTGTTTCCTGAGTATAGCAGCTGCACCCTTCATCTTTACATTTCCAGTGACCAGCACAGTGACTCGCATATAGTGGACATTCAATAACCTTTAACTGGAAATGGGATGACATGGGATGGGACAGGGTAGGATCCGAGAATAATACCCTGAGTCTGATAGGTAACCACTGTCCATATTTTTTTACAGGTTTCTGTTTTTGTCATATTTCCAGATGCTAATTTTTAATCTCTTGCCCATGGTGAAAACAAGCAAGTCGTTTGCTTACAGTATTTAAAGGTACATGAAAATGAAGACAGGCCTTGTACATTGGGTTTGAGGGAATTTTCTTATTCCACATGTCTTAGTTCAAATGTGACCATAGATGTTTTATCTGTGTACCTACCTCTTTCCTAATAATGGTGCTACTAGTGTCTCCAGGGGCAAAAGAGACTGATGGCAGCTTGTTGGGGATTTTGTGAAAAAGCTTCTAGTTTCCTGATTGGTTCTAAGAGCTTGGGTGATTTCTGATGGAACCAAATGTATTTGTCAGGGTAGCTAACTGACATAACAAACAGCTACCTAAAAATGTAACATTGTACATTTTTTTCTTTCTCATAAACATTCCAGTGCAGTGTTCCCAGTCCAGCAGCTCTCCTACAGGCAGTGCTTCAAGGACTCCCGCTTCTTCTACCTGGTGACTCAGCCTGCCTCCAGGTCCCCAGAACGCTCCCCTCTCAGCTGGTGGGGTTTATGGGTTCTGTCTAGAAGCGGTTTCCTGCCTTCTGCTCCCATGCCCTTGGATGTAAACCAATCATATTCCTACTCGTAAATGCCATGCATGTTGTCAAATGTTTAACTTTGTGTGTCCAGGAGAACAAAGAAAATTGTTTGGTGAACAACTAGCTGGTCTGTCTCACCCACACGGCCTGGTATCTGTCCTCTGAATTCTCATGCCATATGCTTTCCTTATTCTTCTTAACATCTTCACACTTTTCATTGTATTCATTCATTAGTTATGAAACCCATTGATAATGTAATGGGCTCCCATAACATGCCAGTTGAGGGGGATTGTAAAGAAAAATCAGGTTCAGGGCTCACCCTAGAACTCAATCTAGTTCAACCTTATTTAGCTGTCAGAGTCTACGGGAGTCATGCAATGCGTGTAGTTCATTCTGTCATCCAAACAGGAAATAATGATTGCATGACTACCTAGCTTGCGAAATAGTGTGAGTCCTTTAAGGTACTCAGGTATCCAAATTTTGCTCCAAACATTTATTTGATGCTCATTCGTTTGTTCATATGTTGTCTGTTTTTTAAATCTTACAAGCAGAGGCAGATATCTAAGATTTAAGGAAAATGTAAAATCAAAACATTCTTTCTTTCTCTAAATTCAATTATCCTTGAAAATTTGGAAAAGGCTATTATTCAGTCTTATTAGGGAATTAGAGTTTTGAGGCCCACTGGTATTTTTCTGTTAGTGTGTAAGCAACTTGAACTTGGGGACCTTGTGTGATGCTTTTTTCCCCCCTACTTCTTAAACTTTCTTTTTAACCTAACTGATCACATCATCTTTTTTAAAAAATCACTGCTTGAGTAATTTGTAAGTGAACTTAGTGTAGAAAATGTTGAAAATATAGGTAAGCAGAAAGAAATGTTAGAAATATTAGAAATGTTCATTTTGTTACATCCCATAGTAAGTCCTGTCCCCATTCCCAGTCTGGTCTGCATGTGTGTGTGACGATGACTATAGTACACGTAACCTCTTACAGCAGTGGGACCATATTAGGCATGTAGTTATAATTTTAAAAACTCATTTGTTAACACGTACATTCTTATATTGGACATCTTTTTTTACTAGAATTTTATTTTGAGTGTATTAAGAGTAAACGAATCAGTAGGTCAAAAGCAGCACCTACAAGAAACTGACATCTGCATGTAAAACGGTGTAATAGAGGGGAAATACCATAGAATTGAGGAGAGTGGCTGAGGGCATTTTGTTCCAAAACAGACAGTATTGATTGGCGGTTCAGTGCTCAGATGTGGTTTAAATTCAAAGTCAGCATGATAATCATAATCATGATGTAGACTATTTTGTATGGACCAAATGGTTATATTTGGGTCAATAGTTCAAGCACTTCTTTGTGATATAAATGCAATGCCATGACCTATATATCCAGCTCTGTAGTTCACTGACTGCAAACCTTCCCAACTGGGCTTCCTTATTTGTAAAGTGGACAAGATACTGTATTAATCTTACAGGGTTGTTGAGAGGTTTAAATGAGTCAGTACACAGAAAGTACCTGGTACACAGTAAATGCTTAGTAACTGTTAGCTATCCTGACCCTATATACCTGGTAGAGGTGGGCTTTAAATCCGTGATTCTCAGCCAGGAGTGATTTCCCCCACCTATTCCTCAGGGGACATTTGGCAAGGTACAGTTTTGGTTTCTCATCTGGGGGGAGGCTCTGGGGGCATCTAGTCGGGAGTGGCCAGAAGTGCTGCTCAACATCCTACAATGCAGAGGACAGCCCCCTTTGCCCCCCACAGAGAATTTCCTGCCCTACATGTCAGTAGTGCTCAGGTTGAGAAACTTGGCTTTAAAGGAATGTGTATGTTATACTGTCATAGATGGACGGGGGATTTGACATTCAAGTCACACAGTTAGGAAGTAACCTCTCTGATCATCAATTTGCTTGTCTGGAAAAGAGGCTAATAGTGCCCAATTCACCTGGAATTTGTGCAGAATAAATGAAAGATTGCATTTAACACTGGTATAAACTAATGTGCTATATAAATTAGTTCTAAATCATTTTTTTCAACCTTTTAATTTTTGTATTTCCCCACTAAAGTGCCTTTTTAGACAGTTTTTTTCCCCTAATTGCTTCTTCCCACCATGAAATTTTAATGCCACAGGTATGCTGTATGTCTTTTTATGTAGTCAAAGAGGGTTGTGGTTTGAAAAGTCATGAACCACTGTAATATCTAAGTGTGATTTTTTTCTGCCAGAAGAACCAACTTATACTCCCCTGGTTCAGTGTCACCACCATTGAGAATGCTTGTGTGAAATAAAACAGGAATGACTTCTGATGGTTAAAAGTGTTTTTTTTCATAATGTTTTAGTTACTTGTTTAATTAAAAGTAGCTTAATAGCACCCGTCCTGCATTTTGGATATACTGAGACAACAGTAGGAAACTCAAATATAATACTATCTATTTAAAATGCCTATAGCTTATATAAGGCTAAAATGCCTGTAACATTTTAAATAGATAGCAACGCTCATATAAATGAATAGAGATTTGGTGAAATCTGAAAATGCAAAAATAAAATTTAGTAGAGGAAATGAATATGGGAACTTGAAGAGAAGGTGAAAGTTTTCCAGAGAAGCAGCTAACCTGTATTTAAGCTTATCATAAAGAGGAAACATAAAGGTTTGAGAGGCAATAGGATGCAAGGGAAATTGTGCTAGATAAGGAAGTGGAAGGAAATAATACTAACTTTTCTTTCTGTAGGTGAAAGTTTCTATATAACTAGATAGCTTTTTCCTGCTTTGTTTGCAAAGGATAGATTAAGCCCGGCTAAGTCTGCAAAGCAAGAAGCATGTTGGTCTTTGGGGAAATTTGGAAGTTTACAGCCTGTAGGTTATCCAGCTGGTAATCAAGCCATAGGTCTGAGAGGAATCTTGAGGTTGCCTGGCCTGTTTTCATCTCTTCCTTTTGTCCCTCACTCCCCCGCCTCCTGCTTATAAGTCCTCAGCAGCAGGCTCCTGGCTGAGGTTTCAGCCTTCTCTCTGACCACAGCAGCGACACAGCCAGCCCCTCTCCTCTTGTCAGCTCAGCCCCCCAACCCCCCAGTAGTTCTTGTGGGTTCCTGCATCCTTACTTTTAGGCTTGTAACTGATACTTCTATTGGGACTGCCTTCTCAGTGCTTTACTTTATGCCTTCACACTCATTATTTCTTTTCATTCCTACTTCCCCACTTCCCCACACTGAGATGTCACATTACAGGTGAGGCTCTGAGAGGTCTGTGACTTCCTGAGGTCACATAGCTAATATGACTAGAATGCAGGTCTTCTGACTCAGAATCTGTATACTGTGTACTCGGCGGTCTGGGCCTACCTGGCCACCTGATTGACATGTTAAAATCCACAATTAACATTTTTTTCTAGTGACAGATATATAGACAGATAACCATTTTACCTTGAAGATGGATGAATGACAGTAGATAGAGGTACAGTTATCTGCATTATAAATTGCATATTTTATCCTGCTCATTTGTTAGCACATGACAACAATAAAACAACTGGAAATAAGACTTTGAACCTTTGCCTTTCTATCTGCCCATGTGTTGGTATTGTCCTAGAGGAGAGCTAAATGTTGACCTCTCATCACGGATACCTTATGTGTTGGTTCTGCATAATGCACTGCGAGTTTTTAGGTATGTGCTATAGGCCAGTGAACACATGCAGAGGCTGAGGTGTTCGCAGGCTGTGCTGGGTGTTATACTCCTTGGAGGCAGAATTTGCTGCACTTATTTTTGTATCTGTGAGCCTAGCCAGGCCCTGAACATAGATGGTGCTTCACACATGTTTACTGAAGCAAAAGAGCTATTGTTTTCCTCCTCCTCCTTACAGAGTGTCTGCCAAGGCCATAACAATTCCCTCTTCTCTGGGAACTCAGAATTGCTGTTGGCTGTTTCTTCCCTGAACTCTCACACCCACCACAGCCACAGCTGACTGACCAAGCTCGAACACCTGGCCAGAGCTGGGCCAAATACCCATCCTTGAGATTTGGAATTGAAACCCTGAGGGACTGAGGGTCAGTCTCTGTGGCTAAACCCAGAGCAAATAAAAATACAGGAGCTGTGTAGACTGTTTTGTGGATTGAAGATCAAAAAAAGCTATACTTCCAAGATAAAACACTGAATCAATTGCATAGAGAAGGACAGAATACGGAGAGAAGTGCCTGGGGGATTCTAGCCCACATCTAAGTCTTTGCATTTCTACATTTGATTCCTTGACACTCTTATGTTCTTATAATAAATTCCCTTTTGTGTTAAAGTTGGCTTAGGTTGGTTTTGATTATTTATAACCAAAAATATTTTATGACTATAACAAAATATCAGGTTTCTCATTTCAGTAAAATAAATTGTTAAGTTAAAAAACATATACATATATGGAATAGGCCAAGCTCAGTTTAAACATTGTAAACAGAAATCATTTGGGAATGTTATACATTAAAAATACATCTGGGGGCATTGGTGCAATAATGCTGAGGGGCTCTGTGCATTCTTAGTCTTGAAAAATTACCGTAATAGGTAATATTTCCTTCAGGATGAAGTAGAAACATAAGGAGGAACAAATAGTGCCTAGAAACCCCAGACAACAGTCACTGATAAAGCAAAGGACCAAACAGTTAAAATAGAATACGTAAGGAACCTAAGAGTTGTTCCTGCATGCTTCCTAAACCTTAGCCCTTATACCCAAACCACTGCTAAGTCCTGCCTATTTTCCCACCTGACAATCTCCGAGTCTGTCTCCATCCACTCTAAGTGACCAGTATTTCTAGTAAGGACTCCCGCAGTGGCCACTGTAAGTAGACTACTAACAGCCACTCTTGCCATCAAAGTTCTCCACACTGTGACTAGTGTGCTGCTGAGCAGCCCAGTTGGTCTTGTCACCCCTTCCAGGTCAGACTTGTAGTGGCATTTGTGTTTTTCCTTTTCTCTTTGCCATGAAGGCCTATAAGGTTCAGCCGCTGTCCACCAGTCCAGCCTCATCTGGGTGCCCCCTGGCCCTGTCTAGGCCCCTGCCATAGGCCTCCCTTCAGTTCCTTGTCTTGCCAGGCTCTCTCCACTGAGGGGCTTTTGCCTACGTCATTCTCTCTCCTGGAACAGCCTTCTGTGCCACCTTCACCCAGCTCTCCTTGGCTTCTCTAAGTAGATCCATTACTCCTGGTGTTATACTGTGTGCTCACCTTCCCTACTATTTGTCACGGTAGCAGTTTTGCTTTTATTTTTTCTTTGTTACTTAGTCATCTATTTTTTCTATTAGACTGTAAGGTCCACAAGGGAAGGGAGTTTCTGATTTAGTCCTTGCCCCAACAAGATACCTAACAGGAGATTAAGAAATAGTTCTTGAATGAATAAATATGTGGAAGGGAAGACAAAACAAAAACAAAGCAAACAAACCAAAAAAAGCAGCCTCCAACTTTCATATCCTTTTTCAAAGTTTGGGTTTACAAAATTTATTTGTTTTTAACTCACAGTTTCTCTTAGATACTAGGCTATTTATGAACAATATTATTAATAAGGCTAAAATTCTTTTTACACATAGAGATAAAAGGTTATTAGTAGATAAAATATAATTAATGTCAGTAGGACTCCGAGGCGAGCCCACAACAGCCTGTTTCACCCACAAAGGCCTGTTTCACCCATAGTGTCTCTAAAACAGTAGTCAAGCCCTGAAATCTAAGCTTCTGGGAGTCTTGAGAGGGACTCTGGGGAGATGGAGGGAAAGCGGACCCCATTACTAGCTCTGCCACAGCCCCGTGAAGGGAAGATGCTCTGAGAGGTGAGTTCTCAGTTCTGCCATTCCGGCGGTGAGCCTGGACCAGGCAGGTGGGAACGTAGGGCAGCCTTGGGGACCATGAGAGGAACGAGTTGCTCATATGCCAGTTGATACGGCTAGCTAGAATAGGTTCCTTTTCTTGTGCCTTGGCATGTGGCCCCTGTGAAACTCTGTGCACTCAAACAGAAGGCACAGGTTACCCTGCTGGGGGAAGACCTTTCTTTCATCTAGACTATATTTTGGGCTAAAATTTCTGCATAAACTTTCCATCCCAAGAAGAAGAAAGGAAAGGAGGTTCCAAGGGTAGAAGGATTGGTACAGAGGCCTCTGAGAGAAGTCAAGTCCTGGAGGTGATGATAGATATTGATTGCTAGAGAGAAGGGGAGAGGGCCCTCAGGGGATGAGAAGGCAAGAAGAGGGGAAAAAAGGAAACACAGGTGACTTGCCTGAGAGTGATGGATGAGAACAGGTAAATCTGTTACCATGACCAGATTTTCTGACAAATATTCCCAGAGCCCATAGGTCAGTAGAAGTGCCAGTTACTTCAGCTAAACCTTTCCAGAGAATATCAATTTTACTTTAGAAAGAATAACCTGGCTGCAAAGTTACAACTTAAAGTCCAGAAAAATATGAATTTATATAAACAATTACATTGCAAAAAATTGTTTTCATGAAAAGAGGTAGTACAGAGTGCTCTGCAAAAGCGATTTTGTTAAAATTCCCACAAAGAGGATTGACTGAAATTAAATCCAGGACTCTCTGCAGAGAGTGTTACAAATATCGCCATCCATGCAGTAAGAAGCACAGGAATTCTGATGAGAACACATTTTCCCAGAATTCGTTGCCCACCTCCCTTTCACTCAGGAGGTGGCCTCTTATTCAGGCTGTTGGATGTAACCAGTGAACTGAATACTTGAAACCAATTTGCTGGTTTGAGAAGAGGTCATTGATTCTCACAGCATGTGTATACTTGGAAAATTTTATTGTTTAACTCTATATGTGGATGAATTTTGCCTCATACTGCTTTAAGTAGGTGAGGTGTATGAATTCTGCTTATTTTATTGAAGTTTTCAGAAGAGTTTAAAGATGTTTAACAGGTCTGAATGTGGCTTTGAGTTTAAACTACTGTATGTACTTTTCAGAAACTGTCTGGTTAGGTGAGGGATATTTTTTGTAAGCATGTGCTTTATTTGGTGAGAGGGGGGATGTTGGGAGAGAAATTTCCTGTGCACTTTTCCCAGCACAAAGAAGACAATGGAAGTGATTGATAATGTATCAGATTAAATAAATATATCCCTGGATCTTGTTTAAAATGATCACTGCTCTGAGCTATTGGTGATGTATTGTTTTCAGAATTGCAAAGCCCAATCAATGCATTTGTTATATTAGCATTTATTTTTCATATGATCTAAATTTGCATTCTTGAAATAAAAGGACCTTCCTCCACCACTGGAGGAAAGAAGGGACAGAGGGACTAGTTGTCAGGCACACAGGTACTCTGCGAATCACCTTGTGTGTTCGTACAACTTTTTACTAATAAAAGCTTATTAAATAATAGTCAATTATTTTGGTGGGTAAAATGAACAAAAACTTTTTAAAATTTACTTTTCAAGTACCATTGACATACACTATTGTGTTAGTTTCAGGTGTACAGCACAGTGATTAGACACTTACACACCTTATAAAGTGATTGACCTGAGAGGTCTAGCACCCACCTTGAGCCAGAACGTTCGAGGTCAGCATCACTTCTGAGTGTGTTTAAGAATACATGTAAGGTGGTAAAGCCAGATGCTGCTGAATATTTCCCTTCAGATCCTGGAAATGTGGGACCACCCTGTCCAACTAGCCCAGCCCCCGCCACTTTTCCCCTAGAAGTGTTATTATTGGCTCCTTCCAGCAGGAAGTCTTCCATGTTGAACCAATTTGAGCAACTGTTGTAGGAGAAGGAAATGACTGATTATTCTCAATCATCATTCATAAGAGAACCTTTGGGAGCAGATTTGTGGATAAATCCACAGCAACAGAGGAGGACCTTAATTTGTAACAAAAAAGATATCCTTCTGCTTAATGAAGAGAGACATCTCCAACCCTTCTTACCTGTATGGCTTTATGGTGGAAGGCAGGCCCTATGGGTGTTTATCAACTTACACTGAGGAGTCTTTCTAGTATATTGGTAAAAGAAATAGAACTCCCTAGGGTCCTCATTTGGAGTGGGCAATTGGTAGAGAAAAGAACCAAGTTAATATTTTTCTCAAACATCTGCATTTTTGGCTTTGATTTTTTTTCGAAGATTTTATTGTTAGAGACAGGGGAAGGATGGGAGGAAGACAGGGAGAGAGCATCAGTGTGTGAGATGCATTGACTGGTTGCCTCTTGCACACTCCCACCTGGGGACCCGCAGGGCAACGCAGGCAGTGAGTGCTCTGACTAGGAATTGAACCAGCGACCTTTGGGTTTGCAGGCTGGTGCTCAATCACTGAGCCACACCAGCGAGGCTGTTTTCTTTTTTTAACTGACAAGTTATTTTTATTTCAGGGCATGTGGTCGATACAGAAGACTATCCTATGAAACAGAGAGAGTAACTGATACCGAAGAAAGGACTACAGCGTCTAACCAAAGCATGCCACAAGGGAAGAGGAGGAGCGGAAGTCTCCGTGAAGGAGCAGGGGCAGAGACAAGCTGTGCATGAACAGGTGGCCGAATGAGGAGTATTGTAGTTCCTTGCGGTGATTGCCGGCACGTGAAGATCATGAAGGACATAGGCTCCTCGTAAGGATCTTGTGTTAAAAATTTTCAGAGACTGCACAGTAGACACACCAGCCATACAGCTAATATAAATGGTTATATTTCTACACTATTATACCCTTTGGTGATTAGCTGCTTGGGAAACTGTCTGCCAAATTTCTTGAGAAAATCTCCAAGAGTCCGCAGCTAACTCTTACTGAGGCAGCTTTCTAGATGAGCTTTCTAGATGAGATTCATCATCCGTGGGCATTAGGGTCTCCTTGGAATTCAGCCATCAGTTCAGTCTGGAGCAGGTTACCTGAAACTGAAATCCTTCTGAGACACAAGAACAGGAAGGAGTTCTTAATATAAAGGAGGATGAGAAGTAAACTCTTCCCTCTTTGCTCAGGGGAGGAAGCAAGTTTGAACTTGGTGAGAACACTGGCAGAGTGATATTTTTCATACATTAGCTGATTTTCCCACTCTGGCAGCTCCTATTGCTCTGCCCCCCGCCCCCACCCCCAAACCCATTCAGTCATCACTTGTATCAGGGAACAAGAGTTTCACCAGAGAACAGGAAAAAGATTTTTGAATGTCAAAAGTCAAGACCCTTTGTACATTTAGCATAGAAACTATAAGGTGAGTTGGAGCATAGCCTCTAGCCTCTTGTAGAACATGACATTTTCCAGGTGTGCTGGCAGCAAGAGAAGAGAGGGTATGATCTGGGGGAGGAAAGAGCTCTTGGATGTTAGTGGGAGGTGAGGAGCAAGGAGAAGGTGAGGGTGCAGGGGAAGCAGTGAAGGCTCACTCTTAGGCGCTGGAGGCCTCTCTCTGCTCTTCGAAAGGGGCTCTGTGCCCTGCTCCTCAGAGCGAAAGGTGATGGATACAGAAACGCCAGATGACCTGGGTTGTCATCACTTCCCAAAGGAGCCAGAAGTGGCTGAATGGTGTCTAAGGTCCAGAGAATCTGAGCCAGGCACAGGGAGTTCAGTTTATAAAGTACAGTGTGCGAGTGTTAGAACGAGGCTTCTGTGCCCAAAATTGCCACCAGAGCAGTAACAAAGGATCCACAACTTTCAATTGGCATCTGAAGTGGGGGTGGCCTTGTAGAGTGGAGCCCTTAACTTGTGGGATCTGACTCTACCTCCAGGTAGAGAGTTTCAGAATTGAATGGAATTGTGGGACACCCAGCTGATGTCACAGAATTGGTTGGTGTGAAGGGGAAAAAAATCCTCACATTTGGGATCAGAAGTGTTTTGGGTGAAAACAGTTTAGACCTTTTGATGTTTTCTCTATTTTCCAAGGCATCATTCAAATTTTACCCGTTCCCAGGCACCTTTCCAGTTATTATTATTTTCTCCATCCTAGTGTTTTGTTAGCACTTCACACATTCATTGTGGCTCATTATCAAGGTCAGCCTTGTACTGCAAGTTAGTGTCAGCTGCTGGGCGTGCACCCCCAGAAAAAGTGTTATGTCTTGTGCCCTCTCAGCACCTTCCATGAATTCATCCCTCCCGACTGGCAGGTATTTGGGTGCCTGGTATGTAATAAAGCCTCAGTGCCTCTTTGTCAACTGAATTTAACATTTTTGTAAAACATGAGACAGATCATTCCCTTATTTGTTGTATGGCCTTGGGGGTGTTGCTTATTTGCATTCGGCCCTCAGTCTGTAAAATGGGGGTAGACAATGAAGCCTACTTCATAGGTCTTGCTGAGAATTAAAGGAGAATAGAGATAAAGGGCCTGGGGTGCAGTGTGCATTCGATACAGGATGGAGAGGGAAAAAATGTACAGCATCAGTATTTATTGCAGGCATCAGCACTGATTTGCAATGATTTGTGGTTCCAGTGTTCTTGCTTCCAGCCCCTGTTTTAGGCCCAGGGGAAACAAATTTGCAGAAGACAATGAGTCTCAGACTCTTCCTTGGTTATGAGCAAGAAGTCTCTGGATTAATAGGTAAGAGTCTGAGCTTACTCACTGGTGAGCTGGACTTTGGTGTGGAAACTTCATTCTGAATTTTTGGCACAATTAAAATTAAAAGGCTGGAGTAGAATCATCAATTATCTACTAGCACCCAGAAAAGAGGGGAGATGTAATGCTTATCTAAATTCAGAAGACCCTGTGCTAACAATGGAGGTGATTAGGAGTGGAACTCAAGGCCCTCTCACGGCCATAAAAACCACTTCCTGAGCCCTTTGGGGCAGGGATTTGCATATTTTCTTAGAACAGGGCCTCATTAATACAACATTCCACTCTAAGGCTACAGAATATCACTAAATCAGAGAACCAGAATCATGCCCAGAGCATCTTGTCTCAGAAATGGGCCTCGAAAGCTGTGCCTGGAGAATGGAGGACAAGGTCACCTTCCCCATGGCCTCAGACCAGGTGGCCTTTGGGATTGTTGGGAGGTTGGGAAAAGAAACTCATCCTTTCTTTTCTACCTGTGCTCTCACTATGTTCATCCTCATGCCCAGCCATTACAGTCCTTCATACCCTTTAGTTTAATCACATTGAGTGCAGGATGGTGTGAATATTATGCCTGGAATTAATAAAATTGTAGTCCATCCATATATGAATTCTTCTGCTATACCCCCAGAGTGGGGCCTCTTGATTTCAAACTTGTGCTAGTGTATGTCCATAGAGTTGTCCCTGCATAAACTGGAAAATGCCTACTGTCTTTCTGCTCCTAATGGTTTATAACCTGAATGACATACCACATTAATCTGTGGATCTCTTTTGAATTAAAAAAACTTTTTTTATCCTCACCCAAAAACATTTTTTATTGCCTTTAGAGAAAGAGAGGAAGAGAAAGGAGAGAAACATTGATGTGAGAGAGAAACATCTATTGGTTGCCTTCTATATGCACCTGGACCTGGGATCACACATGCTGGACTGGGGATTGAACCCACAACCCAGGTATGTGTCCTGACTGGGAAGCGAACTTACAACCTTTTGGTTATAGGATGACGGTCCAACCTACTGAGCCACAATGGCTAGGACTGTGGATCTCTTTTAAAAATACAAGTGCCTGCTGTGAGTGTGAGTTAGTGGGTCTGGAATAGCATACTGGAATCTACATTTTAAAAATCTCTACAAATTATTTTGCTTTACGCCAGAGCTAAGATCCACTCTGAACTGTAAAGCTATATAGCTCTTCTTAATAAGAACAGTCAGAGATGAAGCATTTCTTCTTTTGACATGCAAAGTCTTGGTTGACCTTTTCCTTTTTTGCTTTGTTTTCTATCAGCTGATGGGCATAAAACAGGAAACTAGCTGAAATAAGAAGATTAGGAATACTTCTAAAGTAGACAGAATGGGGCATAAAATAGCAATAAGGACAAGCCAGGAGAACACTTGCAGAGATTCTCAGTGGCAGTAACAGAGAGCTCATGGAGGTTATCACAGCAACTAAGGATTCAGGCTGGGGAAGATCAAGTAAAGGTTATAACCTAGGACAAAAAGGCACACGGGAAGATTGAGTAACTATTTTATAAATTCTAAAGCATCCATATTTCACACTTGAACAGCTCAGGCATCTGTTGGTCAGAGCCAAGTTGGATGGATTTGTCATTGTCTGTGCAGGACAAATCTTGTCATTCTTCATGGTGGCATGACTGGGCAACTTCAACCCTCAAAGTTTCTGTCAGAAAGCAATTTAAGGGCTATGTGAAGAAAGAATAAAAATCCTCATTTTTGTCTGAAAACCCACTATTGTCATTTACTGATTAGAACAAAAAGTAACAACATAGAAGCCTTCAGATCAAACATTACTGGCTTGGAAGAAATCCTGCAGCTAATAGTGAAATGCTTTTTTATTTTTAGTTTTTAAGTATATTTTATTGACTATGCTATTATAGTTTTCCCAGTTTTCCCCTCTTTATCCCCTTCCACCCTGCAGCCCCTAACCCTCCCCCATTTCCCCCCCTTAGTTCATGTCCATGGGTTGTACATATAAGTTCTTTGACTTCTCTGTTTGCGCTACCATTCTTAACCTGTTCCATCTATTTTATGCCTACTAATATGCTTCTTCTTTCCTGTACCTTTTGCCCCCTACCTCTCCCTCACACACACTGAAAACCCTCCACATGATCTCCATTTCTGTGATTCTGTTCCTGTTCTATTGCTTGCTTAGTTTTTGTTTTTGTTGTTTTTCTTTCTTTCTTTTTTAGGTTCATTTGTTGATAGTTGTGAGTTTGTTGTCATTTTACTATTATATTTTTGATCTTCTTTTTCTTAGATAAGTCCCTTTAACATTTCATGTAATAAGGGCTTGGTGATGATGAACTCCTTTAACTTGACCTTATATGGGAAGCACTTTATCTGCCGTTCCATTCTAAATGATAGCTTTTCTGGATAGAGCAATCTTGGATGTAGGTCTTTGCCTTTCATGACTTCAAATACTTCTTTCCATCCCCTTCTTACCTGCAAGGTTTCTTTTGAGAAATCAGCTGACAGCCTTATGGGAACTCCTTTGTAGGTAACTCTCTCCTTTCCTCTTGCTGCTTTTAAGTTTCTCTCTTTGTCTTTAATCTTGGGTAACTTAATGATGATGTGCCTTGGTGTGTTCCTCTTTGGGTTCAACTTCTTTGGGACTCCCTGGGCTTCTTGGACTTCCTGGAAGGCTATTTCCTTTGCCAGACTGGGGAAGTTTTCCTTCATTATTTGTTCAAATAAGTTTTCAATTTCTTGCTGTTGCTCTTCTCCTTCTGGTACCCCTATAATTCGGATATTGGAACATTTCAGGCTGTCCCAGAGAGTCCTCAGCCTCTCTTCATTTTTATGGATTCAAGTTTCTTTGTTCTGATCCAGTTGGATGTTTATTTCTTCCTTATGTTCCAAATCATTGCTTTGAATCCTGGTTTCCTTCTTGTTAGTGTTGGTCCTCTGAATATTTTGCCTTATTTAATTTTGGGTATATTTCATTTGTTCTTTCATTTTTCAGCCATGCTCAATCAGTGCTATGAGCATTTTGATTACCAGGGCTTTAAACTCTCCATCAAACAGGTTGGGTATCTCCTCATCACTTAGCTCTCTTTCTGAAGTTTTGCTCTGTTCTTTCATTTGGCCCTATTTCTTTGTTTGGGGTACCTGTTAAGTTGTAAGGGGGCAGAGCCTTAGGTATTCGCCTGGGCAGGGCAACCCTCCTTGCTGTGCTGCAGCACTGACTGTGGGGTAGGGGCCAGAGAGGGAACAATGCAGCTCGCCTGCTCCTCTCTACCACACTTTCCAATGGACTCTTGTGTGAGACTGGGAGTTTCTCCCACTGGCAACTGCTGTAGTCCACAGTGAGCCCTGAGTCTCAGTTTCCCATTCAGCCAGCTCTGCCCCCAGGGTACGCAGCTGCGGGTTCTCTCCGTCTGCTGCCTTACTGGTCTGGTTGTTCTGTTTGACTGTTTCTTTAATCCTGTGGTTGTCAGAGTTCCATGCAGTTTGATTTTCTGGAACTTCTAGTTGTTTATTGATTTTAGATTGGCTGTTATCCTCCTTTCGCTTGTGCAAGGAAGTGAAGGGTTTCTACCTACGCCTCCATCTAGGCCAGAACTTGGAATGTTTTTTTAAAGAAGTACTATATTCTCAATGCTCTTGATGATGCAAGCACTAATATCATGTGAAAAAATGGAACAATATGCGAATTCTGATTTGAAAAGTGACCTAGAAGTGTTGGAATTTAAATATGAAGCAGTTTGGGGTGCAGTTTAATTGGCAGCATTTTTTCTCTCAATGGTAGATAATAGTGATGCATCTGGCAACTGGTGGTGTCTTAGCTTTAATGTAATACAGTGTTTGTGTTGGTCTTTACAAAGGAAAATATTAAAGAAAAGTCTCAGCTCTTAATAAGCCCCTGAAAAAAGCAAATATAGTTGTTTGTTTGTTTGTTTGTTTTGCTTCATGTGTGGGATATAAACCTGAAAACAACAAATGAACAAACAAGACAAACAAAAACTCATAGACACAGGCTACGGTATGGTGGTTCACAGAGGGAAAGAGATGTGGGGGAGATAATAAAGGGTAAAGGGGGTCAAATATATGGTGAAAGAAGGAGATTTGACTTTAGGTGCTAAACACAATGCAATATGCAGATGATGTATTACAGAATTGTACACTTAAGACTTATACATAAATTAATTTTTAAAAAATTTAAAGCCTACATAAAACTGCATAGGGGCCCTGCCTGGTATAGCTCAGTTGGTTGGAGCATTGCCCCATAGACTGAAAGGTCACAGGTTAAGTTCCCAGTCAGGGTACATACTCGGGTTGAGGGTTCGATCCCCAGTTAGGGCACATACCCTGGTTGGGCATGTATGAGAAGGCAAATGACTGATGTTTCTCTCTCACATCAATGTTTCTCTCTTTATTTTTATCTTTCTCTCTCTCTCCACCTCTCTCCCTCTCTTTCTTCCCCCTTCCCTCCTCTCTAGAAGCAATAAAAAAATGCCCTCGAGTGAGAAAAAAGAAAACATGTAGTGGACCCAGGGAATCACAGACTTTAAAGGAAGTTTTCTCTGAAAAAAAAAAAAGAGGGCATGACCACCATATATTAAAACAAAAATCACATTTTTAAAGAAAAGCAGCCTCATTTTATTAAGAAGGAATAATTCCTATTCAATGGAATTTTGTAAGAGCTAAGTAGGCACATGAACAGGAACTGATGGGTGCACCCAGGTGGGCTCTCAAACAGCCTGTCATACTGGGAGGTCTGTTCATTTCCCTGTGTCTTGGGCTGGAGTTCCACTGAGACACAGTCATTTTCTCTACTTTGGATGCCCCATAGGAGAACTCCTCAAGACCCATGATCCCAGGTCCCATCCCTCTCCTATAGGCTGCCCTTTGAATAACTCAAAATAGCTCTCATATGAACCTCATATTGTTCTTCCTCAGGTTAAACAATTCTTTTTTCAAAAATTAGTCATAATCTATCTTTTTATTTGAACAACAATAAATAAATTTTAAAATCCCCCCTCAAATCTATCTTTTTGAGGCCTTCCCATCCTTGGGTCTATCTTCTGAATATCCTCCAATCTGTCTATATCCCTTATAACTGAGTAACATACATCTCAGGTTGTCCAGGAGTTTTAGTTTATGCCTATTTTCTAGGCTTAATTATTACACAAACCCTTTCATCTTAAAGTGTTCCGATTGACCAATGCCATATATGGTTAGCCCACTTTCAACTGAACTGAATGCAGTGTCTAAGGGTGGATACGGACAGTAAGAATCAGAGCAGGGCTCTTACCATCCAAGTCTTGGTATTTTGCAAGTACAGTCAAACAGATGCATCTGTGACTTGGGCCATACATCACACCGTTGCTTCATGTTAAGCTTGTGGCTGGCTGCTGATCCTCAAGTCTTTCCCACAAAGCCACATCTCCCCTTGAGTAGTGCTGGTTCTGGTGGGTCTTGGCATTTGTTCCTAATAAATTTCACGATGTTAGAATTCAGTCCCTTGTTCAGTTTGTCAAGAACTTTGTCATCCAAAATGCTGCCTTATCCCTTCCAACCTCCTGCTATCAGAAGATATAATCTTGCTTTTCTGTATCATTATCGAAGTTCTTGATTTAAAATACTGCATGGGGTTGTCTTGTGGCATATCACCTTTTCTAATTTGACCTCCATTTGCATCCTGGAGTCATTAACATCACAAACTCACTTAATTGTAGTATCATCCAGACTGTGTATTTCTGCCTTTTGCATGATGATATCTTGGGATACCTTAGCAAATGCTTATTGAAATATAAGATGTCTAATGTAGAAATGTCTTTTCTCTGATTTATACATCTAGATCCTAGACCAAAAAAAGGATGAAAAAAGAAGTTATGTCTAAAGTGACTCCTTTTTAGCTCCCATGAGGTCTTGGAAATGTAATGACTGACACAGAGAATAGGTCATGCTCAACCAATATTTATTGATACAAGCATGATTTTTCATTGAAATGTAAGTGGAAGATCTCACTCATAGCCCGTGCCATGAAAAAAGTCTATTTCTTTACACCTGCCAAGGGCATCTGCTTTGGGAGGTCCCACACACAGTTTAGGTCCACATTAGAGTAGGAATTGACTTTTTGCTAATCACGTAAATATTATTGCCAAAGTGAAAACATGATTGAGGCTAGAAGTGTGAAGCAAATGCAGAAAGTGCCAGCTCTTTAATGTAAGCAATTAATTAGGCATCCTCTTTAAGTCTGGTGATAGGTCTCAGGGTGTTAATCAAATCAAATATCACCAGCTGCTGAGAGAACAGGCTTGTTCAGGAAGCACTCCCTGAACCAAAGGGGAGATGAAGCTGTCATTGAAATGAATTTCCTGAGGCTCCAATAGCTAAGGACACTTAAAGAGGAATTATGCTTCCTCCTTGGGAAGAGGAAGCATATGTTGTGGGCATGTGCATAACAGTTCAGACAAACACTATCTTGAGTCACCTAGAGGGGTGAAAATAGCCTAGAGTTTGAAGCCACACAGAGCTGGGTTCAAGTTTTGGTTCTGTCTCTTTCTAGACTTGGAAAATTACCTAATCTGTCTGAGCCTTAGTGTCTTCAATATTAAAATGGAGATAACAAAACCTACCTTTCAGGGCTTTTGTCAGGATAAGAGACTACATAGATGGCACCCTGGGCAATGCCCAGGCAGCAGGGAGGATGCTATATGGCATTTGGGTGGTAGTGATGATGTTGTTAATGATAAATGTGTTCTGGTCCTTCCTCTGCTGCTGGTGTGTCCTCTTTGACTTTGGACATGCACTTTGCTTTTCAAAGCTTGCTCTTCCCCATCTCTGGAAAGGCAGGAGTGGACTAGATGGAGTTACAGGGATAAATGCCCATCATTTTTTGACAATGATGGGAATTAGGGCAATTTTTAGATAAGTGGAATGAGACATGGGAGAAGTGCACTGATATGTAGGAGGGTGGTCTGCTCACCAAGTATGACGTCCCTCAGGGAGTTCATTTTGCCCACTCCAACCCTCCACCCCCGGAACAGGCTGAAGGCTGATAGAAATGACCCATCACTGCAAGTCCTCAGCACCAAACCTGCCTGGCTGTCACCAAATGTTGGTGCAGGGCAGGGAGACACTCAGCACCATAACAAGAGCACCATGAAGGAAAAAGCAAATTTTAGAAGGTGGGGTGGGCCTCTCTTGAACTATTGGGATATTTAAAATAATATTTTACTTTTTCTTATTGCAAATTAGTACATAGTCAATTCAGAGAGCAATGAACACAATAGTGTAAAGCTACCACCATTAACATTTTATGTATGTTCTTCCAGGTTTTTTTGTTTTATATATAAAACAAAAATGACCTCAAAATATCAACCTATCTTATAGTATATACTTTCCTGGGTATTTCCCCCCTTCATTATCTGCTGGTTTAATGATGCTTGTTAATAGTGATGCCTTGATTATTTAGCAGAGGTCTCCAAAATAGGATGTTTCCTCCTAGGGCATATGCAAGGCAATCTCTCCGGGAGCAGGAAGAAAATTTTAGAATTTCTGTTTATATTTTTACCTCTTCTTTTTAAAGTTTTTCTTTGTTTCTGTGTGTGTGATCAGTTCATAACATGTAAAAATATATCTGGAGGTGGGCAGTGCAGAGCTGGGATGGTGGCTCTGAAGAATCCCTTCAGAAGCTGACTCTATTTCCAGCTTTCTCCCTTTCCACTGTAAATCCAGACCTTCCTTCTCAGGCTTGTGGTTTCATCTTTGCAAGATCGCTACTGTATACCTGAGCTTTATATCTATATTCCAGATAGGAATAATGGGAAAGAATAAAGGGCAAAGGATTTTCTCCCAGCAAATCCAGTGTGGATTTGCTTCTCATTCTAGAAAGGATGTTTCCCTTCTCATTGGTCAAAACAAGGGAAGTTAGGAAATTGAAAAGTTTAGCTTTTCAGCCTCTGTGGCAAAGGACGTCAATGACATAGGGAACTGGCAATTGTTTGGGGGTAGGCAATCCATAGGGTCTGCCACGGTTCTCTCCTCAGAAGAGTGCACACACGTGTGCAGGTCACAGTTTTGCCAGGTAATTTCAGGGGGGTTCTTTCCTAAGTGGGGGTGGAATGGGAGTCGCTCTACAGGGCTTAAGTGAGAGACACTGCACGAATGGATGCTCTGCTCATCCCAAAGCCAGGGGGCGCTGGAGAAGCAACAGGGGAAGGAGATGGAAGACACAACAGAAAGTGTAAATGTGTGTATGAGTGGGGGTGGCAGATACAGAAAGCAGAGGGGCTCTGCAGACTATAAGTACCAGATATCGTAATTAAAAGTAAAAGAAGAAATACAATGGCAAATAAAAAAAGGATAAAGCAATGCTACAATGGGAAAGATAGTCATTTAGATGTCTAAAGCTTAAGGGAGTGTGCTACCCTGCAGGAGCGGAAGTCAGCTCTCCAGTGAGGGATGGAGGTAATGAAGATGGTGGTGGTGGGGGGGGGCGGTGGGTATGGCACCCTTTCATGAAAGTTTGGGCCGAGTCCTATTAATTTTGGTAGAGTCACAGGACATTCATCAGGAATTCAAAGGGTTCAGTGACTTGGAGATTTGAAATCTGATACAGAACAATTCAGCAAGATAAGCTCATTTCTGTAGAATGCTGCAATATGGTGTTGCATTAGGTGTTGTAAATAATTTCCAGTGGAGTTTATGATGGCAACTTGCAGTTAGTTCCCTACAGATTTATAGGAACTGATCATAATGTTTGGGAATATATGAGTTGCTTAGATAATATAGTATACACACAAGCACGAAAATAATTAGCACTATCCTTGAAACCATCCTACAAGATCCATTACAAACTTCCCACAGTTAGAAAAATCACAGCTATCCCTCATTTTCTTAGGTTCATTAAAAAATGTAGAAACAAAAGGATTTTAAGGACTACACAAGTATTTGAGCCACGTGTATTTTCCCCTAGGTGACTTGGTAATATCAGAGGAGGATATCATGTTGGAAAATAAGTTTTTATTTATTTATCTTTAGAGGGGAAGGAAAGGAGAGAGGGAGAGAAATATCAATGTATGGTTGCTTCCTGTCCTGTGCATTCCCTGCTGGCAACTGGTCTGCAACCCAGGAACGTGCCCTGACTGGGAATCAAACCATGATCTCTTGGTTCACAGGCCTGCGTTTAATCCACTAAGCTACACCATCCAGGGTGGAAAATAAGTTAAAAAAAAAGATCATGAAGTTGGAAAAGAATTCACTAATTTTTCCAGGGGAAGAAATAACTGGTTTCTGGACACAGTCTATATCCTGAACAGTGTCCTAGAAATGCTGCAATTTCTGTAAAGCACTCCAACTGTCACACAGCAAGGTTTGGTGCTTCCAAGTGCCCAACGACGTCAGCAACTTAAACCACTTTAAGATTTTTAGCTGTATCTAAACTTGAAGCCCAACTACAGTAAAACTTTGCAATTTTGGGTGCAGATCCCCATCAGACCACCTAGGCTGGGATCCCGGCTCCATCATTCATCAGTTATGTGCCTCAGGCCTGAGTTACCTCACATCTCTGCCTTCATTTTCTCATCCATAAAATGGGGATGAGCACTTAGCACTTCATAGGATGGTTTTGAGGATTTAGTGAGATAATCTATGTAAAAATCACCACAGGGTATGACAGAATAAACATTCCAAACATCCAGAAACGCATGGATGGATAAGCAACATTTGTTTTCTGATTAGTTCCACATTTTCAAAAATGTTCATATCAGTACTATAAATTTACCCAAGGATAAGGAATCTAATTTATTGTTAGCTCACTCTGAAAAAAAAGCATTAGTTCCTAAAAAGGTGTTTATCATTTTTTGTAGGCATCAAAAAGATGTAATTTTAAAGACTGATGAGCATTCTGGGTTTGAATTCTGACTTATTGCCTTCAAGACTTTGAAAAGTACTTAAGCACTTTGGGCCCCCGCACCTTATTTATAATCTGGGGGTTCTGTGGAGTGAAATGGGTTAATAGCTACAAATTGCTCACAGCAGTGCCGGGCACACGGGAGGTGCTCAAGGCTGCCGTTGTAGCTGACTCAAACTGTTAACTAAGCATTTTTCAGAAAAGAAAATGGAGTTAAGAGGTAATACCATAAACCAGATTTCTTCATCTTGTAAATAATATATGGGATATGCAGACCCATAATATTCAAGACAAAATTTTGATGGATGCCTATTTCAGGATTTTTTCCATAGCCCAACATTAAAAACAAAGTAACAGTCTATTCAGATAGAGATGGCAGGCACATGGTGTACCCACCCGACACCTCGACGTGAGCTATCGTGGCACCTACTGAGTTCATATAAATGGGCTCCAGATTTTTCTCAACACCACACCCTCCATAACCATTGTCAATTTGTTTGGGTCATGTGAAATCAAACATTTCCCATCCTTGCTCCAATATCATGTCTTCAGAAGTGTTATTTTTCCTGAAGGAGGAAGAATTTGTGTTTTCAAGAAAACCCCTTCCGCTGACATTCTGATCAAACTCTTAAATGAGACAGAATCCTCTCTCAGACCCTTGAATAACCAGGGTAGTTACATAATCAGGGTGAGTTATGAGAGCAGGAAAAGTTGGCTGGCAATACCCATGATCTATTGTTTGTGCTGCTTTGGAAGATGCTGTGAAGACAAATCACATTGGCAGTTACAATTAAAAACGAGAGAGAGATTTGCTAGGGTCTGAGGACATCATTTGGAATGTGGCTACTTTTGTCATTGAATCTAAATAATTTTCTGGAAAGTCAGCCAGGAAACACTGTCTAGTATATGATACAGCTGAGCATCTTTCATTTTATGTTAAGTGAAAGATGAAAATGACTCAATGTAAAGATGTTTCCTTGACGTTGATTGCTGTATTAGACTTCTAGGGTGGCCATAACAAAATACCACAGACTATGAAGAGATGCTCAATGAGATATCACTTTGCATGTACTAAACTATCAAAATTAGGATAATGCCAAGTGTTGGCAGAGATGTGGGACCATGGGAATGCTCATATACTGTTGATGAGGATGTAAACTTGTGCAGAAATTCTGCAGAGGACTCTGATGGTAATAGCAAATTAGGTCTATGTATATGCTTCCTGACCCAGCAAATCTACTCCTGGGTACACAACCAGAAGGAATTTTAAAAGTTTACAAGAGTCCTATTAGAGTAAGGTGACAAGCATCACAACTTGCTTTTGACAATTATAGTGTACATCTGCTGTCCTGGTGGAATTTTTAATAGTTCCCTTTTCATTCTCAAAAGCATTCCCTTGCCCTGGCTAGGTGGCTCAGTTGGTTGGAGAGCCGTCCCATACACCAGAAGATTTCCGGTTTGATCCCCAGTTGGGGCACATGCAGAAGGCAACTGATCAATGTTTCTTACATCTCTTTCCCTTTCACTCTCCCCCTCTCTCCCTCCCTCTCTTACTTCCTTCCTCTCTCCTTCCTTCCCTCTCTCCCTTTCTTTCTCTCTAGAATCAATAAACACATCCTGTGGTGAGAATAAAAAAAAGTTAAAAACATTAGTTTGTTAAAAAAGTGTTCACTCTGTGTATAAGAACTATCTTCACAGCATATCTGTGGTGGTGGGCCGGGAGGGGGAGGCAGTTTGCAGACTGGAGCAGCAAAATGGTTGAGTTCATGCTATGCAGCAGAGAGAAGTAACAGACTAGAGGTACCCATAGCAAAATATACAGGTCTTTAAAACATAGTGCTAAATGAAAAAAGAAAACAGCTTGAAGTTTATAACAATAAAATATGCATACCATTAACATCTATACATATAAAACTTTATGTTTTATAAGAACACATACTAACACAAGGGCACACATCTAATCACATTGAAATGGTTGCATTAGGACAGGTGAGGAAGAGCGGTGTGAAATAAAAGAGAAAAAATAAATAAAATGAGAGGCATCTTCTTAGACCAAAGATGATAATGGACTACTGAGAGAGATGATTAACTCAGTCCACTGTATTAGAAATCAAAAAGGAAGGATTCCATCAAAATAGATTAAATTGAAGAATTTTTTAAAGCATTCAAAAAAATTAAACTATAGCTTTCTTGAGAGATTTGTTTGCTTATTTATTTTCTGAGGTTCTAAAAGGCATTTAAGTCTGCTTAAATAATTTAAATAGGACTAAATACACATGAAAATAATTGAATGAGGAAGCAGAACAGAGAGTATGTAGAATTAGGAAAGATAAGGCCAAGTCAGGTGTGAGATTAATATCTAAAGTTTACAACAAAAAAGTTCTGTAGATTTTCCAGAGATGGGTCTCAGATTTGGCACTACAGAAGATGCCCTCACATACGTGATCAACAGTATCTGTAGTAACAGCCACCGCAAAACCACTCCAAGTCCTAAGAAGCAGCCCAACTATTTCCCATTCTGAGATCAGAGAGAAATTTCTCCCCTGGGCTCTCATAAGGAGGGCACTGTGTAATGGAATAGCGACCTAGAAAACTAATTTCTACAGGAAAGCTCATTCCAAAGCCATGTTGAATAGCTCAAGGCTAATTTATTGTAACAGGGTTTGATCTCCTCGAATTTCTGCACAATAACTAGGCTTCGGTTCTGGAACAGTTCAGGAAGTGTTCCTGGGTATGCAGTAACCCTGTGGCCCACAGATGTTTGGGTTCTTCCACTTGATTCTGAACCACAGGGCCAGAAATTCCTGGTCATGAGAGTAAGGAGAGAAAAAATGAAAGGACTCTCCTTCCAGATTCTAGAAGTGCCTTTGCCTCCTACCCCCTGAGGAGGAGGTGGGAGATAATGTTTTTTCTCTCTTTCTTCCTGAAACACCTTTAGCAGCTATTAAGTTTTTATCGACTAAAAACCAAACATAGCAATTATTGTAGAGACTACAGAAAGTATATCTGTCATGTGGAGACAGGTGTCACCATAAGAGTGAAACCAGCAAGAAAGCAGTGCACACTGGAAGACCTGACAGGCACCTACAGGAAAACCCCCTGTGAGAGCTAATCTGCCGATGGACATTCAGGGGTGTGGGGGTGAGAGGGCAGGAGAGGGTAAGAGACAATCTGGTGTTTTGGATCATCCTGGATTTGGAGCAAGTATAGTTCATCAAGTTTGTTTGAAGACTGGTTGGAATAACCCCTGAGCGCTGTCCAGTTATATTTGATATTGTATTTATCAGGTGGCTTCTGCTTACTAATTCAGTTTCCAAGAGTCTAAGAAAGGGAGGTGTGGAGGATTGATGCCAGAATAGCTGTAATTATTTCCTTTCCTGTATCCTGTATATGACTTTGTAACTCATCCCATCAATAGCTGGAGACTAGTTCTTAACTCTTTGCACGTGGACTGGCTTTGTTACTTGTTTTGGCCAGTAGACCGTGGAAGGACTGATGGTGTGCCAGTTCCAAGCGTCGGTCTCAAGAGGACTTGAATATCCCCTTCTCTCTTTCTGAACCTTGCACAGCCACTATAGAAACACACCCAGGCCAACTTGCTCAGTGATGAGAAACCAGGCCCATTTACTTAACACTGTTTTGGCCGATTGCCTGACAATCCTAGACGTGTGTGTGAGGCCATCTTAGACCAGCCACCTGTGGCTCAACCACCAGCGGCTCAACCACCAGCTGACCACAAGTGCCTGAGTGGGCCCAGGAGAGATCAGCTGAGCCTGGCCCAGGTCAGCAGAAATGCTCCACCGACCTTAGATGTGTGAGCAAAGCGAAATGCTTATTGCTTTAATTTTCTAAGTTTTGGTGTGGTTGTAACATAGCAGTGGCTGATTGATACAGGAGGGTCTCTGATGTTAGTATTATAACTGACAGAAAATTTTGTTCATCATTATAAGTTTTTAAAATTACAAACAAAAATATTATAAAAGAAAAAACACACAGACTTTGACATTCTGGTTTGTGCTTTAGGATCTTATAAAGCAATGATCATGGAAGTCCTCAAGCTTCGAATACGTGGACAGAACTGAGTTTCTGGACTTGTGTGTAAGGGAGGATCAGACCCTAGACCTTCAGAGCACTCCCTCCTGGTGTTCTCAGCACAAGTGTGAGGAGACAGCCATATTTTTTTAGTAAATAAAATCTCTGAAATGTAAGTCCCCATTTCCTCATCTCTTCCTAGCTTACAGGATAGGGAATTGTTTTCACTTAGAGTAACTTTAATTACTCCTAAGTTCTTTGCATCTGCTACTGTGAATTCTCTAGCAGTTCCTTCTCAGAGCGGTGTTTTCCACTCTGTTGGTTTATGTCTCATCACCTTCCTCGGGGAAATGAGGGGGGAATGTGGACAAAAGTACCTGTCACAAGTGAAGCTGGAAGATACCAACTTTTAATTGGGTTCTACAGTGGTTTCTGTGACCCATTCTGACCCCCTGACATTTTCTTTTCTTTGGGTTTTGTCCTCAGTTTTATTGTAAGGAATTTGGTTGGGCAGAATGTTTGCAGCGAGAGAAGAGGCGTAGCGAGACCTGGCCCCTGTCTCCGGTGAGTCACCAGTGTCTGTTACTCGGTGGCCGAGTCTCATTATTGTCACTGCTGCTGGGCTGGCACATCTGTTGAAAGCAGGGATGGAGGTCTCTGGGATTCACTAATGACTCCTGGGGAGATGCAGGAGGAGAGTTGCTGTCTTGGGAGCGGCCATTGTGAAAACCTGCCTGTCTGTGTCTTGTACAAAGTTAAAGATTTCTTTCCTTTCAGACTGCTAAAGGGGGCGGGACCAGAAGTCTTAGGGTACCCACACAGGAAAGACACTGAGCTTTGCCGAGACTTCAGTTCTCATCTAATGAGTGAGAATGGTGTTAAATTTATCATGAGGATTGATAAATAATTTAAACGTGTAATTCCTAGCATGCCTGGAGCACAAACACGCTTGATAAATGCAGTTTTTTCCCTCTCTTTTTACCTTTTCTGACTTTTAGTTATATTGTTGTTTGCTTGCTTGCTTGTGTATGTATCTCTTACTCTGTAGAATGAAGGATGGGTTTTTGGAAAGCAAGAATACATATCTACCAAAATCTTTAAACTGCTTGTACTTTTTACCTATAATTCCACTTGTATAAATTTCTACTGAAACAAAAATCCAATTTTAAAACATAGGAAGATGTAGTCATAAAAAGATCTGTTGTCACTTCAAAAACTAAGTTTTTCCTTGTCATTTGCCTTAAAAACACACACACAGCACTTTTATCACCCTTATTTTTATTTCTTTATCTTTTGTGCTATTTGCTTCTTACTCTCATTATTGTTTCCATGCAGTTAGTAAATTTGCATCCCTTCCCAAAATTATTAAAAAATAGACAGGTATTAATTGCCCATGAGCTCCACATGAATCACTTACTTCAAAGAAAGATTGTCAAACAGGCTTATTTCTTTAGTTTAGGCAGCCAGTTTCCATGGGAAGCAAAACTGAATTATAACCCATCTTACATGTGTATGCAGCTATCAGGAGATGTTTCATAATAATAACTATGCCAACCCTTCATAATATTTGGAAGAAAATGGTCAAAGAATACACTAAGAAAACAGTCAAAGAAAATATTCAAAGGGGAGAAAGAGAACTTGACTGGATTGATCTGTTGCTACATCCACATCCCAGTCCCCAAGTTGCCTTTACAAAAACCCAGCCAGTAAGCATTTTAATCTCCCATTTCCTGAATAGGCAACTGAAGTCCCGAGATTTCAAATGCCTTACCTACAGACCAAGAATTTGAACAAAGGGCTGCTTTACTTTAATATCCATGTTCTTGCTCCTATTCCCAGCTGCCTCCAAGGCAGGGATTGCTACCTGTGGTTACACATTGGAATCATTTGGGAAGCTTTAAAAAAATGGCAACGCCCAACATAACACTGAAAAAGAACCAAGTTGGAGGAGTCACAGTACCCAATTTCAAGACTTATTATAAAGCTTCAGTAATCAAGACTGTTCATTGGTGAAAATATAGACAGGCAGATCAATGAAACAGGATAGAGAGCCCAGAAGTAGACCCACCCCCCCCACAAAAAGTCAGCTGACCTTTGACAAAGGAGCAAAGCCTATTCCATAAAAAAAGAATAAGCATTTTAACAAATGATGCTGAAACAATTAGAGGTCCATCTGTAAGATAAAAATCAAACCTAGACCAAGACCTTACACTTCTATAATAATGAGCTAAAAATAGATCACAGAACTAAATATAATATACAACACTATAAATCTGTTAGAATAAAACAGTGGAGAAAAGCTATGAAACCTTGGGTTTGACAAAAGTTTTTAGATATATGAGCCAAAGCATGATTTTGTAAGAAAATGATAAGTTGAACTTTATCTAAATTAAAAACTTCTGTGAAGGATACTGTTAAGAGAATCGAAGGACAAGATACAGATCGCACATACTTCACTGTATTTGAAAAGTAGTTTGCCATGGAGGTACAGGTTAACAAATCCGACACCACTCTCCCTGCGTACCAGAATTTAACAAGTAAATGGATGGACAATGGTGGGAGCCAATCTCTCCCTATTGGAGTGGGAGGTTACAGATAAGCAAGCAGAAGAGGCTGGAATCATTGATCTGGTAGTTGAATTGGAGTTAGAGAAACCCATATGGATTAGCGTTAGCCTAGTATAGATACTGATAGTCCCATACAGAAATACTTATAGATATGTATATGAAGGGACCCCCCAAATGGAATTTATTTATAAAAAAATTGTGTGTTCTTACATGTTTAAACTTCAGTCACTCTCCATTTGATGCAATACATCTGTCAAGACATTTTTTTCCTCTGCTCAAAATAGTTTTTGAACTTGTCAGTTCTGATGCCTTTTAATGCTTCTGTCATTTTTTGTTTCACCTCTTCCATATCAGCAAAATGTTTTCTTTTGAGGACTTTTTGTCATCTGGGAAACACAAAAAGGTGCTAGGGGCAAGGTCGGGTGAATGGGGGGGAGTGGGACAGAGAGGTCATGCTGTTTTTGGTCAAAAACCACTGAGCACTCAGCACAGTGTGGGCAGGTGCACTTGCAAATCATCCATCATGAAATGGGCAAATGCATTGAAAGAGTCTTCAAAAAAATTCACCGAAGCTGAATGCAGCCTCTCACAACAATACCAGCTGGTACACAGATACAGATGGGTTTCTAGAATACTCACCTAATGGAGGAAGCCTGCACTATAAGGGGCCCACCCTCCAGAAGATAATTCCAGGTTTTGGGGTGTCCCCCCATTTATGTATACATGGGTTAATCCTTACATACACATATTTCCTTGTTCTGTCAACTGAGAGGGCCTGGGAGCTATGATAGCCCTGTGGCAATGAGCACAACCAGCACCAGATCTTGGTTTCTAATACCGTTCTCCAACAAAAGGAACCAGAGTTAAGATAAATGGTTGCCTCTGGGACTAACTAGGGTAGCAAATATGAAAAATAAGTGCAGAGCAGCTTATGTGCCAAAAAGTAAGAAGGTACTTGTAACAACAGCAATGCAGTGAGGTGGTGTGTCAGTGGGACACAGGGCCACCTGCGAGAGCTTCCAATGCCCAAAGCTGGTATACCTGAGCCACAAAATAAAATAGTATTGGAATGAAACCCAAAGTAGGAAATAAATAAATAAGTCCATATGGGTATGAATAAATTATTGAATATATAAATAAGTGGAGGAAAACAGACATTTCTTACACCAAAGAAGTCTAAAAGTTTTATGTAGATACTATGTCCTTAGGGAAGTGGAATATAACCCAAGGAAGTGGGTGGAACAGAGTGGCTTCCTTAAAAAAGAGTGCAGAATGAAAAGGGGGAGGAAAGAGTAACTTTGTACTGGAGAAACCTGACAAATACTTTAGCCAAATGGTTAAGATCAACATCAATAGGTAAGTCATGTTGATATATGTACCCCTGATTTGATGTAATCAGAATGGCTTTATCTCTGTGGGCTTCCTCCCAAAAACACATAACCCCAGTCTAATCATAGGGAAAACATCAGACAAATCCCAGTTGAGGGACATTCTACAAAGTACCTGACCAGCACTCCTCAAAGCTGCCAAAGTCGTTAGGAATAGTGAACGTCTGTGATACTGTTATAGCCAAGAGGAACCTAAGGAGCCATGGTGACTGCATGTAATTGGGATCCTGATATACAAAAAGGAAATTAGGGGAAAACCAAGGAGATATGAAAAAACATGGGCTTCAGTTAATAACATATCAATATTGCTCATTACTTGTGTTAAATGTAGCATGCTGATACAAGATGTCAATAATAGGGAAAACTGGGCATGCAGTATATGGGAAATCTCTGTTAAACTTGCAATTTTTACATACACTTAAAACTGTTCTAAAATTACGTTAAATAATTTGCAATGCCTGGATACTACTCTAGATTCTGGTTTAATTTGTTTGCTGTGTGGCCTGACTCTCAGGACTTCAAAAAGCTAGCCAGGTGGTTCTAATGTCTGGCAAAACACTGCTCTAAGGGAAGGGATGGCTTTTGCAAATACACTGCTTTGTCTTCCTACTCCTTTATTTGTTTGATTATAATAAATGCTCTGACGTTGCCCGTGGTGAAATCGGGACTTCCTGATCTTGGTTGTTTGAAAACAACAGCTCTTTAAATGTACAGCCAGTAATACGGGGTTTAGAGAGTGACAGTTCCCCATTAAATAAGAGATCATGTCCAAGAAGCTTAAGTACCATAAACATTTTAGGTGAACAGACAATGAAGGGCAGACCATGCTAAATGTATCTTTGGTTTAAATCTGCATGCAGTGGGAATGCCTTTAATTTCTGTGTGCAGTGCTAGGCCATGTGTACATGGAGTAAATCATCCCCGAACTTTTAGGTGCAATGGTTTGGCTGTAATTAGTAGGCTTGTTCTGCAGGCTTTGATTGTGACAAATGAGATAAAAGCATCACCTGCTGGCAAATGTAGCTTAAAGGTTCAGGAACTGTGAACTGAACTGAGCCATCTAGTTTTCTCCTACAGCAAAACTGGCAGCAGGAGTTCCTGGGGTTTGTACCTGGTGCTGGAGGTGACTGGCTCCTTCTGACCCCAGCACCCGGACGGTGAAGAGACGGAGATGGAGGCCGAGGCCAAGAGGCTATGGAGCTGTGCTTCTTCATGCATGGACGGCTGTGGTACGTAATTTGGAAATGATAAGGCTATATTTTCAGACTTACACTGTTTGCTAAAAATCCTAACAGGGCAGGAAATTGTTTCATGCACATTAAGGTATAAAAAAGATTTATTTCCCCATGAGTTTGCTTCCTCAGAAGTAGTTATTAGCAGGAATTTCTATTTTTGAAAACCTACAAGAACATTAATCAACCAGAAAATTTGTTGGTTGAGTCTTACATTTTGCTAGACACTGAGGGGGATATTTTAAAAGTTAAAATATAATAGTGTCCTTTTATTTATTCACCTAAGCAATGCTTAATTGAGTATATATTGCATACCAGGGATCTGCTAGGTACTAGATATTTAAAAACAATAACAACAACACTAAGATAGTCTCTTAAGTACCCCATAGTCCAAGAACTTATTGTCTAGATCAGTAGTTTTCAACCAGGGTTGATTTTCCCCCCTACAAGATACTTCACAATGTCTGGAGAAATATTTGGTTGGCACCATGGCAGTGGGGGAGTTCTGGAATGCTGCTAGCATCTGTTCTAAGCCAAGTGTATATTGTTGATGAGTAGAGGCCAGGGATGCTACTAAACCTTCTCTGGTACACAGGACAGCCCTCCACAACACAGAATCACAGGGCCCAAAGTATCAGAATGCTGAGGGTGAGACACCCACAGAACCACTGGGCCCTTGGGTAAAAAGAGAGCACACCCTTCGGGTGTGACTTAATGAGGCAAGTGTTAAGCTACTTCCTACCCTCCCTATATCTGGTGGGGTTGAATAGGGAGGGTCTCTAGCTGAGGGTCCTACTGAGGTGGAGTGTGGTGGCACTGTCAGAGGAAGGTCAGCACTTCTAACCATAACATCCGAGGCCAGAGGGCCTATTAAATCAGGCTGCTCCAGAGAGATCACCTGAGCCCTCCCTTTCCTGAGAGCAGCCAAGTGTGTGCAGCCAACCCCCAAAACCCACAGTCCTTCGAATAATATTACTAAAAGCCAATGACATTCTTACAATAGAAACATGGCATTTGCACTGAAGTTGAAACTACTATAAACATCTTGTATCATGTTACTTATATTTATGTATTAACTGTAAGTTTAAGTGTAAAAAGACGCTTCACATCCATGCTGTGCAAGGTGGCTGCTAGCCACCTGTGGCTCTTTAAATTAGAAGGTGTGATCCTTAGTCACACCATCACATTTAAAGGGCTCACTAGCCACATTGCCAACTGGCTACCACACTGGATAGTGTAGAATTAGAACATTTCTATTCTCACAGCTCCAGTGGATAGCACTCTCTCTTGCTAGCCATTCTAAGGAGCCTCACCAGTATGCTGTTATTGCTGTTAAAAACAAACAAACAAACCTGTTTCCTAGCAGCTGAGACACCAGGGCAAATACTTCGCATTATCTCATTATCATTGTCTGTTAAAAAGACACAGACATGTTCTGCTGGGCGGGGGGGGGGGGGACCATCTTTTGTCAGACATGGAATTTTGTGAAGGGTAATGGATGTTGGGTAATGTATCAGATGATTGAAATTGATTTTCCAGAAGGTGTAACAATGTAAAATTCAAGTAGATAACCCCTATAAGGCAATTGATTTTCCAGAAGGTGTAACAATGTAAAATTCAAGTAGATAACCCCTATAAGGCATTTCTGATCTAAGTCAAATGTGTATTGTTAAATATTAATTCCATTAAGGTTTGTCAGCAGGGAATTAAGATATGTGACCTAAATACATTTCTTTCTAGTAATTGAGTGTAAGAGATAAGTAGCATTTGGTGTATCTCAGCTGAGGAAGGGGTGGGATGGAAGGAGGTGGGAGGGGCAGAATGGCCTGGGGGTGCTCTTGCAAAATGCGTAGGTTGCCCCACATAATGTTTGTCAGAATTGAGGGATGAGTGGGGAAGGTCTTACACATGTATATTTTGAAAAACTTCCCCATGTAATTCCATCATAGCCAATCCAGGTGACTATTGTTTAGAGATATGAAAAGGAAAATTAACATGCCTCTTTTCCATTGTTTGATGGGAGAGGGGGTTAGGCTTAAAAAAGACACCCGAGCCCCACCTCCAGCTATGATTCCCTACATCTCCAGCCCGCCCACACACCTGCTCAGTTCTCTCTCACTGCCTCTTGCAAATGACCCACTGGTTGGTCTCAGCTACTTTTCCCCCTAGGTCATTGAGAATGATCCACTGGGTTTAGAACAACTGCCTCAGGCATTCCCCCCCCCCCCATATCAGGTGTCTCTAGCAAACATTCGCAAGGGGTCACAGCCCATACTTGGGTGCAGTTTCTGATAAGTGCCTGCAACAATGATGCTGTGTGCTCTGATCAAAGGATGTGTCACATGCATAGAGGATGCACGGGCCAAACAGGACATCAGCTGAGGAAATTCAGGAGCCTCATATATGTTTTTTGCTCAGGTTGAAGAGTATCCCACTTCTCCAGAATGGTGCACCAAGGGTGTGTGAGCAGGGTAAAAGGACCTTAAGACCAAAAGGACCTTAAGAAGCCCTTGGATAACTGTTTCAGGAGAGAGTTCAGAGTTTGGCCACAGGGTGTAGCTCTTTTTTTTTTTAATTTTAGAAAGCTGTTACTGTAGAGAAGCCTAAGAGTCCATCAGATTGACAGCTAGCTCTGCCAATGGACAGAAAACTTCAACACTCTTCCCCCCGCCCCAACCCTCCTTTAAACCATAACTTTATGTCGTATTTTCAAGGCACTCTAGCCCTGAATGGACCTGCTTGTTTTTCACATTTGTTTTTTCTGTTAGTGGATTTAGAAAAACTTTACTATATTTTGTATCTTCTCCATCCTTGGTTTCAAATTTTCTCCTTAGAAATTTAGTTTGCCCTATGCTGTGTAAAATGCTAGTTACTTGGGACTTTAAAAGCATAAGGTGGGACTCATATCATTGGGGAACTACCCAGAACATAAAGTCCTTTTGGTGGCACACTGTACAGTGTATTAGGTAAGCAAAAGTAGCCTACCACCCCCAGCAAATGCCCAGCCCTAGCTTCCTACAGCTATCTAGAGCTGCAGAATCAGTTGGTTGTAAAGGTGACAAAAAAAGGATGAAACTATGAGTAGACTAAAACAGATTCTAAATTAATAGTTTAAATTCTGTCTCTAAAAAATCTTTGTGACTGTCTCTCCTGTGAGTCTCCCCGGGCTTGGGATGGCAGAGGTGTGAAGCGTCCTATGATTATGAAAACCAGTTAGGGTTTGTCTTCTCTAGATTACCCAGCTAGAGGGGAAGGAGGATCTTAAAGCCATGAATAGTTTTTGGCTTAAAAAGTCCACTAATATTTCAAAAGGAAGAAGGAAACAGGGAGAAAGAACTCTGGAGTGGCCCACTGGAGCCTGCATCATTCATTAGCAAATACTAAATGCCAGTTATGTGCCAGAAACTGTGGCACAATGTGCTGGTGTGGCATGATAAAAAAATTATGTAGGGATGCTTGTGGTATATACCTGTATAGTTTTTGTCCCACTCCCTGGCACAGGGCTCCTAAAATCCTTGGAACTTCCAGAGTCATAGGAATGTCCCTTGTATTCTAATGACGTTACTATATTATAGATGGGGTTCTTGGACAGCTGCAGGATGTGGGGCTGGTCACCAGAGGAACCAACCAAGTGATTAGAGAATTAGAACTTACAACCCCACTTCCAACTTCTGGGGAGAAGCAAGGGCCTAGGACATGAAGAATGAATCATACTACATAATGGGGTTTTCATAAAACTGACACAGCGAGGCTGAGGGAGCGTCCAGGTTGGTGCACACGCTCACGTGCTGGGAGGGCCGCGGTCACAGAGGGCGTGGGAGCCCTGTCCTCCCTGTCCCCATGCCTTGCTCTAGGCATCTCCTTCATTTGGCTCTTTGAGTTGTATCCTTTGTAATAAAACTATTAGAAAGTAGAGAGCTTTCTGAGTTCTAGTCACTGTAGCAAATAATTGAACCTGAGTGGGAGTTACAGGAATCTCCAGATTTGTAGTCAGCTCAGCAGAAGACCGAGTCCCCAGGAGACCCCATTTGTGGCCGGTGTCTAAAGTGAGACCAAGCCCTTAATGTGTGGGGTCTGTGCTAACTCTGGGTAGTTAATGTGGCATTCAGTTGAATTATCAGACACCCAGTTTGGTGTCAGAGAATTGGAAAGTTGCTTGGTGTTGGAATGATGTGTCTGGGCATAAAATGGTGTATAACAGCAAGGATGTTTCTGCTCTTATAATGTTTATAAATATCTCAGTGAGTTATTGGGTTATTTGGCACTGTGTTGTATGTCATCCAATTGTCCCTCTAGAGCTACCCACTTTGGTTTTAGAGGCTGGCCCTGATGGACCACATCCATGGGCACACTGCTCTCTTTCTCTGGTTGGGTCTGACCAGTGGGAGCTCTGGCAGGAAACTGAAGGGAGGGAGGTGAATAAGATCAGGGTATTTATTCCCCTCCCTCCATCATCATGGGAAAACACTGGGTAATGTCTCTAGGTGGAATACCACTAGGCCTTTCAAGGCAGTCTTCTCTACATGGCTTTCTCCTTCCTTTCTGCTCACCACTCTTCCTCCTTGTGCCAAAGGGTGGCAACAAGTTTGCGGGCTTGATCTCAGGTCAGCATGTGTACAAGAATCAACCAATGAATACATAAATAAATAAGCGGACCGACAAACTGATGTTTTTGGCGCTGGCCAGGTAGCTCAGTTGGTTAGAGACTGTCCTGATATGTCCACGGTGGCAGCGGTACTTCAGCTCCTAACCATGGATTATTGCCCACAGTCCCTGTGGTTTTATTACACCCTGAGTATACTTTTGTAAAACGTTCCCTAGTAAATAAACCTTCTTTGCATTATCCTAGTTTGTGTGTTCCATCTTTCTGGGACCCTGCCTAACACAAGCACTGTGCATTTAAATGTTGGATTGATACGTACCAAGTATGTTGATCTCTGTTTTTATATAGTTGATGTAAAGCTAGCCATTTAGCTGCTTATGAAGGTCACCCTATCACTGCTTCTCAGCAATGATAAAATTATGCAATAGAATAGAATACTTATCTTTGCATTTCTTTTGGCAGGAGAGTATACATTCAGTGAGATAAAGAGAAGGGGCTAGAACATTGGTTCCGCTTTATAGCATTTAGAATTGCAATTTCAGTTGCCAAAATGCTCATTACCCATTATGATTCTGGCATTAATACTATATTCCAGGCTTTGAAGATGCATTAATAGCCTGGGATTTGAACCAAGATGATACAAGCTGAGACAAGGTTGATAAATGTTGCAAAAAGTCATGGTTATTAACCATTTTATTGGTGAGATGGAAAAGGATAGTAGCACTCAGAAGTTCAATAGCTGTGCCTGAAACACATTTCCTTTCACAATAAACATTTAAGTGAGAGAGAGAGAGAGAGAGAGAGAGAGAGAGAGAGAGAAAGAGAAACCCCAGAAATAGGTTGAGAAGAGAGCACAAAATGTGTGTTTTTATTTACTTTACAGAGGCTCTGCTAGGAACCCTGCCATGAAATGTACATTTGTTGTTGATCTTTTCAACTGCTGAGCCCACCCCAGCACCTACCTTAGAATCTATGATAAGCCAATTTTTCCAAATGATGAATTTCTTGTAACAAGATATAAATTTATATGGTTGTGACCTTTCCTAGGAGTTACTTTGAACCTCCTTTCTTTTTTTTTTTTGAGCCTCCTTATTTTCCTTCCCAAAGTCATTACTGAAATATAAATTAGGATGGCCAGACAGGACTATCAAAGATGGCTTCTAATTCATTGATCTGTAGATAAGAGGAAAGCTTTTCTCAGAAGATGGTGCATGTGTACGTCTCAGGAGAATTGGTGAGAGGCTACCTTCATCCTCGATCATTAGCCTTTAGACATAAAAGCAATTTCAAAGGTCATTTCTCTCTTCATGATACGGATGAGGAAATGGACCTAAAGATACTGGAACACTTATCCAAGAACACAACTTTTTTGTCAGGCTGCTGTAACAAAGTACCACAGACTGAGTGGCTTAAACAACAGGAATTTATTGTCTCCCTGTTTGGGAGGCTAGAAGTTCAAAGTCAAGATATTGGCAGGGTTTGGTTCCTTCTGAGGACTGTGAAGGAAGAATCTGTTCTAGGCCTTGGCTTGTAAATGGCTGTCTTCTCCCTGTGTCTATTCAATATATCATCTTCTCTCTATGTGTGTCTCTGTCCAAATGTTCTCTTCTTTGAGTACACCTGCCACATTGGATTTGGGCCCACCCTAATGACCTCATTTTAACTTGATTACCTTCTTAAAGACCCTATCTCCAAATGAAGTCAGGTAATAAGAAACTGAGGGTTGGAATTGCAAAATATGAATTTTGGGGAGGACACGATTCAACTCATAACAACAGCTGTCTAAACACTGATTAGAATCTTGATCTTCTGATTCCCTTGTTAGTTTTCTTTTCTATTACACCATGTGGCTTTTAATATTCTTATTTCTATTACTACAGAGAGGACTATTTCCTTTTTCACAGAGGTAGGATATAGCGGTTTTCTCAGAACATTTCACATGATTGATTTAGGAGAACATAAGGTCAAAGTAAGTTGAAGGGAATAAGGATCCTTAAATATTCATCTTGGGGATAAGGAGAAACATTAAAGTTTTGATTATTAAATGGCTGAAACTTCAGAGTTAGTGATGAAGTTCTCCTAGACTTACTCCATTAACTGCAGTTTTATATTATTACATTGTGATAATAAATGAGTTTTTCCAGTTATTTTTCTCTTTGACTTGGATCTCTCTCTCCCTGGAAAAAAAGGCTTCCAGGAAAGCAAGGTTTATTTCTGATGTCCCATGAATGAAGCTTTGGCAGAACTATTGCCACGCTTGACATTTAATTCTCCTAAAGTCATTTTGTCAGTGTAGGAATACTTGAAGCATAGAAAGGTTACAAAGCAGCCCACATGGTGCCAGGTATCTCAGGGGGATGTTTGTACACTGGGAGGCAGGATATTTATGTTATGCCGCACCAAGCGGTCTTTCAGAGAAGGTGAATCTAAACAAGACAAATAAGTCTTCGTGTATCATGTGACAGAGGTCACTGTGGCTTGCTCACCCTTGCATGATGAAATTGCTTTGATTAAGGTTGGAACAGGTGAAAAATGATAGGGTGTTCACCCTTCAGCAGTGACCTCATTCTCCTTATTCTCAGGTGGTCTGTCAAGCTGCTTTGGAAGGAGGGGAACCTGATGATCATAGAAGTAACACGATCTGCTCAGGACCACAAGTGTGCTCCCTCCTAGCTCGATGTGCAGGGCAACAGATGTGAACTCAGGAACCGGGCACTAAGGGATGGCCCTAACTATCTAGTGACATTCTGTAGGGGTACACATAACTTAGGACATGGCCTGCTTTACCAAGTCATAGGATGTGCCTCTTGATGCTTAAAAGAGGTAGTAATTTCCAGGATTTAACCCCCGCACCCCTCCCCGCCGGCAGTGCTTCCCAAAGCAGAGCTCTTCAATCACCAGCCTTTCAAATATTTGTGGTTAAACAAATTCAGAAAATGTCACACACTAAATCCCTCTCTTAGCTATTCATTATGCATATTGGAATCTTAAAGGCTTTGCAATGTTTTGTAATGAAGAAGTCATTGAATTTTTTAAAATCAGGTGTTTCTCTTCAAGTCATATGATTGTGGAACCATTTATTCATATGAAACATGTAAGTTGCGAGCAACACATTTTGAAAACTCCTGTCTAAAATTGGCATAAATTGAAGAGATAAACACATCAGAAAAGAATGCAGATCAAGTTCATAGCTGACAGAGTAAGAGATCTGTGGAGTTATCCCCACAGAATACTTGACTGACAACCCTTATTATCTCACAGACTATTCGCTGTGGCTACTAGCAGGGACGCAACGCTAAGCTGGACTGGCCAAGCTTTTCACTCATCAGGATCGTTTTTAGTTGTGAGATGTAGATGGCTCTGTGTGTGTGTGTCCTGAATAATCATGTGGCTTAAAAAAGAAAGAAGTACTGGGCTGATGAGCAGAAGGCATGATATATTTTTGTCCTTTGTCATAGAATTGTGATGTGACCTAACAGTTCCACTCCTTCCCTAGTTAGCATGGCTGTTATTGAACAATCCCACATTCTTCCGTCACAAGGCAGACCTTTAGTACCCAGCAAGCCTCCCTGTGTACTTGGGACCTCAGCAAATGGGACCTCAGTACTGTCTGAAGATGAAGAGGAAGAAGAGGTTGTCAGGCTGATGACATAATGTCTCAGTGTTTGGGTCACCTTGGGAGAAGCAGAGTACTACAGAAACAATCATTCTCCAGGGAGGGGTGGCTGGATTGTCTGACCCTCCACACTGCCCGTGGAGCACAGTCTGGCTGTCCATGTCAAATGTTGGTAGGTAGATGCTCTTATAACAAAGACTCTTTAGTTTCAAATAACAGAATCTATCTTGAGCTAGCTTAAGAAAAAAAAAAGGATAATATATTGTGAAGATATTTGAGCATATCATGGAATTTAGACAAGTTGCACAATCAAATCTTAAAGTTTAAAAACATGACAGCTCAGGAATCTGCTCTCGGTTTCTATAAGCCATAGCTCTAACTTTGGGTCAAATATCTATTTTAGTTCATTGAGTTATGACACATCCGTTTGTTGAGGAGAGTGTGGCATTACCTTGATCTCAAGATAAATAGATCCTGCTTTGGCTGGTGTGTCTCAGTGGATTGAGCATTGGCCTGCGAACCAAAAGGTCACTGGTTTGATTCCCAGTCAAAGCACGTGCCTGAGTTGTGGGCCAGGTCCCTAGCTGGGGGGATGCAAGAAGCAACAGATCAATGTTTCTCTCCCTCTCTTTTTCCCTCCCTTTCCCTCTCTCTAAAAATAGATAAAATCTTCTTTAAAAAGAAAGAAAAATGGGTCCATTCTTCAGGCCCAGAGAACGAACTGTGACAATCTGAAAGTGTAGTAATTTCATATCTCTTTGTCAGTAATTGGTGTAGGGGTGGCCATGCGACCCAGTACTAATGTAGGGGATGTAAATAGAAGGTGACTGGATATGGGTTCTGGGAAAACTTCTGTTTTACCAATAAAAAGAAACAGCATTTACCTGGCATGGCTCTTTCTTCTTTTGCTTTTCCTCCTTTTCTCTGGAATTAAGATGTGATGCCTGGTGGCACAGCAACCATCATGTGACCATGATATGACAAGCAGCAGTTGGCAGTTGTGTGCTAGGAACAGAGAGTGCAAAGGAGAAAGAGCCAAAATCCCTCTACCATTGAGCTGCCACACTGACACTGGATGGCATACCTCCTGATTTGTTCTTATTTGAGAAAAAATGATAACTTATTTGTTGAAATCACAGTGCACTGTGATAGGTCATTGTTGTTGTTATTTGAAACCAAATTCATTCCTAAGTGAAAAAGTTATGTAGTATAAATACAGCTGTGAGGAGTCAATCCCTATGGATCAGAGAGTGAGTGTCAGATCTTTAATGGGGCGCTGACCCAGGATGGCTCATGAAATGGGGAGATATTCAAGGTGTATATGAAAGCCACCCTGGAGCTTTGAAATCCCACCATTGCCACTACCCACCTGTCCTAAATAGAATTTATCAACCCATTAACAAATTAATTTCACTAATTTTTATTAATCCCTCATTATCTGCTAGATATTTTTCTAGGTGATGGGGATAGTTTGGAGAAGACAGAGATGTTAGCTCTCATTAAATTAACATTTTAAAGGGAAAATAGACAATAAACTGGAAAAATAAATAAACAGTCATTTCAGATAATAAGTTCCATAAAAAATACAAAATGGAGTGTTGTGATAGAGAGTTATGGGAGGGTATATGCATGGAAACTTAAGAAAATGATATTTCAGGTGTGCCAAGACCAAGAAATATGGCCCAAATGAAAGAACACAGCAAAACCTCAGAACTAAGCAAAGAGGAGATTGCCAACCTATCTGATGGAGAATTTAAAGCCTTGGTAATCAAAATGCTCACAGAACTAATTGAGCTTGGTTCAAAAATGAAAGAACAAATGAAAGATACCCAAAATGAAATAAAGCAAAATATTCAGGAACCAACAGTAACAAGAAGGAAACCAGGATTCAAAGCAACAATTTGGAACAGAAGGAAGAAATAAACATCCAACTGGATCAGAACAAAGAAATAAGAATCC
>CM052540.1:46268539-46296942 GCA_028533065.1 Trachops cirrhosus | reverse complement strand
AGTCCAGGAAGCCCAGAGAGTCCCAAAGAAGTTGGACCCAAAGAGGAACACACCAAGGCACATCACTCAAGTTACCCATGAGTAAAGACAAAGAGAAAATCCTAAAAGTAGCAAGAGATAAGGAGAGAGTTACCTACAAAGGAGTTCCTATAAGGATATCAGCTGATTTCTCAAAAGAAACCTTACAGGCAAGAAGGGGCTGGAAAGAAGTATTCCAAGCCATGAAAGGCAAGGACCTACATCCCAGATTGCTCTATCCAGCAAAACTTTCATTTAAAATGGAAGGGCAGATAAAGTGCTTCCCAGATAAGGTCAGGTTAAAGGAGTTCATCATTACCAAGCCCTTATTCCATGAAACATTAAAGGGATTTATCTAAGAAAAAGATCAAAAACATGAACATTAAATGAGAACCAACTCATAACTATTAACAAATGAACCTAAAAGAAAAGAAAAACAATGAAAACAAAAACTAAGCAAACAACCAGAACAGAAACAGAACCAGAGAAATGGACATCACACAGAGGGAGTTCAGTGGGGAGGGGGAAGGGAGGACTAGGGGGAAAAGGTACAGGGAAGAAGAAGTATAATCAGTAGGCATAAAATAGATGGGAAAGACAAAAATGATGTAGGAAACAGAGGACTCAAAGAACTTATATGTACAACCCATGAACATGAACTAAGAGTGGGGGATGCTGGAGGGTTGGGGGGGAAGGGTAGAGGAGGATAAAGGGGGAAAATTGGGAAAACTAATAGCATGATCAATTAAAAATGCTTTAAAAAGAGTACACATCAGAACATTTCAAAAAACAAAAGAAAGAAAATGATATTTCACATGAAATTTGAATTGCAGAAAGGAGCCAGCTCTGTGAGACCTGAGGGCCAAGCTTTTAGGAGAGAGTGGCCAGGGCAGTGGCCTCAGGCAGGAGTGAGCATGGCCTGCTAGAGATGCAGAATGAATCATTAACAGGTGTCCACTGCACAGTGATTTGGGAGGTGAGCCATGTTTATCTCATTATAACTGTTTCGGCTGTGGGCATTATGATGGATCTCGAGGCTGCAGACAGGGCTACATGCTGCATAAGTGACTTTTCCTATCACCTGCTTCAGCCTGTCAGAAAACCAGGGGGTGGGATGGCTGGGGGCGGGTATAGGTAATAGACTGGGGTCTGAGTGACTGATCATCTCCTCTCCTTTGAGAATGGACCTGTCATTCACAGCCACATCCTTAGGCTCCCCTGGGGCTGGCTTCCCATGGAATGAAGTCAGCACTATTCTGAAGGGACTGGTAAAGCCTTCAGCTGAAACATAGCTGCTTCAGTACCATGCTCCAGTCACTCCCTCAAGTTACAGTTGTCACACCTGTTGCGTCTTGCTGTGGAAAGACCAACACAAAGAGGCAGGAACCCCAGCTCTGGCTCCCAGCTTGCTCCAGTTGGTCATACCTGAATCATTTTCAAGTGATGCTTATCACTAAAGCAGCGACATGAGATCACAGAGCTGAAAGCCCCCACACAGTTCATCCTATCCTGCATTCCTCATGTGTCTGGCACTACCCACAACAAAAGGGTTGGAACGCCACCATCCCTGCTAATGTAGGTTGCCTGCTAAACCAGATATCTACCGACTTCGTTGGAGAATTCAGGTCCTTTTTCACTAACACTTGAACTTGGGGGAAATTAGAAGCACTGTAACTGTATCTGTGGGCTGCTATGTTTCCTGTGGGGTCCTGTGTGATTGGTGGGGCCCTGGGAATGTGATGATTTTTTACCTTAGAAGAATAAGATGACTTGCAAGTACAACACCTAAACTACAATTTGGAAACCCCAGTTCAGTTCTCCTAGATCTGGGACAAAACAAATCACAAAGTATCAAAGTTAGAAGAGACTTTAGTGATTAATACTGCTCCTCTTAAAGATGGAAATTTTTAAAAAAGGAAAATGACTTGACCAAGGTTAATAATACTAAATGCAGAGGAAGGCTCTTGGTGATCTGCATGGGTCTTGCATTGATGTTTCCAGTATTTTGTTGTAATATTCTGCCTTGACTTATAGAACAACGAAAATAACTGGTGTGTCCACAGTGTATACAAAGTTCTCTGTGGCCCTATCTGGTTTGATTCTCCCTTTTAAGTACTAGGCATTCTTTTTTCTCATGTCACAGAAATGACATGAAATAAAAATGAATTCATTTAATAAGTGGCAATACTGAACTTAAGCTTAAGCATTCTAACTTTTGTCCAATAGGATTTTCAAGTCCATCTCCACTTTTGCTCTCTGAGAGTTGAGGGACATGGCAGAATTAACCATAACTTAGGTAGGGTAGGGTACATAGGAGCCCTGGAGTGGGTGTTCCTAATTTCTAGGAGCTCTAAGGAAAGGACTCTGATTTTTAGTGAACCATCCTCATCTTCACCAACGTGTGAATACTTCTCCCTTAGAGCTGCTTTATCTGAAGCGGAGGTCCCATGACTCCAACATAACTTGGTGCTGTCATCCCAATAGCTGCCTCCACTTATTTTAAATACCTGCTCCTAGACATAGTGTGGCACGTAAAATCTGTTAGAAGCCACCGGCTGGCTCAGAACTCCTGGTTCTACCACTTCTTCTGGGAGACTCGATGTATATTACTGAGCCTTCCTGTGTCTCAGTTTTGTTTTCTATAAAATGAGGCTGGGAAGAGTTCTTTTCTGAGGAGGTTATTGACACTAAATGAGGTAAGGGATTTACAAGAGTATGTGCTCAATAAAAGTTAGTGGTTGCTGCATTTGCTCTCAATAAAACAAAAGGAATTCTATCACAGAGCTGAGTTTTCTCCAGCAATACAAAAAGAACATGTGCATAGTGCTTATTACTGGTAGGCATTTCAGGGCGAGAAGTATCTGAAAGATACAGTAACATACAGTTTGCTGTGTGACTCCAGAGAACAATCTGTCCCAGGCCCTCTACTATAAGTATTATCTTCTTTTTGTCAGCATTATTGCCTCCTATGCCAGAAAGCTTTGACTCACCCACCTGAGAAGCTAAAGCTGACCTGAAAGTTATGCTTCAAGAAGAAAAACAAGCACCTCTTATGTAACTTGAAAAGTATAAAAGATGCAGTGCTAAAAACCACTGTCCTGAAATTTTCCAAAGTGCAATAAATCTCTTTGCACAAGGGTCCCCAGTTGTTGCCAAAATATTATTTGTCTGGTTATTTTTTGTTGTAAGATACACTAGAAGAAACTTAATGAACTCCCTCCCATTGGATTGTGCATTTGCACTCGAAGGCTATAAAAGTGTTGCTCCTTCAAGTTCTACACATCTAAACTATGCCCCCCGTGTTTGTTTTATAGTTTCTCAGCAATATCCTGACTTTAATTTGATCACTTCCTGTGAATTTGTCTATTTCCTCATGCAAAGCTGATTCTCCTTCTCTTTTTTCTCTCTCTCCCCACCCCCCTCCCTCATACTTTTTGCTTGTTTAGATCATCTCTCTCTCTCTCTCCAATAACCTTTCAGTGGCTCAGCGTTTTGCTGCATTGAGTGAGCGAGGCTGGAAACGGAGCCAAGTGACAAACCGAAACAACGGCTCAGCCTCAGAGAGAGAGTGTGCTTTGTGCTATTTCTGGCCAGAGCAGATGTGGCCTGGTGGTCTTTGGGGAACAATATCTTTCAAGTAAAATTAAATTACTAAGATTAGGACCAAAATGATGCAAATCCTTTATTTGCAGACAGATCATGAACTGGATCCAGGTGGAGAGAAGACTAGATTAGAACTCACTCCGGATCCTCTTCTGGGTTTCTTCCAGATGACCCCCAATCACCCATATGGTCTCACTGAGTATCTGTGACTTACAAAAAAAAAATTTTTAATCAACAACAACAAAAATAAATAGGAAGAGTGTAATATCAAAACCGTATGTACCATTGAGTTCTCAGCAATGCTAACATTTTGACAAGTTCACTTCAGACCTGGTTGAGTTCTCCAGTTCCTCCTCACTCCCATTTTCCTTCCTCCCACACACAAGTAAGCACTGCCTTGGATTCACATGCTTTCCTACTTCTGTGTACACTTGTATCATTCACAATAGGTACTGCCATTTTCCATGTTTTAAACTTTTAAATAAATGGAAGCCTGCTGTACATATTTTGCAACAGGTTTTCTCTGAATTTAGCATTAGATTTCAACCACATAGCTCTGGTCCATTCGTTTTCATTGCTACATGGTGTAATGTTTCATAAACTGACCACTATTTCTGTGTATTCATTTTTCTGTTGATGAACAATTAGATTACTTCCTTTAAGTTTATTTTTTATTTTTCAGTTACAACTAACATACAATGTTATATTAGTTTTTGGTATATCTTGACTCCACGTTCATATACCTGATGAAGTGATCACCCAGATAAGTCTAGTATCGATCTGATACCATACATACATATCATAGTATTATTGACTGTATTTCCTATGCTGTACTTCATATCTCTGTGACTATTTTTATAACTGGCAGTGTGTATTTTTAATTCCTTCATATTTTTCAACCCCTCCTCCCGCCGACCTTCTCCCATCTAGCAAACATTAATTTGTTTTGTTTGTTTTTTAGATTCCACATACAAGTAAAATGGTATGGTATTTGTCTTTGTCTAACTTATTTCATTTGGCATAATACCCTCTAGATCCATCCATGTTATCATAAGTGGCAGATTTCATTCTTTTTATGATCGAGTGATATTCCATTGTATACACATGTGAGATATGCCACAACTTATCCAGAAGTCTATTGGTGGGCACCTACAGAGCTTCCATGCCTTGGCTATAGTAATTAAAGCTGCTGTGAACATATGGGTGCAAATATCTTTTCAAATGAGAGCTTCAGATTTCTTTGGATAAATAGCCAGAAGTGGAATTGCTGGGTCATATAGTATTTCTGTTTTTAATATTTTGAGAAACCTCTATATGGTTTTCCAAAGTGGCTGCACCAATTAACAATCCCGCCAACAGTGCACAAGGCTCCCCTTTTTCCACATCCTAACCAGCACTTGTTGTTTATTGATTTATTGAGGATAGCCATTCTGATAATTATGAGGTGATATCTCATTGTGGTTTTTATTTTCACTTCTCTGATTAGTGATATTGAGCACCTTTTCTTTGGTCTATTGTCCATTTGCATGTTCTCTTGCAAGAAATATTTGTTCAAGTCCTCAGCCTATTTTTTAAAACCAAATTATTTTTTTATTTTGATGTTAAGATGTATGAGTACTTTAGATATTTTAGATGTTAACCCCATATCAGATGTATCACTGATAAATATTTTCTCCCATTCAGTAGATTATCTATTTGTTTTGTTGAAGGATTCCTTTGCTGTGAAAAAACTCTTTACTTTAAGGTAGATCCATCTGTGTTTGTTTGTTTGTTTGCTTGTTTCCCTTGCCTGAGGAAACATATCCAAAAAGAAAATATTAACCAAGAGCTATGTCAAAGAGTCCACTGCCTATATTTTCTTCTATGAGTTTTATGGTTTCAGGTCTTACATCTAGGTCTTTAATCCATTTTTACTTTATTCTCATGTATGGTGTGAGAGATGAACCTGTTTCATTCTTTTGTAAGTATTTGTCCAGTTTTCCCACCATCATTTATTGAATGAACTATCTCTATCCCAATGTATGTTCTCACCTCTAATGTTAATTGACCAAATAGGCATGGGGTTATTTCTGAGCTCTCTATTGTGTTTCATTGATCTGTGTGTCTGTTTTTATGTCAGTACCATGCTTTTTGAATTACGATGGCCTTGTAATATAGTGTGATGTCAGGTAGCAGGATACCTCCAACTTTGTTCTTCTTCCTCAAGGTTGCTTTGGCTATTTAGGGTCTTGTAGTTCCATATAAATTTTAGGAATATTAGTTCTAGTTCTGTGAAAAGTGCCATTGGTATTTTGATAAGGAGTACATTGAGTCTGTAGATTACCTTGGGTAGTATGGATATTTTAACTGTGTTACTGCTTCCTATTCATGATGCATTTATTTATATAATCTCCAATTTCTTTCAGGCGTGTCCAACCTGCAGCCCGCAGGCCGCGTGCATCCCAGTATGGCTATAAATGCAGCCCAACACAAAGTTGTAAATTTACTTAAAACATTATGAGATTATCTTTGTGATTACATGTTACAATGTATTTAATGTATGTGGCCCAAGACACTCTTCTTCTTCCAGTGTGGCCCAGAGACACCAAAAGGTTGAACACCCCTTATAGTTTTCCAAGTACAGGTTTTTAACCTCCTTAAATTTATTTTTAGGTATTTTACTCTTCTGATGCAATTTTAAATGGAATTTTCTTAATTTCTCTTTCTGATAGTTTGTTATTAGTATATAAAATACAACTATTAGTATTAAATTCATTTATTCTAATTGTTGGTGGAATCTTTAGGGTTCTCTAGATACAGTATTATGTCATCTGTAAATAAGTTTTACTTCTTCCTTTCCAATTCAGATGCCCTTTCTTCTTCTTCTTTTTTTTTTTTTGTCTGATTCCGATGCCACAACTTCCATTACTATGCTGAATAAAAGTGGTAAAAGTGGGTATTCTTGTCTGTTGTATTTAGCTAGAATTCTATGTGTTTCTAGAAGGATGCTTAAATTTTAGATTGTTTAATATGTCATGAGGTTAGAAATGGAAGTCCTATTAAGCTTTCCTGCTTCAATTTTTCCATGCCAAAACAAAACAAAAATGCTAGACTGTTTAGTATTTTTGCAAACTGCTTTCCTTGAGAGGACTTCGGGTTTGCCACAGTGTACATAAGTTTGGGGGCATGAGGGCGATGTTGGGGCACGGAAGGGGAGAGAATGAGTAAGTGGGATTCTGGGCTTTCACCACCATCCTTCCTCAAGGAGTCCATTTTAATATTTATCCACTGAGTTTCTGTTATATTTTATTGGCAAAAGAGGTATACAGCTTAAAAATATTCTTTTTTAAGTATATTTTATTGATTATGCTATTATAGTTTTCCCAATTTTTTTCCCTTTATCCCCCCTCTGCCCCGCACCCTTCAACCCTCCAGGATTCCCCTCCCTGCTTAGTTCATGTCCATGGGTTGTACATGTAAGTTCTTTGACTTCTGTTTCCTATACCATTCTTAATCTTTCCCCATCTATTTTATACATACCAATTATGCTTCTTATTCCCTGTACATTTCCCCTCCCCATTGAAAATCCTTCAAGTGATGTCCATTTCTCTGATTCTGTTCCTGTTCTGGTTGTTTGCTTACTTTTTGTTTTCTTTTTCTTTTTTTTTTTTCAGGTTTGGTTGTTGATAGTTGTGAGTTTGTTCTCATTGTGCTGTTCATAGTTTTTGATCTTCTTCTATTTCTTAGATGAATCCCTTTAACATTTCATGGAATAAGGGCTTGGCAGTGATGAACTCCTTTAACTTGACCTTATCTGAGAAGCACTTGATCTGCCCTTCCATTCTAAATGATAGCTTTGCTGGATAGAGTAATCTTGGATGTAGGTCCTTGCCTTTCATGGCTTCAAATAGTTCTTTCTAGCCCTTTTTTGCCTGTAAGGTTTCTTTTGAGAAATCAGCTGATAGCCTTATGGGCACTCCATTGTAGGTAACTCTCTCCTTTTCTCTTGCTGCTTTTAAGAGTCTCTCTTTCTCTTTAATCTTTGGTAACTTGAGAGTGATGTGCCTTGGTGTGTTCCTCTTTGGGTTCAACTTCTTTGGGACTCTCTGGGCTTCTTGGACTTCCTGGAAGTCTATTTCCTTTGCCAGATTGGGGAATTTTTCCTTCATTATTCAAATAAGTTTTCAATTTCTTGCTGTTGCTCTTCTCCTTCTGGCACCCCTATCATTCTGATGTTAGAGTGTTGAAAGTTGTCCCAGATTTCCCTAAGCCTCTCCTCATTGTTTTGAATTCTTGTTTCTTCATTCTGTTCCAGTTAGATATTTATTTCTTCCTATTGTTCCAAATTGTTGATATGAGTCCCAGTTTCCTTCCCTTCACTGTTGGTTCCCTGTATATTTTTCTTTATTTCACTTTGGGTAGCCTTCATTTGTTCCTTCATTTTTCAACCTAGCTCAATCAGTTCTGTGAGCATTCTGATTACCAGTGTTTTGAACTCTGCATCAGGAAGATTGGCGATCTCCTCATCGCTCAGCCTTTTTCTGGAGTTTTGATCTGTGCTTTCATTTGGGCTATACTTCTTTGTCTCAGTGCACCTATTATGTTGTAAGGGGGCAGATCCTTAGGTATTTGCCAGGGTGAGGTGACCCTCTTTGCTGCATTGTGGCACTGTCTGTGGGGGAGCGGTCAGAGAGGGAACAATGTAGCTCGCTTGCTTTCCAATGAACTCTCTCATGTGAGACTGGGGGTTTCTCCCACTATAACAACCTCTGTAGTAGTTTACAGCTAGCTTTGAGGCTTAAGTTTCCCATTTGGCCAGCCCCAACTCACCCGTGTGGTCTGCTGCCTTACCATGTGTCCTCTCTGCTCGGCTGCCCATCTCCTACAGGTCTGGGTGAATATTTCTTTAACTCCTTGGTTGTCAGAGTTCCATGCAGTTTGATTTTTCTGGCACTTCTGGTTGCTTATTGTTTTTATATTGGTTGTTATCCTTCTTTTAGTTGTGCGAGGAAGTGAAGTGTTTCTAACTATGCCTCCATCTTGGCCAGAACTCCCTGAATATTCTGAAAACGTTCTTAAGCTATGGGTTTTAATGTTCTCCAAGGCTCTGTCTACATCTAAACTTGAAAGTAAGTAACTTTTAAGTCTCTAGACCTTTTAAAATTGCAGCCAGAATTGAAGAACATGATGGCTTAGGGTGCAGGGCTTTGACAAATACTGTTGGTCCAACCGAGAGTCAACCTTATACCTCCTGCCATGGTAGAACTTGACCTAGCTAGGGTGCTTTTAGACTCTTGTTGGGCAAAGAGTTAGGGGCCCTCTTAGACTGGGGCTGCTACTTTGAGGACAGCCATTTCTATTCTGTCATTTGGGCTTCATCCACATGAGGCTGCTTTACAAACTATTTTTGGTTGTGTTTGTTTATTCTGTGAATAAGAGCCTAAGGTACATTTTTCTGTGCTCCATTTCTGCCCCATGAACTGTTCCACATGCTCATGATAAGCTCATTTGCTCAGCAGGGTATGCGTACAGTTTAAACCATTACAGTCATAGATGAAATTCTATTATCATTTTAAAGTAAATATTTAGCACCCCATGGGTTTATTTTTGCCTTCCCAAATACAGTAAGAGCATAAACATCTAGTAGTAACTTGGTAGTGAAGTGATTTGGGGGTGGGCATATGTTAACTAATTTATATAGAATCGTGGATCCCCTGACCTAACACCCCCGCTTTCTCTCTTAGCTCTCCACCTCCCTGGGCCTGGATGACTGCCTCTTCTTTGATCTTAGCCCATCCCCTCAATTTGTCCTGCTTGCATTTCATCTTCCTTAATCACTGTTTTCATCACATAACTCCCACGCTCAGAAACCCTCCAGGGATCTTTATTTCCCACCACATCAAATACAAATGTGGTTGCCTGTTTTCAAGGCTTCTCCTAATCTATTCTTTCCTTAAGACTCCAACCTTATTCCCTTTGCCAGATGTGGTTCTGGTTCCTAGGGTTTAGAGATAACGGAATTTTTGTACACCAAAAAAATTTTTAAATTGCTATCTGCATCATTTTTTTGAAGCACAATTTAGCCTGGTTCCATTAAACAAAAGCACAAAGCAGCAGTGATTGCTCACCTCCCTCTCCCCACCCTCGGCCATATGAGTGACACTGGGGCCTCGGGGCGGTGGTGGAGGAGAGCCAGCTGCTCATGGCCTACAATTCCTCCAGAGCCCGGGAGATCAGGTTCTGAGAAATGTGGCTTTATTCACTGAAGTGTTTTGTGAAAAGCTCTGCCATTTTGACAAGACAGCCAGAATGCAACAAATTTAGAAGGCAAGTGTGCAAGACAGTAAGTTTTGAACCAGGAAGGACTGCTTCAAAAACTTGGACAGAGTTACATACTGCAGAATGCAGAACTCAGCTGATCACACAGCCTGAGGAAAGATGCCAGTGGGAGTGGTAGAGGAGATTCAGGGGTATAACATCTGTGGATATAGCTTATTTTCTATCTTGTCTCTTGTGGGATGTGGGTTTGTTGGTCATTTACTTTGTTGTTCTGTAACTATTTCAGCAAGTCCTGGCTCTTCTTCTTAGTAGTTCTATAATTTGGGGCAAGTTTCTTTTCCCATAAAGTGAAGGCAATAATGGTATATAGAATATGAGGTTATTGTGAGGGTTAAATAAGGTAACATACTTTAAAAGCATGGAGCATTGTCCAAGACAAAAACATTAATTATTTTTCCTATCATGATAATTATTACAAGTATGCATAAATGGTTCTTCATTTGAACAGTTGTTAAAATCCCACCTTCTCTCAAAATACTTTCAGGTCAGTTTATTTTAGCCAATATTTACCAAGTGCTCATTAATTACCAGGCAATGGTGTGGCACTGATGATGCTACAAGTAAGACATTGACCTTGCCCTTGAGTAGCTTACTTCTAATGAGGATGGCAAACTCATCAGTAGATCATTTTAGTTTAAGGCTGGGCTGACCAATATAGTCACCATTAGCCACAGGTGGCTATGAGCACTTGAAATGTGGCTAGTCTGAATTGAGATGTGTTCTATGTGTAAAAGACACAATGATTTTGAAGACTTGATACTTTAAATCTTGTAAAATATATAAAGAATAATTTTTAGTATGGCACTGATTTCCTGTTGAGATGACAGCATTATGAATATGCTGGATTAAATAAAACACACAATTAAATTTTATTTCACTTGCTTTTAATTTTTAAAAAACAGTGCTACTAGGAAATTTAAATATATGTGGCTCCTGTTAAGTTTCTGTTGCACAGAACTGGTGTGATGTGATACAATGAAGGTTAAACCAGGGTGCTATGGGAATGGAGACAGGCACGTGTCATGCAGCCTGGAGGCTGAAGGAAGGCTGCCTGGAGGAGCAGATGCACCCTGAGCTGAATCTTACAGGATGAGCAGAGGTTATCCAGGCAGCAGCTGGTCTAAAGGGCATTCCACATTGAGGTACAGGAAAGGCATAGAAGATGGGGGTGTTGAAATCTGTTGGTTGCTCGAGAATGTAAAGTATTGAGAGTTGGGAAATGGAAGATGAAGCTACTGGAGAAGTGGGGCCTGGTTTTCTCATTATTTAACATCCAGTTGTCATTAAATATCCATGTTCTTGTTTTATGCATGAGCTCAGGTTCTGTTTCCACTGTTTATTTGTTCGAAGTTTTGGACTCTCAGCTGTGGACAGCTGGGAGTTTGTACAAGAACAGAACTATCCTGGAGGATAGGACTAATGTAGGGGTCCCCAACCTCCAGGCCGTGGACTTGTACTGGTCCTGTTAGGAACCAGGCTGCACAGCAGGAGGTGAGCTTGAATGTAATGCACCTGAATCATCCAGAAACCATCACCCCCACGCTGGTCTGTGGAAAAATTGTCTTCCATGAAATGGGTCCCTGGTGCCAAAAATGTTGGGGATCGCTGGACTAATGAATGTGCATGTGCTACTCAGAAGGTAGTATGCAATTTCCTTTCTTCAGATAGTACCAAAGAGTGGATAGGCAGCTGAAAATTGCTAACTACAGTATAGGACTGATGGGTGGGAATCATACAGTAAGGGGAGAGCTTTGGGTATGTTCTGATTCATTGGGTTTAAGAAGAATATAAAATGTATGACTATGTTGCACCCATTTGTCATGGATTTCAGTGAAACTCCTACTCCCTCCCCAAATTCACACCCCTAAGGAGTATAACCATCCATCAGATTATATTAATTTGGAGGTTCATTATACCAACTTGGTTACAAATCACCCTCAGGTCTACTGCCTTTCCTTGGTTATTATTAAATGGATATTTTGTAGGTCATGCAATCGTAGAAAGAGGAGGAAGAGTTAAAGGAGACTCCAAAAACCTAAGTGGACAGTTAGAGGGTATCTTTCATGTCTGCTGCTCACTCTTTAATATACATGAGAATCACATGGGGATCTTGTGAAAATACCCATTCTGATTCATGAGGGCTAGGGTGGAAGCAACAATCTTCCTTTTTATCAAGCTCCCAGGTGATGTTCAAGCCTCTGGTCCATGGACCTCACTTTGAGTTGCAAGGTCTTAGGTTCTATTTTTTTAGTACAATCCTTTACCATAGGGATGCATGTGAATTGTCCACAGCTCTTTGCAATGGCATTGAACTATCTTTTGTGAAAATGTTTCATACATTTTTATTAGCTACATAACATTTAATCATATCAAAATTTTGTAGTTTATTCAAATAGTCCCCAGTTGGACATTTTGGTGGTTCTTAATTTTTTGTGTTATTATAATCAATACTTCAATGAACATCCACGAACCTAAGTCTCAGATATATTTTTGCTTAGAATAAATTCCTAGAAGTGACATTACTGGGCTTAAAAGATAAGATGTTTAAAGTTTTTTAATTCATTTATGTTTGTCATATTGTCCTGTAGAAAAGTTGTACTGATGTGTATGTGTTACCACCAAGATTAAGAGTATCAATTTCTCTACATACTTGCTTCATAATCATATTTAAAACATCTTTGATGGGCCCTGACCCATGTAGTTCAGTCGGTTTGGGTGCCATCCCACAAAACAAAAGGTCAGATTCCCAGTCAGGGCACACACCTGGGTTGTGGGTTTGATCCCTGGTCAGGGTAAGAGGCAACCATTCGATGCTTCTCTCTCAAATTGATGTTTCTCTTCCTCTCTTTCTCCCTCTCTTCCCCTTTATCTAAAAATAAATAAAGTTTTTTTAAAAAAATCTTTGATGGTTTGAAGAACAAAAACAAATGGTGTTACATTGCTTTATTTTGCACTTTAATAACTAGTGAGATTGAACTTTTTCTCATTTGTCTATTGCCATTTTAATTACTTTTGGGGAATTAACTTTTCATATCTGTTTATTTTTCTATTAAGACAGTTTTATTTTTCTTAATGGCTTCATGGCTTATAGTAGTTGTTTTAGTGCAAAGAATATTTATCCCACATAATTTTCTCAGCTTATTTGCTTTTTAGTATTATATTTCATTATAACTAGAATGTGTTCTGGATTGTGTCTTCTATCAGACTATTCTTGATTTATGAGAAAGTTATGTTTTTAGCGTGTATATGTTAACTGTTAAGCTTGCTAAACATCTGAAATATTTTAATAATTTTCAAGTTAATTTTGAATCTTATCTCTTTTTTGTATTGAATTGGCTAAAAATTTGAGAGCAGTGCTAAACAGTAGTGGTTATAATGGGCATCCTTGTTTTGTTTTTGACTTTAGTAGGAATACCTTAATGTTTTATTATTAAGCATGATACTAGCTTTTGGTTTGAGATATATATCAAACCAAATATATATTTTTTAAAAATATTCAAATATTTTTACTACTTAAAAATCAACAGTAATTGGTGAATTATATCAAATTTCTTTTAGCATTTGTTTATATAGTGTGGCCTGTCTGTCTCTGTCTCTTTTAAAAATTTTTTATTAATTGAGGTATAATTTACATGTGACATTGAGTTTCCAGTGTACCGTGTTAACAATACGATATTTGTATATATTGAGAAATGATTACTAAAGTAAGTCTAGTTAACACCTGTTACCGTCCATAGAGAAAATGTATTTTCCTATGAAGAGAGAATTAATATGTATTGTCCTAGCAATGTTCAAATGTGCAACACAGTATTAACTACAGTCACCATGCTGCATATTACATCCCGGGACTTATTTATTTTATAACTGTAAGTTTGTACTTTTTGACTCCCTTCATCCATTTTGCCCACCCCATCCTCAGCAACTGCCAAAATATTCTGTGAGCTTGTTGTTTTTATTATTATTTTTATTTTATTTAAAAAAATTATATTTTATTTATGCTATTAGAGCGGTCCCAATTTTTCCCCCTTTGCTCCCCCTCCACCCAGCATCCCCCCTACCTCAGGCAATCCCCACAATGTTGACCATGTGCATGGGTCATATGTATGTGTTCTTTGGCTACTCTGTTTCCTATGCTGCACTTTACATCCCCATGACTACCAATTTGTACTACTTAATCCTTTCACTATTTTTGCCTATTTTACTCCCGACCCCCTCCCATTTGGCAACCATCAAAATGTTCTCTGTATTTTGCTTCCATAAAAAAGTAATAATGATAAAATAAAACTCAGTTACTTCAAGATAAAAAAAAGTTCTCTGTATTTATGATTCTGTTTCTGTTCTGCTTGCTTGTTTTTTAGATTCAATTATTGATATGTATTTATTGCCATTTAATTGTTCATATATTCTTTTCTCCTTCTTAAAGAAGACCCTTTAACATTTTATATAATGCTGGTTTGGTGGTGATATACAACTTTAGCTGTTTATTCTCTGAGAAGTTCTTTATCTGACCTTCAAATTCTAAAGGATAGCCTTGCTGGGTAGAGTAATCTTGGTTGTAGTTCCCTGATTTTCATTACTTTGAATATTCCTTGCCAATCCCTCTAGCCTGCAAAGTTTTTTTTGGAGAAATTAGCTGACAGACTTACGGGGTCTCCCTAGTAGGCAACTAACTGCTTTTCTTTGCTATTTTTAAGATTTTCTCTTTGTCTTTAACCTGTGGCATTTTAATTACTAAGTGTGTTGGAGTGGGCCTCTTTGGGTACATCTTGTTTGGAACTCTCTGCACTTCATGGACTTGTATGTTTATTTCCTTCACCAGGTTAGGGAACTTTTCTGTTATTATTTTTCCAATAGGTTTTTCCAAATAAGTTTCTTGCTGTCTCTCTTCTTCCAGCACCCCCTGATATAAATGTTGGTGTGTTTGAAGTTGTCCCAGAGGCTCTTTACACTATGCCCATTTGGGGGGAATTATTTTTTTCTTCTTGCTGTTTTGACTGACTGTTTCTTGCTTTCTTATATTCCAAATCACTGGTTTGATTCTCAGCTTCATCTACTGTACTTTTGATTCCCTGTACATTGTTCCTCATTTCAGTTACTATATGTCATTTCTGACTGGTTCTTTTTTATGGTTTCCCTGCCCTTTTTTTATGCTATTGATGTTTTCACTAGGTTCACTGAGCATCCTTATAAACAGTGTTTTGAACTGTTCATCTAGTAGATCACTTGTCTCCATTTTGTTTAGTTCTTTTTCTGGAGTTTTGTTCTGTTCTTTCATATGGGACATGTTTCTTTGTCTCCTCATTTTGATAGCCTCCCTGTGTTTGTTTCTATTTATTGTGTAGAGCTGCTATATCTCCTAAGCTTGGTAGAGTGGCTCAATGTAGTAGGTGTCCTGTAGAATCCAGTGGCACAGCCTCCCCTACTACCCAAGATGGGTATTCAAAGTGTGCCCACTATGGGGGCTGTGTACACCCTCCTCTTGTAGTTGACCCTTGATTGATGTTGACACATCCAAGGTCAGCCACCACCTGTGTTCTTTCTATAAGTTACAAAGCAACATGCAGTTGGCTGCAACTTGTGTTTGGATTGCAGGTGTTTAGGCAAAGCCAAAATATGAACCACAGCTGGCTGCTGCTAGTGCCAGGCCTGGGGAAACTTAGTGAGAGGTAGGGGGCTCACTAAAGTTAGATGCTGCTTGTTTGAGAGAATTTAGGCAAATCTGAATCATGGGCCAAGACAAGCCATTTATATGGAAAAGCCACTGGAAACAGCATGGGTTGGCCCAAAATTTGGGTGGGCCAGGGCCTCAGGGAATCACCAGGGTGAGGCAAACAGTGTGAGCTTTGTTGATGGAGTCTCAGATGTGGTGCCTGCCTGCCAGCTCTATGGCTCTGTGTGGGAAGGGTTCAGAAAAGGAATAGTGACCTCTGCCAGCACTTCTGTCTGGAAGAAAGCTGCCCCCACTTCAGCTCTTGCTCTGATGCTGGACAATTCAGTTCATCCTCTGCTTCTGATGTCTTTCAATCCATTGATTCTATGCTGGAGCTCGGAGGGAGTGAGTCTGAGTAACTATGTTTGCAGACCCTTTAAAAGGAACTGCCAATGTGTCCAGCAGCTTCTGTCTTCCACAGCCTCAATCCATGTTGGTTTCTACAGCCAGAAGTTAGGGTGACTTCTCGTCCTGGAACTGGAACCAATGGCTGGGGGCCTGGTATGGGACTAGGACCCTTCACTCCTTAGATATTCCTCCTGATTTTTATCTGCCACATGTAAGTGTGGGACAAGCCTGTTCAGTGTCTCCACACTTCCAACCAGTCTCAATGTAGTTCTTCTTTAATTCCATAGTTGTAGGACTTCCATTAAGCTCAATTTCTTTTTTAATTTAATCTTTATTGTATTTTTTTCATTACCATTTAGTCCCCTTATACCCCCTCCCCCCAGCTATCACCACATTTGTCCATGTCTATGTTAACTCGAATTCTGAAGGTTCTGAATGATGGTTGTTCTGTAGTTTAGTTGTAATTTTGATGTGGTAGTGTGAGGAGGCAAGCCGTGTTTACCTACACCACCATCTTGACCAGTGTTTTTACTTTTTTAGATTTCACATGTAAGTGAGATCATACGGTATTTCTCTTTCTCTGTCTCATTTCACTTAGCATAATACCCTCTAGATCCATCCATGTTATGCCAAATGGCAAGATTTCCTTCTTTTTATAACTGAATAATATTTTATATATATAAATAGATATATACCATATCTATTTATATATATCTAGATATACAAGGCCTGTCCATAAGGTATCCTTTCACATAATATGAAAAATAGAAACATTTATTGAAGATACAAGAAACATTGTACCATAGGACAATGATACCTCAGTCCCCTTCAAAGTAGACACCTTGGGACCTTACACAGTTCTCCCAATTGCCATCAGCTGCTCCATAACATTTTCCTGAATCTCAATGATGGCCTGAAATCTCTTCCCTTTCAAAAGTAAGTTTAGCTTGGGAAAAGCCATAATTTGCAGAGCACCAAACCTAGGCTGTAGGGGGGCTGAGTCACCCGGGTGATTTGATGTGTCACCAAAAAACTCTGTATGAGATGTGACACATGAGAAGTCATATCATTGTGATGAAGCTGCTGATCACCAGCTTCCCATAGCTGCAGCCTTCTGCATGATGCAAATAGTTTCTGTGGAGGAATGTTCAAGCTTAACACAAAATATGATGCAAATTCATTGCTCTACTCAGTCATTTTGAATGCAATGGCCACACAGTACCTATGCTCAGTCAACAGCATTTACCACTCCTCTAACTAGCACAGTGAAGTTGTCATTGTTCACACATGTGCACTCCAGTCCACTTTTCTTGGCTGCCAGGTTACATCAGTATCACGCAAACCTCCTTATGTTAACAATGGCTGGACTTTTTCCAGACACACCTCTATAAATATCAGTTTTTTTAAATCTCTTGTTCATTGATGGACACTTAGGTTGTTTCCATATCTTGGCTATTGTGAATAACATATAAAATATGGGAGTGCATATGCTTTTTCGAGTTAATGTTTTCATTTTCTTCAGATAATTACTCAGAAGTGGAATTGCTGAATCATATGGCAGTTCTATTTTTAATTTGTTAAGGAACTTCCATACTGTTTTCCACAGTGGCTATACAAATTTACATTCCCATCAACAGCATACAAGTGTTCTCTTTCCTTTGCATCCTTGCCAACACTTGTTTCTTGTGGTTTTGGTGATGGCCATTCTAACAGATGTGAGGTCATATCTCATTGTGGTTTTGATTTGCATTTTCCTTATTAGCGATGCTGAGCATCATTTTGTGTGCCTGTTCACTACCTGTATAGTTTCTTTGGAAAAATGTCTATGCAGGTCTTCTACCCATTTTAAAAATCAAATTGTTTGGAATTTTTTTGTTATTGAGTTGAACGAGTTCCTTATGTATTTTGGATATTGATCCCTTATTAGGTGTGTAATTGGCAGTACATTGCTCTTTCATGTTGTTGATGGTTTACTCTACTCTTCAGAGTCTTTTTAGTTTGACATAATCCAAGTTATTTGTTTTCTGCCTTTGTTGCCTTTTTGTGTCAAATCCAAAAAAATCATTACTAAGATTAATGTCAAGGAGCTTACCACTTATGTTTTCTTCTATAATATTTATCATTTCAGTTCTTATATTAAGATCTTTAATTAATTTTGAGTTATTTTTGTGTATAATATACATTGGTGGTCCAATTTCATTTTTTTATATGTGACCAACCTGTTTTCCCAACACCATTTATTGAAGAGACTGCCCTTTTTCCCATTGTATATTCTTGGCTCATAAATATATGGACCATATATGCATAGGGTTATTTCTGGGCCCTCTATTGTGTTCCATGTGTCTGTTTTTATAACAGTACCATACAGTTTTAGTTACTATAGCTTTATAATATAGTATGAAAACATGGAGTCCTCCAGTTGTTCTTTCTCAAGAGTTCTTCAGCTATTTGGGGTCTTTTGTGCTTCCATATAAATTTTAGAATTGTTTGTTCTATTTCTATGAAAAATTCCACTGAAATTTTAATAGGGATTGCATTCAATTTGTAGATTGCTTTGGGTAGTATGGACATTCAAACAATATTGTTTCAATCCATGAGCACAGAATATCTTTCCATTTCTTTGTGCTCTTTAATTTCTTTCATTAATGTTTTATAATCTTTAAGGTACAGATCTTTTGCCTCCTTGATTAAATTTATTCCTTGGTATTCTATCTTTTTTGATGCATTTATAAATGGGGTTGTTTTTCTTAATTTCATTTGGATAGTTTCTTATAAATGTATAGAAGTTCAACTTTTTGTTTGTTTCAAATTATAAGAGCGAGTTTATTTAGAAAGTCACAGAGGTAGAAAATGTGAGCCAGCTGGGCTATTTGTGCTCAGGAAATGAGTTACAGAGGCAAAAAAAGGGGGGGCCTCTTGGACCTTAGGAAAAAGAAAGGCAGAGAGAAGGTGCCTGGGGAAAGTGGAAGGGGAAAAGTTCTGGCATGCTCCTGAAAGAGAAAGAATGCGTCAGCAGATTGTTTTGTATATTGATTTTGTATCCTAGAAGTGTACTGAATTTATTAGTTTTAATGGTTTTTTGGTAGGGTTTTCTATATATAGTACAATGTCATCTGCAAACAATAACAGTTTTACTTCTTTATCTGATTTGGATGCCTTTTATTTCTTTTTCTTGCCTAATTGCTCTTACTAGGACTTCCAATGCCATGTTAAATAAAAGTAGCAGAGTAGGCATTCTTGTCTTGCTCCTGATCATAGAGGAAAAGCTTTTGACTTTTTACCATTGGGTATGATGTAAGTTCTGGCCTTGGCATACCTACTTGGTAAGTTTTTATGATAAATGCATATTGAATTTTGTCAAATGCTTTTTTCCCCTGCATTTGTTGAGATAAGTATGTGATTTTTATCCTTCATTTTGTTTTGGTGGTATATCACATTGATTTATTTGTGGATGTTGAACCATCCTGGCATCCCTAGAATGAAACTCACTTGATCATGGTACATGATCCTATTAATATATTGTTGAATTTGGTCTGTTAATATTTTGTAGAAGATTTTTGCATCTATGTTCATCAGGGATTTTGCCTGTGATTTTCTTGTGGCATCTTCTTTGGTTTTGGTATCAGGTTTATGTTGGCCTCATAAAATGAGCGTGGAAGTCTATCTTTCTCTTGAGACCATTTCAAACTTATAGAAAAATTGTTAGTATGGTACAAAGAACTGTTTTTCTTGAATCATTTGAGAGTATGATGTTGGCATGATGTCTCATCAACCCTGAATGCTGTAATGTATATTTTCTATAAACAAGAAATATTACATTATCAAAATATAACTCAATACCAGGAAATAAATACTGATAGCTATATTACTGTCATCTAATCTTTAGATCCCATTCAAGTTCTACCAAATGTCCCAGCCACATCGTAATAACATCTAGGTCATAATCAGATACTGTTCATAAAAAAAATTATACACAGCCCTGGCTGGTGTTGCTCAGTGGATGAGTGCTGGCCTGCGAATCAAAGGGTCACCAGTTCAATTCCCAGTCAGGGCGCATGCCTGGGTTGTGGGCCAGGTCTCCAGTAGGAGGTGTGCGAGAGGCAACCACACATTGGTGTTTCTCTTCCTCTCTTTCTCCCTCCCTTCCCTTCTCTAAAAAATAAATAAATAAAACATTTTTAAACAAATCATACACAAATGACAATAGGATTATTCATTATAGTCAAAAGTGGAAGCAACCCAAATGTCTATCAACTGATGAATAGGTAAATGAAATATGGCATCCTTATACAATGGATATTATTCAGCCTAAAAAAAGAATGAAATATTGATTCATGTTAAAACATGGATGAACCTTGAAAACATTATGCTAAGTGAAATAAGCCAGTCACAAAAGATGACATTCTGTATGATTCTGTATATACTAAAGGCCCTGAATAGGCAAATCCATAGACTGAAAGTACCAATAGATCGGTGTTTCCTAGGGGTTGGGGGTTGTTGGTAGAGGGAATGGAGAGTGACTGTTACTGGATACCAGGTTCCTTTTCAGGGTTATGAAAATGTTCTAAATTGTGTGTATGTGTGTGTGAATATAATTTTATTTGTTTTATTATATTTGTATTGGTATATGATTGGTTTATAACATGAGTTTCAGATATGCAACATTATTTGGTATCTGCATTTACTACATCATATATTTGTCTTTTTCTGTCTGACTTATTTCACTTAGCATAATATCCTCAAGATTAATCCATTTTGTTACAAGTGGCAGGATTTTGCCTTTTTTATGACTGAGTAATATTCCATTGTGTATATATTCCAAATAATCTTTATACATCAGTTGATGGACATTCAGGTTGTTTCCATATCTTGGCTATTGTAAATAATGCCACAATATACATAGGTGTGCATATGTCTTTTCAAATAGTGTTTTTGTATTCTTTGAATAAATATACAGAAGTGGAATAGCTAGATGTTATGGTAGTTCTTAATTTTTTGAGGGATTTCCATACTGTTTTTCATAGTGGCTGTACTAATTTACAATTCCACCAACAGTGTATGAGAGGTTTTTTTTCACATACTCTCCAGCACTTGTTATCTCTTGTCTTTTGATAATTGCCATTCTTGCAGGCATAGGGGGATAGCTCATTGTGGTTTTAATTTGCATTTCTCTAATAATTAGTGATGTTGAACATCTTTTCATGTTTCTGCTTGCTATCAGTATGTCTTCTTTGGAAAAATGCCTATTCAATCCTCTTCCCATTTTTTGACTGGGTTGTTTTTTACTGTTGTTATATATGTTCTTTATATATGTTGAATATTAACTGCTATAAAATGTAGTTGGATGTCTTTTCATCTTGTTAATGGTTTCCTTTGCTGTGCAGAGATTTTCAGTTTTCTTTTGTTTCCCATGCCATTAAAATTGAATCCACAAAAACATTGCTAAAACCAATGTCCAGAAGCTTAGTAACTATGTTTTCTTTTAAGTATTTTGTGGTTTTGAGTTTTACACTGAAGTCTTTAATCCATTTTGAGTTCATTTTTGTGTATGGTGTAAGATAGTGGTCTACTTCATTCTTTTACATGTGGCTGTCCAGTTTCTCCAACACCATTCCTTTCTCCATTATATGTTCTTCTCCTTTTTTTTTCCATAATTAGTTGTCTATATATGTATGGGTTTGTTTCTGGGCTATCAATTAAGTTTCGTTGATCCAAGTATCTGTTTTTCTGACAGTATTGTGCTGTTTTGGTGTTGGATACTATAGTTTGAACTCAGAGAATGTGATTCCTCTGACTATGTTCATTTTTCTCAGAATCTCTTTGACTGTCTGGGTCTTTTGTATTGCCACATGTATTTTAGGACTATTTGTCCTGTTTCTGTGAAAAATGTCTTTGGGATTTTGATAGGGATTGCATTGAATCTGTAGACTACTTTAGGAAGTATGGACACTTAACAATTTAATAATATTATAATAACTTTCCAACCTATGAGCCTGGAATATCTTTCTATTTCTTTGTCACTTTTGTAATATCTTTCTATAATTTTCTGTCTTATAATTTTCAGTGTACCGGTGGTTTTCTACAACCTTTGTAAAATTTATTCCCAAGTTTAAAAAATGTGTTAAAATTAGATGATGATGATAGTTGCACATCTTTGTGAGTTTACTAATAACATTGATTTGTATACTTTTGCAAGGGTGAAGTTTATGAGATGTGAATTACATCTCAAAGTTGTTATTTTAAAAATTTACCCATCATGTCTCTTTAGTTGCCTTCATTATGGAGCAATTGTTCAGACTTAGCTTTTCTTGACATTTTTGAAAATTACACACCAGTTCTTTTGTAGATAGTTCCTCAGTTTTAGTTTGTCTGCTCTTTCTTCATGATTACACTCAGATTATGTATCTTGGCTGGAAATATCACAGAATAGATTCTGTGTTCTTATCACTGTATATTATCAAGTGGTACATTATTTTCATTTGTTCTATTACTGGTGATGCTCAATTCGATCACTTGATTAAGGTGTTATACATCAGGTTTATCTCCTATAAGTTATCGTTTTTCTTTTAAATAATTTTATTTTTGTGAAAAGTTACTTTGAAAGGGTATAAATATCCCATTCTTTATCAAATATTTATTCATTCATGTATATCAGTATGAACCATGTTTTCATATTTAATTTTCCATGTTATGATCCATTACTAAAATACTTATTTTGATGTCAAATTATCCCAGATTTGACCAGTGAGAACACCTTCAAACTGCTTCTGTGTTCTTTTGGTATGCCCCCCTCATTCTTTGACTACTTCTTTACCCTCTGGTATAAGAAGATCCTCTTGTTTTATCTTTATTCTGCCTCCCTCAGACCTAGAACCAGCCATTTTTCAAAGAAGCCTGGTTTCCCTTAGTAAAGAATGATATTTAGAGACCACAATTTGGTCTCTAAGGTAGGCTTACTGCTCTTTGGATATCACTGCTCCCAAGTCCCTCTCAGTGGAGTGGGTGAGAGAATATATGTATGATTATGTGTATATGCACACATTTATGCCTATGATTTCCTGTATTATCTGTTCATCTGTCTGTATATCTATCTATTCACCCATCCATCTAATTGAAAACCATGAATTTATGAGGACATTTTTACTTCAATCCAACTGCATTGGTTTATTCTAGATTTTTCTCTTTCCACATTTGTAATTCCCTTCTCTGAGATTAAGAAACCTGACTTCCACTATACTTAAGATAGTTACCTATATGATCGAAGTGTTAGGTGAAACCAATCTTCCATCTACAACCACTGCCCTCTTCCTGTGTATGCCCTTCTCACACCACTCAAGTTCTAACACCGCCCTCTGCCCCCTCACTTCTTCTTGGACTTAGCTGATGGGCTTGGACTAAATTGTTCATGAAGGGAAGGGGGAGGATAGAAGGAGAAGGCTGTTTTTCTCTTGTGACTCATAATTTAGTGAATTGTACTAATAGGTTTTTTCTAACATTGACTCATCCTTGGACTTTCATAATGTGCCCAGCTTTGATTTTTCTACTCTTTCATTTAAAATTTCTTGATAAGTTAATTTATTTTGATTACCTGACAAACCTTTAGAATGCTAGAAATTTTCTTAGACACTCCCTTAATTTCATTCTCTTTGATTTCTATGGGTGGAATACAAGGCTTTCTCTCAGCTTCTTTGCAGTCTTTCAGTGCCTTTGATTTTGGAAATGCTACCAGCATGACGACTGCATTTTTAGTGGTGGAAAGTTTTGATGTGTCTCAAAAGCAAGGAATCACTTCCCAGTGGTGATGTATGAGTCTCACAATAAGCTATACTATTACTTAGAATGCCCTAATAAGTTTTTGTCATAGAAACAGAACAGAGGTTGCTAACATTTCTTGGAATTTCCAAACAAAAAGAAAGAAAAATAATTCACCTAAATGCCTATTTGTCAGTTCAGCATTGAAAGGGATCAGCCTTAAAGAATAAATGGTAAGCTGACAAGTACCAATACCATTATCCTTCATCTTCATAACTAGCCTGACCCAAAAGAACTTCTTGGAGTAACACAAGGTTAATTGAAAAGATAGATCTGCTTTGGAAAGCATTTGCATTTTAAGCAGAGATGGAATTTGGGGAAGTGCCATGTAGATATCTATCATTCTACAAATCATAGTTATTGTTAGTGACCTGAAACGCTGAGCAGGTATTAATGGATAAATAATGTCCACAGTTTTGTTTTCCAGGACTGCCTTTGTCCTCCACCCACTTATCACCAGGGCCTTGGCTTTTTTAGGCCTAAAGTACATAAGTTGCTTATATTTATTTGGGCAGTGTTTAAATTTGGAGGCAACCACCTTACAGGTATGATTTTCTTCCTCTGACAGAAAACAAATCCTTAATTCTTTATATATTTTATTATTCACACTTTCTTTCCTATATACCACCAACCCTCCCACCATTTCTGTTAAAGAAGATATTTATTATGTATCTATATTCCTCCAAAAAGATCTATATGTGCCCGTGTGTACTCATGCACGTGTGTGCACACACATATGACCACATGCACTTCTGTATACATTCTTTACTCTTTTTCTTGACTCAGTCCCTCCTGAAAAATCACTTGAGTATGGCAACAGCTAATACAAAAGATGATACTTTTTGGTAATGAGGTTTAAATTTATTTTAACATAACCACTTGACCCTAGGGGAATCTTGCCCCTGTGTGAATTGCATGCTTTAGTTATGTCATTGTCTCTGATAACCCACATAGAGGGTAATTTAATTACCTAAAGAAATGTCTGGAAACAAAGAATAAATAGAATTTGTATTTTGGAAGCATGTTCGTTCACACATTGGTAGGTCACATCCATTTCAGAAGTGAATCAACTGGGATATTATTTGAGCCTATGATTAGAACACTTATTCATTCATTCAACAAATATTTATTTATGGAGAGCCTTCCATGTCTGGACACTGTGCTGGGTGTATCAATCGGCAAAGACAGACATGATCTTGCTAGTAAATTCAACTGGTTTCCCATAAACAAAAGCCTTGATTTTTTTTTAGTATTTTCCATTTTCTGTTGTGTAAGTAGTCCCACATTAGCAAATTTTAAGCTATCCATGCTCTGCATTGCCTGGTACATAGTAAGAGATTGTTTTTCAGGAGTGGAGGGGGAGGGAAATAATGTGGGAAAGAAGGGAAAGGGTTGTAAATGAACATGTATAAGGGACTCATAGACAAAGCCAAAGGGAGGTAGGATTGAAGGTGGGAGGTGGGAGTGGGCAGGGCAGGGGAAAGTGGTGGTGGGAAAATGGAGACAACTGTATTTGAACATTAATAAGAAATAGTTCAAAAATAAATAAATAAAAATACTTTTTAAAAAGTGCTAAATATCTAGTGAAGGGGGTGGGGGTAAAATTCAACTTGATACCAATTGAATTAGTTATTTTTGAATCTTCAGACTTGATCTTTCCCATTCTTGTAAGAAATTCTTTAATCAAGATGTTCTATTCTCAATTCCTGTACCTTTCCTCTGCCAAACCCATTAATAAACTTGGCAATAAGAATATTTAAAAAGTGGAAACCATTATCATCATCTTCATATCTTGATCATAATTATTACAAATAGGCTTGCTTTAAGAACATATGGAAAAGGAACTGGTGATCTATCATGAATTTGCTTCTGATATGTACTTCAGGGTATGTGTGTATGAAAGTGTCAGAGAGCTGAGATGGGTCTGAAAGGGTGTGCTAGATTTGGTGTGGTTACCTTAGAAAGATGGGGAACTGACAGAAGGTTAGGCAACAGAGTGGTATTTTCCTTTTCCTCTTACTAAAAAGCTGTAAAGTTTGAATTTTCATGAGTATGTGTTAATTTTATAATTTTTGAAGAAAGAATTTGCATTGTTCCAGTTAAACAAGCATAGTTCTCACATGATGCTGGTCAAACAGTGACCCAATGTATAGTGGATACAAGGCAGTTATTTTGAGGGTCAGACACCAGACTATATGAACCATTGTATATGATTGTAAATGATTGTTAAATTGTTCTCCTGGTGACAAGTGACTTAAACTATTGACAGAAGACAAAACAGAATTACAACACTTGATAAGTATTACAGTAGCTGTAGAACAAATCATCTCAAAACAATAGCTTAAGACAATGACAGTGTTTATTTTGCTCACAGTTTTGTGCATTGGGTAGGGAGTTATGGGGACATTTTTTCTGTCCTAAGTGGCATCGGGTAGGATGGCTGGAAGGCTGGTGGTTAATACTGGCTGTTGGCTGGGACCACCATGGGACTGTGGCCAGAACACCTACAGGTGGCCCTTCCGTGTGGCTGCTTGCCTTGCCCCCACCATGGTGGCTGGGTTCCAAAGGCAAGTGTCCCAAGAAAGAGCTAGGTGGAAGCTGTTATCAACTTTTATGACCTGACCTTGGAATCACACAGCATTGCTTTCTCTATATTCTTTTATTCAAGGTCATCAGAACTCATTCCCAGGTCTAAGAAGACAAACAGACTCTACCTCTTTAGGGGTAAGTAGCAAGTTCAGCAGGAATGTGTGGGATTGGAAATATGAACACGGCCATTTTGGGAAAATACAACCTGGCACAGTAAGTCCTCTTCCTTTCTATCTGCACCACATATCTGCAGAGCAAATATGGAAAATTGGCCAGATCCTCTCAACTACCCAGCCGAATGTGAGTATTTCAACTTCACCTTTACTCCAAAACCATATTTGTGCATTGTGAAAGCTATAATTCTTATTAACTAAATCCAAAAGAACTGTAATGTAGGATTATATGTTCCATGCTTAGCACAGCCACATTTTTTAAAGTAATTTCCCTGTGTACTGTCAAGTGTATCTTAACCTAAAAAGGCAGATTGACAAATTACCTTTGCTTTGTATGACTCAGGACATATTTCTTTTTCCTCTAAGCTTACTTTGCAAATGCAAAAAAAAAGGCACAGAAAGGAGATTCATGAAAATGAATGTTTTGCAATGCAATTTCAAATATTCCTCTTAAATGTACATCGATATCTCATTTGGTTGGTTGTCCTTCTGTTCTGTTGATGGTTTCCTTTTCTGTGCAGAAACTTTTTAGTTTGATGTAGTCCAATTGTTTATTTTTGTTTTGTTTCCCTTGCCTTTGGGAACAAAATTCACAGAAACACCATTCAGTGATGTCCAGAAGCCTTAGTACCTGTTTTCTTCCATGTATTTTATTGTTTCAGGTCTTATATTTAAGTCTTAATCCATTCATTTTGAGTTAATTTTGGTGTGTGGTATAAAGTAGTGGACCAGTTTTCCCAGCACTATTTATTAAAGAGACTTCTCTTTCTTTATTTTATATTCTTGGCTACTTCACTGTAAATTAGTTGTCCATATTTCTGGGCTCTTAATTCTGTTCCATTGGTCTGCCTGTCTTTTTTTCTGCCAATACCATATTGTTTTGATTACTATATCTTTGTAGTATAGTTTGCAATCAGGGAGTATGCTGCTTTCAGCTTTGTTCCTTTTTCTCCCAATTGCTTTGGCTCTTTGGGATCTTTCATGGTTCCATAAAAATTTTAGTATTCTTCTTTTTCTGTGAAAAAAAATGCCATTGGGATAGGGATTTCACTGAATCTGCGAAGTGCTTTAGGCAGTACAGACATTTTAACAATATTAATTCTTCCAATTCATAAACACAGAATGTCTTGTTTTCAAAGTACAGGTCTTTCATTTCTTTTGTTAAGTTTATTCCTAAGTATTCTATTCTTTTGATGCAATTGTAAATTGGATAGTTTACTTCATTTCATTTTCAGATAGTTTGTTATTAGTATATGAAAATGCAACAGATTTTTGTATACTGATTTTGTATCCTGAAACTTTACTGTATTTGTTTACTATTTAAAGTAGTTTTTGGTGGAGTCTGAAAGGTTTTCTAGCTATAAAATTATGCAACCTGCAAATAGTCACAGTTTTTCTTTCCAATTGGGATGCTAATTAGTTGTTGGTGCTAGAGAGAATCATTTTCCTTTTACTTAAGAGATTAGAATGTTAAAATCTAGGGGATATTTTTAAGATGTCCAGCAAAACTTTGGCTGTCCTATACAAACTTTATTCTAACTTTAGGTCTAGAGTTCTGCTTTGTAATCTCTCTGTCTGATGACTATGAGATGTTCTTAGACACTTCCTGCCCCTTTACTTTGACCTTAAAACAGCAGCCTTTAAGCCAACTTAAGTGTTCTTGATATCATAGATGGATAAGTTGCTTACTGCTCAGCAAAGGATAGGATTATCTGGGGGTCAGACTGACAGTAGTTCAAGTCTCGGTCCTGCCATCTCTTTGATTTGAGACTGGTCAAGCCACTCCACATCTTTGAGCCTTATTTATTCATTCAAGTCATTCAAAAGATGAT
>CM052540.1:46133049-46260370 GCA_028533065.1 Trachops cirrhosus | reverse complement strand
TTACTTTTAAGGGCTCCTCCCCAGCCTTTAAGTGCTAGAAAAGCACCATAGTTGTAGATATAGCTGGATCCTTAGCATGATTTCCATTATATGGACCCCAATACTTGATTTGCAGGTCTTATCTTACTAGACCTCCTAGCAACATTTGATATACTGGATTGCTCTCTGCATATCCCATTCTTCTGATTTTGTTTCTATCTCCTATCACATTGGCCACTCTTTTCTCTTTTGTTAAGTCTATCTTTTCAACTTGGCCTCTGATGTGAGAATGCTTCAGAATCTTGTATTTGCCTCTCTTCTTCAGGTGATTCTATCCATACACTGATAACTCAGTCTTTAACTGTGTTGTATCCCTGGGACTCCTGACTGTAGTTGTCTAGTTGACATCTTCACGTAGATGTTCCATAGACATCTAATGCCTAGCATGACCAGTACAGAACTCCTGAGTCACTGCTATCCGCACACACTCTAACTACCCCCACATACCTCTTTTTCTCATTTTGTAAAAAAGCACTGACATCCAGCCACTTGCTCAATCCCCAAAATAGGACAATTACTTGTGATTCTTCTCTTTTTCACTTAACCCATTTATCTACAAACACTATTGATTCTACTCCAACAAATACTTTGAACCTGTCCAATTTTCTGTGACTCTGACCTCAGAGAAAGTCTTCATAATGTTTCTTCTGGACTATTGCAATAGTTTCTTACCTAGTGTCCTTGCTTGCTTTCTTGCACATAGCAACCACAGTTTTAGAAGCGCAAATCAGATCATGCCACTATTTAAAATCCTACATTCTCTCTGACTTACAGAACTATTCATGCTCTCGTACTTGCCTACCAATCCTTCATTTGTTTCCTTACAACACCAAGCTCATTCCCTCCCCAGAGTCCGTGAACTAGCTTTTCCTCTGCCTGGAGTGAGTGACCTTCTTTCTCCTTCTTGCCCAGTACAGTCTTTCTTATCTTCCCATCTAAAGTGTCACCTACTCAAAGAGTTCTTCCCTGGGCACCCACCTACAGTCATCCATCAGCCTATTTTAATTCTAATAGAAACACTTATCACTATCTGACAATTTGTTTACTTGTTTGTTATTCTCTGTCTAGCCCCCACCAGAATGTAAACTCCTTGAGAGCAGTGACCTTATCAATCTCATTCAAATAGCATCATCAGTATCTGGTACTGATGACTGACTAAGAAAGCACTCAATGCCTTCTTTTTGAATGAATGGTACTTTAGAAGCCATCTAGTCCATTTTTTTTTGAGGTGAGAAAATCAGAGAGAAAAGCAACTTGCCAAAGATCATGTAGGTGGCAGGCTATGTGTCCTGTTTTAAATTTGTTCATTGTTGTAGTGATCTCAACTACATCCAGTAACAATGATTTTTAATTATACTATTAGTTCCACCAATTTGATCAATTCATGGACTCACCCTAGGGTCTTATCAGTATTATCCAGTCTGAGTGTGCTATGGACAGAAGCCAACTATATGTTTTATTGCATCAGTTGCCAGTCATCTTTATCTTAGGGCAGTTATATAAGCTTTGTTCATAAACTTTGAGAGCTGACTTTTTGGCTATTCTCTCTTGTTAACCCACAACAAACCCACTTTTTACCAAGCTAGAAGCTTGATAGTGTTCATGCATAGGATAGAATTATAAATCTATTTTGCTATCAATTCAGTGACCCAGTTTACAGGGTATTTATGGTTTGGTGGAAAGAGCGTTTGCCTCTGGAAACCTGACTTTTTATCTATTTCCATTACTCAGAAGCTCTCTGATCTTAAGCAGCTCTTAACATGCTAAGCTTCAATTTTGTTGCCTCCCCAGCTTTGCTCATTCTCTCTTGCTTTTTCTCCTTCTCTATTTAGAATAATAAATGTGAAATTCACTTCACAGGGATTAAGTGGATTAATAATCCAGTTAGTGGGATTAAATGAATTTATGAATATGAAAATATTTGCTAAGTGTAAAATGCATTACAGACATGAGATTAAATGTAAGAGATTGCTCATATTAATCAGTTCCTAATGTATTAAGTATATAGCCATCAGTAACTGTGATTTTTAAAGTCACTGTTATATGTCAGACTTTCAGAACAACTGTCTTCTTATCCAGTATTCTTTTTATTTTAATTATTTTTAATAAAATTAGGTTCACTGTGGCCAATACAAATAGTATAAAATGGAAATTGGGCATCTCTGAGATCTGGCCAAGATGGGGATGTAGGTAGAAACTCTTCGCTTCCTTGCACAACCAAAAGGAATATAACAACCAAAATCGCCAGAAAAATCAAACTACATGGAACTCCAACAACCAAGGAATTAAAGAAAAAATCAACCAGAACAACCAGACCAATAAGGCTGACCCCATGGGCTGACTCAAAAAAAAAAAAAACCCCAAGCGAGACGCAGCTGGTGGGGTGGGGCTGACTGCCATGCTCAGCAGAGCTGCATGGGAGGGACTGACTTAAGGGGAGAACTGAGACTCAGAGCTGACTGTGAGCTACTGCTGGGGTTGCTGCAGCAAGAGATACTTCCAGTCTGATAAGAGAGTCTGTTGGAAAGTGTTCTAGAGACAAGCAGGTGAGCTGCATTGTTCCCTATCTGGCCCCTCCCACACAGGCAGCCAGCAAAGATGGTTGCCATGTCCAAGTGAATAACAAGGCCCTGCCCCCTTACAACCTATCAGCTGTGACAAGACAAAGAAAGATGGCCCAAATGAAAGAATACAGCAAAACCTCAGAACTAAGTGATGAGATTCCCAACCTATCTGATGAAGAATTTAAAGCTCTGGTAACCAAAATGCTCACAGAACTGATTGAGCTTGGTTGAAAAATGAAAGAAAGAACAAATGAAAGATACCCAAAATGAAATAAAGCAAAATATTCACGGAACCAACAGTAACAAGAAGGAAACCAGGATTCAAAGCAACAATTTGGAACAGAAGGAAGAAATAAACATCCAACTGGATCAGAACAAAGAAATAAGAATCCCCAAAAAATGAAGAGAGGCTGAGGACTCTCTGGGACAACCTGAAATATTCCAATATCCGAATTATAGGGGTTCCAGAAGGAGAAGAGCAACAGCAAGAAATTGAAAACTTATTTGAACAAATAATAAAGGAAAACTTCCCCAATCTGGTGAAGAAAATAGACTTCCAGGAAGTCCAGAAAGCCCAGAGAGTCCCAAAGAAGTTGGTCCCAAAGAGGAACACACCAAGGCACATCACTTTCAAGTTACCCAAGAGTAAAGACAAAGAGAAAATCCTAAAAGTAGCAAGAGATAAGGAGAGAGTTACCTACAAAGGAGTTCCTATAAGGATATCAGCTGATTTCTCAAAAGAAACATTACAGGCAAGAAGGGGCTGGAAAGAAGTATTCCAAGCCATGAAAGGCAAGGACCTACATCCAAGATTGCTCTATCCAGCAAAGCTTTCATTTAGAATGGAAGGGCAGATACAGTGCTTCTCAGATAAGGTCAAGTTAAAGGAGTTCATCATCACCAAGCCCTTATTATATGAAATGTTAAAGGGACTTATCTAAGAAAAAGAAGGTAAAAAATATGAACAATAAAATGACAACACACTCACAACTATCAACAAATGAACCTAAAAGAAAAGAAAAACAATGAAAACAAAAACTAAGCAAACAACCAGAACAGGAACAGAACCAGAGAAATGGAGATCACACAGAGGGAGGTTCAGTGGGGAGGAGGAAGGGAGGAATGGGGGGGAAAGGTACAGGACGAAGAAGCATAAGTAGTAGGCATAAAATAGATGGGGAGAGATAAAAATAGTATAGGAAACAGAGGACTCAAAGAACTTATATGTACAACCCATGGACATGAACTAAGGGCAGGGGTAATGCTGGAAGGTTGGGGGACAGGGTGGATGGGGGATAAAGGGGGAAAACTGTAATAGCATAATCAATAAAAAAATACTTAAAAAAATAAAATGGAAATTGAAAGTATACCCTTTCACCTTGGACACCACAAATGTAACCCCTAGAACACAGGCTGAATCTGGTCTCCACCCTGTTTTATCTGGCCCGGCACCTCGTTTCTCCCAGGTGGCAGTGCCGAGCTCTGGTTTAACTTAAGGAGTAGTTACATTCCTACAGTCCTAAAATTACATTTGACCCTTTGAAGACAACCGCAAAGCTGATGTGGCCCCTGGTGAAAATGAGTTTGACACCTCTGCCCTAGACATAAGCAGTTAGCATTAGCTTGCTGTTTTTAGTTATTAATTATAAAAATAGCAAACATAATAGTTTAGTATCTGACTAAGAGTCTGTCATTGTTATAAACACTTTATATAAATTCCTTTTGATATTCACAGTAACCTTGCTCAAATATTATTATCCTAATTTTATATGTGAGCAAACTGAGGCACAGGTGGGAAGCTGTTTGCCTGTGTCACGTAGCTAGGAAAACACATTTGAGCACAGGCAATCTGGACCAAAATTCATGCTCTTAGTCACTATAAACAACATACTTAGACACCTTTCCATGTAAGTACGTAGGGATCTGTATAATTTTAGTATCTACAGAATATTTCATTGCATCATGTGTATTTTGTTTATATACTCTCAATTGATGAGAATTTTGATCTCTTCTAGATTCTTCATTACTAAAAAGAAACTGCAAAAAAAAAATGAAAATTAAGCTACCATGGACAAGCCTAGTGCTTTTGTCTGAGTCTGGCTATCACACGAATTTCTGGAGGTGGAGAGCTGAAACGAAGGACCTGTGCACTAAACTGCCTTCCACACGAACAGTAAATTTTCACCTGGAGTCTACAAACCACAAGAATTGCTGAGAGGACCTGTTATTTCTATGTGCCTCTGTTTTTTTTTGTTGTTGTTTTAAACTAATTTTAGCACATGGCAAACACAGTGTTTTCGGGAAGCATCTCCTGTCTCAGGGAGGTGAGGAGGGCATGGGCTGAGAGGATCTGGCAGCCTCTGCTCCTCCGCCTGCTCCCCTGAGGCGCTGGGAGAATTACCGTGAGGCTGTCCCCCTTGCCTCGGACTGAGATATTTATTGGCCCTTAAAGATTTATCCAAGTGGAACCTCTAAACCCATGTATAGTTTCACTCATTTGTACTCCAGGGAGAGAGAATGATGAGAACTGTGAGGAGTGAAACTCCACAGAATGTAATCACCCCTCACCCTACCCCTGCAAACTTTTTAAGAAATGGAACTTATCATTTCTTTCCAAATCAGGTCTCCCTTTTTAACCAGTTTTTCTCAGTGCTCTGTCATGTGAAAAGTACATGATAAAAGGAAACTAACAAGATTACTTTATCAACTATTTCATTCATCCATTATTTGGTTTGTAAGGGAAGATATTGAATAAGATATTATACCTGCCCCCAAGAAACTTGCAGTCTCCCCCAACTATTGTAAGAATGGAGCATGGAGAAAGTGTCTTGCATTTAAAATAGGAGAGAATTTAAAGAAGGAAGAACATATCAGAAAAATCAGTGCTAATATTTCCCTATTTTCTTGATGAGAAAAATAAGCCTTAGAGATGTTAAATGACTTAGCATAGCTTGTTCAGATAGAGAGTGGTGAAGTCAGAGCTGAAACTTTGATTCCAGTTTCAAAGGTCATTTATTCTCCATTGTGGTCTCCAGACCTGACTGGTGGAAGTTTCTAGTCCCATCGACTTAGCATATTGACATCCTTTTATGTGCTCCAGGCATAGAAAAATGCTAGATAATATATAACAAAACTATTTTACAGACATAGCGGAGGGAGGGACACACTAAAGATCTACCCCATGAGGAATGTGGTTCATGCAGGAGCTGATGCCAAACAAAGGCAAGGGTATCAGACCTAGCTATAGGACCTAACAGCTGGGGGCTGGAGTTTTTAAGACAGATCTAGAATAAAAGACTTCTCCTTGGGCCTGTTAAAGGTGAAGAATTGAAACGGAAATTCATTTATAAAGTTTGAAGCAAGGAGAAGCTGCTCCCACCATATAAGGGGACTATAAATCATTGCTCGCTTACAACAAACCACTGGCGAAATTTTCACCAAATAGGTATCTGGATGGGAAACTTCTCCACGGTAAATGAAAATTTAAAACTATGTATCATGCATAGATATAGAATCCAAATTTTAGATTATTTTCATAGCATTGGATTCCCATATACAGATGTTAATATATTTAGATACTGTAAATATTTCAAACCAGTGAAATCCTGGAGTTCCTGGAGGAATCAAAAGTAAGAATAGTTTGAAGAGTTACCACCACATCTTAAAGTACAGAGGAATTCCACAGGGAAAATGTATCCTAACTGAAAATGTGCTCACAATTTAGAAGTACAAATCAAACAAAGAGATGGTCCACAAAGTGGGAGATTCCACAGACACATGTGAGAGGATAGCACCCCAACAACCTGAGATAACATAACAACTGAAAGCTACTTCTACATTAAATATTTTACAAACATTAAGGAGTTCAAGAGAGAAATAAAAACTTCATAAAAGAGCTACCAGTCAAGATGGAGACGTAGGTAAACATGCCTCACCTCCACACACAACTATAGCAAAAAATACAGCTATACTACGAAAGAAATATCACCCAGAATTGTCAGAAAATTGAGCTGTGTAGAATTCCAACTACTGAGGAATTAAAGAAGTTCTATCTATTCGGACCGGTAAAAGAGGCAGAGACATGGAGAAGTGAAACATGTGGTGCCACACATACGCATGTGGTGGATAAAAATCAGGGAGGGATATCTTGGGAGCAAGGTATCCCAGCCCCATACCAGACCACCCAGCCCAGGGTTCCAGTGCCAGGAAGATAAGTCCCTATAATTTCTGGCTATAAAAACCAGTGAGGGTTGGGATAACTGAAGAAATTATGAGATTCTCAGGAGTCTCTTAAAGGGCTTGCAATGGACTTAGGACTTATGCTGACTCAATCTCTCTGGGCTCCAGCACTGGGGCAGCAGCTGGAAGGGCACCAGTGGCACACGGGGAGAATCTTAAGGGTCTGGCATCAGGGTGAGCCAGGGCACAGCTTCCTCCCAGACAACACTCCAGAGGCCAGGCAGTAGTTATTGACCCTTTTCTGAGCCCTAATCCACACAGAGCCGCAGAACAGAGACGCCATATCTGAGACTCCATCAACATAATTCACACGGGTTGTCCTACCCTGGTGATTACTAAGGCTCCACCCCATCCAACTTATGGGGGCACTATTCTACAAAACTAAGGCCACAAAACTGAGAGTCAAAGCAGCTCTACCTGACACAGAGAAACAAACACACAGATGCTGCCAAAATGAGGAGACATAGAAATATGGCCCAAATGAAAGAACAGAACAAAACTCCAGAAAAAGAACTAAACAAATAGAGGTAAGCAATCTTTCAGATACAGAGCTCAAAACACTGCATGCTCAAGGCACTTATTGGGTACTTCAACACCATAAAAAAGACTTGGGCAGAAATAAAGCTTATACTAAATAAAGAAAATTTTACAGGGAATCAATGGTAGAGTGGATGAAGCCAGGAATCAAATGATTTGGAGCACAAGGAAGAAAAAATATTCAATCAGAACAGCAAGAAGAAAAAAGAATGAAAAAAATAAGGATAGTATAGGCAGCCTCTGGGACAACTTCAAACATACCAACATTTGAATCACAGAGGTGCCTGAAGGAGAAGAGAAGAGTAAGAAACTGAAAATGTACTTGAAAAAATAATGAAAGAAATCTCACCTATTTGATGAAGGAAAATATACATACAAGTCTAGGAAGCAGAGAGAGTCACAAACAAGATAGACACAAAGAGGATCACACCAAGATACAACATAATTCAAATGCCAAAGTTTAAAGATAAAGAGAGAATCTTAAAAGCAGCAAGGGAAAAGCAAAGAGCTACCTAAAAGGAGTTCCCATAAGACTGTCAGCTGATTTCTCAAAAGAAACTTTGTAGGCTAGAAGGAACTGGCAAGTATTGAAAGTGATAGAAAGCAAGGACCTACAACCTAGATTACTCTGTCCAGCAAAGCTGTCATTTAAAATTGAAGGGCAGATAAAGTGCTTCCCAAACAAGGTAAAGCTAAAGAAGTTCATCATCACCAAGCCGTTTTTATACGAAAGGTTAAAGGGACTTATTTAAGAAGAAGATCAAAATGACAATAAATTCACAACTATCAATAATCGAATCTAAAAAACAAACTGAGCAAACAAGTAGAATAGAAACAGAATCATAGACATGGAGATCATTTGGAAGGTTACCACTTGGAAGGGAGTAGGGTGAGAATAGGGGGAAAGCGACAGGGATTAAGAAGTACAAATTGGTAGTTAAAAAATGGTCATGGGGATGTAAAGTGCAGTAGGAAATGGAGTAGCCAAAGACCTTATATGCATGACCATGGACATGAAATAATGGGGGGATTGCTGGAGGGAGTGGGGGTACTGGGTGGAGGGGGGCAAAGGGGAAATGATTGGGACAACTGTAACAGCATAATCAATAAAATATATTTTTAAAAATTTCATGAAAGAATAGGGTATAAAAATAGCAGGCAGATATGAAAGAACTCAATAGAACAATTTAAAAAGTTGTGAATAAAATTAAGCACAATGGCCTGCTCTAAGAACAGATTGCACAGTTAGAAAAACTGATGATACGAAAGATAAATTTGAGGAAACCATCCAAAGTGCTGCAGTGCTGCAGAGAGATAAAAAGGTATAAATCCAGAAGACAGGTTTAAATTAGAAGAGTCAATTTAGGTTTAATGGAACTCTCAGAAGGAGAAAATGGGAGAAGGGGCAGTATTTTAAGTGAAAATGGCTGTGAATTTTCCAGAACTAAGAGCAGCCACGAAACCTCAGGTTGAAGAAACAGAGAGTCCTGCACACAATATACAAATCTACTCCTAGATCCATCATACGAAAAGTAAAACACTGAAAACAAGCAAACCTCAGCTGAAGTAGAGAATATACATTCTCTCCTTCAAAAAAGATAATAAGATAATATACAAAGGAACGATCATTAGAATAATAGGGGACATCAGCCCTGGCTGGTGTGGCTCATTGGATTGAGTGCTGGCCTTGGAACCAAAGGATCACCAGTTGGATTCCCTGTTGGGGCATGTGCCTGGGTTGCGGGCCAGGTCCCTGGTGGGGGCACGCAGGAAACAACCACACATTGATATTTCCTTCTCTTTCTCCCTCCCTGCCCCTCTGTCTAAAAGTGAATAAATAAAATCTTTAGTAAAAAAAAATAATAATAGGGGACATCAGCAAAATAGAGATCAGAAGGCAAATCTCTCTGATTATCAGAATCACCTGAGAAGCACATTAAACTACAATATTATGGTTTTTTCCCCCAGATACTCTGGATGGTATTCAGGAGTATGCACTTTTAAAAAGCTTCTTTGGTCATCAGGTAGGTTTAAAACCCTTTTATTCCTTAGCATGAAATACATAAGCACACACATAAATTCATGTGCAATTGTCCATCAGTATCCACCAGGGATTGGTTCCACAACCCCCCACGGATACCAGAATCCATGGATGTTCCAGTCCCTTATATAAATAGCCTAGTATTTGCATAAAACTTATTCACATACTCCCACATACTTCAAATCATCTCTAGATTACTTATAACACCTAACCCAGTGTAAATGCTATTTAAATAGTTATTAGGCTGCATTGTTTAGGTAATATTGACCAAAAAAAAGTCTGTGTATGTCCAGTACAGACTCAATCATCGTAGGCCTAATGCATATAGTACATGTCAGCAGCAACATCACATTGTCTTGTTGAATATTTCCGTTGAATCTGCAGGTTTGGAATCCACACATACGGAGGGTGGAGTATACTCATACACACTGATGTCAGGAGTATGTTAGTGAAATTACCCCCTACCTCCACCCTTTAAAAAAATGGAGAAGTTGGACCTATAAGCAAGGATCATTTCTAAAGTCTTTTTCTTTGAATCTCTGGGGGATTCGTGTTACATGGTACCAGAAGATGATCCCCAAAGAAAAGCACATGAGTTAGTAGAAGCACCTCCTACCTCACACTTTCTCTTATATCTCCAGTAAAACTCTGGTTAGAATCAGAGGACCCATCATCCTGCCCCACACCTCCAGAATCCTCTGTGTGTATTTGATGCGACTCATGAATAGCTCATGTTTGCACAGTGTCTGGCAAGATATGCTTCCCATCTTACCAGGTATTTCATATTAAATACAAAAAGGCATGTTAACCCACCCAAACTAGAAATTTAGTCTGCTTTGCCATTATGGACACCTGCTCTCAGATCAATCGTTGTTTAACTGTTATAATAAGGGCTCATTCTATGTTAAAGTAATACTGGGTATACTATTTATAATAGCCATTCTTTTTGAACTAATAGTCCTACTTCTAAGAATTTATTCTAAATACCTCCCCTAACACACACCCACATAAAACCTTTGTACAGGCATACTTCAGACATATGTGGGTATGGTCTCAGACCACCAAAATAAAATAATTATCACGATAAAGAAAGTCATAATCTTTTTGCTGGTAGAGGGTCTTGCGTTCAATTTGTAAAAAATGCAGTAGCTGTGAAGCACGGAATGAGGTGTGGCTGCACTCAAAGTTGTTTGTTCCAGCATTAGATGCATAAAGGTGCAAAAACCTGGAAGCCTGCAGAAGTGATGCAGGGCAGTAAGATGATGGCATGTTGTCCCAGACCCATGGTGTAATAACGCATTTGCTTTTGGGCATAACTCCTCACACACACGACGCTTTTCCCTTCAAACAATGCATCTGCACACGACAGAACTATGCCAGGTTAAAAATTATGTTTTGAACAAGCAGTTCTCAAAAGAAATTTTAAAAGTACCGTAAACACAAAGAAATATTCAACTTCATTGGTATTAAAGGGAATGATAAAATTCTCTTTTTACTCATAGTAAGCTTTAAAAAAAAAGAATAATACCCATTGTTGGTGAAAGTGTAGAGAACTGGGCACTACTTTGTGTAGGTAGCACAAGTGACACATACTTTCTTAAGATTCTTTTTGGTTATCTTTTTATTGTTGCTCTGTTACAGTTGTCCAACCTTCATTGGTAATATGTAGCCAAAGGCTTAAAAATTGATAGATATTTTTTGCCCAGAAAATTTACATAAATGATTTTTTAATTGAACAAGTATAGCACTGTTTATATTATTAAAAATTGGAAATAATTTAAGCATCCAAAAATAAGAATTATTTAAATAAAATGTGCTACACAATGGAATGTAGTTAAGAAATATTCATACTACCTGGGTAATGAGTTTTAAGTTGTAAAATAGAAGGTGAAATAAAACAATAATTTTATGAAATTACAGATAGGAAGACATAAAATGCCAAGAAGGAGATGTAATAAGAAATTATCATTATCTCTGGTGGTGGAAATTTATGGATGGTTTTTCTTTTCTTTTTTGCATGGTACTTTCTATAAATTTTGCAGAGAAAGTCTAATTTTTTGAAATAAAAAGCTGGTTATTTTCAAAATTTTTAAGCAATATGAGCTAATGCTAATCATGGCAAAATAAAAAAGGCTGCCTTGTGACTACAACTATGTAGAATTGGGTACATTGATAGAAGGAAGGAAAGAAATTTAAAAAGGAAAAGAGTCAGGAAATAATCACTCCTAACAGTGGTATTCTCAGCCAGTGGAATGTGGGGCAGAGGTTTTCTATTTTATGAATTTCTCATACTTTCTTATATATTACCAATTTTATATTTAGAAGAACAAGAAGTTTATTTTTAATATAAATTTAACTTAATAAAGTAATTAAGATCTTCCCTTTTTATTTTATTTCATATGCCTCTCTGCTGTATCAAGTATCCATACTAAGTCCTAATGCCAAGTTTCTATGCTCCAACCATGCCACCACATTAGGTAATCTTACATAGAATATTACTACTGAATTTATGGTTTCAGTCATGAAAACAGAGGCTTGGAGAGCTCTATAATCCTCACATGAGTGTAGCAGGGAGCCGGGCAGGGTTAGAATGTGCTCATCCCCGCTCAGCCTTCCATCTCAGTCTCAGAGGGGAGAGAGCGCGATGAGATCTTGGCAGCGCTGTTCCAGACCCACGTTGTAGTGCGTTTGCTTTTTGGCTTGAACTCCTCACACATATGCTTTGCCTTTCTGCTATCAGGCAGAGGGCTCCTTGCCTGCTCCAGTCTGGATGTCAGCAGGTGGCCTGCTGGCCCCAAAAGCTTTCTGCCTGAATTACTCTGCGTGGTTTCTGCACATTGAAACTTGGCACCCAGGCACAGACACATCTTCCGGCACTCCCTCCCCACACACATACTGGGTATTCCGTTAGAAGTCATCCAGACTCTTGGCCTGGGTATTGGGCCAAAGCCAGACTTTCTTCAAAGAATCACCTCGTTTCCATCTGCTAAGATACCATATTCTCTTCCCCCTTTCCAGGTAGAGCGTACTCTCTCGTCACTTTCCAGCTTCTGTGCTCTCCCTCTCCAGTCCCGTTGCCACACAGTCACCTGAATGAACTGCTTGTGTCACTCCATGGCCCTAGAGTCTTCTACAGCTTCCCTCACATTCAGGGTAATGTATATATTGCTTAGAACACAAATCAAGGTTCTTTATGATGTGCCCCCAACTCAGCTACTCAACCCCCATGGTCACCACACATTTCCCACCTTCTGCTGCTGCTCTCACACATGGTCTCTGGACCTGACCTGCCTTCAATTGCCCCTGCTTTTCTCTCTGCTCTTCCCTTGCCTTTTCCACTTTGTCCGCATCAATGCTTCTCCATCCTTCAGAAATGAATCCTAATATCAGCTCCACTGGGAAGTCTTTTCTGACCTCTTTCCTCCCCATCCAGTCCCAAGCGCTCTCACACATGACCTCTACAAATATCTAAGAGTATTTGCCAGCTCAGCTCTGTCCTTCAGTGGATTGTGAGGTTCTTGCAAGCAAGGACTGGTTTTTTTCTGTGGTTTTAGTACAGTACCTTGCCTACTTTCATAATTTGCAGTGAATAGCAAGCACTCAGAAATGCACCCAGCAGTCCCACTCCTGGGAATAATCCCAACACATGTAAGGCATGTACAAGAAGATTTGCAGCAGCATTATTTTGATTAGTCCCCAAATAACCATTAGTCCCTGGAAATAACCCAATGTCTGTTAACTAGAGAATGGGTAAATAAATCATGGCTTTTTAAAGAAATAAATCCTATGCAACGATGAGAATGAATGAATAAATGTGAATGCATCTCACAAACATAGTGTTGAGTGAAAGCCAGGCACAAAAAGTAAAAGATGTGTAATTCCATTTACATAAGCTCAGAAGGAGGCAGAAGTCACCTGTGGTGCAAGAAATCATGAGAGTAGTTACCCTCAAGGGTTCAGGGTAACTGACGGGGGTGTGTCTGGGATGCCAGTAAGGTTCTATCGCTCGATCTAGGTGCTGGCTACATGGAACATTTTCACACTGTGAAAATTTGTCCAGCTTAATATTGATGATTGGTATACATATCTCTATCTAAAACTTTAATAAAATTTTTAGTTCAGTCAAGTTCCCTTTGTGAGACATTTTCTCTGGGTGTTTGGGACAGTGACAGTGACGGCAAGAGTAGTTATGCCTGCTCAATCGAGGCCCTTTTCCCGCTCAGAGCAGTGCCGCCTGGCAGAAGGAGAAGTTTTAAAAGGCAAAAACTCTCCTTGTCCAGAGGTTAGTATTTGCTTTAAGAAATGCGCTGCTCAGCAGTGTCAGCAGGTGTTAATTTGGATAGGTTGGCGTCTCAACTTGAATTTCAGCAAGCTCAAATAATGTTGGAATCAGTCAGGGTATAAATAAACACATAACTATAATTGGAATTTCACTCTTTGCTGGGTATCTTCATCCTTCTGCCTCTAAGGCTTCTGTCACCAACAGCCACGAGCTTCTTGGCCTACACACATCAGTCAAGCCTTCTGTGTACTCACTGATTCACATTTCACTGCTGCAGTTTAAAACTGGCTTTCTTCTTCTTGGTATAAGGATTGTGCTTAATTATCTAAATTAACATCTTTCAGTTGGTGGGGTTTTTTTTCCCCCTCCAAATTTTAAGAGGTCCAGAAACACCAGACTATGGGACGTATTTAAAAATAGATTTTTCTTTAAACAAACAGTTAAATGTGGAAATGGAGCCTGGCAATCCTTGCCTTGGAGATTGCCGCAGCCCCTCGCTGCAGCCGGCACTCGGGAGCCCAGCCAGCCTGCGCTGCAGGAACTCAGCGAGTTTCTCTCTCCCGTTCTCCAGTAAAGGCCTTTCAGTGTCTGCACAGATGGGAATTCTGCTGCCACCTTCTCAGTTCACATTTCCTGCACTTTTCTTCCTAAACACTCTACTGCCCAAAATAGAATTGTGTTTTTTTAGTTTGTGTAGGAATTTAGCGGGAGGATGGAAGGGGTTTTGGTAGCTCCCTGTAATTACCGCCCCGAGTTAATACTCCTATTGGCTCTAAGGTGGGAAAGTGCTCAGAAATCCCCTCCAGGAACCGTACTGGACTTTCTTCCCAGGGACAGTTGGGGATGGCCCCTCACCCATCACGAGGCCAGCATTAGTGCTGACACTGTGTGACACAGAGGACAGGAGCCTTTGCCAGCCTTATACAGCTTGTCCCCTTCACCGGCCTTCTGCTCCGTGAGGTCTCTTCCTGACAAGATAGTCCCCTCCAATTTACCTGTTCTTTACTGAGTCCCTGAAAGGGTCGATGCCCCTGCTCCTCTTTGCATAGTTGAGTTATGTCCGCCCTTCAAGGTCTAGCTCAAATCTCACCTCCTTTGGGCAGCCCTTTGGGTGACTTCAGCTAGAAGACATTTCCACTTAGTCTGAATTTTTAGAGCCCCTGATGACTGGACATTCTAAAGATAATTGACAGCAATGATAACATTAACTGAGCACTTTTTATATGCCAGGCACTATTCTTGACACATGTATAGTCAGAATCTTTACAATGACTCCATTAAAAAAGTTGTATTACGGTTCCCATTTTATGGATGAGAGTACTGAGGCCTGTCATGTTATCATAGCTCCCTCATTAGATTAGAAGCTCCATTTACCATCTCTTTGACTTACTGACTTGTCTCACAGCACAAGGCTCAGGGACGTGCATGGCTAATCATTCACCTTGCACTTGTCCATTTAATTATGTGCTTAATGAGGCTTAAGACCATGAAAATAGAATTTGAAAAGCATTTCTGTCAGTCATATATGCTTCCTCTCCATTTCTGTCCACATGGGAGACAGTGCAGCGGAGCAGGTGAGACTGATAAAAACCACAATAAAAGCAGAACCTTAGTGGGAATGCACTGTATGCCAGGCGCTGTGGTAGGTAATATATGCTCATCAATCCTCTTGGTCCTAGGTATTTCCCCCCAAAGGATCTGAGAGAAGTTGCAAAATGTTTGCAAAAGGATCAAATGAGTAGATGAAGGCATTGCAGTAAAGGGAATACAGATGTAGGAAGTCAAACAAAAGCCTGGGTTCAGTTACTACCCAAGAATGCATGCCCTAAGGACCCTCCTTTGGAAGTGAGCCACAGATTTGGCTCTAGGCTTCTTAGTGCTTATGATTTAGGGGGAAAAGGACACACAATCAATGACAAACCCATGTTGCCTTTAAGGTAAAGACAAACCAGCTGTGTCGATAAAGCACACATAAATGTCGCGCCAAACCATTTCTTTTTACAATTCTCTGCACAGACCGACCTCATAGAAAGCACAGAATGGAAAAATCCATTCAGGGAGGAGGCAGACCTACTGGATCGAGTAATGCAGTATAATTTGGTTTAATGTAATCTATCTAAGAGATGGGTGGACTGTACACATTTCAGAAAATTCTCTATGAATGTTATTTCTCACAACTGGGCTCTACATAATCTGTTCCAGACAATTACCTTTCCACCTTCAACTAAAATGTGAATGGGTGTTTAGTACACCACCTATGGACATCCTAAAAAACAACATGTCCAGGAACAGCCTTTGAAAAATCCAATGTTTTAGGCAATGCAGAACTTTAAAAAATTGAACTGGGGAGGGGTGCGGGGGGAATGAAATTCAAACTTCTTTGCATGATTTATGATGCTTTTCACAATCCAACCTCAGGCTGCTTCTCTGGGCTTAATTTATTGTCCACTCCTCCCCAGCCTCTTCATGCTTTATCTAAATCACACTACAAAGAGTTCCATGAATATACTCAGTGCTCTCATGGAGACCTCATCGATCTTTCCCCAATGCCTCCTTCTCTCTCCCTTCTCCTCTAGCTTCTCTGCCCACTGAGTCTTGAAGGATGTCACCTTTTCTCTGAATCCTTCCTGGATTCTACCTAATAATTAATTTCACCCTTTACTAGCTTCACAGCACCTTGCTTATATCATATTTTATTATCCCCTTTATTAGCTTCGCTGGTTTTTCTGCCAAACTGAACTCCTCCAGGGTGGATATGTCTTATTTATCTTTGTAACCCTGCATTAGGGACATAACCCGACCTCGATTTATTTCACCAAATATTTATTGAGTGCTTCCTGTACTGACAAAGCAAGCTGGGACAATTTCCATCCTGCAATGCTAAGTAAAAAAAGAAAAAAGGGAAAAAAAGAGTTACTCCACAGGTGACCCAAATATGTTTCCACTATTCTCTGAAGCTCTCCAGTGCAGTGTACATAGATATGCCTTGTTTCAGGAAAGGATGACCCACAAACTGATTCTACTGAACTCTTTTTTCCTAACTCAGTATATCCCAGGTTTGAAAAGCTCCAAAGGAAGCTAAACTTCTATGTTGCCATTTATTCCAAGTCTCTTCTCTTGTTTTATGTAACATCTATTATGCTAGAATTTTGCAAAATTATATTCAGCCTGCAGAATGATCACTTCACCCACCAATAAAACATATGCCCCTTACAAAGTGGGACAAAGCAGTCATCACAGGAGACTGTAATAATTTTGCAGCAGAGCTAAGAAGAGAGTCAGCAAAAAAAAAAGCTATCTACTCTTCCATGATTTCCTGACACGAATAGGAAATTTATGAACTGAGCAGCCAACTTTCATCATCTTTGGAAGGACCTTTATTTTAGTGGAGGCTACACTTGCATATTGTGCAAACCTGACCTTTTTTCTGGACTTCCAGAGCTTCTAATCAGCCATGCATCACAAAAAGCCATACTGTGGATGATCAGAGTCGCATGAGCACTGCACAAATATGAGAACATTCCCATAAATGGGCTTCCAAAATGAGTTGTGCAACAGAAGTGTTTTGGATACAGAAATTGGAACCAGTATTTGAAAAGTTACTTTACATCAAATCATTTATGATTATACATTAATTGGCCTAAAAAACTTTATTTTGCTTTGTTGTCTGTCTATGCAGAGTAGAATGATACTAGCAACATTTGTTAGAAAATGTTATTTCACTCTCTAGAAAATCTTCTACATAATAGAACATATATAATTTTCAGCAGAAGGTGAATCTAGTGGGCAAGAAAGATTAGATGCAGAACTTTGTACATTTTGCACGGTTTTTCCATTTCAGATTGAAAGGATGGGAGCAACGTCCTCAAGCTGATGGGAGGCCAAGAGTACAGGTGGAGGAGTTGACCCTGAGTGAGGGGCGGACCACTCTTCCTCCAAGACAGCAGGGGAAGATCCAGGTTGGGAGCCACAGTAGGTGAATTTGTAGGTGGGAGCACCAGAGGCCAATGTAGGTCAATCCAGATGGTTTTAGTTTTTGGTTCCAAGTAGGCTACGAAGCCACCTGCTGATATTGAGGTCATAGGGCCCAGAAAAGGGCTGGAGGAAAATAGTAGTATGGGGACATCAGAGGAAGAAATCAAAAAAAAGACTATTACTGAGGACGGGGGAGAACGCTGGGTTTAAGATGCCTCTGGTTCACAGGTTGTGGTTTTTTCCACCTGCAAACAGAAGCCCAAGGATAGAAGCAGAGAAAGATAATAAACATATATTGAGCATTTGAGAGCATCTTTAAATATTGTAGCAGGTGGGATAATAATGACCTCCCAAAAATGTCCTCATCCTAATTCCTGGGACCTGAGCCCTGTGAATTTGCTACATTATATGGCATATGGGAATTAAGGTCTCAGAGGGGATTAAGATTGCTGATCAGTTTGAAAGAGGGAGATTGTCCTAGATTATCTTGGTGGGCCCAAGGTAATAATAAGGGTTCTTAAATGTGAAAGGAGAAAAGCACAAGAAAAGATCAGACAGATGTGGTGTGAGAAAGACCCAACCTGCCCCTGCAGACTTTGACAATGGAGGAAGGTGCCGTGAGTCAAGGTGTGTTGTGTGTGTATGTGTGTGTGGGGTGGGGGGAGGGGTGCTCAAAGCTGGAAAAGGCAAGGAAATGGATTCTACCTTAGAGCCTCCAAAAAGGAATGCAGCCCCCAACACCTGGGCTCTAATCCAGTGAGACTGTGTCAGACTTCTGACATACAAAAATGTGAAATAACAAATTTGCAATATTTATGTTTACAGTTTGTGCTAGCTTGTTACAGCAACAATATAAAACTAAAACACATGTATGTTTTCTTTTAAGCCTCACAACAGTATTTTACTAGTTGGGCAATTTTTGGAGTTGATCCTGGTTTTGGACTGGATATTGTCAGGGAGGTCGAAGCAGATCTTGAGGAAGGAACGTTATTATCTTACAAGACAACTACCTCAAGGGATGCCTTTGTCATATTATTTTAGGCAAGGAATAAGGGCCCACTTCTGATGGCCACAAGGGTTCAAGAGATTTCGAAGACTTAGAATTCCCAAATTCTTCCATCTAGATGTCCCCGCCCCATGGTTGAGGGTCCTCTTCTTTCCCTATCGAGGCCCTGGCTTGAGCACATGGGATCTGGCAGGGCTGCCTGTTAACCCTTCTCTGCAGTTCAACTCCCCGCGTCAGGTCCTGAGCCTGATTTTCAGCCCCATTGAGGCTTCAGCAGGGGAGATTCCCTTTAAGTGCCATGAGATAGGCCTCCTGGGTTGCATATTATTGAATTAGCGGTTTGTTAGGCTGAGCCTACCAACTCCACAGCCCTTATAATTACTATTGGTGCCATACCTCTCAAGTGTTAGCTAGTCTGTGACTGCCAGGTTCCATCCCACTGAGCCCCAGGTGAGACCCTTAATCTGTGACACTGTGATAGTGCATGCCGGGCGATAACACCACTTCCTTCCTGCAGTGGGAACCATTTCCAGCAGCATCTGCTACATCTTAGATTAAAAATAATTTTTCTTCAAAGTCAAAACAAAATACCAAGGAATACAGAAGACAGAACTCCTCGATACATGTCAATTCGCTTGAGTTTTACAGACTAAATGACACATTCAGTAACTAAAAGGTTCCCGACAGTTTTCAGCAGTCAATGAAGTTGAGGAGGTGGACCCAGTATTGTTACAAAAATATTATGTGCTACCTTTACCTTCCTTGTAGTGACTTTTTAAAGAAGGAATGCTAATCTCCACTTTGGTGTGCCATCATTTTTTCTCACTTTTATTGTACTAGAACTTTGTCAGTACTCCTAGGAATACATCAGTTGAAGGAATACAGTAAACCTATACGTAGCATTACTGCAAGTTTCAAGGTGCCAAGCATGATGATGTCTGCATCCTTTGTCCATCTTTTCCCTCATCTCCCTGTCCTTAGAAGAGCAGAACGGGCTTGGGACTTACACTTAGATAGCCAGGTTTTTCATTTATTTGCTCTGTATGCCTGCCTAAACAGTTACTCTCCGAGCCTCGCTTTCCACATGTCTTACACCTGGATGATCAGAAAGTACTCTTGGTGTCATTCTGCTCTCCTTCCTGCTCATGCGTCTCCAGTCCCACCAGCTGGAGTTTCTGCAGCATGCCGTGCTCTTTCCCTTACAGGGATTCTGTTCTTACTTTTCCTCTGCCTAAAATACCCTTCCTGCTACCCTCCAAATAGCTGGCTTCTCATTCTTTAGGTCTCAGCTTAAATGTCACTTCACTTAATCCTAGGGAGTCCTTCCTTGTCTGTTCTATCTAGAATAAATCACCTCATGAATTTTACCATCCCCGAACACTCTTTTCCTTGTAATACATGGAACATTGTGTGTTTATTTTATTTATATGTATATAATTTGTTGATTGTACACCCAGCTCTAATGAGACCTTAAAATGCAGTGCTAGTTCAGGGCTTGGCAAGAAATAGGCTCTTAATAAATGTTAAAAGAGTGTGAGTCTACTTCATTGAACTTGAGTGTATTAATGATGCAGTATATGTGAAAAATATTTTAACTGTAATGTATTTTTAGCTGTTTCAGACACTAGATGCAAATAATATTTCATAATGTTCAAAACTGTTCTGTAGTGGATTAATGATTTGGTGCTATACCCAAAACAGCATATCTCCACTAACTTCATGGATTTTTATTGTATAACAATGTTTCATAAGCTCATGGCCATAATTCCTGCAATATTTCCTTGAAATATGTCAGTTATTTTATCCTTAGCAAATGAATTACGTGCAAAGTTTGAGTTGTGAAAGAATGACATTTTTTGAGAACTCAAAGTGTGTCAATAATTAGACATAAAGTGAGGAATTACCTTCCCCACCAGCCAAATTCTTCAAATTCCTTTGATATGGGAGTTCAGTGAAAAAGGCAGTGTCGGACTGAAATAAATACACCCCTGAAATGCCAATTACAGGGGCTCCCACCAGCTTTGAACATTGGATATGCATGTGAATGAGAGACTTGCCATTGTCACATGATTTGGGTCTATAATCAGAAAAATATGAGGCTTAAAGTTCAGGTATAAGTTGACATTCTCTAGCACGCTGAGGGAAGTGACTCATGACCTTTCAAAGCCACAGCAATCACTTAATGTCCATTTCTTCTCAGCCACCTGGAACATCAAATCAAGAAGCATCTTTGGAAGGCTCAGATTTTGAATTGCAAAGTGATACCCAAATCATCTAGTTATTACACGTAGAGCTGAGGCAAGGGGAAGTTAATCAAGCAGTGCATTTTTAAAAGAGAAATTTGGCTTGCATCTTTTATACCTGCAGTGAAGAAAACTCACATTGAAAACCTTTTCCAGAAAGGAAATCCTTTGTGACTACAATCCTTTCAACAAGTTGATGGTAATACGTCCTACAGTCATCATTAGAAACACATAGAATGGACGTGTTGGTCTCTGATGCACATGAAATTTCTAGGATCAATTGCAAGCCCACCTCCATAAACAGTGCGCTGGCTTGCACAGGTACAAGGCTTCATTTTTCCCTGACTACATTGCCCTAGAATATTTCCATAGGACTAAAAGGAACAGGATATAATTCAAGGGCTCAATAATTGGCTTGATGCCTTTGAGTTTCATGGCTTTACAGTGCACATGGGGTTCAGGAAAGAACACTATTGGCTATCACATTTTGAATACCTGCAATAATATACCAGGTGCTACTGCATGTATTATCTAATTCAGCCCTCTCTCTAACATACTGATAAGGCTTTGTGTTTTTTTTTGTTTTTGATATTGGTAACAAGGAAATGGAGACAAATCACCAATGGGTACAAACTAGTAAGTTTTATTCATGTTCAAACCAGAGCATGGATAAAAACCCTCCTCAAAAAGGCTCCAAGGCTTCTGCACCTTCCACTATACTATCTGCTTTTCACTTGAAGTCTATGAAATGTCAGTCTACTCACCCCATCCATGTTAAGGCCAATGCTTGCTAGCAGGGCAGATGTGGCCACTGGCCTCCAAAGGATGCTCCCTATTTTTGAATCTACATTCAGCTCCCTGGAGAGTTCCCTGTTGGTGGCTCACAGCAGTGTCTCTTGACATCGCCATCCAAGGTAGCAGCACCTCTAGAAAAAGCCCAATTGAGCCAGCTTCCATCAGCGTTGACTGTCAGGAACTGAAGCTGGTTCCCACTGAACACTGTGCCCTGGAGCCTCCTGGAGCAGGAACTCCTGGCAGCAGCAGTTGCTCTCAGAAGTCTGAGAACTACTTCTGAAGTTCTCTGAAGTTCCCACCTTGCCATCCTCGCCTTCCCTCCTCGCCATGAGAGTGCTTGGGGCAAATAGTAGGCAAATCATCAGCATAGTCCTTTATGGGTTTTCCAGTCTCATGTAGCTTTGGCTGCCCAATAGGTGATTATAAATAAAGCCACACAGAATTTTAGAGGAAATTGTGATTTCTTTGCAAATTTCTGCTCAGTCATACATTTGGCTGCCTCCTCAGCCCTGTTTTAATTTGCTTTAGGCCAGAAAGTATTCAGCCTTCTCTTAATCTCCAAAGAGGTCTGCTCTCCAAGGAGATGGGATTAAGGAACAACTTTCTTCTGAAAGTATGGGATTCACATTACATAAATATGGAATTCTGTACAAATCTTAGAGTTCTTCTTCTTGGAGCATGGGAACTCCTAAACTAATCAAGACCCCAGGAGAGCCCAAGAAATTTTTTAGTACTTCCAAGTAGATTATTCAAATATGATACCATTAGGAATCCTGTCTAATGCAGGCCACATACTGAACTTTTTTCTTTCTCTTCTGTTTCCTATGATAATTTGATATCTTCTAACTTGAAAGAACTCCTTTATTTGATTGAACCATCTTTCTGGCTACCAACTGATTTTTCTATTGCCTTTAACTGTTTGCTTTCTAGATTAGAGATAAACCTGCTTTAACTTCCCCTTTTCCTCATCTTTTTGCAATTTGATTTCTTTGCCAAAACTCTAATGTTCTTGGACTCTAATATAGGCAATCCCAACAACAGTTTTAAGTCTTCATTTTCCTTGCTCTCTTTCAAGAACTTTCCAAAAGAGAAACCATCATTTCTAATGATGGCTCTCAGCCCCAACTGAGCTTCTAGCAAAAAGCTGGCACCACCTTACCAGTCACACTAGGGAAGCAGACCCTCCAGCCCTCAGCGAGTCACCATAGACCAGCAGCTACTCCCCAGCTAACACTGCTTGGAGCAGAGACAAGCCTTCTCCACCAAGCACATCCCAAACTGAAGACTTAGAAGAAAAAGAAAATATATATATTGCTATTGTTTTAAGTCATTGTTTTAACTAAAACACATGACTTTAATCTGAAAGGGCCTGGCCCTCCTCTGAATCCCTCTGAGCTATTCACCCATCATTGAACTATGCTGTCTTTAATTAGAAGTTATTTTTTCATGTGTTTAGAGAATGTATTACCAGCTTGATTATTATCTTCTTGGAGACAGGTATCTTTAACAACATTTGCCACTTAGCACAGTGAGTTTCTGGGAAATAGATATTCTATAAATACTTCTTTGTTAATTAAATCAGTGACTATGTGTTCTATAAGATAAAATAACTTCTTAGTGTGCCCGTCCTGCAAATATGAGACATGGTGCAGAGCTGGTGTATTAAAAGCCTATCCAGACTTTGAGTAGATAAGCACAGTGACATTTAAGATACTAAAATATTTGCCTTCTGGAAAATGCACATAGTCACCAATTTCTCAATCCTTAAAAGTGGTTACTTAATGCTACACTGGAACTTGATATCTAAATCTTGGAATTTATCTAAAAATTCAAACCACTTTATAGCCTCATCACTCAACATATTTTTTGATTAATGAATTACAACACAAATGAAGCAGGTTTGAAGTTAATGAGCAATAAATTATCCATTCATATATAATAATTATCACTATAGCCAAATTAGTTTGACTCAGGTTTTTTATAACTTTTTTATATTTATACTAATTTGTTTTCTTTATCCTAATCAGTTCAGTTTCATCTAAAGATAAGTAGAGAGGGATGACTTCTAAAATAGCAGTGTAAGGAGCTTTGCAGACCCGTCTCCAACAAAACAATCTTAACTGGTAAAAACCAACTATGTAAAATCTCTATAAACTGCCTAAGGGAGTACAGTGAATGAAGAAACATTTATTCAAGAAAATCCACTAAATCTGGATAAGAACGATAAGAGCCTATGTCACTTGAGTCATGATCTACCCCCTCCTTTGCCCCTCCATCACCCAGATCAGCAGGATGGAAGCTTCACACCGAAGAGGGATCCCTCTTCCCCAAGCTACCAGTCAAGTGCTATAGTATCTTCCTGGGATGAGCAGACACCAACATTGCTCATCCTCCCCTAGAGTTCTGTTGTGGAGGCTAATTTCTAGGCAAGGATGGTCAAGAGATCAGGAGCTTCCTTCCTCCATCCAGCTCCATTCATAGCCCCTCTTGTTCTACCTAAGGTAAAGAAGTCAGACAATACTGGGGCCAATTACCCTCCACACACTTTGATCATAGAGAGTATATTCCACATGGGGAGACAAGCTAAGAAGATCAGAGGCCCCTGCCCAGTGTCCCGCTCATTAGAGCAGAAAGAGTGCTCTAAAGAGGTGGGTCATTGTCCCTGCTCCCGGGTACAAAACAGAGGCTCTGAGATTTTGTCTAAAGGGAGAGGGAAGCCGAAAGAATGTAAGATGTCAAAGTGAACTTATTTGAAATGTGAGGAAATTCAATCATAAGGGCATTCTAAAGAATTCTCGAGATTTGGGCTGTGAGCAATTAAGAGGAGGTTGGTTGCTCTGTGAAAGCAAGAAGAAAAACTATAGGTCAGCTAGGTTTCCAGAGAGAATCTGGTAAAGAGATAACTGACAAGATGAGCCTTTCTGGAATTAGAAGAAAACCTCAAAGATTGGCTCTATAAAGTGACTTAAATTTAATTGAACCCAACTGTGGAATAATATATATACAAGGACATACATTGACCCATCATACATTGACCCAATAAAGGAACAGGTCAGCAATTAGTGGAGCCTAACAGCTGGGTGTGATACCAACAAACAGTTTAACAGAGAAATCAGGGAAATAGTTGAGGAGAGCCCTGCTGAGACCAGTCTTTCCAGGGTGACTGCGCCCCTGCTCAAGGCTGTGCCCTTCCACAAATGACATAAGAGGCTTCGAACTTCATGAGAAATAGATTTCACTAAAATACTTCAGCCCAATTATTAAACAAATAAACAAGCAATAGCAGCAACAAGCCTGAAGAAGAGAAACCAGCATCTAGAGTAACTGCAATATATAATAAAAAAATTCAGTTTTCAATAAAAATATTCTGAAATATGAAAAAAAGCAGCACATCATGACACATGGCGGGAGGAGAGGGAACAGGCAACAGAAACTTCCTTTAAGAGGATGTAGATGTCAGACTGAAGAGACTTCACAGAAGCCATTATACTATGTTGAAAGGACTAAAGAAAAACATGGTTTAAAAACTAAAGACAGATGTAATGACAATGTCTCATCAGAGAATAATAATAGATAGAAATTATAAAAATAAACCAAGTGGAAATTCCACAGTTGAAAATACAGTAACTGAAAAGAAAAATCCACTGAAGGGACTCAACAGTAGATTTGAATTGGCAGAAGGAAAGTAGCAATGACCATGAAGGTAGGTTGATACGGATTATACAATCCAAATGAGATAAAAGAATAAAGAAAAATGAACAGTGTGACATATCATTAAGAGCACCAACACATGCATAATGGGATGACCAGAATGAAAAGAGAAAGAAGGGATAGAGAAAATTATTCAATAAAATAATGGCTAGGGGGAATTTCAGGATGTCAGCAGAGCTGGTGGAAGCACACTCATCTCCTCATGACACCAACTGATTTACAGCTAAAGTATAGAGCAAGCAACCTGAAATACCAACTGAAGGATAGCTGAACAGGAGTATGGTATCCAAGGATTTATAGAAGAAGCTACATAGAGACTGGTAAAAAGGACTGAGATGTGGAGAAGGCTGGCCCCTGTACCCATGAGTGGTGGCTGCAAAGCCAGAAGGATATCTCAGCTGCAAAAGTCCTCCCTGGAGAGCATGGGGTCTCAACCCTACATCAGGACCCCCAATTCAGAACACCAGGACTGGGAAGTGGACCCTGCATAACATCTGTCAGTGAAAATCAGTGGGGACTCTGTCCTCTGAGAAGAGGAGGAAGCATGCTAGAATCCCAGGTGCACTCCTAGGGCCGACCCACAGGAGGTTGCTCTCGGGCACTCGCCCATGGTTTGGTAGAGGGAAAGTGACTCAGAGCATATGGGAGTCATAAAGAGAAGATCTGGGCGGTGTGGCCCCGAAGAAAGATCTGGCAGGTCAGCTACTAAGGTCCTGGTCCTTAGTTAATATCCCGCACAACCATCAGGTGCCATCTTCCTAGGGTTAAATACTCCTGTTCTTACAGCATCAGCTTTGGCAGTGCACTAACCTGGTCCTCCAAATACTGGTGACACCACCCTGCAAAGCTTCAGTCCAGCAGAAAGGACTGTTGACTACACGAAACAGGGACCAATGGTGCACTCTTTCTCTGGAGAAACTATAGGCAGACACTCAGACAGACATTGAACTGTGAGGCTTTAAAAGGCAGGCCAGTCATCTTCCCCCCTTCTACCCCCATGTACCAGGTTGGCCAGCATCACCCCCAGTGGGAGACTGTTTTGTTCTATCTTCCCAAGTACTGGTGGCCACTCTGCTGAGCTCAGTTCCTAGGGGGAAGAAAGGGCTGCTATGAGCTGGGACCTATGTGTGTGTTTCCCTTAGAAGCTCCAGTTTGGGGCTCAAGTGGACACAATTACACAGCTAAGGAGAGGCATAGAGCTCATTCACCTCTGGCAGGCTTGGCCTGTGCCACCCCCAATGGAAGATTGTCTTGATCTGTTTTCCCAAGTCCCAGTAGCCCTGCCCTGCTGAGCTTGCCTTTGCAGTGAGGACAGCTGCAGCACCCAACCTGAACTGATGGTGCATTCTTCCTCAGGGAGCTACATTTGAGAATGCTAGTAGAAACTGAGTGATATGGCTCTGGAATTGGGGCTACATTCTCTCCACTGAGTCCTGGTAACACTGCCCCCAATTAGGGGACCCACTAACCCTGTCTTCCCAACCTGGTGGCTCCACCCTACCAAGCTTGTGCCATGTGAAAGGAACAGTAGGGTGCAGCAAGCTTGGGCCCACTCTAAAGCCTTTCTTTGAAAAGCTCTGGAGGAAGTTCAGGCAACTTCAGGAAGGGATGGAATAGCCTACAGGTGGACATAGACCTCAGAGAACCTTGGACATTTTATTGACCTGACCCCAGCTCAGACCTGCAAGCCAACCCTTGTACACAGCTTGGCCCTTCCCAGGCACACCCAGGCCCAGTAGATGAGCTACAATCAGCGAAGAGCATGATAGCTCCAGACAAGTAGCCAAGCGCAGTTACATACAATGTCTGACACTGACCTGCACAGGAACCCCATCCAAGTGGACCAAGAAACAACAGAACCAGTGGTGGGCTTCAAACCTCACCACTGCTTGACCCAACTAGCCAAACAACACAGCCAAAGGGAGACTCCAGCAGGCACCAGACCTGGCTGGGAACAAGTCCGCCTCAAGAGGCAGCCTCTGAACAGTGACTCATGCACAATAAACAAGGTCTGTCCTTATAGTTAGCCAACCTGAAGGTTAACTCCACCAGCAAATGGACCAACTGCATTAAAGACTCAACTACAATAGAAGGGGACACATAATCCACATAAGAAACATCTCCATAGCACCTAGCTCAGGTGATCTAAAGATTGCGTCACCAAGACCCACAAGACACCTACAATAGAAAGCCCCCTAATAAGCTTTGGAGTCACAGTAGATCTACCTAATATACAGAGTCAAACAGAAAAAAAAAAAGACAAAATGGAGAGACAAATAAATATTCCCCAAAGGAAAGAACAAGAGAAATGCCCAGAATAAGAATGAAATGAAATGGAAGCAACCAAGATACCAGATGCAGAATTTAAAACAATGGCTATAAGAATGCCCAATGACCTTAGAGGAAGAATGTATGTTCTCAGTGAGAACTTGAAGAAATAATAAATACTAAAAAGGACATAGAAACTATAAAAGAGAACCAGTCAGAAATAAAGAATACAATACCTGAAATAAAGAATACACTAGAAGGAATCAATAGCAGGTTAGATGAAGCAGAGGACTGTATCAGTGATTTAAAGGACAAGATAACAACAACCATCCAAGCAGAGCAACAAGAAGAAAAGAGAATTTTAAAAAGTGAGGAAAGTCTAAGAGACTTCTGGGACAACATCAAGCATAACAACATCGACATCATACAGGCCCATCAAGGAGAAGAGAGTGAGCAAGAGATCAAGAACCTGTTTGAAGACATACTGGCTAAAAATGTGCCTAACCCAATGAAGGAAAAAGTCACCCAGGTTCAGGAAGGACAGAGTCCCTATCAAGATGAACCCAAAGGGGCCCACACCAATACACATCATAATTAAAATGGCAAAGTTTAAAGACAAAGAGAGAATCTGAAAAGGAGCAAGGGAGAGACACCTGCAAGGGAGCCCCCATAAGGCACTTGGCTGAGTTCTCAACAAAAACACTTTAGGGCAGAAGGGATTGGCATGAAGTATTGAAACTGATGAAAAGCAAGGACCTACAACCAAGCCTACTCTATCCAGCAAGCCTATCACTCAAAATTAAAGGTAAAATAAAGAGCTTCCCAAACCAAAAATAATAATCATTAAAGGAGTTTATTACCAGCAAACCAGTATTGCAAAAAGAGTTAAAGGACATTCATAAAGAAGAAAGAAGAAATAGAGAAGAACATAGCTATACAGAATAAAATGGCAATAAATAAATACCTATAAGTAGTAACTTTAAATGTGAACATATTAAATATGCCAATCAAAAGAGTAGCTGAATGGATGGACAAGAAAGCATAACCCATATATATGCTGCTACAAGAGATCCATCTCACAACGAAAGATACACACAGACTGAAGTAAAGAGTGGAAAAAGGTGCTTCATGCAAATAGAAAAAAAAGCTGGGGTAACAATACTTATATCTGACAAAACAGACTTTAAAACAAAAGCAACAGTAAGAGACAAAGGAGGACACTACATAATGATAAAGTGAGCAATCCACAAGAGGATATAACCCTAGTAAACATTTACATAGCCACCATAGGAGCACCTAAATATGTAAAGCAGTATTGATGGACACAGAGGGAGAGATCAACAGTAATAAAGTTATAGTAGGAGATTTTAAAATTCCATTGTCATCAATGGATAGACCTGCCAGACAGAAAATCAGCAAGGGAACAGCTGTCTTAAATGACAATTGCACCGGATGAATTTAATTGATATCTTCAGAGCATTTCACCCCAAAGCAGCAGAATATACATTTTTTTCAAGTGCACATGGAACATTTTCTAAGATAGACCACATAGTAGGGTACAAAACAAGCCTGAGTACATATAAAACTATTGAAATCATGTTAATCATCTTCTCTGACCATAGTGATATGAAACTAGAAATCAATTACAAGAAAAAAAACGGAAAAAAAAACCCCTACAAAAACATGGAGGTTAAATAACATATTACTAAACAATGAATGGGTTAACAGTGAGATCAAGGAAGAAATCAAAAGATACCTTGAAACAAATACAAATGAGAACACAACAACCTCAAATTCATGAGACACAATGAAAGTATCCTAAGAGGGAAAATCATGGTATTACAGGCCTATGTCAAGAAACAAGAAAAATCTCAAATAAACAATCTAACTTTACATTTAAAGGAACTAGACAAAAAGCCCAAAATGAGCAAAAGGAAGGAAATGATAAAGATTAGAGCAGAGATAAATGAAATAGAGTCTAGAAAACAAAACAAAAGATCAATGAAACTAAGAGCTGGTTCTTGGAAAAGATAAATAAGACTGACAAGATTTTAACCAGACTCATCAAAGAGAGAGGACCCAAATAAATAAAATCAGAAATAAAAGAGATATAACACCCTGGCTGGTGTGGTTCAGTGTATTGAGCACCAGCCTGCGAACCAAAGGGTCACTGGTTCGATTCCCAGTCAGGGCACATGCCTGGGTTGTGGGTCAGGTCCCCAGTTAGGGACACTCTAGAGACAGCCACCCATTGATGTTTCTCTTCCTCTCTTTTTCCCTCCCTTCCTGTCTTTAAAAAATAAGTAAATAAAATCATTTTTTTAAAAAGTGTGGTACAGATACTTCAAAGATGGTCAAAAATTTGTTGAAAGTGATCCATGTTCTGAAAGGCCTCAACAAGCAGAACACCTGAGAATGTTGGACATCTACGGGCTGCAATCAACAAAGATCTGCAACTGACAGTGTGAGAGCTAGAAGCTGATCTGGGGATTCCAAGAACTCCTGGCTTTTCCCAAAAGTAAAATCACCTTTGAAAGGGAAGAGATTTCAGAACATGAATGACAGGGAAACTATGACAGAGCAGCTGATGGCGATTCCAACAAAGGATTTTACAGAGGGTTTTGAATGGTGGAAGACACACTGGGGGAACTGTGTGAGGTCCCAAGGTGCCTGCTTTGAAGGGGACTGAGGCATCATTGTCCTATGTACAGTGTTTTTTGTATCTTGTATCTTCTTCAACAAACGTCTCTATTTTTCATTATATGCCTGGATACTTTCTGGACAGACCTCATATACTAAAATCATTGAATTCTATATCTTAATTAGGTGAATCATACAATAGGTGAATTATACTTCAATAAAGTTTTTTAAATCCTTCCCCAAGGATATGCTTATTGATTTTTGAGAGAGAGGAAGGGGGGAGAGAAAGAGAGGTTGAGAGAGAGAACAAGAAACATCGATGTGAGAGAGAAAAATCAATCAGCTGCCTCTGAAATGCACCCTGACTGTGGATGGAGCCCACAACATAGGTATATGCCCTGACCGGGGATGTAACTCTCAACATTTTGGTATATGGATGATGCTCCTACTAACTGAGCTTCTTGGCCAGGACTCAAAGTTTTCATATATAAAAGTAAAAGGTAATTATAACTTGTTTGATTGTGTAAAACATATTCTTTCCTGTTTGAAGTTCACAATTCCTTACTGCTCTGGACCCCTCTGGAAAAATGGTCCAGGGTTGTATAGACTATTTTTAGCCTTAAGAAATTAGACAAAAAGCTAAGGTCAGAAGGTGGTAAAACTCCTCTCTATTCCTAGTATAATGGGGAATGGCTCCAGGCTTGGCCACTACAAGTGGCCAAATAAGTGAGCATTTAATTTTAGAAAAAGTGATAACTCTAGAGGTCACATACTGTCACATGAAAAGGTGTTTGTATTAGTGTGGATTCCCCCAAGGCAAACTCTGAGGTAAGGAGTTGGGTCCAGGTAGTTTCCCGGATGGTGATGTCAGGCAGAACAAGTGAATGCGTGAAGAAAGTAAGACAAAGGAAAAAAGCCAATAAAAGCTGTCAAAAACATTGTTTGCTGAGAGGGCAACTGGAGCTCAATCTTGCTGGGGATGCTCTGAGAAGACAAGTAGACTGTGCCTCAAAATCACCCCATAGTAGTACATGGATCCACCAGCTCGTGTCTCCCCCTTACTGGGGCCTAGTCCAGAGGAGTTCTCTCCCACACTTCTGGGTGGTGCCTGCCTGCTGTGGAACAGTTCCTGTTGAAGAAATCCTTCATGCTAGGAAAAAGAGAGATGCAGATACTCAAGAAGGAGGCTGCCAGCTTTCAGGTACTGGTCCTACTCCTGCAAGTGAGCTTAGGTGAGGTCACAGTGTGGGAAACAACCTCAACTACCCTCTGTTGTGATTAGGGAAATACGGTAAGTTTGGGCTCTCCACCACAGCCCTGGCTCAGACAGAATTTCGGATGGTTCTTTTTGCCCCACCTTGATCAAAAGGCAGATTTCCCTTCATTATCATCACCCCATAGAGTGACAAAGTCCAATTTTGGTTTGGGGGGCTTATGAGCACCCAGGATTTTCACTAGTGGCAGGTCTCCAGGAGATGGGTTTGTGTGAGACAGAGGAGGCGTCAGGCAGAGTCTTGGGGTAACACCACCCTCACTTCCATTCAGATGCTCAGCTGTCTGTGGGTGCTCCCTGGCACTTTGTGGGACTCCCAGAAAGACAAAAGAGGGACATTTTGACATGGTGTAGAGTCAGCTTCTCACTGCATGGAAGGCACCTGCTTCTTTATCACAGTCCTTGGCTTCACACCCCCCTGACCACCCCCACCCTTATTGAGTCTTAATTACCGAGATAACTTATTCTGCTAGTTTGAATCCAAGTCTCTTTGTACCATGGACCCATTGATGAGTGGCGAAACATTAATCACATAAATGAATACTTGGGTATGTAGATTTTACCTCACATTAGGAAATGTCAACTTAAAGAAAGTCGTTTAAAGGCAACTTAAAGGCATTTCACTATGCCTATGAAGTTCACAGTATTTCCCAAACTTATTTGGCCAGGGAAGAGTTTTTCACAGAACATCTCAGGAAACTAATGTTCTATAAAACATGCTTAAGAGGAACACTGGTGTAGCCCAGTCCATTCATTTTACTCGTAGGAGAATTGGGGTTCCAGGCAGAGAAGTGAATGCTTAAGTTATTGATGGAGCCAGAGCTTGAACCCCGATCTCCCATCTCTCAGGTATGCTTTGCTCAATGGCAGCACAACTCTCATGGGTTTGCCTGTGATGGACAGCTTGTAAATCACACAAAAATGTGCTTTAGACATGCGTCATCCTCCTTCAATGTCTATACCAGAGGAATGAAATGTTTATATCATTCCCATGATCTGGAAATGTCAGCTAGTAGAAGCGGCAGCTAAATGAAAATAATGGAAAAAATGAGTTAATACTTCAGCCTGCTGGGTATGCCAGAAGTGGTTAGCTGTACAGTGAAACATCATGCCCCGTCCCCCTGTAGGTATGCACAGATCTAACTATGCAGGCAGGGGTGACCATGTGACAAGTTCTCACTAATGGGCTCACAAATGCTGGGCTTTTTAAAAAATTTTTTATTATGTATTATTTTTATTAAATTTTTCAGGGCAATATTGGTTAATAAAATTATATAGGTTGCAAGTATACAATTCCATGATATATCATCTGTATGTTGTATTGTGTGCCTACCACCCAGTCAAATCTCTTTCCATCACCATAAACTCGGCCCCCTCTACCCTTCACTTTCTCCATGTCTCTTGCCCCTTCTCCAAGCTGGATACTGAGAACACTGGGGCCTCGGAGAGTAGCAGAGTCACGCAGTGGAAGGAGGCTTGTTTCTAAACCTGCATGTGGAGGGAAGCTACAGACTCACCTGGGAAAACTCTTACGTGAGCAAGAAATAAACTGTTACGATAAGCCACTGAAAGTTCTGGGTTTGATACAGCAGCTCACATTGCCCTAGTTAATATGCAGAAACCTGAAAGAATATATGGGGCAAAAGAAGAGATGAAGGTCATCAGAAAGAGGTGGGGTAATGGATTTAGAAACCGGGGACACAGAACTATTCCATCTCAACCCGGAAGGACATAGAACAAACAGATCAGCCCTTATTCTCGGGGGCTGATGGGACCGGTGCAGACACAGCATCCCTGACGCCATGCTTTTTCTCCACCACATCTTTATTCAGCCGCTGAATCACATCACCTCACTAAGCATTCTTTGGAGTATCTACTTCTCTTCATTCCCACTGCCATTACCCCATGATGAGTCACCACCTTTTGTCTGGATTACTCCAGAAACTCTCTAACTAGTTCTATCTTCTATTAGCTGCCCTCCTCTCCTGCCCCTCACAAATCCATCCTCCCTGATGTGTTCAGAATTATCTTCATAATACCCAAGTTGAATTATGAACCACCTTCACCAGACAGATTAAGCCCCTTCAATTAATTCTCAGTGTGATTACAGTAAAGCCCAAACTCCTTTGTATGATATGTACGGCCCTGAGTGACACAGCCTTCTTTTTAGCTCTTGCCTCCCTGTCTTTGGGCTCCAATCTTTAGCCATTCTGAACTTTGGGCTCCCTGACTGCATCTTACCTCTTCGCCATGGCACAGAATACTCCTGCTGCCTGAAACATCCCGCTCATTTCTCTCCTTCCCTCTTCCTCCTTGCCTCCCCCTTCCAACAGTTTCTCTCTCACTCTACTTAGCTGTCACCTGTTCTGGGAAGGCTTCTCTGATGTACTCAGACTGCATTAGCTTCCTATTTTCAAGAAGTCAAGGGACTTTCATGCTCTAATTTTATGCCTATTGGTTTTCCCCACTAGAATAATACTTGAGGGCAGGAACACCTCATTCACCACTGGATCTGAGCACTTCTCAGGTTGGCACAGAGCAGGGGCTGGACAAGTATTTCTTGTAGGAATGGATGAGTGGGCAGGATGGGTGGGATAGATGCCCACTCTGTTTAAGCCTAGGAAAAGAAGTTATTTTACATAAGCAGTAAGCAAGGTTGATAAAATATTAGTGAAAATAGGATCATTTTTCTCCCTAAAAAATTATCTAACTCTGCTCCAGAAATGCCTTTTCAAATGTTAATCCAAAGTTGCTGTATTTGGCTGTTTAAAAAGATTTGACTAATCAATTTTATTTATTTGTTTATTAACATGAGCAGACAGGCAGCATAGCTCACTCATTCTCTGCCAGCCGGGGCTTGAGAGAGTGGGCTGGTTGCAGGAGTGAAATACACACTGGTTCAGGTCTTGGCTCTGAAGTCAGGGGTGTCCGGGTTGAGTCCTGCTGTAAGATGTACGGGCCATGTGACCCGGAGCAATGAAATAATGTTTCGACAGTCCTCAGCATGGTGTCCAGTACATCATAAAAGCTCTACAACTGGTAACAATAATTATTAATGTTATGGGGTGGGACAAAAGTAGACTTACGGTAGTGAGTACATGAAACATGGAGTTTATTCTTGTATAATTATTTATTATTGTATTATGTGCTATGCAAACAACTATAAACCTGATTTGCCACAAAATTAATATTAATTTTATTATTATCCTGCCCTGAGATTGTCATCAGTTCATGACGAAGGCATCACCGTGGGTTTGTACACTGTGTTCAGGAAAAGTAACCAGCAAAGGCCAGCCCTAAGAGGTTATCAGGGACGATCTCATGCTCCTCATTGGACAGATGAGAAAACCCACAGGCAGCAGGATGAGAAACCTGCTCCTAGTCACGTAGCTAGCAAGGGCAGAGCCAAGTCTCAGACCAGAACTTCTAATGCCAGCTCCTTCCACTACACCTTGTGGCCTCTGGGTATTAGCATTTCTAGGCCCCATAGGCTTCCAAGTTTGTAAAATCAAAAAGGTTTGAATCCCTAATATACACCCTGGTACTGAATGTTCCCCTCTCTCCATTCATAGGTACTCAGGATTACAGGCCCCCCTGGGGGCATCCAACCCTGGCTACAGCACACACAGATGTGTCTCTTCTCCCTAGGCTGCTGCCTGCCACAGGGACAGATCAGCTCCCAAGAAAAGCAAGTATCCTTTTATAGAGTAGCTGCTGCAGCTTCTCTGGGATGCCAGGTGCCCCCTGAACTCCAGAAGCCAGAGATATTATAGGAGAAGCCAGAGAAGTCATGGAAACTGAATATCCTCATCCCCCAAAGCAAACATCAGAGTGTGTTAAGACTCTCAGATCTGGTTCTCAGTCAGTGCAAATTGCCAAAGGAGGTAATACACAAAGCACTCAGAGAGTGAAAGCAGTACATGCTCGGTGGGACCTGAGGCCTTTAGTCCCAACTGTTTATTTTGTAGAAGAGAAAATTGGACATAGAAATGGGCAGGGACAGATGTTCAGGCTTTAGCGGTGGGAGTGGGGACTCCTGGGTCCTACTACCCTTTCTATCACATCAATGTATGTTTTTCTGGAGCGTCATTACAATTGGGTACCCCTTATGGAGACAAACTGCCTCAGATATAGAAACCTGCTTAGGACATTTGTCATCATCACGGGAGCCGTTTTTGACATAGGCCATCTTTAGTGACTAGAATACCTCCTCAGGTTGGGGTGGTTAAAGGAGAGCAGGCAGGCTGGGACTTTGTGTAACAGAGGCCCTAAGAGAGGCCGTAGAGTTGTAGACAATTCTAGAGCTATTTCAAGAATGGTGCCGATTACTTTATTTTTCCCCAGTGTATGGAGAAATGAGCCTGGAGGGCTGAGACATTCATTAGGATCTGTGAGGCAAGCTGAAAGGCCAGACCAGCGAAGAGGCCACCAGCCACCGAGTTACAGGGGTAGCTCTTGAGTGAGAGTGGCGAACGAACACTGCCCAAGTGTAGCTGGGAGGGAAATCTTAGGAGACCAAGATGGGTTGATCAGTTCCTAGAAGCTTTGATGTGTTCAAAATCCAACAGGCATCTCGAAGCCTCACAGCAGGTCTCTGAACCAGGATTTGCTCCAATCAGACAGGAAGAGGACATATTACGTGTGCTCTGTTCTTCACCGTGTCTCATCTTCCCGACCTCCACTCTCGGGTCTAAATCTGGGACAGGCAACGCCCCGCAGCATGGCAGTGCCGTGCCAGAGGAGTAAAGGAAGTCTGTCCCCAGCAGGCAACCATCCACAGACAACGGAGAGGTGAGAGTGGATCTGAAGGAAAATCACCACATCTTGTGACCATATTAAATTCCATCCCATTTAAGGCAGTAGACAAAATTCTTTTAAATTCTTAAAACTTTTTTATCCTCCTTGGTACCCACTACACAGAAGAGAGTGAATAAACATATGACAAATGACTTGGTAAAGAGATGAATGAATGAAAGAATAAAGTGAGTATGTGAGTTAATGAGTAAATGAATGAACTAGATAGGTAGAGAGTAATTGTGGAGATACACAAGGGAATTATGGAATCTTGATGATGCATGCTTCGATGTGCATGAATTCTGTGCTGGAGAAAGTTCAGTTGTTTATCCAGTTCCTATCAATGCAGCATTTCCTCTTTTGCTCTTTATTCTCCTGAACTTTATAGAACCAGAAATTTTTAAATTAACTATTTTGTTCTCAGAACATTTGGTCAGGATTAAAATAGGTTTTTGATGTTATTTCTTTCATTTTTTTTTTTAGGCAGTTGAACATTTGTTCTCAATCCAGAACCCAACTGAGCTATTTTTCATTTAAATTCTTTCAGTGTCTTCTTGTCTGTTGCCACCACCTGGTCTTGTCACCACACTATTCTTTAACACCCTGGCAGGGGAAAGGCAAACCACAAGCGGTTAAGCAGGGTGGGTGTTCTGCAGGCAGACAGCCTGAGCCCTGGAGTCCTGCCTCTACCAAGTGGCTTTGGATGAGTTACCAACCTCTGGGTAGTAATGGAACCTACACTATGAATATGATTATAAGTGATCATGCAGGAAAATATTTTGCATCCTGTCTATTACACAGTAATGCCACAGTGAATGCCCAGTAAATGTTCATTATTATTATAATGTATGGTTATACTGTGTTATATCATGTTATATTACATCTATTGCATATCATATCACATTGCATCCTGTCCCACTGTGTTATATGTAGCAGTAGTGTATTGACTGTGGCCTCGTAAAGCCAGTGTCTGTCAGTGTGTTCACCAAAGTCACCCCCTCTTCTCTGATTTCTTTCTTAACATTCTTCCATAGACTCACACCACTCTTTATTTCTCTCTTATGTACAGCCTGAAAGTAGAACCTAGGGCTCCTCAAGGAGAAAAATATTTTTGTTCTTCCTTTGAAACAGCATTCAGCTATCACTGTTGGAGGACCATGCTGGCCTCTGAAAAGTATCCTGCACCTCATTCAGGAGAAGCCGCTGAGGAAGGAAATCCACTTCAAGTCTCCTTTGTTGGCCTGACTCTCACCTTTCCCTCCAGCATCCCAAACTCTCAGCCACATTGACAAGCTGCAGTTTTTAAAACTGGTTGGCACTGTGAAAACTTAGGGTTATGAGAACCCAAAGATGGGGCCAGCGCTGAGTCTAACAGCTTATTTTAGTGTCCACACTAGAGCAGTCAAGGCCAGGGCTTTCTAGTAGCCTTGGGCTATTGCTGTTATCCTAGGAAGGGATTTGGAACTGAAGATATGTTATCAAATTAAAGAAAATAGGTACATTGACTGGCACCAGTCCAGGCTTCATCCAGGCGCAAACACGGTTGGTTACCTTCTCCCTTTCACATCTTCTCCAGGTTATAGGATCCCCATTTCTAAGAGATAGCAACATGCTCACGGAAGATGAACTCTTTGCCCAGCCTGAGAGAATGAGGCATAATCGGCTTTGCCAAGCATGGCAATCCCACACCCCTTTCCACATGATTAACTTGGAAGTAGGCATAGGACCCACTTCTGACCAATGGGAACAAAGGAACAATCTGTTGATGGGTTCTTTTCAAATGGTTTGTTTCCTGTTGTGGAGAAAGATGGGGTTCAAAGAGCTTCTAATGGGTTCTAGTGGAAAGTAACCTCACAAGGTGATCTGATCACAAATTCCTAACTGGGCAGGTCGTAGTGGTTAGTCACGTACCAGGCATATAACTTCTTTAGTAAAAGGTTTATCTTTGCCTCAAGCAAGCCCTGTCCATTGTTCTTGTGTACAGAGGTAAACACACCTTTGGCACGCCAGAATAATTCTCTTTTCCAGACCCTTTGAAGAGAGCACGTAATCCTGTTAACTATCCTTAATCCAATCCCCACCTTGCCTTCTTCCACCTTTATTTAATCTTTCATAGGTTCTCTCCTTACTATGAAATGCATAAAAGAAACTGCAAATGGTCATTCTAGGAAGAATTTGTCACAGTCTGTTGAGATTTTGCTTCCGGGTTTATCTTCTATTTAGCTTAAATAAATTTTTTAAAGAATTCTCTACATGGTTGGAAGTTCTTGCATTGACACTGTTACAGGGTTGGCCAAAAACTTTGGTTTTTCTGTAAGATGGCTCTAGTAGTGCTTACTTGTCTTTAACTTTATTTGAAACAGTTTTGTTATATTGTATTGTGACAGCTGTCATATCAGCATGCATTTTAAAAAAAACTTACCAAAATTGGTGAATTTTCATGTGACCATTTTAATACTGAAGATAGAAGAAAATATACAACATTTTGGGCATATTATATTATTTCAAGAAACATAAAAATGCAACTGAAATGCAAAAAAAGACTTGTGCTGTATATGGGGAAGATGCTGTGAGTGACTGAACATGTCAAAAGTGGTTTGTGAAGTTTCATGCTAGATATTTCTCGCTGGACAAATCTCCACAGTCAGATAGACCAGTTAAAGTTGATAGTGATAAAATGGAGACATTGAGAACAATCAACGTCTACCATGCAGGAGAGAGCCAACATACTCCAAATATACAAATCAATAAAGTTATTAGTGAAAATAAAAATGTGTCTTTTATTTTGTGGAAAAAACTAAATAGACTTTTTGGCCAACCCAATACAAAGAGAAACAGCAAGTTCTTTTCTGCCTGACTTGAATGCAATTGTCTGAGAACATGGTATTTGGAGTTACAGCAACCATTTTGTCACCATGAGGCAACAAGCCAGAGGGCAAAGAATAAAATAGTAACAAGAACATGGCACTTTTTGATAATATCACTGAACTGGTGAACAAATCTGGAACCATTTTCTTCTAGACTTTCATGATTTATGAGATAATTAAAAATTTCTATGTTTTAGTCACAGTTTGTTGTTGTTATTACTTGAAACCAAAGTTATGACACAAACTATTCAACTGTTGTAATTTATCAATTTCATGTCTGTGGATCCTGCATTATTAATTTCTGTGTTCTTAGCATTGAATATAATCTTGGTACTTAGTAAGACTTCAATAAATGCCTGTTGAAAAAGGTGTTTAACTGATATAAACTTCTAAGTTGCTGAAGCATGAAAATCAGGATTGAATTTTAGGTTCTATAAAATTCTTGCTTCCCTCACTGCCAGGGACTTCATCATTTCTGTCTGATCCTACTTTTACTGAGACCAAAGAATGATTCAGAAGGACTATGAGAAATGACTGGTATTGTAGCTATTGCTGAGAAGTATATCCTAAGAATTCCCAACAATTCCCATCAGCCACATTTAGACATAAATTTCTAGTGATCAATGTTTCTGAATTTAAATCGACATAAATAATCAATGGAATATTTACATTGGTATTGCCCTAGAAAATCTAGGACATGTGTTTTATACATTTAGTAAGCATTTATTTAATGTGTCTTAGCTACCAGGCACTTTGTGGTGGGTTGGAGGTGTAGAGATAAACAACAACTATCTTTGCAAAGCTTACAGTGACAATAGTTACAACCTAAATAGATTGTATTTATAAGGTACCATATCCAGTTCTCTTAACACATCACTGAGCATTCATACCACCCTCAGGGCTACCACTGAAGTGATTAGGAAAACCAAGTTCCTGGGTATATGTCTTTGATGAAATGGTGTTCATGAAAATTTCCAAGCTTCGTTCTCCCCTGGGAGTTTGAGAGATGACTTTCTGCTACCATCATCCATGGTCCTCAACATTTACTCCACATTCTCCAGAGGCACCCCTTGCCTGCAGAACACCCTCTTCATTGCTTACTCAGAACAGTTATTTCAAGGGGAAAACGGGTTGGTAATTGGGTGAAGATTTTGGGGGTCACTTTTCTAGGCAGATGGGATTATGTTTGTTTCTCTATAAACCAGCAAATATAAAAAAGATACAAATGAGACCCCATTCTCTCTTGTGACCTCTGAACAAGGGCAGAAACTTTTGTGCTCAGTACTCCTGGTCCATCGGCCTCAAGGATACCTTTCAGTTCCACGTGGAGTATAAGAGCACAAAGACACCAAACTTACAGATATTAATTTCCCCACTGGTTTGTCTTTTGTAGAAATTGCCAGAAACTGTTTTTTCATCCCTCTTTCCTAACACACTAGCTTTCCTGCCCTTCCTGATGTATCTTTTTCTCTTCTCTCAGTGTTCAGTCATCAAGCTCTTAGGGATGCCCAGACCTTCTGCTGGTTATCCCAGCTCCATTGTTTCTTCTTAGTGAGGCACTGATTCCAGAGCCTGACTGCTTGGTAATGAATCTCACTGTCTCCACTTGGTAGCTGTGGGATCCAAGTTACTGTGACTCCCTGTGTCTCAATTATTGCATCTATAAATGGGGATTTACCACCTTTCCTCCCAGAGTTACCATCATGGACCTCTAGTTTGCCAGCTTGGATCACTGACCCCTCTTAGCTGACCCCCTACTGTAACTAATCACCATCTAAACTCATGGTTGTGGTACCACAAGCAGAACCACCATGCATTTAAGACTCATTCTGCATATGGGTTTATACAATCTGTTAAAAGGCATTGAACTGTGTACTTATTATTTGTATCTTTTTTCCTGCATGTATGTTATGCTTTAATAAAATATTTACTCTAAAATTTTGCATTTATATTAAATTCACTTAGCAATTCAGGACTTACTTTCTCATTCAGCTCTCTTTTTCCCTCTTCCTTTCTAACTCAAAAGGATTCTACAGATATACATAGTTATTTTAGAAAAATAATACATAACAGAACAGCACAATTTAAAATTTAAAGAATAAAAATTTAAAGCTATTTCCATTCCCAGCAGTCAAGAACAACCACTGCTGATATTTTCAAAGGTGTGTATTATTTTTTAAAAAGTCATGTTACTACTGTTTCACAACCTTCTTAATGTAACCTACCTGTAAATTCCAGGATATTATTTTTAAAGGCCGTGTTATATTTACTTAATGGGTGTAACAACTATTTAACCAATTCCTACTGTTGGAGAGAGAGATGGTTCCAGTATTTAGCAGTGTTGCTAGGAGCAGCTCTGAGTCTAAATCTTTGCACTGCCCTGGGCCTTCATTCAATTTGCATTTCAATTATTCACACCACTCTTTCCAATCCAGTTTCGATTTCTTGGTCTGTGAAGGAATTTAGAATCGCTTTATTATATATTACATCTTCTGGACTTTCCTTCTGAAAGATCTACATTTTGCTGAAACAAACATTGGGATTGATGCAGACATTTTCAAAGATATGATGAGAAGGGACAAGGCACTTTGGGTCCTATCTCATTTGCTGCAAAAAAACCACAAACAAACAGGGGGTCTCATATTCTAACACCCCTGCCTCTCTCGGAGCTGACGCTGCTGCTTGGAAGCCCTGTTCCAACTCACAGTGGTATTTGCTTTCTGAGTGCTATTTGCAGTGTTTCTGTGGTGCTAATGACTACAAATTGCTAATGGCTGTGAAAAGCTAATTGTTGTGCAAGGTGTTTCATCTCTCCTTGATTGCCTGGAGAGTTCACAGTCATGGTTAAACAGAGATCTCATTAGTGTCTCTGACAGTCCCAAGGGGAGCCCTCCTTGCAGCCTGGCTAATAGCACACTTGGAGCAAGAGGCTCTGCGCCTGGCCAGCCACAGAAAACAGGGAGGCAAATGTGTAGGAAGCACTTCCCGTGAGGAAACAAAGGAAGAGGGATGCTGTGTGTTGTGCTTTAGGTGGAGAGCAGCAGAGATGAAAAGGCCACGTTCTTTGTAGGTGTCTCCCCAAATAATAACAATGTGGCTGGTGGAGTGTGCCCCGTGCCAGCCTGAGGGCCTCATGGTCTTGCTCTTTTAATCATGCCCAGTTTTCAGAGGAGTACACTGAGGCTCAGAGACCATTTCCCCCAAATCCTTTAACAGCTTATGGATCCAGGACAGTACTCTCAGCCTCTTTCCTCTAAAGCCCAGATTCTTAGCCACTGTATAATGGTACTTCTTGAAAACTAGTGGACCAGCTTCAAACCACGCTGGAGTGTGTGAGTGAGAAAGAGAGCATACACGTGTGTGCACATGTACATACACGTGTGCACTGAGAAAGAATTTGAACACTAAACTCAATCATGTTACCCATGATTATTTCCTGAAAGATGGGCTAGTTAAAAGACCAACAGCAAGCTCACACTGGCTGACAAAGGTATCTTCCTGTAAGCTAAAGTTTTGGGTTCCCTCCTCTCCTTCCACTGAAGTCCTGAATGCTAGTCTGTCTTTTTAAAAATTCCATTCTGTTGATTACGACTATTTCCCTGTCCTTTGACTTAAGTTTGACAATTTATCTTCAAAGGCCAACTTTGGCACAGTAATGTTCGAATTTAGCGTGCTGCAAGTTTGCAAACCCTTTCCTTTCTTCTCTTATAGACTCAGTAGTGTTCGCTGGAGATCTGAATTTTAGTTCTGCCCTCTCTCTACCCCCTTAAAAAAAAGTTTCCTTCTGTTACAGGGTGCAGCCAAGAGGGGGCCTCCAGATAGGGATTTGGAATGGGGCCCAGAACTCGAGGTGTCCAGGAAATATTAGGATGTCCTAACCGCCCCCCCACAGGTGTGCGCTGGGGGAAGGGACACATGGAGCAGGGCCACTAAGAGCTGTTTTGCATAGCAACAGCTTTGCAGCTAACCTCTGGTGTGGTCATTTAACATATCTATAACCTTTAACTGATTACATAGGTGTTAAATAGCTGTGGCCATGCTCTGAGCCAGGGGGATGGAAGTAACTTCCCCACCAAGACGTAACTGGGGGGCAGGTCCCCCGAGTTACAGCGCCTGTGTGAGAGCTTGGCAATGACTGGCTCCAGGATGTGGGGCCACATGGCAAGTATAGCCGATTGTGGGAGGAGTCGGAAATGGGGCTGCAGAGGAAGATTGGCGCGAGGATTTAAACCAAGATGCTGCAGCCATTGCGGAGAGAACCACGCGGCTTTGCCAGAGTGGGGAGCCCCAAAGCTTTAGAAGGGGGAACCACCACCCGGCTTTAGCAGAGATCCTGGCAACACAGCTGATGGTGTCAGGAACTGAGGGAGGCCTACCAGCCGAGACGGATTGCTGGGAAGAACTGGCAGCTGCCTGAGCCACAGACTTCTATTTCTTTTCCTGAGATACAGTACCCCAGACTGGGCAAAGGGGGAAGGAAGGACTGTGTGCGTGTTTATGGGCGTTTTAAGGGACTTTGGGATTTTGGTGAAGACATTAGGTCACTACTTTAAGTCTGTACAACATTAAATAAACATTTCCTTTCCTTTTCACGAATCTCTGGCATTGAGACATGTCTTTCCTATAAGGCGGCGGACATAATGAACCTGGGGGGCTCCTTTCGGTAATAGTATACTGCCCTCGGGCCCCCTTCGGCCCCCTTTGGCCCCCTGTGTTCGGTAACACTTCCACATCCACCTTCCTTTTTCTAGGCACTGTAGAAACTTGATATTTTGGGCTGGTACTCTCACATGCAAAATTGTGCTTTCAATTCTGTACAACTTTTTTAAACAAAATTAAATTGGCAACAAAGAAAACAATAGAGAAGCCATGTTTGGGATTGCCTTGATGCCTGTTCAAGTTCATTCTACACACTCTGAGAAAGCAGAGAGGAGAGGCCAGTGGGTCTGCTCACACAGGACCCAGGGACCCAACACTGGAAAGCAAAGTCCTGTCATTTATAGTTGGAGGACAAGTTGCCTGGGCAACAGAAATTCAAGAGATGAAGGACTGGCCTCACTGGCCTCCTTCTGTCCCTTTTCTCGCCTCATTAGCTTAACAGAGATAGCAGTTGCCTTCATTGCCTTGGCTATTAACAGGGAAAAAAAAAACTGGCATTGAAGATAATGTTAAACTTTCAACCAATTCAATTCAAAAAAGAGGCTTGGTGTGAGCCAAAGATCAACACCAACAACAGAGGACTCCGTATTTTTTCCGACACCTCAGGAAGTGACATGTGCTGATCGCAGCTGACAAACTATCCTGACGTAATTATTCCAAGCGGATGATTTAGTGCAGGAAGAGAACTGGATGCACATGATGTGGTCTGAAGGTGGAGAAAATACAGGAGAAGTCTCCGGAAGTGATGAGAAATTGGTCCTGAAGAGAGTCATTCCACTCTGACCCAATCAGTCCAGGATGGCTTACTTCAGCTCAGCTCCAGCACAGAATAGCCCCTGTCATTCTTTGTCATCATGGCCTGGAGCGAAATGAGGACAGCTCACTTCCAGTATGGCTGAGCTGACAATTGCCACCAGCTGTCACTGCTGGTAGAAAGGACAGGACTATCACATGAGAAGGCCCTCCCTTGCTTGTACTGGGGAAACAGAGGCCTCCCTCCAGCAGATTAGCTACTGGCAGCGTAGGAGCAATGGTCCGTAAACGACTTCAGTAACTTGGAACATCCTCATGGTTTCTTTTTGCTGGAGTTTGAAACAAGGCCAAACACATTCATGATTCCAGGAAGGATATCCCCTTCCCATTGTACAAAGGAGAACCATTGAGGAGAGAACTAACAGCAATCTCCTCCCTGAACTAGGTTCTCTTGAATTTCTTTTTTTGGTGAAAGGCTCTACTCACTATCATTTGCCTGAGTTAGAAACTCACCAGACATTTTCACCACCTCTTCCCCCTTCCCCAGAGCGTTCACTTTCCCTTTCCCAGGCCAGTAGTTCCTACCTCCTCAGGATTCCTTGCATTTACTCTTCTCTGTTCTCACATGTCCTGCCCTGGTATGGGATGCCATATTTCCTTGCTTGAATTACTCACTACAACAATCACCCAAAGGTCTCCCTACCCCCAGACCTGTCACCCTCGATGCTACAGCATAACTTTTTAAATCCAAATCTGATGTTACTTCATTACTAAAAATATTTGGCAATGCTCCAATGCTTTAAGGATAAAGTTCCAATTCATTGGCTTAGCATAAGCAAAATGTAAAGAGCAGAAATTTTACCCATTTTGTTTTAGCAGGATGTAGATGGCCCCGAACCCCAGGTAAGTTTGGGCGCCACTCTGTTGTGGAGGTAGGAGGAGAACAAGGAAGGGCTACTTAGCTGCTAAGTTCTTAGACATTAAAAATTGAATTCTCTAAAAATAACAACAACAATAATAATAATAATTGGGTTGACAGAGCCAAAGCTAGGGTAAGAAGTTTCTATTCCAGTAGGTTTGCCAAACAAAATAGAGGATGACTAGATAAATTTGAATTCCATAAAACAATGAATACTTATTTTTAGTTTAATTATGTTCTATACAATATTTGTTTAGCTAAAGTTCAAATTTAACTGGGCATCTTGCATTTTTATTTGCTGAACATGGCAACCTTGTAGCCCAGCACTGTGTATGGGGTAGAAGATGAAGGTGAGAGGAATCTCCAAGACAGCCAGTAGAACTCAGGGACAGTCTTATACAAGAAAAAGGACTGTTGGTTAAATAAGGCAAATTAAACTTGCAGGGCTATCTCAACTCTATCCAGAAAAATCTCCAAAATGATAGTAAGAGAATAAAAAAGAAGGCCCATCAATTATGAAGGAAATGGGGATAGGACATGATAGTAAATAATAATACTTCAAAAAATTTTGGGAGATGCAGAGTGATATATTACTACCAAACAGCATAATTGAAAAAGCTTGTAGAGGGAGAAACAAACTGAGCTGCAAAAAATCTGAAAAGGCTCAGAAAGTAGGGGCACAGAGGACTTCAGAAGACATTGGTGTGGGAAGGGATTAGTCTGCATACAGAACAGGTATCACCAAGGTACCTTCTCTGCACCAAACTCAGAGGGGTGGAGAGATTTACTGGAGAACACGAACATGAGAGGCTCCAGAGTTAAGCACATCAGGCACAGAAGAGTAGAATACCATGCTGAAATAAGAACAATTAACTAAAAGTCTACATAGTTAATGGTGAGATCCCCACTCCCTCCCTTCTCCTGTTGGGTTTTTAAATTGCTGACATCCCAGCTTAAGGGAAAATACCCAATGGCATTTGCAAACAATTCACTAGAATTACTGGATCCCTAACTGATCACCTTATAATACTACCCACCCATCAGCCAGTCCTGTCCATGCACACAGATTGTCCATTCAGCTTCCTAGTGACACCTTCTTGGCCATGAACAGACAGCCAGGGATGGCTGCTATTTAAGGAAAACCTCTTAAAATGGGAGGGAGTTCAGAAAACAAATAGAAAAAGATATTTGGAGAAAAGAAAGGGTCTATCAGAAAAATTTCAAGAAAATTATTTATAACTATTATTCTTAGAGAAATAAGAGGACATTTTGCATCCATGAAACAATAATGAGATGCTATTGAAAATGTTGAAAACAAGAAATAACAAATATAAAATGAAAATATGATAACAGAAAGAAAACATTAAATAAAATAATTAGAATACAAAGTTTAAAAAATCTCAGACAGTAGAACAAATTATCAAAGAGATGGGTAATAGGAGAAAAGGTATAAAATTAGGGAAGTTGTCCAGAAGATCAGGCCTACCCAACAGAAATTTCAGAAAGAAAGGAGACAATGGGGATAGAAATTTTTTTAATCCTTACCCGAAGCCATGCTTATTGATTTTAGAGAGAGGGGAAGGAAGGGGAAAAGAGAGAGAAACATTGAGGTGAGAGAGGAACGTTGTTCAATCAGTTCCCTCTCGTACGTGCCCTGACCAGGGACTGAACCCACCACCCAGGCATGTGCCCTGACCAGGAATCAAACCCACGACCTTTTGGTTTATGGGATGACATTCCAACCAACTGAGGCACACAGGCCACGGCAGAGAGACAGAAGTTTTTAACAAAATAAAACAAGAACATGATTCTCCATTTCTAAAGGGCTCATTAAGTGCTTTAAAAGTTAAATTTTTAAATTTAATTTAAAGTCAATTAACAACAACAACAAAATATACCAAGGTGTGTTATCATTGATCCCAGTGAATGGAGAGGATGAAACTTTTGGGGCCAAAAGAGGATGAGATAAAGATCACACATATCAAGAATCAAAATATCAGGAATTGGAAATGGCATCTAACTCCAGCCTCACTAAAGCTAGAAATAATTGGGAAATTCCTTCAGTATTCTGAGGGAACATTACTTCCAGCCAAAGACTCTTATCTCCTGCCAAAGTATCCATCAAATCATCTGCAAGGATAGAATAATGGCATGTTCAGATATGCAAGGTCACAATGGAATCAGGTCAGAAATGCACAAAGGGGACATCTTGGGCCAAAGCATGACAAACTACAACACCCAGCTGGTGTTCAGGGCCCTGAAACCCCTTTCAAATACTGTGGAGTGTGTGGCTGTGCTGGGCCACCTTGAGCTCTGTGGCCTGTCTTTTGCCCACACAGCTTTTTGTCCCTAAAAGTCCCCACACCATCCTTCCCTGACGGACACCTGGATGCCCGAAGAGCTCAAGCATCCCCTGCCTCGTGAACTCACACTTACCCTGTGAGGGAACTCTCAGCCCTCCGTGCCCCTCCCTCACAGCTACAAAACTCACAGCACTTCATTCCACCTAACCCTTTAAGGGCGGGCCTTCCTATTTAGATTGTCAGTTCTTGGGGTGCATTCACTTCAGTTTCTCTGGCACTAAGTTTCTAGGAAACTCTCAAGTACTTAGTGGATGGATGAATGTATGGATAGCAATCAGGGGGAAAAAATGCCATTATCCAATTCATAGCCACAGGAAGGGAAGGCTCCCCATATTGAATCTGATACTAAGGAAAAAGACAATTTTATTCTGAATCTTCCCCAAGGGACAAAATGCCTACATGTCCCATTTACTCATTCAACAAGTATTTATTGAGTACTGTGTCCTACACTTGACTACAGTCTATATGAAATATTAGATAATGAAGTCTACCACTTAATGCCTTTAATTTTAGTTGATGAGGGGGATTAAGTATGGTATTAAATTAAAATTAGAAGAGTTAAATGACAACATAAAAGATATCACAGTACAGATAAAATCAAGTATCAAAGTAGAACTCCCAAGGAGTCCAGAATGGGGAGACCACCGTGGGCTGAGATAATCAGAGAAGGCAGCATGAGGACATATGACTTAAGTTGATCTTTGAAAGAGAAGATTCAGAGAAGTAAAGCATCTCTGGGGAGCAAATGGGATGGAGCAGAGAGAGAGCATCAAGCACGATAGGTGGAAAGACTGCACTAGTGGAGACATATTGCTATAGATTGAATGCATGTGTCTCTTCCATAGTTGTATATGGAAAACCGAATGCCCAAAGCGATGGCGATTAGATGGTGGGACTTTGGGAGGTGATTAGGTCATGAGAGCAGAGCCCTCATGAATGGACTAGAGCACTTTTGAAAGAGCTCGCAGAGATATCCTTTGCCCCTGCTGCCTTGTGAAGACTCAAGGAAAAGGCAGCCGTCTAGGAACCAGGAAGGGCTTGCCAAACACCACATTTGCTGGTGCTACGGTCCTGGACTTTCCAGACTCCAGAACTGTTAGAAATAAATGTTCTCTGTAAGTGACCCAGTCTATGGTTATAGCAGTCCCATCTGACAGACACACATACTGGAGACCCCAGGATACCATGCCAAGAAGGCTGGGTGTTATAACAGGGAGCCATATGTAAAGTCCTCCCCAAATTCCAATTCCTCCATAATTATAACCACACAGAGTTAGCAGCTCCCTTTGCCATATTCCTACGACCTCCTGTACGCATTTCAAATAGCACATCTATCAGAATAAATGATGATCTGTTTATGTAGTTGCCTTCCCCACTGGACTATGAGAGTTCGAGAGCCACGGCTGTCACTTTTATCATTAGTTCCGCACTGCTTAGCACAGTGCCATGAGCTTAGTGGAGCCCCCTGGTACACTCGATAAAGGAATAGAGTGAGAGGATGGTGGGGGCTGAGGCAGATGCAGCGCACGAGAGATGTATGATGGTCTTTCTGCTCCATCTCCTGCTGCTACTTCCCACGTCAGTGGGACTCCTCCCTGCACACTAGTGCTATGAAAACTCTAGCCCTGGGGAGAAACACAGATGTTTCATGTTTCTAACCTACTTGAAATGTCAGCCCAGAATTAGATCCCAAAGTAACCTCTTGAGTCTCTGTGCCCTGTGCTATTTGTCATGGACGGTATTACTTCTGACTCTGAGAACAACCGCCCCGTCCTGCCACATGCCTCAGTGAGATCAGCTCCTCGCATCCTGCAAAACAGCTTAAGAAAGCAAATGTACATCTCAATACTTTAGGCTCCAGTCGTAACTCCTGGTTTGGAGAATTCTGCTGCTAATTTAACACGTGTCAATTCCCAACCCCTCACCAAGGCCATCTCGCTGTAGTAGCCATGTATTTGCCTTCTGTTTCCACAGCAGTGTGCGCTGCTCTGCTAAGAGCTCTGCCCACTTCTGGGAAATGACAGGAGCCACATAAAAATGTGTGCTGTTCTGGGAGGGTGGACCAGATGAGCTCTCCGCATCTCTAATTTCTGTAATTACCGCTTGGGGAGTATGATGTACATTGAGTTTCATTCCTAGAAGCTGTACCACAAAAGTACAGCTTTTAAAATCCCTTAAAGATTACTATATTACTTTGTTTTCCCCTAAGTAATAAACACACAGTTTCTAGCGGTTACAGTTTTGTGAGTTCTATCCAGAAATGGCACCACAGCCAAATGTAATTAAAGTGAAGGAATTGTGTTTTGTTTTTTCCCTTGCCCCTTCCGCAGATTCACTCTATATTTCTTCCCTTATGAAACAGCTGGTAGACTAGCTCATTTTTTTCTTTTATCTCATGTTCAAGCAGGGAAAGATTATACCTTATAAATGTAATCTTTTTGTAAATAAGTACTTCTCTGGCTTCATTCTCTCAATAATTTACTGAGCAGTTACTTTGGGGCAAAAAACAACAACAAAACAACAAGTGTTTCTCAGAAGACAGTAGAAAATAAGATGTGGCTTTCGCCCGTGAGCAGCCCGCGAGGGAAGGCAGACATAAATGGGGAATTAGGATACGATGTGCTGAGTCTGCTGCAGAAGGGTCCACAGTGTGCTGCGAAAACACAGCTGCCAGACTTGCTACATCTAGGGATGTTAGAGAAGCCTCTCCAGAGGAAATAACACTCAATCTGGGTCTTGGGGTGGGGGGTTGCTGGGGAGGAATAGACCTTCTGGGCCAGGCAAAGCGTTCATGCATTTATACACAGGTGTATCTCCCTAGGGGTATATCTAAATAAAGTTTTGTGGTAATGAGCTCATGGGAAAATGATGCTAGCCTTTGAAATACCTGACTGGGGATAGCCCTTGGCTTTTTTGGTCCCTCAGTCAGGTGGCTTCTCTCAGAACAAAGGACTTAGTGTCTTGATTGTAGATTGTGAAGTCCACATTCAAAGTATTGCTATTTGTTACATGTTCACGCAGTTTGCCCAGGCAAAAATCAGTTTATGCTGGTTGTCCTGGTATAATTGGTAATGGTGCTCTCTTTCATTCTCCAATATCTCTAAGTTTGAGCAAAATAAACAATATAGCTACTTTACCTATTTTAGAAAAGTAGTCTATAAAATATTTATCTGACAAAGAGAATATGACTTTCTCTGGGTAGATCCAATCACCTTACTTCATAGAACAAGAATGACCTCAAAGCCTCTGAAAATAATACACCTTTTTTTAAAAGATAGGTTACTTCTAGAAAATAGGGTAGCCTGAAGGAACGGCAAGATCTTTCCCAAGGACACAACTTTGCAGTCAGAGTTGTTTCTGTCCCAATTCTTTTGAGCTAAAAAAACAAAAACCAAACAAATAACTCTTGCCTCTTCCACCTTACACCATTTCTCACAGACCAATAGACTATCTAGTGTTTATAGGAAATGCAGCAGCAGGTTACCCACTGGGGAAAAAATGTCTTATGTAGTTCTTTTCCCAATGGGTTTTGTACCAAACAAAATGATTTCTATTTGTGACCAAGTCAAATGTAATTCTCTCTTCCTCCAGCTAGAAAGATGGATGGAATATATTGAGGATTAAAGACCAAGTCTCACAGAAAACCAGTCCTCATCTTTGCACCGTCAGCCTAGGGATCAGAGAGCTGCAATTCTAACATTTAACTGAACAATTCACAAGCACCATGCCAGAGCTTGTGCTAAGACATGGGAAATACAGTGAAAACTAAGCTGCCCCATTTATTCTTAAAGCAATCAGGAAAGGCTGAGTTTTGTTGCACTGGCAAACAACCCTGAGCTCTCAGACCACAAAGGTTTATTTCTCACTCAGACTCTATTTCACTGACAAATCAGATAGAAACTCTACTCTGCACAATCCTCACTCTGGTTCCTAGGCTAAGGAAGCAACATTATCCAGAATGCCGTCAGTTTCCGCGGGACAGGAGAGAACATGTTGAGGCACACCTTAGCTCTTGAAACTTTCACCAGAAAAGGATATCATCTACTCACATTTCATTGTCTAGAGAAATTCATATTGCTACATCTAAATGTAAGAGGGAGGGGAATGACACTCTTACCATATGCTTCAAAGAAGACAGAGGTGAAGTCATTGTAAACAGAGTTAATGACTATGATAGCCAACACAGGGATTACTTTTTGGAAAGGAAGACAAACAAAAAACTCAGTCATGCTGTCATACGTTCACTACGAGGCTTGTATAAAAGTCTGCTTGAGACCAGCCCTTATGATTTTACAATGATAAAATTCTGGTGGGAACTCGTATAACAAAATTCTCTAGTATTTAAGGCATCAGTAGCAGGTAAGGACTTTATTATGAATGTGCATGCATCGGAGTCAATACTAACACTGAAAATAGTAGAATTTCAAAAATGTAAGAAATATTAGACATCATTTGGATCCCTTTGGCATGGGACTTACAGCTCTAGCATCACCGAGGACAAAATTGTGGATTTCTTCATCTCCCTGCCTGATACATATATGGATGAATGCAAGATTTTAAAAAATTTTAATGAATGTGGCTGAGCTTAATGAAAAGAATCAGAAATTTTTTAGGTTCCAACAAAAGAGTTTATATATAACCAGAATGATGAGCATAGAGGCTAATGCTGTTCAGTCCAAGGTAACATTAAAGTGGGACACATGTAATGTCGGAAAGAGACTAGAGGTTAACATGCTTGCAAGGAAAGGAGACACGGTCCAAGGTCCAACTAGAGTACAAAGCATGCACCAAAACTGCACAAAGCTGAGGTCTCAGATGGTTATTGCCCTCCCAGAGAGAAGCTTAGAAGAGCTCTATCTTCTGGCCTTAACCCCAGGGTTAGGCAAAAGTTTTCTTTTGAATATAAAAGACTCATACTTGTATAATACACTAGGGTGAAATCAATTTAGATTGCCCATGTGGTATGGAAATCTTAAGCAAATAAATTAATGTGTAAATTGGCCCTGGCATAAGGCAGCTCAGCATGGGGTCCTAGTTGAAGAATATTTCATTTGAAAGAAGATATTTTTAACTCAATGCCTACTGATTTTCTAAGTTGATGATAAGCTCAACATAAAAGTTAGAAAACACACAATGGAAAAGAAAAACCTGCCTACCATAGAGCAGAATTGATAAGAAAACAAGGGGAATTGGTACTCTCATAAAAAACTAACATAATAAGCTTCAAGAACTTATAAAATAAACATGCTCAAGATAATAAAAAAGTTAAAGGAAAAACCATAATAAAAGAAGAGGACACTATAAAAAGAGTTAAAACAGATTTGAAAAGAACTGAATAGAACTTGGAAAGTAGTAATAATATGAAAAAATGAGAAATTAAAAACTAAATGGACAAACTGAAAAGAAAAAGATGGTAGATTAAAACTCAAAATATATCATTAATTGCATTAAATGTAAATGGACAAAATACTGCAATTATAAAAGACTAAGGTAATCATATTAGATTTTTTTAAATCTCAATATTAGATTTTTTTAAATCTCTAATTATCTGAACATTAAACATGAAGACACAGACAGTTTGAAAGTAAAAGAAAATACAAATATACACATGCAAACACCAATGAAAAGAAGTCCAATGTAACATTACTACTATCAGACAATATACATGTTAAAGCAAGAAATATTATCAAAGAAGTGGACATTATAAAGGAGTAAATCAACACTTTGAAAAAATTTAAATATTTGTGCATTTATTAACATAATTTCAAAATATTCACACAAAAATGTAACAGAATTCACCTCATACCCATTAGGGCTGCTATTATCAAAGTAAAATGAGCAAAGAAGAAATATTGGTAAGGATGCAGAAGTTGGAACCCTTGTGCACTGTTGGTGAGAATATAAAATACTTCCAATACTATGGAAATAGTGTGATGGTTCTTAAAAAAAATTCAAGATAAAATGACCAAAATTAAAAATTAAAAATTAAATTAAAAATTCAAGATAAAATGACCATATAATGCATCAATTACACTTCTGGGTATATAATTTAAAAAACTGAATGCAGTCTCTCAAAGAGATATTTGTTCATATGTATTCATTGGATCATTATTTGCAATAGCCAAAAGGTGAGAGCAGCTCAAGCCCACATCAGCCGATCAATGGACAAACAAGATGTGGTGTGTCATACAATACAGATGAGCCGTGCAGACGCTATGCTAAGTGAAGTAAGTCATTCACGAGAGGACAAGTATTATATGATTCTGCTTATATGAGTTACTCAGAATAGTCAAATCCAGAGAGACAAAAAATAAAATGGTGGATGCTGGGGGGTAGCTGCAGGGGGAAACTGGGAGTTCTTGTTTAATGGATATAAGAATTTCAATTTTGCAGGATAACAAAAATTCTAGAGATTGGTTGCACAATAATGTAAATGTACTTTACACTGAACTGTACATGCAAAAATGGTTAAGATGGGAAAATTATGTTATGTGTATTTTACCATAAAGTTTATTTTTAAATAACAGAATTGAAAGAATACACAAATCTACAATGAAATCTCTCTTGTATTAATTATTTATTGCTGCATAACAAACTACTCCAAGATTTAGCTGCTTTAAATAATAAATACTTATCTCAGTCAGTAGATCATAAGTCTAAGCGTGGCTTTGTTGGGTCCTCTGAGCTAAGATCTCTCATAGAGCAATCTTATCTGAAGTTTCTGCTAGGGGAAGATCTACTTCCAACCCAGTCATTGGCAGGATTCAGTTCCTCACAGACTATTGGATTTGTGGTCTCAGTCCCTCTGTGGTCATCGACCACAAAGAAGCCTTTTGCAGCTCACCGCCACAAGGACCCCTTCAAAGGATAGTTCACCACAGAACAGCTGAGTTCCCTCAGCGTGAGCAAGCACAAACACAAACGAGGGCAAGTCTTCTATAATCTAATCTTGGAAATTACATCCTACCACTTTTGCCATTTCTATTCATTAGAAGCAAGTTACTAGGTCCAGTACACAGTTAAGAGAGAGCATTACAGAAGGGCATAAAGGCTAGGAGACAGAGATCATTGAGAGCATTCTTAGAAATGGCCTGCAACATTGCTCAATAAGTGATAGAAGACCGACAAAAAATTAGTTAAGAAGAAGGAAGATGTGAAGAACAAAGCTAACACACTTGAACATCTATAAAAATGGTAGCCAACAGCTGCAGAATGCAGTCTTTTCAATGAGTGTGTACTATGTACCAAATTTAACCTTATGTCTGGCTATGAAGCAAGTGTTGACATATTTAAAAATTGAAAAACAGAGTGTATTGTCTTACCACAGGGAAAGTAAGATAGAAATCAATAACAAAAGATAATTTTGACTATTCCCAAATGTTTTGGAATTAAATAATATACTTCTACATATTGCACAGGTTAAAAAAATTCAGTGAATTTTAGAAAACATGTTAAGTGGATTATAATAAAAATAGGATATATCCAAATTTGGGGGATGTAGCTAAAAGTGTGCTGCAATATAATTTCATAGAAAAAGATTAAAATCTTAACAACCAGGCACAGAATGTACTAATGAACCTTAAAATATTGTATACTAAACATAGGCCAAAATAGAATCCAGAAAATGAATAATAAAAAATAATAATACCTGAAAATTTGAGAGGAAAGCTGTCACTCTAGAATTCTAAAGAAAATTTCCTTCAAGGAATAACAGCTGAGTTACTATTCAAAGGTAAATGTCGGCTGCTCTTCCCACTAATGTATTTGGCTTGGTATCTGGACTAACTCTTCTAATATTGAGAATTAGAATGATTGATAAAATATAGAAAACACCTTTTGAAATTATCTAAGAGGCAAAAAGAGAGGAACAAAGAGATTTTATCATAGTAACTATAAGGGAAGGTGGAAACCAAGAAGTACAAGAGGAACATGGAAGTTGCTTCTGCCTTCAGGTCACTTACTAAATCTGGTAAACTTAAGTCTAAGTATCCATGAGATCATATTGGTAACACATGCATAGACAGGGATAGAAGATAAAGCCAGAACTTCCCAAGGTAGGGAGCCTAGAGGGTAATCTCCCATAAATAGAACACCCCAAACAGCTATACTGGTGCTATAGCATGCAAGTAAACTACTTAGCATGTATTTGCAACCCAAATCACCCAGATACTCCAAAAAGATCAAAAACCACTAGCCATTTTTTTTTAAAGGACTCCAAACTGCTGATGCCCATGGCGTCATGGCAGAGGAAAGCAAATTCTGTCCAGAGGAATGCACCTTTATCCCAGTCCTTGAAGAATTCCTGGAAATAATTTTTCCAAATATAATAAGCAACAGCACACAAGGAAATACTGTTTCTTAATGCAAAGGGCAGCAATGACCACAGCAAAAGGCCCTCAAAAATTTCAGACGTTGGCATTATCAGATACATAATTTAAATAACTATGCCTACTATGTATACATTATGAAAGACAAAATTAAAGGGATATACAAGGAACAAGAAACTATAAAGAATAAAACCAAGCAGAGATACAGGTTTTAACCCACATTCTAGAGCTAAAAAAACATATTTGAAATTTTAAAACTTGGCTGGTTAAACAACACATTGTTTAGCTGAAGAGTGAAATAATAAGCTAGAAGATGTCTTAAAAAAGTATCCACAATGCAGCATAAAATGAATATAAAATGGAAAAATGAAATAGTGCTTAAAAGACTTGAAGGAAAAAATAAGTTTTAACATATATATCCTAATTAGATTTCATAGCGGGAAAGAAAGAGGAATCTGGTAGTGGCAATATTTAAAGGTATAATAATAGGATACATGCTACAATTGATTCAGTGCTCAATCCACAGATTTTTTTTCAAGGGGTTGAATGAACCCAAGCAGGATAAACAAAAATAAATCTAAACAAAAACAGAACATGAAAAGGAAAAAAGAAAAAACTGTAAGATACTAAAGACATAGAGAAAAATCTGAAAACAGCTAGATAAAAATTACATATTACTCTTTAGGAGTAACAGACTGATGGCTGACATCTCCACAAATATCATATGATCTCACCTTTAATGGAACATAATCAACAAAAGAAAAAAGTAAGCAAAATATAACCAGAGTCATTGAAATTAAGAACAATCTGACAGTAACCAGAGGAGAGGGGGGAGGAGACAGTGGGGGGAAGGATTTTCAGGAACTACTATAAAGGACACATGGACAAAACCAAGGTGGAGGATGGAAGCAGGGGAGAGAGGTGGGTTTGGCTGGGGTGGGAGGGAGTGGTGGGAGTTAAATGCAGATGACTGTAATTGAACAACAATACAATAATTTTAAAATAAATAAATAAAATAGGGAAAAAGAAAGAAAGAAAAAAGTAACTGAAAATCTGTGCTATTACCAGATTTTTACTAAAGGACATTTTAAAGAATGCTCATTACATTGTTAAAAAATGACCTAAAATGGAAAGTCTGAGGTGCAAGAAGGGAGGAAAAGAAAGTAAAGTAGTAATATGTGGGAAACCTAAACAAAGAACTATGAATGGTGTTTCAGCTGCGCAACTCTCTGCAAACTTCGAAGGATTGAAACTCTGTTCTCTGACCACACTGCAATAAAGCTAGAAGTCAATAACAAAAAGATACCTAGAAACTTTCCTATGTATTTGAAAATTAAAAAATACCCTTCTCAATAGACCAAAGGTCAAATTGAAGGTCATATGGAAATTAGAAACATTTTCAACTTAGCTATAACAAAATAGTTTTCAAACCATATGGGATGCAATTCCAATAACATTTATAAATTTATAGCCATAAATGCTTGTATTAGAGAAGATAGGTTAAAAATTTATGAGCAAAGCATCCATCTCAAGATGTTAGAAAAAAGCCATAAAATAAACACAGCAAAAAAAGTAGAAGAAAGATATAAGAGTAGAATTTAATGAAATAGAAACAAGCATAAACTAGAGAGGACTAACAAAGCCAAATGTTGGTTTATTGAAAGTCTAATATAATTGACAAACCTTTGGCAAGACTGGTTTAAAAAAAAAAGAGAGAGATAAGGCACAAATAACCAATATCGGGAATAAAAAAAGGCTACCTCTGTAGGTGCTGCGGATATTAAAAATATAAGTTATTCTGGACAACTTTATGTGAATAATTTAGAAATTTTTAATGGAATTCATAGAAATGTATAATTTACTAAAACTGCCTTTGACCTGAGAGACGAGCTCAGACTGAGACACTATTTCTCAGGGATAGATTTAAATCCCCTGGAGAGAATTTAATTGGACTCTCCTTCGTCCAGCAACCACACCAGACACAATCAATTAAGGCCAGAGTGTTGGATCAAATTGTAAAACACATCTGCCAGGGGTCATAACTGAGGGGAGAGAGAAAGCAGTGTTCTCAGAAAGGTGGGGTCATTGTTGGGGGCAGCATATCCCAAAAGAGACACACCAGTATATAGCACTTAATTTATATCATCAGTTTTCACTTGTATAGGTTGCCCATCACTAGACTTGTCTACGGCAGTTCTTAGCAGCAGGTCTGGAACATGGTGGTTCTTAGTCCATGTTCACTGAATAAATGTTTAATAAATGACTTCAATCTCTTTGAGATTCGAGGTCTTTAACCCTAAAGTGGAAATAACAATACTTTGTGCCTGTAGGTATGAACTTGTACCCAATACTACTGAGGTTCTTTTTGGTTTTTTATCTATGATTACACATGAGACTTTCAAGTATATTTTGATATATGTTTAAGAACAAAAACTTATTCCATTGGAGTTTTCATTAAAATATATTTTTTTAATTTTATGTATTTTTCTAGCTTTATTGAGGAATACTTGACAAAAATTGCTTATAGTAAGAGTATACGATGTGATTTAATATGTGTATATGCTGTGAAATGATTACCACGGTCAAGTTAATGACCATACCATACCCATCACCTCATGCAGTGATTTTGTGTGTGTGGTAAGGACACTGAAGATCTCTCTCTTTGCAACTGTCAAGTATACAGTGCAATGTTGCTAACTATAGTTGCCGTGCTGTACATTACATCCCCAGACCAGACTCATAAGTGAAAGTGTGTAGCCTGTGACCAACTTAAAATATGTATTTTACTGGACACAGATATCTTCAAGACTAAACGGAACTGGGCAGCCACACTGTGCTATCACTTCCTGGGCTCTTGAGCTTGTGCCCTGTGCTGGCCCCTGTTTCTGGCCTCTCACTCTTTGGGCACAGACTTTAGGATATGCTCCCTCTCTCTGGGGAGGGCAGACCTTTCTAGAAGACTAATGTCCTTTTACCTTTGTAAACTATCTCTTTGTTCCCTTGTCTCTTTTAACTAGTTTCTGGGAAGACCCCATTCCCAAATCTCAATAAAGTTCATGGATGTCAAATAAATTCTCTCCAACAGCATCTTTCCATAACACAAGTCTGATCACGTCATTTTCCTTTATAAAATGCTTTGTAATATGTACATAAATTTTACTCCATCGACCTGGGTGTTCAGAAAATACCACAGTTTTAAAAGTCCAATTGAATCTATCTGTAAAGCCCTTATTCTGACAGCTGACTAGAAATTCAATCGCAGTATTTCATGGAGGCCCTTCCCTTTTCCTAAACTAGTCCAAGGGACCAGGAAGTTTACATGGTGCCCAGAAAACCAGCAGGTGGCTTCTAAGATTTATTCTGTTGTGGCTGCCACTGATAATCCTCTTTTGCCAAACCTACAGGGCTCATGAAGTGTAGACATCTCTCCAGCCATTGTGCCAATGGAGCTACTGTAGTATTTGCTTAGGACAGAGCAGCACTGCCCAGGATGATTCTCTGAGGCGCCTCTCTGTGTGCTTAGGTCCGGTCGCCAGGTTTGTGCCTGATTCTGGTGACGTGCTGATATCCTTTCCCTTCCCAGCCATACAGAATCTCTCTCTTCCTCTCCCCCTTCTCTCAGGCAGCCTTCTCTTTCCCCTCCCACTCAGATGCTGAGCATAATCTCCTTCAGGATATGAGTCTTTGAACAGAAAATAATGCTATCTTTCCAACAGCATCTCTTTTGGGCCCTGCCAGCGCCCCAGGGCAAGGCGAGAGAGAAGCCGAGGTCACCTGCTTGAAAGAAGAGTGGTGTGGGTCATGTAGTTAGTTATACATGGAAAATGAAATTAATAATCATAAAAATCATCCTGCCATACCTCAAATGCTTTTTTTTTTTTTTTACAGAATAGATTTCAACATCCTTAGCTGGATCTATAAAGCCTCATACTCCGGACTCTGGTTTTTTAGTCTTTTTCTTCTCTATATTTCTCAAGCCCTGTAGAACTACTAATAATCCCATCACCCTATTCTAAATTATTTTTATGTTCAAGCTCCTACCTACCTACCTACCTATCTCTCTCAGATCACATCCCCATAGGAAACACTTATTCATTCACCTGCACAGATTCACCTTGAGGACTGTCCTCTTGGGAGACTTGTCCTGAATTTACCACATAGGAACAACTGGTCTCTTCTATAGATTCCACTTTATTACACTTTTTCATATAGATGACTGTCTTACTCTACTACCATATAAATCTTGAAAAGAGCAATCATGTCTATCCACTCCTCCATCCCAGTATCTGGCCCATGTCTGGCTTATGGATGGTGCCCCATCAATGACATAAATAGAGAACCAAGGAAAAAGAAAATGAAAAAAAAAATAAAATCAACACGTTTGGACCTGCAATGTAGTCATCATGGAGGCCTTGACCTCAGAGGTGTGTGTCTGTGTGTGTGTTGTGAGCTCCAGTGTAGGGTTATTTTATATGTAGGAGGCATGTCCTTCCAACAATGTTTATGTCAGGGCCCTGTTTTTTGTTTTTTTTTCAGTACTTTCTGTGTAAAAGTACTTTCTATTTCTGATCTCAGTGTCCAGTCATTGATTCCTGGGACTACTACTAGATATTTCACCATGTGTCTAGGCCAGAGGTCCCAAACCTGCAAACTGTCCATGAAATATGCGTCAGCTGTGTTTTGGTTGCTCAGCAGGCTATTTTTTTAAAAAAATCTGGGTTTGAATGCTCTTTGCATAGTTACATCTACTGCTCATCTCTTACAAGCATTTAAATCTGTGTTCCCTAATCTATGCCAGCTCTTCCTACAAACCAGAGAGTCGCTAAATCCTTCCCGTATTCTAGCCAAGAGTTAGTCCAGTGGGCAGCTGACCGTTTTACTGTGGTGGGGGCCTGTCAGTGCATGTATGCTCAGATGGAAAACGGGGCAGGGAGTGGAGGGAGATGGGGAGGGGCAGGACGTGAGAGGAAATAAAAAAATGGAACCTGTCACCTCTGCTTCTGCCTTGTAGCCAGCCCGCTTTCATTCTGGCACAGGTATGCATCACATCGACAGGTTGCCTGTCCAAATGTGAATTTGCCCAGCATTGGGAGAGTCATCTCAGCTTCCATTCGGCTTGGGTGGCTTTTAGCCACTTACATACAGTAAGTGTTTTAATAAGTGAAATTCTGTTTAGTAATTTAACAAGTAATTATTTTGAACTTACACTGTCTTGGGCAGCATCCTGGAGCTACAGGGATCATAGACAGTGTCTGTACCCTTGGGGAACACACAGTTTAGTGGAGAAGACTGACACATGGACAGGTCACTATCAGATGATAAGACAAAACTATGAGGAGGGTGATACGTGACTTTAGAGGCAAGCCACTTTGTCCAATATGGAGATTCAGGGTCGACTTTCCAGAGGAGGTACTCTTTGTACCAGGAAAAGAAAGGCAGCCAGGCCCATTGGGGGGCGAGGTAGTAGAGGTTTTGTCTAGGAGAAAAGGTGAAAGAGTATAAAGAATATAACATGCCAAGAATTTAAACTTTAATCCGAAGTCAACAAGGATCCCTAGAGGTTTTTTTAAGTAGGGAGATTAAGTTAACTAAATTTGAATTTTAAAAAGTTGGTCTGTTTCTCTAAATAGATACCCTACTTAAAGTGTACTAAGGTATTTTATTAAACCCAAGATGAAGTATCTGTGAGCACGTGCCTGTCAGTGCTTGTGTAAATGTCCATGCGTGCGTGCTTTTAGGAAATTCTAGATGTGCTTTTTCTTCCATTGTTTAATTTGCTTTCTTGCCCCAGACACTGAGATAATGTCACTTCAGCCAAAGACAGTCAAAAATTTCCAAAGGAAAATAAAACCTAAGACACTCAAGTTTCAAGCTGGCAAGTCAATTAGTCCTATGGAAATTGACCAGACCCTTCCTAAAATTTGTCCTACCTAGTTCTTTTTATGCATTAGCTCTCATGCCAATACAGCTTCAACTTTATAAAAAGATTTAGGGTCTGCAATTGTGTTTTTGTCACTGTAGTGAAAGTACTTTTATAGATTTTTTAATGAATGCCAGTTCTTACAAATTGATTCTGTGTCTATTTTCCATTAAGGTATACATAAATGGTTAACAAATAGGATCTCAACAAAGAGAAATTACAGGTCTTATTTATAAGAATGTCACATTTTAGCTTCCCTCCAAGCTGTGGTTTTTACCTCCATTGCTCATATTTCTGAGTTTGCTGACATTCTGGCTTTCATTCTGGCTTTCTAAAAACCAAGAATTTAAGCAGTTAAATATTGCTTAAGAGAGAATTTCCCACTAGGTTACTTTCGGTAAGTCTGATAATAAATCAGTATGAGTATGTGTGTTTGTAGGCCAGGATATTTCTCTGTGATGGGATACTAGAGGAGGGGACATTATTTTATCTTTGTCTCCAAACTCTCCAATGAGGCAAGGCATGTGATTTATCACTTTCATAATTACTGCCAGAGGCTCTTTGCAAATACTTTTAATATTCTCTGGGTTGGGTACCTTTCTCTAGATTGTAAAAATTTTGAGTAGAATGTAACTGTGAGATTAGCAAAGTTTCTCCTCTTACGCTTTCCTACCCTTCCCTTTCGCCTGCATAGGCATCATCTCTTGCTCCCCTTAACTACCCCCATTGTGGTCCTAAGCAATCTGTGACAATCCAGAGCAGGTGTTCCCTCCTTTCCCTCCTTTTTCTCTCCCAGTTCAAACTGAGGAGTCAGTTAGAAAATTTATTCCCACTAACCTATTAATGGCTAGAGATGTTATATATTATTTCTCCTAGAGATATTTGCATTTTTTACTAGGACTGGATTGCCCTCATTGAAATAAATAATTTCCAAAGATTGTTGGAAACTAATTTATATTCTGAAGCAATCTATTTTCATTCCTTCATTTGACAAATAGCTAGAGTATTAAGTTACAACTGTGACAAAGGCACTTTGCTAAGAACTGAAGGATACAGATGGAACAGGCATAGTTCCTGTTTTCAAGCAGCTTACAATTGAATAAGCACAAAAGCTTTTGAGAGTAAAGGTACCAGGCTAGTAGGGTCCTAGTTACTGCCGAAGCTGGCATCGGGAGAAAAGCCTGAACTTCATAGGTGCTCAATAGCTTGTTGAGGGATTAAATATGTAACAGAGATGAAGACACCAGAGACGAGTGAGGCTGCTGATTATTCTGCAACCTTGCAGGGAGAGGTGGTGGCAGGGTGGGATGGAATCTATTTTGGAACTAGAAGTTTAGTAGAACCCCTATAAAGGCAAACATACCTTTGATTACCTGGCACTGTCCAAAAGCAAGAGAGGAAACACTACGCATTTAAAAAAAAAATCAAAGACTATAGCTGCGAGATGGGAAGCAAAGTCTATTGAGGTCTTTAAAACCCTAACTGGAAGCTCTAGAGTTTTGGCTAAAAGCCAAGATGAGGATCCTAAGAACGCCAAACTCAAGGTCATCAGAATGGGAATAAACTGATGAAAAAAACATGAATGTTTAGTAAGATGGATTTTTAAAATACAGCTGACTTTTTGATTTCTATTAAAATATTAGCATTCACAATAGTAGTTACTGTGTGAAAAACCACACAGCAACTGAAATCATGTAAACATTATGATTTAAAGTATATACATGCATAGAATCATTTAGAAGGAAATACATCAAACATCAATTAACAATGGTTATCCCTAGGAGGTAGGATTATAGGTGACTTTAATTCCCTTTATTTTAAATAATGGTGTTTAAATAATTAATGTTTATTGCAATAAAATGTTGCTTTAAAACAGTAGTAATTACTTCGCGTAGCTTAAACACTTTAGTGACAAGGCATATGGTGGTGTGTGGGTAGGTGTGAAATGAATATGGAAAATTCCAGATAATTCTGGGCATTAGACAACACTTGAACAGAGATATGCAGCTTAAACACCATTGAAGATAAACACCTTGCTTTCAGGTAAGAAACTCCACTTCTGACCTGGAAGTGTAACTATTTCACTTTTGCTTTCATCTGATTAAAAGACAAATTAAAAACCAAAATACTTAAACAGCAACTCTTAGGGATGAACAGGCAGCAAATGTCTCATCCTCTGAAAGGCTCTTGGATGGGGGCAGCCAGCCATGGTGGGACTGGGGAATGAGCAGATGAGAGAATTAAGGGAGTGGTCCTGAAGTGCTGTGAGTGTGATAACTGTAACCTGAAAACTACTCTATCCTTTGCTTCCTTGAGTCAAGACAAGAATTAGAAGCATATACGATGAGGTCTGGGTAGAAAAAGTCCAGCCATTGTTAATATAAAAAGAACGGTTTGTGCAACATCAGTGTACCCCGTCAGTTAAGGAGAGTGGACAGGAATGTGAAATGCATGAACAATGACAACTTCACTGTACTAGTCAGTGGGGGCAGTAGATGCCATTGAGTGAGCATGTGTGCTGTGGGCCATCACATTCAAAATGACTGAGCAAGTAGAGCAACAAATCAGCATCAAATTTTGTATGAAGCTTGAACATTCCTTTGTGGAAACTATTCAGATGATTCAGAAGGCTTTTGGGAACAATGAAATGAATGCAGTGCAAATAAAAGTGTAGCACAAATGTTTCAAAGATGGTCAAGAAACTGTTGAAAGTGATCCACATTCTGGAAGGCCTGCAACAAGCAGAACAACTAAGAATATTGGAGAGGTATGGGCTGCAAGCAATAAAGATCGGGGACCAACACTGTGAGAGCTATAGGCTGATATGGGGATTCCAAAAACTACTGTGTCCAAGATTTTGACACAGGATCTTGGCATGAAATGTGTCATAGCAAAATTTGTTCCATGGCTTCTGTTACCAGATTAAAAAGAACATTGTGCTGCAGTTGCTAATGACTTAATTCAAACCTCTACCAATGAACAAGATTTCCTCAAGAAGATCATAACTTTGAAGAGGACTGAGACACCATTGTCCTATGTACAATGTTCCTTGTATCTTGTATCTTCTTCAATAAATGTCTATATTTCCTTATTACATGACTGGATACTTTCTGGACAGAACTTCATATGTGTTTTGTATAAGTAACTCAAACTATATTTAGGTTGGCACAAATTTACAGAGATTTGTGGATGGTATTTATCCTTTTCTGTTGAAATCATAGTGTGTTAAAAATTCCTTTGTGATGTACAGAAAAAATGTAAAACATGAATATAACTTTAGGAACAGCAGATTTTTAGATGATTTTTTTCTTCTTTTGTTCATCTGTAGGTTCTGCTTTTTAATTTTATTTTTAATATGAGCATATATTATTTGTACAACAACAAAAAGAAAGGATAATGCTCAATAGGATCAAAATTAATAAGAACAAGACAAATATGTGTGAGCAGAGAAGAGACTACAATAACATGTACCTACTACTCCTAGTGGTTGTCTTTGGGACAGACTATAAACAATAGGTAGATTTCCACTCAACTCTACTCTGACTGTTCTCTAAACTTTCTAAAATGTGCATGGAAAAACAAAACATTGATTGTCATCTCACTCTGTAAAAAAGAAATGTGTGTACCCATATAATGTATACTTTTTGCAGGGAAATATTTTTTATTTTAGTTATTTATTTATTTTTAGAGAGAGGGGAAGGGAGGGAGAAAGAATGGGAGACAAATATCAATGTGTGGTTGCCTCTCATGTGGCCCTCCCTGGGGACCTGGCCCACAATCCAGGTATGTGCCCTGACTGTAAATCGAACCGGTGACCCTCTGGTTTTCAGCCTGTGCTCAATCCACTGAGTTACACCAGCCAGGGCTTCAGGGAAATATTTAGAACCATACATAGAAAACGTGGACAGTGAATTTTTGTGGAAAGATGTATTAGAAACAAAAAGAAAGGAAAGCTCCTTTTTTGTTGGCATGAAAATACTGTTTGATCTTTTTGCAACAGATGAGTATTACTTAAGTAATTTTGACAAAAACAACAGAAATGCACCCCTATGTTCACTGCATCATTATTCACAGTGGCCAAAACTTGGGAAGAAAGTGCCATTTGCTAGATAATTGGATAAAGAAAATTTATATATATATATATATAAATTTAGTGTCTGGAAAGTATCTACCCATGTACTATGAAAATAGAGACATTTACTGAAGAAGATACAGGATACAATAAACATTGTACATAGGACAATGACACCTTAGTCCCCTTCAAAATAGGCACCTTGGGACCTCACACAGTTCTCCCAATTGCCATCAGCTGCCCTGTAGTATTTTCCTGAATCTCATCAATGGTCTGAAATCTCTTTCCCTTCAGAGGTGATTTTAAGTTTGGAAAAAGCCAGAGGTCACAAGGTGCCAAATCTGGGCTGTAGGGGGACTGAGTCACATGGGTGATTTGATGTTTCACCAACAAATTCTGCATGAGATGTGATGCATGAGCGGGTGCTTTATCACGATGAAGCTGCCAATCACCAATTGCCCATAGCTGTGGACTTCTAAATCATCTGAATAGTTTCCACAGAGGAATGTTCAAGCTTCATGCAAAATTTGAGGCTGATTCGTTGCTCTACTTGCTCAGTCATTTTGAATGTGATGGCCACACAGCACACATACTCACTGAATGGCATCTACTGCCCCCACTGATCAGTACAGTGAAGTTGTCATTGTTCATGCATGTGCATTCCAGTCCAGTGTCCTTGGCTGCCAGGTTACATTGATGTCACAAAAACTGTTCTCATAATATTAACAATGGTTGCACTTTTTCTGGACAGACTTTGGTGCATATCTATATATGCAATGGAATATTATTCAACCATAAGAAGAAGTGAAATACTGCCATCTGCATCAACATGGATAGATCTTGAGAATATCATGCTAAGAAAAATGTCAGAAAAAGTTAAGGACCATATATGATTTTACTTATATATTAGATATAATACTGAAAGCGACAAATGAACAAACAATAAAAACAAAAATAACTCATAGACACAGACAACCATATGGTATTTGTTAGAAGGAAGGGGGTGGGGATAGTAAAGGGTAAAGGGGGTCAAATACATGGTGACAGAAGAAGATTTGACTTTGGGTGGTGGACATATAATGTAATATACAGACCATGTATCAAAGAATTACATACTTGAAACCTATTAATATTATTAACCAATGTCATCCCAACCAATTTAATTTTTTAAAAAGCGACTACTACATACAGCTAAGAAGATCCAAAATTAAAAACTATGAAAACACCAGGTGATAGCTACGATATCATTTGCTGCTTTCTCAGCTCCAAATCCACCCTCCTTACCTGCTCTGTGATGATGCAGCTTCACCGTGTAAGCATTCCTCTTTCACAGCTGTGTGGTGGTCAGCCCTATCAGTAAAGGATGCTCGATAATCCTGCCCATCAGCCTTAGTCCACTTGCACCTCAGAGAAGTGTCTTCTGCTTGATAAAGGACCGCCACATAGGTTTAGGAGAGTCTTCTCCAAGAAATATGAGGGGAGGAGGTTAAGGGGATGGGTAAAAAACATGAAGGGGTTAAGAAGTACACATTGGTAGTCATGAAATAGTCATGGAGATGTGAAGTACAGCAGAGGGAATACAGTCGATGGTATTGTAAGTACCAGGTGGGTGCTTGAAGTACCGGGAAATCACTTTGTAAATTATATGATTGTCTAAACATGGTGCTGTACACCTGAAACTAATACAAAATAATAGTGAATGTCAACTGTAATTGAAAAATAAAATTAAAGGAAAAAAGAAAGAAATTGAAAAAGCACAAGAAAAATTGGACAAGCTCAGATTAGTCTCCCTGGCTTCTTCGCACTCTTTTCCCTGTGTAGGAGCATGACCTACAGAGAGAGTCTGTCCAGTTGTATAGCTCCATTGTTTCAGCTTTGGCTATCACTCAGGTTCTCAGCCCTTCAAACAACTGCAAATGCATTTTTAAAAGGAAATATTTTTTTTTCTAGGAAATTCTCCCCATTTTTGCATTGTATTTAAAAGTCAGGAAGCCAATAAGAGCTAATTTGGAATCTTAGATTTCTCTTCAATTTATATATCTACCACCTAGTAGGTGGGAACTATTAATATTCAAAAGCTATCAGTTTGGCTTACATTTTTGTTTTTGGAAACTAGACTGATGGGTGAATAGCACTGTCTACCTCATTTGGTCTTCGCTTTATGTCCTACATGCAGAACAGAAACAAAATCTACGGAGTTCAACAGTTTTATAATCCAAGCCCTAGCAAACTCTCATAGCATTTCTGTTGATTGGCTTTTAAAACTCAGGATTCTGATCTTTAAGGCACTGAGGAAAAGAAGTTCCCAGTACTGTTCTGATGGAGTTGTAATGTTCAGCTGTGTGGATCGGGCAGTGCGCAAAGGTGCCACGTGCCTGCAGTGTTGTGCCCACTCCAAGGAGATGCTGACCTCTGATTTACACAAGACGGGACACCAGCAGCCCTGAGGTCAGCAGCTGGCCGGGGGTTGGCAAGAACCTGGAGGTGGCAAGCACCTGGAGTCCTATCATTGATAAGGAAAGCACTCTTCTCACTCTCTCTTTTCTTCATTAGTTGTTCATTTTTATAGTCTCTTTTCCTATTTCCCCTTCCCCCTTTTCCTTTCTCCTACCCAAAATTCTTTTGTCCTATTATGGGTTGAATTGTATCCACCCTACCCCTTACTACAAATATATATATACATTGGAGTCCTAACCCCCAGTACCTCAGAATGTGATCTTATTCAGAGAGAGGGTCTTTCAGAGGTAATTCAGTTATTGTGAGGTCATTAGGAGGGGCTCCAATCCAATATGCCTGGTGTCCTTATAAAGCAGAAATTTGAACCCAGGGAAGATGATGCAAAGACACAAGAACAGCATCTCCACGCCAAGGAATGCCTGAGGCTACCAGAGCTAACAGAGAGGCCTGGAACAGAGCCTTCCCTCACAGCCCTCAGAAGGAGCCAGCCCTGCGGACAGCCTGATGGCAGGCCTCTAGCCTCCCGCAGCATGAGACGGTAAGCTCCTGTTGTTCCAAGCCACGAAGTTTGTGGTGCTTTGTTCCAGAAGCTCTAGGCAGCTCACGTATCCCACCCTACCCCCAAGTTCTCAATTTCTCTCACGCCATGCCTTTTAAAACTTCCTTTCTCTGACCATTCTTGTCCCAAGTACTATCTTTATTTCACTTCTCTGCTTTGCTTGCATTGGCTGGTCAAACAGGTGTCCCACTGTAATAATTCAGGCCCCAAGGCATCTCCGAAGAAGAGAAAAGTCTGTTTAGAGGGCCCTGTGTTAGTGTATTTTTGGAAAATTTACACTTCAAGCACTAGCAGAGCCAGTGTGTATGTTCTATTTCTACAATTTTGACTCCATGTAGTACCTAATACACAACCAAAGTCACACTTGGATGAGTACTTTCTAAATATGAGCTGGGTGCATGCAGAACATTGTTTTCATTAAACAGAATTGAATTCTGTACTCTACATATAATTATCAATTATTGGCCATAGTCTGTGATAATCAAGCACCTCCATGCTGTTTGTTTTGCTTTCTGCCCACTTAATAATTACATAGGCGTTTCCACAAAGATAGGAATTATTTTTGTCTTGGCAGTAATAATTGTGTATGAGATTGCTGTGATGTAGAAGCCTGTCAAGAATATAGATGGAAGAAATCCAAAGCAACATATCAGGCAATCTCAGAAGCAGTACTTTTCAAGAAGTGCTTTGTTCTGATTTATCAGTCTTAGATCCTAAAAGCTGAATTCCCAGGCAGGATTAAACTGCGATTCTCCAGTGACCCAGATGGTGAGCTTAACCTTGTTTATTTGTTTGTTTCCTGGGGTGGGGGGATGGCAGGGGGACAACAGGGAGGCACATCAGTGGGCTGTTCTCTGAAAATTATGTATAGTGTCCCGACACACTGCAATTTGTTCAGCCTTTATCCTGAAGGTCATTTATGCTCCACTGCCAAAGGTTCTGTAGGGATTTTAAACATTTCGAGCCAGGTTCCTCTGACACACAACACTATCACATACAGTATACAGATCTACTGTCTGTCACCTCAGAGCTTCCTGCCAAGTGCCATCCATGTGATGGCATTGCTGTCATACTTTCTCCAGATAAGTAGTTATAGTGAATCTTGGCAGTGAGGATTCACATCATATTGCTGGTATAGGAACTATTTTTGGATGCACTCCTGAGTTACATTTGTGAATTCTACTCACCAAACCTACCTCATTCTATTGAAGAAACTGTGTGTGATCGTAAGTTGAGCTCTGATGCTTACGTCCCCCTGAACACAGTGGGAAGGTGGGACTTCAGAATCAGGCAGACCTGGGCTCTGGATCATAGTCTCCTAGTTACTTAAGCTCTCCGAACCCTAAATTTAACTTCTGTGTAAGTGAGGAGGATGAGGAAAGCTATACAGAATTACACTGTTTTCTAAAGTGGGCAGATCAAGGTAAGGGAAAGACATTCATCTCAGAGCTTCTGTATGTCCTTTGTACTGCTATAGAAACCAAAGGCTCTTTTGTTTGGATTTTTTTTAATGTGTAATGGTACTGAAAGTGTTGTTCGTAGACCAGTGGTGTCAACGTCTCCTGAGAACTTGTAAGACATGCAACTTCTCACCTGCATCAATAGACTCAAAATCCATGATCACAAAGGGTAGGGTGTTGGTTTCTGGAAAGTAGTTAATTTATTCTCTTGGTTTATTGAACTGAAAGTCCTAGCCAGTGCAATGTCAAACAGTAGTAACAATAACAATTACTTTATTGCTTTTCATTTTAAGGGGAAGGCATTCAACATTTTACCAGTAAGCATGGCATCTGTTGGGTTGTGTTTTTATAGATATTCTTTACCTGAATCAGGTAGTTCCATTTTTACTACTAGTATGCTAAGAAAATTTTAAAAATCATAATGATATTGCATTTTATTGTAATATTTTTCTTTATCTATTGACATGGTTATTTGGCTTTCTCCTCCATTAACATCTTATGTGGTTACTTATATTAATTGGTAATCTAAAACAATTTTTAAATTAACCTCACATTCCTAGAGTAAACCCCATTTGGTCCTAATGTGTTATCCTTTTTACCTATTACTATATTAGGTTAGGTAATATTTTGTTTAGGACTTTTCATCATCATTAATGAGGGATATTGGCCTATAGTTTTCCTTCCTTACTGTCTTTGTGAAGTTTAAGAAGGGGGTTATGTTAGCTCATAAAATGTGAATTGTGTGCAGCAAAGACATGTTATGTTTATACCGTACCACTTCTACATCCTCTACATATCAGTCTCCTTCTCTGAGCCTCCCTTGCAGTTTTAGCAGCCAACAGAAACAGGAGTGAAAAAGATACGCACTTCTAGTTTAAGGCAGTTAAGAGTGACTATGCCTTATCCATATTTTCTCTCGGAGGCCACACGCAAACAGGGCTGTTCAATCCGTGGCCTGCAGACCGCATGCGGCCCAGGATGGCTATGAATGCAGCCCAACACAAAATCATAAATTTACTTAAAACCTTTTTTTGCTCACCAGTTTTCGTTAGTGTTTGTGTATTTAATGTGTGACCCAAGAAAAATCATCTTCTTCCAGTGTGGCCCAGAGACACCGAAAGGTTGGACACCCCTGTATGGTATAATTACAAGATGGAAGAGGGCTATCACATACCATTAATTACCCCTGTAAATAGAGTATGTTCCTTCTTTTTTTATTTTCTAGAAGAACTTGTGTAAATTTGAATTGTTTATTATTTTTAGATTTGTGGCAGAGCTCACCAATGGTTTTATTTGGAGGAAGATTTATTATCTCTGATTTAGTTTCAGGAGTGGTTGTAAGACTATTCAGTTATGATAAATTATATTATTATTATTATTATATTATTAAAGGATTTAATTTAATAAAATTTTCCAATTTATTTATGTGAAGTATTCACAATCCCCCCTTATTACATTTTAAAACATCAGCGACATCTGCAGAATATTGAACTTTTTTCCCCTGATACTTCTTATTTGCATCTCCTTTTCCTTTCTTTGATCAATTTTGCCTAGAGTTTCTCAGTCCTGACAAAGAAAAATCTTTTGACTTTGTGAATTCTCTTTTGTGTGTGTCTTCTTTTTAAGTTACTTTCTGATCTCTTAATTCTTTCCTTTTTTTGAGTTTTTGGCTTTTATTCTGACTTCATACAAATACTTAACTTATTAATTTGAAGGCTTAATTTGTTTCTAATATAAAAGCATCTACAGTTATAAATTTCTAAATACTGCTGCTAGGTCTGTTCCCTTACAGATAGGAAAATAGGAAATAAAGTCATTTTCATTGTTCAATTAGAAATGCTTCCAAATTTTTGTTTATGATTAGTTCTCTGACCTATAGATTATTTGGATGTAGACTTCTTAATTTCTAAATTAATAAGGATTTTCTAGTTATCTTTATGCTGTGAACTTCTAAATTAATTGCCATGTGTCATATAGAACATGGATTATATCAATTCATCATAAAATTTGCCTTGTCCAGAATACGGTAAGTAGCTATAAAAAATCCATGTTTAAAAGAAAGTACATTTTGCATTTATTGGTTATAGTGTTCCATATAACTTCAGTAAATCAAATTTGTTAATCTTGTTTAAATCTTTTATATCATCACAGAGTATTTTAGTCTGCTTTTCCTATCATTTCCTAAGAGAGATGTGTTTAAAAAAAAAAAACTCCCCCATGACTGTAAATTTGTTATTTCTTCCTGTAATTCTGTCAACTTTTGCTTAATATATTTTGAAGATAAATTATTACATAAATACACATTTAAAACAGTATAGAATATCTTTCTGATGACTCAAACCAGTTATCTTTATAAGACTTTTTTCATCTCTAACGATATATTTTTCCTTAAAATTAATTTATAGAAGAAGCCAAATCAATGGTACTTTAGTTACTCTTTGCATACTCTTTCATTTTTAACTTCCCTATTTCTCATATTTCAGGTGTGGATTTTGTAAATGGCATGCAGATCTTACAGTTGTTGTTCTCATTTGCTACCCAGCCTATAATCTTTGTCTATGGTAAATGGAAGGATTTGGTCAACTTTCATTAATGTAATTACTTATGTACTTATTTTAAATCTACCATTTTATTTTGTGGTTTCAATATTATTTAGTGGTTTTTTTTTTGCCTATTCTATGGTTTCTTTGTTTTAAATTTCATATCCCTTGTTCTTTTGGATTATTTTCTCATTCCACTTATTTTTTCATTTGCTAGAAGGAGAGTTGTATATTGTTTCTCTACTTTTTGTGATTACTACAGATAGTAAATAATAAGAGTAAATTTTGAGGTTAATCTATACCATTGTTCCACTCATGAAATGTATTAAGGATTTAGAGTATTTAAATCCAGTTCTTTCCTCCCTTCACTCATATGCTATTGTTGTCTGTATTTTCCTTGTACCTTGTTTTTTAAAATTTATAAGACAAAGTCCTATTATTTTATTCAATCTGTGCTCTTTTAGGTTTAATCATATAGTTACTATTTTTTTGCTCTGTATTTCCTTTTATTCCTTCTTGCATTTCAGACTTCAAATCTTAGAAAATTTTTCTTTTGTCAGAAGTTTATCTTTTGAACAAGATGGGAGGGTAGGAGGTCTTAATACCTGTCTCCATTACAAAATAAAATAAAATACACTAAAAAAATGAAGAAAAGAGTTCGAGGGAAGGTCTGGACTACAAAGAAACAGCAAAGCCCCTGAGGAGAGTGAGGGTTGAGGATGACTGCATGGAAAGCATATTAACTGTATCGCTCCATCCCTGACTCAAGAGCAGCTGGGCACCAGGGGGGATCCCCCCCACACTGAATTCTGTGCCTGGAGGACAGAATACAAGAACACCAGCAAGCCTCACTACTGTGAATGCGTGCTGCCTCTGTCACAGAAGTTTACTACAATCTTCACCAAGACTGATCCCAGCTGACAGAGCAGCCCTGGTGTCCCACTGCCTCTGCGTCTACTTCTAGAGGCTAGAGCTGTAGCTCTGGCTGAGGCAAGACCTCCTCTCAGGGGCTCCAGAGCTACAGCAGCGACCGCTGTCCAGGGTCAGGATGCCACAGCACCTTACCATATATGGGACGAGAATTGTCACTGCTCTGTGGCCCACCCATGCCCCCACCTCCACACCCTCCCCACTTCCCCAGTTGGGACTTTGCTTCACCATTACCAGAGCAGCCTCTGATGTCCTGAGCCTTACCCAGGGACCCAGGCTATGGCTCTGACTCCACATTGCTGGGGCAATAGAAATAAAAAATCTGAACAGATCATTAAGTAAAGAGATTGAATGAGTGATTAAAAACCTCCCCCAAAGTCCAGAACCAGATGGCTTCACTGGTGAATCCCACCAAGCACTTAAAAAAGAATTAGTACCAATCCTCCTCAAACTTTTACAAAAAATTAAAAATGAAACATTTCCAAACTCATTTTATAAGTCTAGTATTGCCTTGCTATCAAAGTCAGATAAGCACACTACAAGAAAAGAAAATTACCGACCAATATCCCTAATGAATGCAGACTCAATAATTCTCAACAAAATAGTAGCAAGTGGAATGTAATGGCATATTGAAAAGGTCATTCACCATGATCAGTGAGGTTTACTCCCTGGGATACAAGAATGGTGTAACAAATACAAAATGTGATGCACCAAATTAATAGAATAAAAGATAGAAATGATATAATCATCTTAATAGATACATAAAAATCTTAACGAAACACAACATCCTTTTATGATAAAAAATATTCAATAAATTGAGTATAGAAGTAAAGGACCTCAGCATAATAAATGCCATGTATGGCAAGCCCACAGCTAACATACTCAATGGGGAAAAGTTAAAGCTTAGAAACAAGTCAGGGATTAATACTTGCACCATTTCTATTCAACATAATATTAGAAATTCTAGCTAGAGCAATTAAAGAAGAAAAAGAAATGTAAGTATCCATATCAGGAAGTAAGAAGTAAAATTATCTCTGTTCTAAGATGATGATGTATCTTATATATTTAAAAAACCTAAAGGCTACTAAAAATCTGTTAAACTAATAAATAAATTCAGTAAAGTTGCAAGATACAAAATCAACATACAGAAATCAGTTGCATTTCTATACACCAACAACAAATTATCTGAAAGAGAATTTAAGAAAGCAATCCCATTTATAATAGCATTAAAATCAATAAAACACTAGAAATAAATTTAACGAAGGAGGTGAAAGATCTGTACACTAAGAAACTATAAGGTATTGATTGAAGAGTTTGAAGAAAACACAAGTGGAAAAATATACAGTATTCTAGGGTTGAAAGAAATAATATTGTGAAAATACCCATATTACCAAAAGTGATCTACAGATTCAATTCATTCCCAATTGAAACCTTCATAGCATTTTTTAAAGGAAAAAGAAAAACCTATCCTAAAAAAAATTTGGTATCCCAAAAGACTGAGTAGCCAAAGAAATCCTGAGAAGGAAGAACAAAGCTGGGTGCATCAAACCACCTGATTTCAAGCTACGTTACAAAGCTATAGTAATCCAAACTGTATGGTACTGGCTTAAAAACAGGCATGTAGACAAGAGCAACAGAATAGTGAGCCCAGACATACACCTGCATATACATGGTCAACTAATATTTGACAAGTGTGCCAGAACACATAATGAGTTCCAGAACAGTCTCTTTAATAAATGGTATTGGGAAAAGGGCATATTTATGTGCAAAAAAACCCAAAACCAAAACAAAAACAAAACTTCACCTGTATCTTTTTCTAGTCACAAAAATTAACTGAAAATAGAACAAATACTTAAATGTAAAACCTAAAATCATAAAACTTCTATAAGAAAACACAGAGAAAAAAGTCTTTGACATTGGTCTTGGCAATGATTCCTTCACCCCAGCCAGGTGATTCAGTTGGTTGGAGCCTTGTCCTGTATACCAGAAGGTTGCAGTTTCAATTTCTGGTCTGAGCACAAACCTAGGTTGCACATTTGATCCTCAGCTGGGGAGCAGGTGGGAGGCAACCAATCTATGTTTCTCTTTCACATCCATGTTTCTCTGTCTTTCTCTCTTCCTCTCTCTCTAAAGTCAATAATTTAATGAATATATCCTCAGGTGAGGTTAAAGACAGTAATAAAATAAAAATAAAACAAAAGCAGAGGTATCAAAAACTAAGATAAACAAATGGGACTACATTAAAATAAAGAGCTCCTTTATAGCAAAGAAAACAGTCAACAAACTGAAAAGGCAGCCTCCAAAATGGGAGGAAAATATTCGCAAACCATATACCTGATAATGGGTAAATATCTAAATGTATAAAGAACTCCTACAGTTCAATAACAAAAAAGCAAATAATCTAATTTCAAAATGGGCAAAGGATCTGAATGGCCATTTACTCAAAGAAGACATACCAATGGCAAACAGGTATATGAAAAGATGCTCAACATTACTCATCAGAAAAATGCAACTCTAAATCACGATGAGATATGAACTCACAACTGTTAGGAAGGCTATTCTCAAAAGGACAAGAGGTAAATAGTGACTGGGATGCTGTGAAAAGGGATCTCTGTATACACTCTTGGCAGGAATGTACAGTGGCACAGCTATCAAAAAAGAAAATAAAAACAAAAAATAAAAACCAAAACCAATGTGGTGGTTCCTTGAAAGATTAAAAATTGAACTACCATGTGATCTAGCAGTACCACTCATGGCTGATTTAGTGGCTTTGTCTTTGGTTTTCTGAAGTTTCTATGTGATATATTTAAGTACAAAGCTCTTTTATTATCATTCGTAGATTTCTTGGGCTTTTTGAAATTGTGGATTATTGTCAACATTTGAGGAAATTCCTTACAATTAGGTCTAAATACTGCCTCTGTCCTCATTATCTCCTTTCTCCCCTGATAAAGCTTAGGTTAAACTCCCTTAATTTATCCTTCACGTGTCCCTTTAACTTCCTTCCATATTTTTATATTTTTTAGGATTTTTTTTTCTGTACTGCATTCTGGACAATTTCTTCACAGCTATTTCTTAGTTCTTTGATATTCACCCATCAGTTGAAATTTATTTTTTGTTTATTATATCAACAATTCTTTACAGAAGATTTGTGTTTCCCCCCCAACAGGTTTCTTTTAATAGTTCAGTGTATATCTCTTTGTATATATTTCTAAGTTTTTCTTATAATAGTATATACATTGTAATCATAGTTACTTATAGGCAATGTTTTATAATTACAAAATGGGAAGTCTTTATGGAGCCGTTTCATTTGCTGTTTCCTGATTCTCGCTCATGGGTTCCTTACTTCCTTGGTACTTGGTTATTTTTAACTGTGTAATGTTTATTGCCCTGCACATTTTTTTTCTATGGAGATTTTCTAGAATAAATGTTCCTTCTTTTAGTGAGAATTTGCTTTTACTCCTGGTTGGGAGCACTGTCAGTCATCAGTCGTGTTAGAACAAGTTTATGACGAGGTCACATGGATCGACCTGGCAATGTAAACCCAGGTGGCAAATCTGTGCATGGATAGACTGTGGCCACAACTTTTTGTGGATATTTTTTTTCCTTTCCTTTTTTTTCTCCCACTCTCTGTAGAATCACAGCATTATCTTCTTCAGTCCTCAGGCACGTTGTAGTGGTTATAGTTAGAGTTTATATCTGTTTCCCACTTATTTTGAGAGTTTCCATTTGGGGTTCAAAAGAGATGTGGCCACCTTCACTTCTGTCCACCTTGATTTGGAAGAATGCTTTTTAAAATGGCCAGAATTATCAAATGCCCAGAAGATCAAAGTGGCTTTGATGTTCTGGCTCTTCTTAATTTTTCAAGTTCTATTTTCACTTAAACCATGTCCTGATAGCTCCTTTAGATGAAATAAGCTGTTTGATGGTTAACAAGAGTTTTTTAAATTTTTAAATTGTTTTCACCTAAAGTTTTGGTCCAGCTAACAAGTTCCCATTCTCAGAATGAAAAATCTATGTGTGTGGATGTGTGCATGTTTTAGAGACGTCCCATACAATATGGTTAGGAGCGAGCCTTTGAAATGATGTGTCCTAAAATGGCCAGAGGATTATTTGGGGGATCCATTTGTAAAGCTATAAATTTTGGAATGAAGAAGGTGGCCCTTCTCTCAAAATGTGACATTGTTAGAAATCATATTTGGACCTCTTGTTTTGATAGCGCTCATCCACATCTCCAAAATCCTTAAGTAAAAATGATTGTCAGTGAGTGCTAACTCACACTGAGGAATTTGCCTTCATTGCTCTAAGCTGGGGCTTCCAGGCTCTGCCGAATATAACAACTTCTGAAACTTCTCAGTGTAGAAAGCACCTTAACCATCACTTCTCATTCGACCTTCACGATGTTCTTGTGAGTTAGCAGGGCAGGAATGGCTATTGCTCCCTCACAGAGGATTGGCTGAAACCCTAACGTAGAGGGGGGCCTGAGAGTCTGGACTTCATTCCCCTCACTCAGTGTTCTTCAACCACAATGCTTGTGTCGTCACAACTCTCCGTAGAAGAGTCTCAAGAGGAAATTGTGGAACCTGCGTTGCCCAGTAAAGACTCCAGCGCTACTGAGCTGTGAGAATAAATGTATGCTGACACTTGACAACAACCCATTTTCTCACAGATTACACAATTGCCCAGCCTAAGACAAACACCATTGCCTATTTTTATCACAATTGTTCTTATCACTAATTCTATTGTCGGTTAGAGTTTTAAGAGTTTGGCTCTTTTCTTTCACCTTTCCTTCTTCCTCCCTCTCTCCCTTCATTTTTACCTCCCTTCTTTCTGTCTTTTCTCCATTTTTTTTCCACTATGGACAGCTTTCCATTGAGTTTGGATGAGATTGAACATGGGGATTTAGAAGGTGAGGAGAGGGGAGGTTAAATTAATTTCACCTGAGTTATTTTCCAGGCTCAGGATTTGGTATTTGAGCAAAAAAATAAAACTTAGCCAAAACCTGTGTGATCTAAATATCCCCAGGTCTCAGTATGATTATGAATAAATGATATCATATTAACAATTAAACGGGAATGTTACAAACTGTAATACCCCAACCAGGACATATTTCCAGCCCCATGAAGAGAACCCCCCACCAGTCACTTGGCAGGGCATCCAGGATTAAACGGCATAGATCACTTGACATTGTCCTCTGTCCCTCTGATCTGTCATGCTGCCTTGCGTGTCTGCTGCTGTGGGTGCACATCCCTGTAGATAGCCTGGGCTGCCATTTGCTTAATCCTGGAATCATCTCAACAATTCAACTGTGATTTGAGAACCAACAATAAGAACAAATGGCTTCCTCCCTGTGTTCGCTCAGAGGGAGCTCCACAGCTGAGCTCTTTATGGCCAGATGCGTTATGGAGTTTGACATTACAGTCACTTGAGTTTATACACAAGGACCTCTTTGTCTCCAGGGTGGACAAACCCACAAAGTTGGTGGGTCAGAAAGGATTTCACTGCCAGCTGCCAAGCTTCACTCAGAGTCGTGCTCACCTGACCCTTGGACTGGAAGATTCCTTCCCCTTGGGGAACTGTCTCTCAGGGGACTTTTTTCTGAGGTCATCTGCCCCTATCCCTGTCAGGCCATTGGGCACACTGGGTGCTAGTGTCTGAGGCTCCATTTTAGACATGGTCTGAAGTATTCCCAGAAGGCTCCTCAGTGCCTATGATAATCAGAGGATCAGGCAGACAAGGAGGTGGTGGGCATGACAGCAAATCTATATGCTTATTGTATCTTAATCCCAAGTTAGGGCTCACTGGGACCTTGCAATATCCTCATGGTTACCTACCAATAACGATTCTCCCCTTCTTTGAAAATGAATATTAGCTTTACTCAAGGTGAGAATAGACTCTGCTTGAAAGCTGTACCACACCCACTCTCTCCTGGATAGTGATGCCCATATGATGGAGCTCCAGCCAATGAGACAAAGCAGGTGGGTGGTGCTTCAGGAGCCTTTCCTTAAAGGGGGACCAGGCAGCTGCTTGGGGACATTTTTGCCCTTCTCCCTGCTTCCTCTTTGCTTCCTGGAATTGGATGTGGTAGCTGAGGCTCTGAAAACATTTTTGTACCATGAAATAAACTTAAGGATGGAAGGTTGGCATGAAGTAAGGATGGTGGTGTGGAAAGGTAAGAAGAAACCCAATCCCCAATGACAGTTGTTATACTAACCCCGGATTGGCTATTTTCAGACTTCTATTACCAGAGAGAGAAAGAAAATGAACTTATGTGTGTACTGGCCCTTGTTATTTTCAATTTTCTCTTAATATGCAACTCTTCCCAGTCCTAACTGATGAAGTCCTCTGGTTGTGAGCCAGGTTTGGAATGACTTTTCCTGGGGGTCCGATGCAGATCCCCCACACTTACCTCTGTGTCCTTGAACAATTTATTCAAGTTCCTTGTGCCTGCTTCACTTCCTCGAGTAAGAAATGGAAAAATTAGAGCAGTGTCTCATAGTAATCAAGAGGAACAAATAAGATAATACTGCGAAGTTCTTAGAAGAGTCTTTGGAACACAGTCCTCATTAAATGTTAATGCTTATATTTTTACTCCATGTGAGAGAATAACCCATCCCTATATGGACTGAGTTTGGTGTTATTATCTGCAGTTTCATTTAAATGCATAAGTTTCACTCTGCTGTTAGCCTTGTGCTTCTTTCTCCTACATTGAGAGGGGAGAGGTGTGGGTGTGTGTTTGCATCCACATTTTCCCCTTGGATTCTGATCCCAGAGAATGGCCTCATTTTAATAAAAATTACAAATCCAGTACTGTCTTTTCAAGCTCAAGGTCAGTGACAACCCTGGCAAGCCCACATTTTCTTCATTTAGGATTTTAAATTGTTCTGCAAACTTTACATCAATGCAATCACTTCCACTCAGCATGAAAATTGAAAATTTAACCATCTCTGCGACACAGAGCAGGAAGGGGCGGCTGTTACAAAGCTCTTCAGACACATGTCACCATTCTGCACAGAAACAGAAAAAGCCCACTTCAATCCAAGGGCAGAGAAGCTCAAGTGGAAATCAGCCCAGATGCCCCTCTCACACTTGTCTGGGACACGAAAACAGGGATGGCTGAAACTGAAAATGATGTGGGAAGAATGAGGCACCATTTGTGGGAGACACAAATAACACGCAGCCCATGAATGCTATTTGTTCCCACTCCATTATTCAGCATCTGCGGTTGACCCTTTGTCATTTGCATCCTTTTGTGCTGGGCCACCCCAGAGATTTCCCGTTTTCTGAGACAGATGATGAGTTCCAAGAGCACTGTGAATAGGCCATTTGCTGACCATTTGTTTCTCCAGCAAGGGCGAATGTGTGGGGCCTGTCTGCAGCAGGATGGGCTGCACACTGCCGTACTTCTGCCTCAGTTATAAGGAGCAGAATAAGGACCAGCCAGGTGCAGAATATGAGGCTGGATTTGGTTCGTTTTCAGTATGTGCTGGCTTAAATTTTCCCAGGTTTTCTTCTTTGAGCAGGACAAATACAGAATGAAAAGGAATCCAAGACAAGAAACAAAGGTATCCACAGAAAACAAGAACCAAATTTGCCACTCAGCCTGAGCATCCTGGATTCCAGCCACAGCAGGGCAGCCAGGTGGGTGTGCTGGGAAGAGTTCAAAGGAGGCAGCTCCTGACCCACGTGCCACGTGGCCAGGATGCAGGATTCATGCGTCCTGAACCAAGTGCCTGTTTTTTCTAAGTCCAAATGGTCTGGCTGCTTAGCTGGGGAGAAAAAAGGAATCCATCTCCTCCTAAGCCTGCAAAACACAAGGAAACTCCTTTGTGCTCAGGAAGGCCGGTATGTTCAAAAGGAGCTGCCCCAGGCCCTGTTTGATATGCAGAAGCCGATGGAAGCGTGGGGTTTAATAAAAGGCGAAAATCGTGAGGGGAGAATTCAAAACTGCAATGTTTACCTACCAGGTTCCATGTGCTCCTCTGAGTCTTATCCTTGCTGTCTTCCTGATGCTTTTGATAATTATTTAATTGGTCTCCAATCTAAAAAGATGCTGTTTGCATTGCCTTTCAGGGCTGGTAGAAAGAATGACTAAATATGCCCAGCTCCCAGATGAATAAATATGGAGAACTTCTGTCCTCTTCTCAGATAGTAAAGCAGCACTTTGAATGTATTGGACATGAGGTAGAGAATGGAGAAGATTTCCTGTATAATTTTTAACATGCAAATGCTTTGTTGGCAGGAGAGTGGGGAACAGGTATTTCGTGATAAAGCAGCACCTTTGCAAATAACACCTGGTTACAAACAGTTTAGGATAGGAGGAAGAGGAAAAGAACTCTGTATTTTTTACAGTTCTCAAATAGCATATTGGAGAAAAAAAGTGCGCATCTCTTAGATCCAAAATTGATTATACATTTCATATAAATACCCTTTCTTTATCTTGGATTTGTTGCTAATAATATTTAGGTGATCCCTGTAAGAACTTTGAATTTGGGCCATTCAAGGCTTGATCAAAGGATATAATGCATTCTCCCCCTACACTCAGACCATTACCTTGTTGTCAAATAAGAAAATTTTAAAACACCATATAAAGGCAAAGTGCAACGCTATTATAATTGTTTTTAATTACTAGCCGCTACACATAGTTAGTCCCAAAGTAACAGTGCATAATGCCATGAAAAATATGATTTCCAGCCAGCAATTCTCTGCAGCCCAGTATGACAGAGCAGACCAACAGCTGTTAGAGACTGGATTGCACCCCTACTTTGGGATCTTGTTAGGCAATGGATGGTGTGGTCTTTCCAGGGACTTCTACCTGATATTGTAGGATCCCCACTGAGCTAGCTCTCTCTCAGTCAGAGTGAAACCTGTGTCCTTCCTGCAATCCCCGAATTGGGAGGATTGATGAGATTATCTCATTGTTAAACTATCCTGACACCAAGAGCAAAAATGGGAGTGGTGGATTATGCCCCTGGGAAGGGAAGAGGCCCACCTCTGTCCCCTCTGATGTCACTAACTCCCCACAAACCCAGTCATTCCCTCCCATTGTCTTGTTACCCGGCATACCCCTCTCAACGGCATGTGTCACATGATATTGGCAGTGTGTCTCTCTGTAGCCTGGGAGAACTTGAGGAACCTTGTCCTGTTTATCTTGGTGTCCTCAGAGCTAATGCAGCTCCAGGCACAGCACAGGCTCAGTCAGTATTTGCTAAAGAAATAATATGTCAAACCCATTATCTGAAAGTACTGCCTCTACTCAACATAACCTTCTTTTTAGACAGTTCTCCTGCTAGTTATCAATAGTTCAATATGAAGAATATGACTAGAGCTAGATGTGGACCACGAGAACCGAGTAGCCAGTATATCTTCCCTATGATACACATATATTTCTCCTAATTGAATTTATTGGGGTGACATTTGTTCACAAAACCATACAGGCTTCAAGTGTACAACTCAACACAACACCATCTGCACACTGCATCGTGCACCCATCACCCCAAGCAAAGTCTCTTTCCATTCCCATTTATCTCCCTTTTGCCCACATCTATCTACCCCCCTTCCATTTTCCTCTGGCTATCACCACACTGTTGGCTGTGTCTATGTGTTTTATATATATATATATATAAAGCACATGCATATGGGGTGTTTTTTTTTGCTTAATCCCTCTACTTTCTTTTATCTATCCCCCACAGCACCCTACCCTCTGACAGCTATCAGTCTGTTTCATGTATCCATCCCTCTGTTTCTATTTTGTTCATCAATTTGTTTTGCTCATTAGGCAAAGGATCTGAATAAATACTTCTTCAAGGTGGACATACAGATGACCACTAGACATATGCAAAATGTTCAAGGTCACTAATCATCAGAGAGATGCAAATTAAGACCACAATGAGATATCATCTTATACCTGTCAGAATGGCTGCCATCATTAAACCAACAAACAGCAAATATGGGTGAGGATGTGGAGAAAAGGGACCCCTTTAGCACTATCAGCAAGAATGAAGTTTGGTGCAGCCACAACAGAAAGCAGTATGGAGTTACCTCAAACAATGACCCAGCAATTCCACTTGTGGGTATACATATCTTTGAAGAGATTTTATTTTGAACACCACAGGCCCAGCAGAACAAGTATAGCTTGTCAGAAGTCCTCATATCAGTGCCTCACATCTTACATGTGACCCATTTTACAGAAAGATGCAACCCACCAGATTCTGGCAGGCACCTGAATTTGCCATCCTGATTTACTTCAATTACCATTAGAATATTTGTTTTATTATGATATCAAGAGGAAATCATTATGGCCCAAGGACATTTGTCTGGTTAATGCTATTCTAGAATGCCTTCTAAAATGACTCCCAATCATCCCAAACTCTTGTTGCCTACTTCCTGTATAACCTGTGCCCCTTATGTGGGGGCTGGATCCAGAGAGTTGTTCTAACAAATAGCATACAGGAAAAAAGTAGTAGGAAGTCACTTCCCAGCACGGGTGATATGAGATTGACTTCTGTCTTGTTGGCACTCTCTCACTCATTCTCTTGCCTTCTTGGCTTATTCCCATATTGGAGAGACTCATGGAGCCAGGAACTGAGGGTGGCATCTGGCCAACAGCTCCAAGAAACTGAGGTCCTCAGTCCAACAACTTATGAGGAACTGAATCCTGCCAATAACCACTGAATGATTTTGGAAGTAGATACTGCCCCCACTCAAGCCTTGAGATGAAATAACCCAGCCCAAACCTTGCCAACAACCTTCTACCAGCTCCTGGGCTAACCTGTTGATTACAGTTGTGGAGAAACCAAGAAGCAGAAGATCCCACTAGGCTACACCCAGATTCCTGGCCTATGGAAACTATGAGACGATAAAAGTTGTTTTAGCTACTACATTTGTGATAATTTGTCATGCAGCTAAAAGTGTCCTGGTACCAATTCTAATGTGGGGGGTCCCCACATGAACAAGAAATTCTATGAGGGGATTTCCCCAACAACACCAAGTAATTCTCCAGAACACGAACCAGATGCCCTATGACTCAACTCAATTCAGCTCAGTTCTGACACTGCCTATGCAGGCTGTTACCTGTACATCTGAGCAACAGGCTATAAATCACAGGTTCCCATGAGCTCCAACTTGGGTTCAATTAGTTTGCTAGAGCAGCTCACAGAACTCAGAGAAACATACTATTTGCTATATTACTGGTTTATTATAACAGAATATAACTCAGGAACAGCCAGATGGAAGAGATGCATAGGGCAAGGTATTTGGGAAGGGGGTGCGGAGCTCCCACGTCCTCTTCATGGAGCTATGCAGCTTGCAAACAAGGAACCTCTCCAAACCCCATCCTCTTGTGTTTTTGTGGAGGTTTCATTATATGCTCATGATTGATTAAATCATTGGCCACTGGCAGCTGATTCAACCTCCACCTCCTTTCTCATCTCGTCTCAGGGTTGGGACTGAACTTTCCAACCCTCTAATCACACGATCCTGTCTCCTGGAGGCAGACCCATCCTTAGATGCAATACAAAAGTCACCCCATTAATGTAACAAAAATGCCTTTATGGCTTAGGAATTACTTAGGAGATTTCAAGGATTTTAGAAGCTCTATGTCAGAAATGGGGACAAAGGCCACATATATATTTCTTATTATAAATCAGCAGCTATAGATAATGAATACAATGGCGGAGTAGGAAGTAGAACCCCCACCTCCTGCCTGCATTCATCACGCAGTGCACTGCAGTACTTTCAGTGCTGAGCCCCTTCAATCAGCCGGCTGACGTGCGTGCTACCACACTCAGAGTAGAAAGCGTTGTCCTCCTTTTTGGCCTAGAGAGAAAAACTTCACAAGCCTTCAAATTGGTGCTATTGATCAAAACTTAAACAGAGCAAGACAGCATATAAAATGAACACAAATCACTAGAGTGTTATACTTGCAACTATTTCTGTGTTTAGGGAGGGAAGTTCGGTTCTTTAAAAGTTACTTTAAGAGGAAATTTGTCCACATTGGAGACAAAAAACATCCCTCTCTCCCTGACCCCAATGACCCCAAGAGAACAGGAGACTTTCTCAGCCCAGGAGGAAGAAATGGCAGAGAAAGCGCCATGTGGAGCTGCTCAGCTGACCATCTGAAATTGCTGGGTCCCCATGTCCATCAGATGTGAACTGGAAGGGCAGGGCTGTGGTCCCCACATCAGGAGTTTCCTCTGGTCTCTTGCCTTTATCATCCATCATGATTCCCCTTCTTGGCCTTGGACTGGGGCCAGCCCTTCTCTCTGCCATCTTCTGAGACTCTGAATAATTCCCTCCCTTCATTTATATTGCTTCTGTGAAGTGTAACTTTATCATGTTCCTCTAGAGCCTTCTCTTTTTCTAGGTTATATAAATTTAGCTCTTCACCATGCCCCCCCTCCCCCGTTCACAGCTTGCCCTCCAATCCTCTTGTTGGTTTATTAATTTTTCTTCATTTCTTACCCATGTGCACAGGTACACACGGTTTTTCAGGGGGGAGCTGGACTGAAGAAAATAAGAAAAAGCCAAAATTACGCTGAGAAGGGGGAAAAATAAGAAATGTCTTTACTGTGATAGCAAATGCATGGAAACTTATTTGGGGAAGCCCCACAGAAAGAAAGTCATTTGGAAAAGGTTATGGTTTTTGGAAATTATATTTAGTTTCTTTCTCAAGATAGAGTGTTCTAATTAAGATCAGCCTATAAAGATGTTTCCAATACGTGCCGGAGGGCTAGGACCAAGAGATTTCTCTTTCTCCTGACTCCCTTCTCTCCCTGCCCTCCGCCCCCACTCTAATCATCTCTCCCTGAAAATGTCACTCACTGTGCCCCAGCTGCTCTGGACCGACTCCTGCTAGAGAGAAGCACAGCAGCCACCTTCCCTGGGGCGAAGGCAAGGACCTGGACTCCAGCTACAATCCCTGCCTCAGGGCAGCTTTTCTCAGAACCTTAAAGTTGGCAGAATCGTTCTGGGGGCGTGTGTCCTCCCTGCCCTGCTTGTGAGTTCCCCAGCTCACGGGCAGCTGATCAGAGGCGGACATGGCATTGTTTTATTGCACCCAAGGTCAAATCAATGGGTCTGTGCCTTGGTTTCCTTTTCTAGAAACCCTCTTGAAACCCTAGTTCTTTTTCTAATGTGATTTAAAAAACTGATTCCTTTTTTATGATTGAAAAGCTTTGTTTTGTTTCTCTGCCCTTCCCCTTCACTCAATCTTTCTGTTTTGGGGAAATGAAAATTGTTCTGGTACCCAGGACTGAACTCTGGCCACTTCGGGCCCTGGGGGCAAAGGAGATCGGCCACGTGGTTCCCAGGCTTTCCCTCTCACAGGGACTTCGCGTTGCCTCCTCCCAAGGCGGATTTGACAGGATGAAGTCTGGGGCACAATAATGGGATTTTTAAAAAGTTTCGTGGTCACACATTTACTTCAGAATCCAACAACTTCCAGAGTTTCTTATTTTGTGCCGGCAGCAAAGTGGAGTCACCGGTTTTTAGCAAGAGGTTCTGAGAGTCCTCTTTTTTCTGTTATTAGTGGCAGAAACGAGGCTGGATTCTAAGGGTGGGTTCTGCCGCCCCAGAACTGTTAACCTGCTGAAGCTGCCCTATGGGAGGTGAAATGATAGAACCTTCCACCATTATTTCATTGTGTGTCTTTCAGTTCTTACACTATTACTTGTACTTGTAACTTTTAGACTCAAAGAGGGTGGTACTTATCTTTGCAGGAACCATGCAAATGTTATTCTAAGAAATGCCACATTGTGTTATTCTAGACTGGTAAGGACTTAGCCCACTGAATAGTTTTTCTGGATTTACCTAATTTGGTTTTTAGCAGGTCATCCCGCTTTGCTGCTGCTCTCAGCTGGGTTGTCTATTGGTGGCAGGGGCGAGCCGGTGGCGGTCAGAGAGATCAGAGTTGGCACACAGCATGTATAGCTCAAGCTTAGCCAGGGGGAAAGAGGGGTACATAAAGGTTGTTGTGAACTAAACTGTATCCCCCTAATATTCATATATTGAAGTCCTAACACCCAGTAACTTCAAATGTTACTGTATTTGGAAATAGGACCTTCTTAAAGAGGTAATTAAGTTAAAATGAGGCTTTTAGGTGGACCCTAATCCAATCTCCCTGGTATCCTCATAAGAAAAGGAGATCAGGACACACAAATTAAAAATATCAGGAATGTGCACACAGAGAAAAAAGGCCATGTGAGGACATATCAGGAGGGTGGCCACCTATAAGCAAGGAAAGAGGTCTTGGGAGAAACCAAACCTGCCAACCACTTGATCTTGAACCTCCAGGTTCCAGAACTGTGAAAAATAAATTTCTGTGGTTTAAGCCACCTGTGTGTGACATTTTGTTATGGCAGCCCTAGCAGACTTACACAGCGGTCAAGGTGAGGAAAGACATGAGAAGCCAGGAATAACAGAGAGATGGTGGGAGGTGAGTGAGATGAAAGAGAAGTCCACCCTCTGGGGAGCACGCAGATACAACCCAGGACATAGTCCTGAGGTAAGGCAGGTGGAAAATTCTTCTGACTACATTTTGTTCAGCCCTTAAGCTTACAGAGCAGGCTCTTCCTCGAGACTCAAAAGGCATACGAAGACCAGTCAGAGCTACCAAGTCTACTGTATGCTTTGCTCATCTCGTGGGCAACAAAACAGATGCTATCTTTTCTCTGTGGACAAAAGAAGATTTAGCTAAACATAAAAGGGAGTTCTTAGGGAAGCAGAGAGAAGGCAGGTGAACAATACAGGTGTTCCCCAGAGTTAGGACGAGACTTCAAGGAATAGAGGGTGGATGTATTGGTGCCACAAATTATGCCTATCACATCTATGGTAGGCAGAGCAATGCACCCCTCCCAAAATGCCCCACTTCCAATCCCCACAATCTGTGACTCAGTGACCTTACATGGCAAATGGCACTTTAGAGAGGTGACTGAGGGCATGGATCTTGAGATGGGGAGGTTATTCTAGACTACCATTGAGGTAGACTCAATGGAATCATAAGGGTCCTTATAAGAGGATGGCAGTACAGTCACCAAAGGAAAAAGTGAATGACAATGGAACCAAAGGTTGGAATGGTGCCCTTTGAAGGTAGAGACAGGGGTCATGAGCCAGTGAAAGCAGTCAGCTCCTAGAAGGTGAAAAAAGCGAGGATACAGCGTTTCATCTACATCCTCCAGAAGGAGCCAGCTCTGTCTTTACTCTTTACATCTTACTTTAGTCCAGAACTGTAAGACGCATTTGTGTTGTTTTAAGCCCCTGAGTTTGAGGTAATTTGTTGCAGTGATAGCACATCTTTTCCTCTCCACTTCCCTCGTTCTTTTCCCTTGCCCACTCCTCCCTCCTTCTCAGTCCTTCCCGCTGGTTTTCTGTCAATAGTGAATCAGCAGAGGCTGCCCTGAGCAGAGTGCTGTGTGGTCCCTTTAGCCTGTGAATTCTCACCCTGGTCACAGCTATGAAAGCCTCCCCTGGCCCAAGGGCTTAAGGGTCAAGCAACAGCTACACTTTCTGCTCCATGTGTCCTGTCAGCCTGGACAGCTTCAAAGCATACAGCAAATATTGGGCTTGGGCCTGATAACTTCAAATAAATTACCGTTTCATGTATTTGAGGAAAAGCCCGACACCTTGCTATGGGCTTTAAGTGCTGTGAACTCTAACCCTTACAACTCCATGCAATAAGTACTATTGTTTGTTATTCTCATTTCCCAGATGAAAAAATAGATACACAGAAAGACAAAATAACTCATCCACAGTCATAGACACCAAGTCCCATCGAATTCCAAAGACTCATAAGGACAAATGTTTGTGGTGTAAAATTTCTTTTTAATATATATTCTGATGTTTATACTCTCCACTGAATGATGTATGGCAGGAATCTTACTAGGACCACAATAACTTCATATAGTTTGCTTTATATATGGCTCTAAGCTGGGCATCAATTTGGTTTTGTGAGCTTTGAAGTCAGAATCCTCATTCAATCCCAGCTATAGCTGTGAGATCTTGAACAATAAAGCAGAATGTCTATTAAAATAAAATCATATGCAAACTTACCTCAGCACTCCCATCCCTGGAAATTGAAAACAAACAGTCTTTAAAAATAAAAGGACTGATCACATAAAATACAAATGCAAGGTTGATTGCTGAGGATTTGTCTAAAGTAAGAGGGGAAAGGGAAAAGGGAATGCCGTGAATAAATGGGCTGTATCCAAACCATGGACTATTGTGCAGCCAGTAAAACAATGCACCCGAGCTATATGAGGTAATTTGGGAAGAATTCTATGAAGTATTGTGTAGTGAGAACTACAAGATACAGATTAGTTCATTTAACATAACTCCATTTTTATAAGTCAAAAACAAAATCCCCTTTGAGATTACATAAGGGAAAAATATTAAATGACACCAGACAAAAGTCAATATCCATTCTTAGTCTTTAAAAATTGCATTTGCAACAAAACAGTGTTAGATAAATAAGTCTTCAGCAAGATAAAATACTTCTATCATAACCCCAAAGCTAGCATTATGCTTAATGGAAGAAATAGAACTTGATGTAGTACTAGAAGTAATAGCTAACACAACTAGGTAAGAGAAAGGAATAATAATTCTAAAAATTGGAAAGAAGGATGGAAAATTCTTTGCAGATGCTATGACCATATATTTAGAAAGAGGGAACCAGCTGAAAACCAACCATAACAAATAAGAGGAATTAGGAAGATGCTAGGGTATAAAAATAGAAACATATGCCCATCCTGTATAATGATGTAAGAAAAGACTACATGAAATAAAGCCACCCAGACAGAAATTAATAAAAATGTGGAGGGCCCATAGGAAAAAAAATGTTACAATACTCTGGAAAATCTAAAGAGAATTTTAAAAATTGAAACACACCATGACAGAGATATCAATATCCCATAACCTAAACTAATACATCAATAAAAATACTATAACATTTATTTTAAACACACACATGCATACATGCACAACTAGATGTGATTCTAAAGCTCACATGGAAACATAAGTTGGAATAACTTAGCAAACTGAAAAAGAAGAACAGTGGTTGAGGGTAGGGTGCAGCAGTGCTCGTATTAGATGTTAAAGCATATTGTAAACCTTCAATTATTAGGACAGTATGGTAATAGTATATGAATAGATAGGCTGATGGAAGGGTAGCATGTCCAAAAAATACATATCTCTAGAAAGTTGAATTCAGTATTTGATAAAGAAGTCATCTCAAATCAGTCATGAAATGATTCAATAAATGGTACTGGGATAACTGGAGAACTTTCTAGAAATTGTAAAATTGGAGTCATACTTTAACTGAAGCCACTGTGGGATTGTTTCCACATGAATCAAAGATTTAAATGCAGACACTGAAACCATACATTTTTAGACAAAAACATGGAAGACTTATTTTATAATCTTGGAGTGGTCATGATCTCTGTAATTAAAATTCAAATTTAGAAGTGATAAAATACTGACAAACTTACCTAAATAAAATAGAAATTTTTACATGGGAAAAACACCATATTTAAATCCAGAAGACAAGAGAGAAACTAGGAAATGCTATTTGCCACTCATATCATATAAGGCTAATGGCATACTATATAAAAGAGTATCCAATAGAAAAATGGACAGAAGGTATGAATAGATAATGCAGTGAAATGAAAATACAGATGTCTTTCAAACATGAAAAGATGCTCAACTTCCTTTATTGTAAGAGAAATAATTCAAACTACTCTGACATCAATTTTCATCTGTTGGACTGGCAAAATTTCAAAAGTTTGATAAAACCTGTTGGCAAGGCCATGGGGGAAACAGGCAACTTAAACTCTTCTAATAAGAGGACAAATTGGACCCTGGCCAGTGTGGCTCAGTTGGTTGGAGCATCATCTCATAACATGAAAGGTCACAGGTCAGGGCACATGCTTAGGTTGCTGGTTCCATTCCTGGTTGGGGCACATATGAGGCAACTAATTGATGTTTCTCTCCCTCCCATCCATCCCCTCTCTAAAATCAACAGGCATGTCCTTAGGTGAATGTTAAAAAATAATTGGCACAACCCCATGGAGTACAATTGGACGGCATCTGCCTTATTTCACCTTTGATTCAGCAACACATCCTACAGGTACACTAGCACTCAGAGGCTGAGTCGGAGCAGACAATTGAGAGCCTGCGTGCCCGTCAATCAAGAGTTGGTTAAATAAATTATAGAATTCATTATATAAATTAATAAAATGCAAAACAAGGCAGCAATTTAAAAAGAGTTAAAGTCTTCCTGTTTTGATTTGCAAAGGTCTCTAAGATATAGGTAAGTTAAGGAACATACCTTAGTTAGTGTGAGATAGTGTGTATATGCTGCCAGAAGTATAAAAAGGGACATCTATCCATACATGCAAAAAAACCTCCAAAAGAGTCATAATAGATTAATAACAGTGTTTCTCTTTTTAAAAGAAGATTTTATTCATCTATTTTTAGAGAGAGGGGAAGGAAGGGAGAAAGAGAGGGAAAGAAAGATAAATGTGAGCGAGGAACATTAATCGGTTGCCTCTCACTTGCCCCCAACCAGGGACCAGGCCCTCAACCTAGGCATGTGCCCTGACCAGGAATCCAACCAGGGACCTTTTGCTTTGCAGGATGATGCTCAACCAACTGAAAAAAGTTTTATTTTTTGACATGAATGCATTATCTATTCAAAAATTAAATAAACATTTGAGTTTTTCTGTGTTTATTTTATTATCACCAGCATACCTTAAGTAATAAAACTTATTTTTAGGGAGGGGGAGAAAGGAACTTCAAAGTGCAAACTTCAAAGTTAGATTAAATGCTTTCAAGTCCTGCCTCCTCCTCTGAGTAGCTCTATGACTCTGGGCAAGGTATTTAACCCTTGAAGCTTTACCTCCAAATGCAGAGAGTTGTCCCTCACAGGTTGTTGTGAGGATTCACTGAGATATTGACTGTACAGGGTTGGACCCAAAGCAAGCCCGCAACAAATATCACTTTTTACTCCCTCACAGGCTTGTTATGGAGAGGGGCCCGTGGAATAATGTACCCAAAGCTACTGGTGCAGAGCAGGTGCTCAGTGAACATTCATGCCCTCCTCCTAGTCCTCCAGTCCCCCGTGGGCCACCCACTGATAGGCCTCAGTGCTGCAAATGGCCTCCTCCTTCTCCACAAAGTTCCAGAATCATCTTTCTTGACAGTGTGCCATCACAACGGAAGGAAAGCCTAGCCTAAAGGCTGGAAATGGTGCTAAATTACTCATTGCTCCAGGGGCCATCCTCCTTTCCTGCACAGAACTTCCCTAATAATTGTAAACTGCCAGGCCTGGGCATGAGATGCTGGGCTGGAAAAAAAGTGGAATTATAAACACAGCTGAGGAATCTCAGGGATCAAAGCTTGATGCAAATTAGCAATCATGCTGAGAAATTTTGAATCTCCAAGTGACCAAAATTAAGAAGACATGCAAAATTAATTAACCCATGCTTTTCAGCCTCTCCTTTTTCTTCTTGATTTTAATATTAATATTTGAGTTGAATAGATCCTCTCCATTCAATCTAAGTAGTCATAACTCAGAGAGTGAGATCGGTCATTAATTAGTTTAAACAATATTTGTTAAGTCCCCGCTAAGTGTGAAGCATGGTGCCAGTTCCTTGCATGGTCTGAAGAAAATGAGTAAAAGATATGGTGTTTCTTTAAAAGCTGAATAACACAAAGTAAAGCCAGTACTTTAGGGTAGGAAAACAAAATGTCATTCATTCCAGCCCTATTAATTTAAAGGTTTTCTTTCCTAAAGAGAGTATACAAAATAGAGACAGAATGCTAACCTACTTTAGAGAGTGTGCCTCAAAATGTTTGAGACACTAGTCATATGTAAGAAATGCATGGTGACTTTTAATCATTCTTATCCGTTCAGTAAGGGAACTCTTATAAGAGTGTTTACCATGCAACACTTTAAAGGCAGGGTTTAATTAACATTTGAAGATACAAATCTCTTTCAAATAATATAATCTCTAATGCAAGTCTCATGTGGAGCCTGGAGTGAGGAACAGTTGCATGAATTATTTTTACTCCCAGAACCCTTCAGTGTGGGCACCACCATTCCCATGTTATAGATAAGGCAGAGAGGGGTTGAGTCAAAGTCTCCTTGAACAGTAGACAGCCACATCCCTGACCTGCCTGCTACAGGCAAAGGCCCTCTGTCCTTTTCACCTCAGTGTCTCTTTCCCCTGGCATTCACTGTAGTCATTAATGAGACAGAAGGCCAAGGCTGGGTATGACCATGACCATGGCACAGAGCATCGCCAACTGACCACAGAGGAACCTGACTCCCTGCCGTGGCCTGCTTTGTGCAAGATACTTTAAAACAGGCCGTGATTTTAGGTTTCAAACATTTAGAAGGAGGCACTAGTGGTTGAGGGGAAAGAATTTATTTTTTGGGCCTTCAAAAAAAGATCACTCAGCTATGGGATATTTTTAGAGTTGGGGACTGCCCTCATTGATACCATTTCATTATGTTGCTTCCCACAGGTTCAGGGAACTGCATCCTCCACACCCCCTCCAGCCCCTACCCCTGGAGCGTGCATCCCACGCTACTCTTCTGAAACCTCCTCTCCGCAGTGGGTCATTTCTTCTAACAAGGTTGTGTCAGTAAGAATCCCTTAGAGACTTCTGTTTCAGATCCTGACTGATTTTTCATCGAGACAACAATCGTTTTAGAAATCCCAAGTCTAGGCTGAACTCCTTAGAGGAGTATTTTTTCCCTTTCAGTTCGTGGCCTTACCATGGCCTTCCTGAGCAGTCTTCCAGGACCTGTGCAACCTCTCTTCCAAATGGCAGAGGAGTTTGTGACTGATCTGGCATGAAAAGTAGGGAGAAGGCTGAGGTTGAGGACCTGATACTTTAAGTAGAATCTTCTGGACCTGGCCAAGATAGAGTAAGCGCTATCTTTCTGACTAATTAGAACTAAAACTCTGGACAAAAAAAAAAACAGTGACTACTTAAGAACTCTAAAAAAATAGCAGCAGGTGGGTGGATTGGGAAAAGAATCAAAAACTTGAAAGATGACTAATGTACAGACAGTAAGTTTCCTGGTTGTTTTCCTCCTTTATCTCTTGGCTTTGACCCAAGGGCAAGCCATATAGGGAAATTGTACAGCAGGAATAGGCAACAAAAACTTTAAAAAAATAAAAAAGGAACCATGTTTGTTTCTGACCAGGTTTAGAATGCACATAGGGGCCCCTTAAAAACTAGAGTGTAGGGAGAATAGTGCGGGGGTTTCCTCTACCAGCCTGCCCCAAGGCCAGCCACATAGTTGCCACTATAGCACGAACATCAAAAATCTCTGAGATAAACCTATCTTTCTGGATAGATGAAATAAGAAATTGGGTCCCTGTAGAGGATGGAGGAAATTCCTGTTATTTTTCTTTTTCCTCTTCACTTCTCCCTGGGAGCAAAAGTGATGGTGGCCACAGCTTCAAAAGGAACCCCATCCTTCCAGCTGGAGGAATAAGAAAGGAGGCCTTGGGGAATGAAAAAGAGTGGAGGAAATGGGAAGAAAGGGACCTCACCAATTCCAAATATGAATTGATGCAAGTCCCTGGTTCACCCCAGGCTGTCACTTTGCAGAACGTACTCCAAGCAGCAGAAGCTTTGAGAAGTGAGCTTCCATATAGGCCACTGCCCGTGCCCCAGATGCCTTAGTGGTGTGTATCCAAGGAGCGGCCAAGGCCATGAATACTGAACTGACATTGGAACCACTGGCCCCCAGGAGGCAAGTCAGGTTGATTACCTGCTAAAAGAAAGGAGAAACATCCATTTTCTCCAGAATATCTTAATAAGACTTGGAGCTCCACAACATAATACATGAAATTCCCAGGGTACAATCCAAAGTTATATGACATACCAAATAAAATACAGATATCAACTCTGACATGACTGAGGAGAAGTAATTAGCAGAAAAACTTCAGAGCAGTGATTATAACCATTCTTGGTGAGGTAAGTTGTGCTTCAGAGCAGGAAGAAATGGCAGGAAATTTAATTGCTTGCTCTCTCTTATCTCTTGTCTCCCACTGGTCAAAGTTGTTTTGTTGGGGTTTTTTTTTCACCTAACCCTTTTGGCAGCCCCTTGGAAAACAAGAGACCATGTCCTACATTGGGGGTCAGAAAACTTTATTTATAAAGTACTTAATAGCAAATTTAGAGTTTGTAGGCCATATGGCCTCCTTCTCAAGTCTTCAACTCCACCAATATAGTGACAAAGCAACCATACACAATATATAAAAAATACAACAGGATGTTTTTCTTTATATTTTAATACAAAAAAAATTAAAGAAAGAAAGGCAGAAGGCTAGATTTGGATGGCAGGTTATAGCTGGTTGACCTATGCCCTAAAGCATAACTCTTCACCCAAATCCAGAAGTCAAAGGGGAATCAGAGATTCCAGGATGATGAGGTACATGACAAACCCAGGGGACCTGTGATGATGGTCCAGTTTTGCTTCTCTCTGCCACACATGTTGTGTACATCAGTCTGAGGCAACGCTGTGCAGGATACAATGCCAACAGATCAGGCATTCTGTAAGCCTCAGAAGGTAAAGGTACTGGGGATAAGCAGGGCGATTCTACATCTGGGATAGATGGTAGGACAACTAACATCTAAGTAAGGCTAAGTCATTGCCTTTTCCACAGTGGAAGGGTTCCAAAATAATAAACCCGTGTTAATCACTTCTGGTGGTCAGTTGCTTTCAGCAGTAAAAGTAACTACCCAATCCCTGATGAGGGAGAGCTCATGCTGGCTCCATATAAAATTTCTGTTCTTGCTACGATGGCCACTCTGCTCAGCGGCCCATTGCCAAAGCTGAGGGGGCCAATAGAGGCTGATTGGCATCTCCAGGATGAATCATTCTTGTCCAGGATGGATAGACTGATCTGCAGTTGATTTTAGGGGTTACACTAATAGGAAATCCAAAGATCCACACCATATATACTCATTCTCATAGGTCCATCCAGTAGCTCATCCCCAGACCCCTGGTCACTGATACCCAGTCTTGTTCTTCTCATGTCCCTGACCAATCATCCATTCACAGTGCTCATGAGTCAGTGTACAGCCATCGCTCAAGCCACCTCTCCTCCACATGAATTATGAGTGTACTTCCCACAGCTCTGCCCACTGGGAGGACTTCCCTTCACCAGTTTCCCTTGGGGTCACACCTGGCACCATTTGCAGCTAGTGTCAACATATTGCTTGGACCCATCTGTGAACCAAGCCAGAGTCCTTTTCTCCATTAATGGGAAAACTGTCATTGGCCAAAGGTATGAGTGAGGGAGAAGCATCAGTGCAACATCAGTAGGGAACCCAGAGGTCTGGGGCCTCTAATTTTGTCATTTACTTGTTGCTGGTTTGTTTTCTGTTTTGTTTTGGTTTTTTGAGACACTTGAACCTAGTCCCCAAAGAGCCACCTTATTATACTATGATTTGCTGTTGTCCCTGCTCTACTATTTATTTCAGAGGCTGTTGATACCCATGTCACAAAGGGCATCTCAGTTTACAGAGTCACTTGCTATTCCATGGCTATGTGCTCAGTCTCCACTAGGAACCATTTAAACCCTAGGAGCTATGTTTAAAACAGTGCAGTTCTCTGCTGCAGAAGTCATGGTCTTGCTCCAAAACCCTATGGATCTGCTCTCAACTCTCCTACCGTGGTTTTCCAGAGACTCCATACTTCATCTTCACCTATCCAGATACCACTAGCAACCACGAAACTACAGCCTGTAGTGCCCAGACCTGCTGCAGGATGATCCTTTGCTCTAGGTCCCACTTGAAGTCTCTGAGTCAACCAGTAATTTGGTTGCAAAAATATTCCCAAGCATAGTATCTGCTAGCTCCAAAATCCAAAAAGATACTCAGGCATATTGACTCTGTTTTTAAATAAATTTTATTTTTATGTATTTATTTTTTTAGAGAGAGGGGAAAGGATGGAGAAAGAGAGGGAGAAAAACATTGACCACTTGCCTCACATCCACACCTGACTGGGGACAGAACCAGTAACCTAGGCATGTGCTCTGACTGAGAATCAAACCAGCGACATTTTGCTTTGCGGGATGATGCCCAGCCAACTGAGCCACACTGGTCAGGGCATCTTGCCTCTTTCTTAATGGTAGGAAGTGAGAGATGCAACAATTTCTCTTTTACATTAGAATAAGTGTCCTGGCATATTCTTAACCATTAAAACCTGAAAACTTCACAAATGAGGCAAATCTTAAATATTGGTGTGGTTTTTTTTCTCCCAACCTATGGCACAAGTATTTCTTACTAGGGCAGCTAGGGAACACTCCATGTCTAGCTCACCCATTTCACTTAACACGTCATCAATACAATAGATCAGTGTGCACTCTTGGAATGCCAGGAGGATCAAGGTCTCTGAAATGTATGCTATATCCTTCAAGCAAGAGAGCAAACATACTGCTCTCCTCTTTGTGTAATGATATTCTGCTTTTGGTTCTCTCTATTGATGTGCATCAGGAAGGAAATATTCACTAAATGCATAGTAAACTACAGAAACACTCCCATAAATACAATATACTATATCTGGTCTAACAGTTGTGATTGAGACTACTCCTGGGTTAAGTTCATGGCATTTTACCTCCCTAAGTATTCTGATCTGTTCCTCAGTTATATGCCAAGAAAGTTCAAGCACCTTCAACTCATTTTTATAGAAGCTACCATCATGTTTCATATTCCAGGACCATTTCTACAGAATATTAGAACCCATTCCAGCTATCTTTGATAGGGTACTGAACCTCAAATTCTTCTCTATCGAACATGCATTCCATGCCTTCCCTCCCTCCCCAGTCCAGCATGCTCAGAACCCATTCCCATACAAATTCTTCTGAACGCTGTCAGTATATACCAACCAGGTCAAACAATTCTCTTGTCTTATAGATTATTTTTAGAACTATTTTTGAATATTCCCTATGGGCTGTGCTGACTCATGACTGTTTACAGGTTTGAAAACAATGAGAGGTGTAGGGGCAGATACTGACAAGAATGAGCATCATCTTGTAAGGCACTAGCTTCAGGTGAAGTCATTACATGACATTCAGGCAAGGTGAGCTGTTCTCTGGCAAATGCAGAAGGATAAAGGGGTCTGGGGGGTCTTAAATTCTCAGGTTTGCCCATACAGATGTCTCTATTCCATGTCTCAGTATCCCTCTATCAGGGCCCTGATTTTCACACAGGAGCCCTGTCCACATTGCACCTACAAAAGTCTGCTTTGCAGAGATCATGCTTTGTAATTAAAACCTAGTCCAGACTTTCAGCATTTCCTGCCCTGAACTTTAGTTGTGCAATTACCTGCCCTAGAATTATCATTTTCTTTTCTGTATGGAGTCCAGTAAAGCCAGAAAGAGCTATGTTACACCAAAATATATGTAATTATCACTGTCTTCATACTGATGAAATACCACAGTTGCTTGATCTTTCAACACCTTGATCTCCACATGCACCTCATTCAATCAACCACAGGTGAAAACTGTAGTACTTGTGACACCGTTGCATATTAACAGTTCACTAACTCCAAGCAAAACAGTCCCTATTGCCCTCTGAGCAATGGGCACTCAAACTCCAAATCTCATTCTATGAACTTACCCTCTACCAGGGGTATCCAACCTTTTGGCCTCTCTGGGCCACACTGGAAGAAGAAGACTTGTCTTGGGCCACACATTAAATACATTGAAACATGTAATCACAAGAAAATCTCATAATGTTTTAACTAAATTTACAATTTTATGTTGGGCCACATTCATTGCCATCCAGGGACACATGTGGCCCGTGGGCTGCAGGTTGGACACCCTGCTAAAAACTCTTTTAGCCCAAGTTCCTTAAAGAGGGAGTCTGAGTCAAAGATAATGTGTCAATACATTTTTTGGAGTCCAGGGCAGTTAAGTTGGGGAACAGAGCTGAGGCACAGTAGATGGGCAGCAATGAAAGCTGATGTGCTACCACCTGGACACTGGTTCACAACGAGCCATGGGAGATTCAGCCAATCTCTCAGCAGGTTCACCTGCTCAGCCGTGTGGGACACCTCCATACAGGCTACCCTTGGAACAGTTCGTTGTAGGGAGAGAGAGAGAGAGTTTATCCTGACGGCTCCTTCACATTTCCCCTGGGTAGAAACTTGTCCCAAAGACTTTCTTCAGTTGTCTTTCTTTGCCTTTTCAGCAGACACTTGGGAAACCCTAAAACAGGTACTTTGTTCTGGAAGTGGCAGGAATTGAAGGCTCTGCTGCCTTAGGCAGTAGAGCCAAATGCACTTGCAGGAGTCAGTTGACCATGTAAGTAGCTTAGGTGAAGCAATATAGGAAAGAGCCTAGGAGACAGGTGAGGCCAAAAGAATCTGAGGGTAGGTGTGTGAGATACATCCCATAAAGAGCTGGGTGGTTTTTCTTGATTTGGACATTTATTACACTCCTAAGTACTGTACACAATCTTAGGAATACAACAGAAATATTTTCTGTCATCAAAAAACTTTGTCTAGTGAAGATTAAAAAAACACCTTGCACAATATTTTAGTACTATAATATGGGTTTAAAAAATGCTGTAGCTTTTGAGAAGAGGCAATGTCTGGGAATTCAACCATGTCTGGAAATTTTGGAAAAGGTATTCCCAGAAGAAATGATCATACACTGCATTCAAGTTTGTAACATCAAAGTCTTTAGTTAAAAAGGAAACAAACACTCACCTGGCCAACCCTCTACTTCAATCAGCCATGCCTTTGTTATCCTGAGACCCCAATCCCCACCTCCCCCAGGCCGCATTACATATTCTGGTGTTATTAACCACTGCACTTTCCAATGAAGTGTTAAATGCATATATCTCAGCCTACGTAAGTAAAACTCCCTGCCCAGAATGCCCTTCTGTGTCAGTCGGGGCAGACTAACTTGTGCTGCTATACCTATGTCATGGCTTTAGGCAACAAAGGTTTATTTCCATTAGTTGTAGTCATCAAGAACCTAAACTAATGCAAGCTTCATCTTAACACATGTTCTCACAGTTTCTGTATCAGTGAGAAGGGAAAACGGTAAATCACATGCCTGTATTTAAAGCTTCTACCTAGAAGTGACATATGTCACTTTCACTCACATTTCATTGGCTTAAGCACAACACACATAAATTCAAGAGGAAAGGGGCATGCTATTGTCATCCAAAGGAAAGAAGTAGAAATAATCAATATCATCAATGACTCACCTTTTTAAACTGTTTTCATTCGCCTGATTTCTACTCAAATGTCTATATTCAGGTTGGGTGTTCTCCGCCTCAGAGAAGCCTCCACGCTCCAGTTCTCCCACCTCCAGGCTGGGTAAGGAGACCTGGCCGGCACTCCAGACAGCGTGTTTATCCCGACAGTTCATTTGTTGTTTTCTACATAATGGCTCTAGTAGCGCTTAGTTGTCTTACTTCATTTGAAACAATTTTGTTAGATGGTACTGTGACAACTGTCATATCAGTGTTCATTTAAAAAAATTTTATCAAAATTGGTGAATTTTTGTGCGGCCATTTTAATATTGAAAATGGAAGAAAATACACAACACTTTCAGTGCATTATGCCTTATTTTTTTAAAAAGGTAGAAATGCAACTGAAACGCAAAAAACAAAAGAGATTTGTGCAGTGTGTGGAGAATGTACTGTGACTGATACTGATTGAATGTGTCAAAAGTGGTTTGTGAAGTTTCTTGGTACTGTTGACATTTTGGCCAAATAATTCTTTGCTGTGGGGCTGTCTTGCACATTGGAAGGTGTTTAGCAGCACCCTGGCCTCTATCCACTAGTAGCCAATAATGGGAGATAGGTGACATACTCAAAATATCCAAATCAATAAGTTATCAGTGAAAATGAAAAATGTGTCTTACACTCTCTGGAAAAAGCTAAACTGACTTTTTGGCCAACCCAATACCTCTACCACTGCACCAACAAGACTGTGCAGACATTCTCTCTCTCCATGTTGGTCTCCCACACAGTGCTTCCTGCACCGAGGGACAGTAACCATTTCTCATTCACCACCGTGTGTTCAGCACCCAGCACAGTGCCCGTTGCATAACAGAGACTCAATGAGTGTTTATCAAACTGAACAAAACTGACACAACAGGACTGAAAAGAAAACTTCCTTCTTATAAGACTCCATTGTGCCAGATCTAAGTGAAACATCGCGCAGTGTTAAGTCTTTTTTATTAATGCCAGTCTCTCCTCTCCTGCTGTTTATCAAATTAAAGTGACACATTCAGGTGATAAAAGGAACTCCCCTTGGGCAGAACCTAAACATAAACATTCTAGAAAACTTTCACATTCATCTGTTTTGTTAGTCAAGTGAATTTTGCATCAGTCATCAAGTTTGGGGTTCTCTTTTCTAAACAGAATTCATCCAGCAATGAGTGGGGCCTGGACTGAGAAAGAAGCTCATTTCCCCAGCTCTTTGCAGAGACATAAATCAGGTCATAAGCAAAAGTCATTTGGAAATCTGATTTCTCTGTGGACTCCTCTTTTCTGCTCTACTAAGTGGGTGAATCCCATGAGCACCAGTCCTGCCTTTTCTGTGCCATTAAGAAAAAGAAATTGTACTTACAAATTCCCTCCAGCCCAGGCTCCCTGGGTAATGGTCAGGTCCACTGCGTGCTGGAGCAGAGCCAGGCACAGCTCTGTGGGGGTATCTGGCGAGCAGCGACCAGAATTGACGTCCGGGTGCATTCCCACACAGGCTGTCCTCAAGAAGGCCAAGGAGCAGTTCCTAGGCCCTCCGTGCAAGGACTGGTTCATGGCCCAGCAGCATTGGTACCACCTGTAACCTTATTGGAAATTCGGAATCCCGACTCCCACTGCACACCTGTTGAATCAGAACCTGTGTTTTCAGCAAGATTCCCAGGTGACTTAAAATTTGAGAAGCACTGAGCTGGGCTCCGAACACTCTTTATGCAGGTGTCTGGTTAAGTGTAAGGACTGCTGTGCCTATCACTGCCCACGCCTGTCACTTTGGGAGAGGTAAACACTTCTTGACCCGTGGAGCATAACATAGCACTGCCTTTATTCATCATTTCAGAGACAAGAAGGGATTGAAGCTGAAGGGAAATCAGTGTGTATCCCAGGATCTCAACCAAGTCCTTCTGTGGACAGCTCTCCTTAGAAAAGAAGAGGTAGACAGCCAATTTCCTGTGGGTGACACAAGAGATCCAGAAATGCTGCAAAACCATTGCCAAAGGCTCCAGGCCTCCAGACTCCAATATTACGAGCTACAGGTGGCATCTTGTTTGCAGCCTTCACTTAGGTGAGAGGTGAGGGTGGTGACAGTAAAGAGACAGCAGGATTGGTGGGCTGGTTAGAATTTTCCACCTCACTGTTCTCCCTCCCACAAATACAGGGACTCTTCTGTCCTTGTTTGTCTTCTTATCTGACTGTTGTTTTTTGCTGTGTGCTGTCTGTCTTATTTTCATGATCACTCCCTTCCTCCCTGCTCTCCCCACACCTCACCACCCCTCACATCACTTTGCTTTACTGGTAACTTGACTATCCTTTGATAGGGTCCTGTCCAATCCATTATGGAACCTTTCCTCAGTACACTGTTCTAGTCTGTGTCATTCCACCTAGCCTGGGATGAAGGCATTTCCTTAGTGACTTCTGTCTTTTGATTATATTATTATATTGTTATACGATGACACTGAGTATTTAGTGTGTCCTTTTATGAAGTGACCGATACTGACACGCTGGATATAGTTATTTAAAAGAAATTTGGCATGCTAGGCTAGGCATGGATAAAAGTCTTGCCTCCTTGATGATCTCTGCCTTGACCTGTATTGTCCATCCTCCTAGCTCCAATAGCAACTGATCTTCAGCCCACACATCATTCAAATCTCTTCCAGCTTAAAAAAAAACACACAACTTTTCTCAAATACTGTTCTCCCTTAAAGATGCCACCTCATCTCTTTTCTTCCTTTTGGTGCCCTTAGCTGCTGTCTCTGTCCCCCTCTCTCTCTTTCTTTTGCAATGCCACCAAAGTGAACTTCCTAAAACATAAGCTGTTACTGCACACACCCCCTTGAAATTTAGTGGTTTTTCTTCCAGATAGAAATCAAGGCAGACATTGTCCTTTGCAGCCGAGTCTCAGCCCCTCTTACTTCCAACTTTACTTCCTTTCGCCCCTGCTCAAATCATACATCCAACCTCAAGGTCCTTCATGATGATTTTTACACGCAATCATGTTTTTTTTGCTCCCAATCTGTGTCCATTTCAGTTCCTCTATGTAGATGACTTTTCCCTCAGTACCTGATGAGGTCCTGCTTACCTTCTAAGACCAAGTACCGGTGCCCTTCCAGGGTGGGACCTAAAGCCTTGCCTCAATTCTTCTTCATTCTGAAGTGTCTTGGCCATGCCTCTTTCTCATTCATTGCCGTGTGAATATTTACACTCCACAGTGGGAACTTCTTGGATGTTCGGATTCATATTCTATCCATCTTTATATTGCAGGTTCTAATAGAATGCCTGACATATACAGGTACACAGATGTTTATTAAATTACATTTCAAATGTAATTTTTTCAGTTTATTCCATATTTTGGCTTTAAATTTATAAGATGTTGTCCTGGCTGGGTAGCTCAGTTGGATAGAGTGTTACCACGACATGCCAGGGTTGTGGGTTCAATCCCCAATAGAGCACATACAAGAATTGACAGTGAATGCATAAGTGAAACAATAAGTCAATGTTTCTTTCTCTCTCCCCCTTCCTCTCTCGAAAAAAATAATAATACATTTAAATTCATAAGTTGTTACCAGTTCAGTCTGGAAAGAGTCATGTACAGAGGCATGACGTCCGGCAAGCATGCCATGGCTTCAGGGAGGTGTGCAATTCTGGACCAGCGTCAGCCCCCCTGGGGGAAAACACGTCACAGAGAATCACCAGGGTTCTTAGCCCCCACCTTCCTCCCCTCATCTGCTTTGGATTTGATCTGCTGAAAAAGCAATTTCTCTAGCTTTTCAGCTACCAGAGATTACCCTGGATGATTTGACTGTTGGGACAGAGAAAATACTGGAGCCCCACCCCATCCCCACCTCCAGCTGGCCAGATATTTACTGAAAGTGAGGCTAAGCTGGAGTGGGCAGCAGTCAGGACTCAGAGCTTGGGGAATTTGAAAAAACAGATCGGAGCCTAGAGAACTGTGGATCATTTTCACTGAACACTTCACGTCTGCTTTATGGAGCACAGGAACAGAGGCAGGCTCCGCTGGGAGCAGAGTACAGAACCCCGCTTCAGTCTCTTAGTCTCTATATTGTCCACTCAGCTGGCCTCCATACTTCACATGTATGGTTCCATAACTGTTGAGTCAAGGTGTCCAGAGCCACACTGGGAGCAGAACTGAGAACCCTCAGGGCTCCGATCTGGCTTAAACTCTGCTGGGGGTAAGTCAGCATTTCAGCTGGCTCAGGGGCTCAGAGTGGGCCAGAGGGGGAATGACCCCATGTGTTTGTTTTAGGAAATGTCTTCACTACACTTCACAGCTGCCCCCAAGAACAGTAGGGAGTGTGGGGTGGGGGGTGGGGGCAGCAATGAGCATTTGGGCATGTACCTGAATCCAGAATGGGTACTTGAGAGCTTTCAGATTTTCTGATGCTCCAATCAATTCTGTCTTGGGCCAGATGTCATGAACAAGTTCTGCTCTTAGGAGAAACACCCTCTCCCGACACTTCGTGCTGAGCTCACATCATCATGAGATGACTCTGTGAAATGGACAAGAAGTTTTGCTAAAAAATAGTTGGGTGCATTTCTGTGCAAACAAGTACATTGTTGACCTTTATGTCATCTATGTAAATAATTGCAGTGCATGTTTTTTAAGTATTGAAATATTTGTATTTTTCCTGGAATAATACTTTTTTATATAAATTACAATTTTTTAATTCTGAAATCTGACTTTTTTACAACCACAGGTATACCCAGAGAGTTATTCCCTGCATTAAAATTTCAAGTCCAACAAAACTGCACTCATTCTGAAAATGTGCTTCTATGCCTCCATAATCCTCAAGAGGAGAATGAAAATGACAATGGAGGAAGCCAAGCTTCTATTGCAAGGAATATTTCTTTCTCTAGTTCAAAGATTTCCTGAAGGTGGAATATAAACATGACAGGATCAAAATTGATGGAGGCAGCTCAGCATCAATACCGCACCTACACACGGCGATGCTGAGCGTCAAAGGCAGGCTGGCAACGTCTGTTTGCAACAAAGCTAGAACTGGCTGGTGATTGCATTTATGCAGAAGAAAAAGCTTTTCAAAAATACTTCCTCAAAGTTTTTAAACAAGAGATGAGATTACTTGAAAATGTTAAGTAAAAGGAAAATATTTAGAGTCAGATTATCACTAATTTCACCATTATCCCTCCTATAAAGTAGCAAAGAATTTACCAACAGCTGGAAACATTTGTACCAAAGTAGAAAGTAGAAAGAAATTATGTAAACTGAAATCACCAGTACTATTTAATTTTCAACTTTCCATGGTTAATAAAGCTTTTCCTTTTATGTAGAATTTTTAAAGTATTACTCTATTAATTATATGGCCAATTAGTAATCTTAAAATGACAGTGTATGTTGAATATACATGCATACTTTTTAAAATTCACACTTTCAGTTGCTTTAGAGTATATTTAAATTTCTTGTTATTACATATTAAATGTTTTTACTTTTTATTTCATGAATTCTGAGTACATTAAAAACATAAAATGCCAGTATCAATACTAGTATTCCAATGTTATACAAAATAAATACCAAGTTACTTCTATTGGCATTTTGTTTTGGTATTATAATCACCAAATAATAAAACAATAAAAGCCCATAATGTCTCTCTCTCTCTCACACACACACACACACACACACACATACACACACACACGCAAACACCATAGAGGGGCCATTTATGCTTGGGTTTTTGTATCTTTCCCCCTTATATTTCAGTGTCTGCCATTTAATTAAGTTGAATGTTGAACAAGGTTCTTCAAGTCAAATTAAGGCCATCACCCCAATCTGGGTAAAGCCATACTTCAGTTTCTCTTGCATCACAATGAACTTGAAATTGCCAGACAACAGGAGATAGAAGCTGGCCAGAAGAGTTTCACAGTTTGTTTTGTCTCTTAATAAATGCTTTGCAAGCAGTATTCATACATGAAGAATTTCCTCCCCACCTCTGTCTGAGAGTGGGATCCTACCATCACCAGTTCAATGCTCTTGACTGAGTCAACTCACTAGAGGGCTTATTGGATGCTGACCTCTGAGAGGGTTTACTTCCCACAGCCAAAGCCACAGCATGACTCAGGCCTCCATTCCCAGAGGGGCATGTTCTGATCCCCTCTCTTACTTTCCAGAGGACCCTCAGGGGCCCATGAATATCTAACTAGAACTCTTTTAATGCACTCAGATTAGGTTTCTTCAATAATAATAACATAACAGGCAAAAAGTATAGTTCATTCATTAACAAAGAGAGACTTTTTTTTAGGGCACTTGCAGGTATAAATGTTTTCCCTGATTACAGGTTTTCAGCCTATTGGGGAGAGAAAGCTTGCTCAGACTTCTGATTCAAACCCCAGACTAGCTTCCCTAGAGCTCAGCTTCTTCCCACTCTAGCAAAGATTCTCAGCTTGTATCAGAATCCCCTAGGGGGCTGGGACCCATCCTCTGAGGTCCCAGGTGACCCTGGAGCTGCTGGTCCTTGGACCACGCTTGAAGACCCTTTACACCATAGCAGTGGTCCCACAACCTGAGGGGAGCCTGTTATGAGCCCCGACACAAACTCCCAGGTCATTCTGATGTAGGTGATTTACAAGTGACATTTGGAAGAAATTACACCTTGCTAGCAGTAGGTACAGGGAAGTACATAGTAACTGTAATTCCATACAGCGTGGGCTAAATACAGTGCTAGATACATGTTTAAAAATAATTAGAAGTGAAAGGCAGGGAACAATTACTTTTGAATGGGCAGCAGTAGGAACCAAAGAAAATTTAGTGGGAAAGGGTCGTCAGAGTGAGAGCTAACTACATAATTTGCAGAGTTCAGTGCAAAAGAAGTATCTGGGGACTTTTGTTCAAAACAAAGCAAAAGTGTGTCTCACATAGAAAAGCCCTTTCCTTTCTTTATCAGTCTCTCAACTTGTCATGTTTTTTATTTGCTATTTAATAACATCCTAAATGGAGAAAAATGAACAATGTAAATTATGTGCATGAATTTCACCATTCATTTTTGTATTGTGCAATGCCAGGGTTAAATGCAGATTTAAAAGCACTTAATTAATACGTGGAATCACTGATGTTACACAATTCATATTCTGGAGTGCATACATATATATGCATTTAACTCTTACCAGAACAGTGGAAGCACTGCGCGAACCTGACTGACCTCTTTAAATTTCACTTCTTGACATGGGCACTTTCTACCAACACTCTCTACTGTCAACTTACTGATGAGTAAGGAAGGAAGGACTGGAGGAAAAGAAACCACAGATTGCCCTCTGGTTCCTTTTGTCATCATTTCCTGCTCACCTGGTTGGCTAATGAACATGGGTAAGAAAGGATATGATAGGATTCCTTTGTCCTTATTTCTCACAACATCACTGACTTCTTTCTGTGTTGAAAGTAAATTCTCGTTAGAGCAGGAAGTGTGGCTTCTCCAGGCTAGCAGTGCCCCCAGTTAATTGTAAAGGTAACACACTTACCTTGTGCTCACTCACCTTGAACTCTCACACGTCAAGGGCCCACCAGAATTCTGTGCTCAGGGGACATCTTGAACACTGTGCGAACGAGGCACAAGGGACAGAGGCACGCATGGTGTGTGCATCTCTTCTGCTCATGGGCACATGCCACTATTCCATCGGGCTTCATTTGCAAAACACAAGTTCAAAGATAAAATTATTAAGTATTTCAAACCAGCATCGACAGAGCATGAAAACCAAGCAGGGGGCTCTTCGGACTGTGGGGCCCAGAGCAACAGCACGGGTTACTGGAGCTGTCTGGGAGCTGGGCATTTGAATGATGACACATAAAGTGGGAGGTTCGGAAGGGAATTGCAGTCTGAGAGAAACAGGTGGTGTGAACAGAAGGAGGCACACATTCCGTGCCATGAAAACAGAGAGGAAATCGTATTCTGTCTCAAGAGAGACTTCCTTTCTGTTGGACTTAGGTCACGGGTGATGGACCAAGGATCTAGCTGACTGGCAATAGCTTATTGTTTTTGAAAAAGGTGCCCCAAGAGCAAGACGAGGCACTTGTTCACTTTTTATTTTTCTATTTAAAAAGAAAAGAAAACCTTACATTTATAGATAATAATAAAAGTAAATTTAAAATTATTTTATTTTTGTTATATTTCTCTCAAAAGCTAGAAACCTCATGAAAGCTACATATGTAATAAAAGTATCAGAAGGTAACTTACAGCTTTTGATTGCCTAGAAGACATTTTAGTTTCTTTAATGAAATTATAAAGAAATATTTCCACTTGTTAGTTTTCTATGTGCGAGCGTGTTTATTAAATCATATTGTTATTACTTTCTCTCTCCTCTCTGTTACTACTGTGAAATACTGAGGCAGAATGCTCAGCCCATTGGGAATTGTTTAGTAACATAGCTAATATTTTATGAAAGTGTAATATATCTTTGCTTTTCAAATCACTATCATGTGAGCTAAAATTAGGCCTCATATTTATCTTTGTTAGGCAATCTAAGAGAAAATTCTTATCAAAGCACCATTACCAGACTTTATATAAAATACATTCACTTTTTATCTAGAGGTTAGACATTGTGTGTTATAGATTAAAATAATATTTTAATAATTCACTAGTTTTTCAATATAAATTTAAAATATTATATCAACTACTTTGCAACATGTTTACTAATATACATAGTTGACATATCAGGGCTCAAAACTGAATTCTAATATTTGGCAGGAAGGTATATTTGTATATTTATAACTTTTAAGATTGAATTTAAACTATATAAGTTACTTGTTAATACTTTCTCATCGTAGAAAATGTAACAGTACAGATAAGTAGCAGGCCTCCCTGATTATAGCCTTGCCGAGGTAACAGTTATCATCACTGTGATAGGTATAATTTAAATTATTTTATTCACATTTATGTGATAATGTACACATGAAAATAATTTTAAATAAACATGATGTCATTTTTGCACTCATTGTCCTGAAATTTGCTTTGTTTGTCTAACTCTCCATGTCACAGATTTCTAACCGGGTATGTCTGTACAGATCTCACATATTCTGTTTGACTGCTGCCAGTGTTTCGTAGATGGTTCATGGTTTGTTTACCCCCTCCTAAACACATTTTGGTTGTTTCTGATTTTCCCTCTACATACAATGCAGTGATGCAGTGATGCAGTGATGATGCTTGCACATGCCTCTTTGTTTGCATGTAAAGATGTTTTCAAGAATACAAAGGACAAGATAGGACTGATAGGTCATAAGATAAATATTCTAAATTGTTATAAATCTTGTCAATTTACTCTCCAAAAAGACTGTACCACTTTACACTCATGTCCCAGCATCCATGCCAAAACTTGTTATTTTGAACCTTTTAAAGTGCTGAAAGTCAAGTGGGTGAAAATATTCAAAAATCTATTAATTAAATAATCGGTATCAACAGGGGTGAAAATCATATAATATATACTGAAGGTGAACTTGATGAGGCCCCGTTCTCTCTCTGGGATGGTTCATTTTATGTATCGACTTAACTAGAGTAGAGTATTCAGATATTTGGTCAAATACAATTCTAGATGTTTCTGTAAATGTATTTTTTAGATGTGATTCACATTTAAATCAGTGGACTTTGTGTAAAGCAGATTACTCTTCATAATGTAAGCAGGCTTCATCTTGTCAGTTAAAGGCCTTAAAACAAAGAACTGACCTCCCAGGAGGAAGAGGGCATTCTGCCGGCAGATTGCCCTTGGACTCGAGCTATAGCATCAACTCTTCCCGGGGTCTTTAGCCAGCTAGCCTGCCCTGCAGATGTTGCACCTGCCGGCCTCCATAAGCACAAGATCCAATTCCTTAAAATGGATTTATCTTTATTTTTCTTTGCATAGACACACACATGTATGCATATGGACAAACACAGGCAGATACACAGACACACCACATACATAGGCAAAGAGATAAAAAATGCACCCACGTAGACCACACACACACACACACACACACACACACCCCTTGACTCTATGTAAATGGCAGTGTACAACATAATGAGGAGGGCCCCAGGCTTGGTCCAGTACACTGGGGTGCCAATTCCAGTTTTGCCATTCACCAGCTTTATGACCTTTAGAAAGTTATTGATGATCATTGAGCTACAGTTTCATGTCTTACACTAAAAAATAACATCCTACTCAGAGACTGACAGTTTTTAAACAATTACTTTATTGCTAGATTACTACAGAGCACACAATAGGTTTTAAGGACTTGCTTTTTGAGAAATAGGTGTCTATATAAACATTTACACACACTCTATTTGCACTGGCCTTCCATTCTTCCTTATTAAAGTTTGTATATTCACAGAGAAAACTCTCTTTGTGTATATGTATGTTTAATGAGGCTGTCTGCTATGAGACTAGAAGCCTCCACTTTTTTTCTATTTTGGAGTGGATATTAGCATCCTGGGTTTTAGTTTTGTATATGTATAACATTTTCCCCCAGAACAAAATACACCACCATTAATAGGAAGGGTGAAAAATAAACCACAGATATCTCAGTTCAAGGAAGCATTCAGACTCTGACTTGAAGTCACCGTAGGCATAACGCACCAGCCTTCTCCAAGTCAGCGTCAGTAACTCCACAGCTGACAAGGTAACAACTCACAGTTGTGATCACATAAACAATCATAATTTCTGAGTGATGGAAGACACCATAAACTAAGTTAAAAAGGCAAGTGACAAACAGGGATATGCGTAACATACATAACAAAGGATTTATATTCAGAATCTATAAAGAGCTCCTACAAAATGATATGAAAAAGATAAATATCCCAAAAGAGAAATGGGCGTCAAATATAAACAAGCAATTCTTGAAGGAGAAAAGCAAAAATCCAATAAACATGTGCAAATATGTTCAACCTCACTGGTAATTAGAGAAATGCAAATTAAAACTATAATGAGCTATTCTTTTCTATCCCCATCACATTTACAAAAATTTTAAAGCTTGACAACATATACTGATGAGAATTTGAGGAACCTGGCACTCTGGTGACGTAGCACTATTAATGAGCAGGTAAAGATTTGTAAATCTGCCCTGGCTGGTGTGGCTCAGTGGATTAAGTGGTAGCCTATGAACCACAGGGTCACTGGTTCAATTTCCAGTCAGGGCACATGCCTGGGTTATGGGCCAGGTCCCCAGTAGGGGGTGTGCAAGAGGCAACCACACATTGATGTTTCTCTCCCAGTCTATTTCCCTCCCTTCCCCTCTCTAAAAATAAATAAATAAAATCTCTTTTAAAAAATTTGTAAATCTATTGTTTTTTTTAAATGTACATGCCCTTTCATAGAATCACAAAATAGACTGACAGCAGTAAGAGGGGAGTAGGGAGTGGGGACTGATTGAAAGAAAGTGAAGAGATTAGTCAAGGAACATGTATGAAGAACCTGTGGACACAGACAACCAGGTGAAGATTAACTATGGAAGTGGGGGGCAGGCTGAGTGGAAGGGGGCAAAAGGGGAAGTAATTGGAATAACTGTAAAATATAAAAATAAAAAGAAATTTATAACATAAATAACAAAAAAAGTGTATGCCCTTTGACCCCACAGTTCTCCTTTAGGATGCCATTCTACAGAAATGATCACCTGTATGTGCAAATATTTATGTGACATGTGTCGGCTACACCATAATCTGTATACAGCACTAAAATTGAAATTTAGGAAATGTTAATAAAGGAGAGCCTGAATAAATTTTGGTTCACTCATAAAATGGAATACTTTTATTCCATTTTCTCTCAATACGGAGAGACAGTAGGCAGTCTCTCCATATTAGCCTACCTTACAAATAGTGTGATCGACGAGGAAAGGTATCCGAAACACATTGTTGGTAAAGGAAGCAGTCACTGCACCATTTACACGTGCGTGGCACACACGTGCAATTGTGAGTAACGCACAGAGGGGATGGAATCAGAAGAGCACACAAGACGCTGCTTGATCGAACAAGTACCTGACCAGGGGCCCCTTCCCCGCGCTGCAGCCCAGGTTGAAACCACTGCTTCAAGGTGGCAGCCACGTAGAGGTGCCCGTGGCCATCGGGTCCCTGGGATGACAAACAGTCCCAGGCTTTCCACCAACCGTCAAGACTCTTTGACATTGTTTCTTCCTTGGATCCCATGTTTTAAAAGACTCTTCCTGCAACCTGCATGTAATAAATAGTAAATAAATTCAATTTATGCTACTTTATTTATAGATGTTTTCACCAGTATCCTGGCAGGAAATAGACAACAAAATTGGAATATTTAAAGCCATGTTTTTAATGAAAGGACTTAACTGAAATGTGAATAGGTTTAAGGCAGTGGTTCTGAACTCTGGGAGGACTCTACACCCAAGGAACATATGGCAATATCTGGAAACACTGTTTGGTTGTACAACTAGGGGAGTTGCTACCGATGCCTTGTGGCTAGGGGCCAGGGGTGCTGCCAAACCTGCTACAATACCCAGGACAGCTCCCATGGCAAAGGATTACCCAGTCCAAAGTGTCAAGAGTATTGAGGTTGAAAAGTCCTAGTTTAAAGAAAGAGACAAGGGGTAGTGAGGTGCCCAGGACCTAGAAACAGCAGGAGGCCATCAATACTCCTGGGCCTGAAGGGGGGGGTCAGGAAAGTAGCACAGCAGCCCAGGTGAGACCTGAAGTCATGGAACCAGGAGCCAACTAAGGAATGTTATAGTTAAAGAGGAAAGCAGCCATTTTCAGAACAGCACAGAGAAGGTAGAGAATGAGAAGGAATAAATACCATATTTGTTTTTCTCCTTCCACCTTCCAATATGCTGCTGGTGGTTCTCATTGGCCAAATCCACTAGAATATGGAGAGCTAGCAGTCTCTCTATATTAGCCTCTTAGGTCAAGAGTAGGACAGAGAAGGGGAAAGAAGGGAGCTCAGGGATCAGGGAATTAGGGAAAAAAAGAGAAAATCATCATGATGCAGTTAATAATTCCAATTTTCAATAAGGATTCATAATGACCAAAGACCACAGACTGAGTGTTTGTGTTCCCCTGATTCCACATGTCAATCCCTAACTCCCAATGTAGTGCTATTAGGAGGTGTGGCTTTTACAAGGTAGTTAGGTTTAGATGAGATCATGAGGGTGGAGCATCCAAGATGGAATTAGTATACTTACAAGAAGAAAAAGAGATTAGATGTCTTGATCTTCTCTCTCTCTCTCTCCCTCAAGTGAGGATGCAGCAAGATGGATGTTGTGCAAGCCAGAAAAAGAGTCCTAAGTAGGATCTGAATCCACTGGTACTTTAATCTTGGACTTCTCAGCCTCCAGAGCTATGAGAAAGAAATTTCTGTCATTTAAGCCACCCAGTGCGTGGTATTTTCTTATGGCAGCCCAAGCAGACGAAGACACCAAAGAAGTAATGAAGTTGGCTAAATCCTGGCCAGGCTATGAGACTAGTAGGCAATGAGTCAAAAGAGCAAACCAACTTTGTACAGTAGCCACTGACTTTTTGGGTGTTGTGCAAATTTTCACCTGCTCTGGAAGCATGCTGCTCATGCACAGTTGCTCCTTAATCCTCACTCCTATAACTCTGTCAAAGCTGATAATCATGTATGTTTTACAAATCCAGTTGTCAAGAGCCAGTCAGAGCTTCTGATATGGACACTAAGTGGCTGTAATGCCCATCAAAAGCAAAAGGAATTGATGTGTCACAGAGCCACCAATTGCTTATGGCTCCTTTATAACTTTAAAATTTCCAAAAATAATTCACTAAAGCCTTTGTGAACAGACTGGGGCCCCCAAAACAGCATATTCACTCACTTCAGAGGTCACAGAACTTTCTGACAGGTGTCACATCAAACTCAAAGCTCATCTTCAAATGTCAGGGGTAGGACTGTCTTTTTCCACATGGCATGGGTTGGGGCAATTTATAACACCAAATGTGTGCTCTTCACAAGCATGAGAGGCAATGTAACCTTGTAATGTAATGCTCTTAACAATGTTAAGAGCACAGACTCTGGAAACTTCTCCGTCTCAAAGTCTAGCTCTGCTGCTTCCTGGATGTGGGGGTTTAACTCCTCTGGGCCTCAATTGTCTCATCTGTCTAATTGAGATAGTCATAGTAATCACTGCGGTTCACAGGGAAATGCATTAGCACACATAAGTACTTTGTAACTACTCACTCTGTGTGGACTATTGTTCTTACTGACAACAGCCCCACGTTAACTAAATTTGGGAGATGCTTGCCCAGTTTGACTGCTGAGACCTTCTTACAAATAAGGGTTTTAGAGGGAAAGAGAGAATAACTATCTTCTTCCACTTCATACAGTTGCAAAGAAGGAAGGCTAGAATTCAAACGAATACTCACCACTTTCTGAATTCTGCCCACTTTTCTTTCTCAACCACACTGCCTCTTCCTTTGTTGTGCTCAGCAAATACCTATTGCCTCAAACTCACCAGAAGAGCAAACACAGCTTAATTCTATTTCCCCCCCTCTGGCTAAAACAAGCAATTTCATTACAGAAAATTATATTGCCCTAATGTTGATACTTGATATCTCAATCACTTCATAGCCAGTAGGTTTAGATTTGACCCAGGCTTCATTCCTTTCTTTCCTTAAAATGATTTTTCTACCTTGAAGTTGCTTCTATTCCACAAACCTTCCAAATAATAGTAATAACAAAAACAACTGCCCCCACATATTAAACACCCTGTGTGCTAAGCCACTTTACATACATCACATCATTTAACCATCACAGCAACACCTTATGGTTCCCCTTGTTACAACTGTCAGAGTAAAGAGAGAAGAATGAGGTACTTTGTCCAAGATCACACAGCTAATCAGTTTAATAGCTGGAATTTGATCCCAGCTCTGTATGATTTTCTATACTCTCTTTCCAATATGTGATGGGCTTATTAGAATATTCTGTAAGCAGAAGATTAAGAATTATAACCATTAAAGTCATCAGCAAGAAAGCCCTCAAACTTTCTTTTATGTTATGACATTATTTCACACAGTAAAACCTTCTCTTCAACCAAAGTATGAACGAAGATGGTTGATGGGCTCCTCTGGTTACAGTGGAGGGACCCAGATTCAAAATGACCTACTATCTCCCATAAAAACCTTTTAATCTCGCCCTCTTGTGGGAAACTGAGTCATGCCTTGGGAAAAATCATGCCACTCTGGTGGGCAAGGTTGATAATGGGGGAGCTGTGTGTGGGAGCAGGGTATGCATGGGAAATCTCTGTACCTCCTTCTTAATTCTGCTCTAAACCTAAAACTGCTCTTAAAAATTATCCTAAAAAATAAAAAAACAAACAAAAAATAAAACTGTTTATCTCAGATGTGGAAATAAGGGGAACACAGCGTGGCTTTACTTTTAAATTATCTGGAGAACTGCATCAATTCTCCTACAAACTGCAGTAAATAAATTACATAAATGTATGTGTTTGTGTGTGTGTATATCACTATAAAATATATAACATTGAATAAAATGTTTTGATACTTTAGTAATCATGCAATCAGATTTGATTCTTTTTAAATAATATGCTGTAGGCTACACGTACATGAACATTTCTCATGCTTTTTAAATTTAATATCCTATCTATTTTTCAACCAACATCTGCACTGTTTGGAATATGTGCTTGTTTCAGTTCAGGATTCATGAGTCCAGTAATTAACCTAGTCATGTGGTAGTACATCCAGGGTCTCTACACTGAGGTACCTGTGGTGGACATTGGTACTGCTCACCATCTTTTCCCAGAACTCCACTTCTGTCACCTCTTGGGTTCCCTGTGATAGTAGAGGCCATGTGACTCACTCTAGCTAAGGAGTTTTAAACAGAAGCATTCACTCCTAGGCCAGAACATTTGGCTCCTGCAATGAGACTTTCTGGGCTTTCTTTCCCTTTGCCAGGAGAATTCCAGACTATGTTTACTCTGTCAGTTTGGGTCCTGGAGTCAGACATATAACACGAGAGAGAAATAAACCTTTGTTGTGTTAAGCCAGTGAGGTCTTTCCCCACTCCATGGTATAACCTAGTTTGTCTTGATAGAGAATATACTATATGAAGTCTGTTCAGAAAGTATCCATCCATGTAATATGAAAAGTAGAGGCATTTATTGAAGAAGATACAAGAGACAAGAGACTTTGTACATAGGACAATGACACCTCAGTTCACTTCAAAGTAGGCATCTTGGGACCTCACACATTTCTCCCAATTGTCGTCAGCTACCCTGTTGTATTTTCCTGAATGTCATTGACAGTCTTGAAATCTCTTCCCTTTCAAAGGTGATTTGAGTTTTGGGAAAAGCCAAAAGTTATGAGGTGCCAAATCTGGGCTATAGGGGAGCTGAGTCACCTGGTGATTTGATGTTTCACCAAAAAACTCTGCATGAGACGTGATAAATGAGAGAGAGTGTTATGGTGATGAAGCTGCCAATCACCAGTTGCCTACAGCTGTAGACTTCTGAATCATCTGAATAGCTTCCATGGAGGAATGTTTAAGCTTAACACAAAATCTGATGCACATTCATTGCTCTATTCACTTAGTCATTTTAAATGCGCTGGCCACACAGTACACATGCTCATTCAACCACCTCTACCGCCCCCACTGACTAGTACAGTGAAGTCATGATTGCTCACGCATGCACATTCCACCCACTCTCCTTGGCTGCCAGGTTACATCAGTGTAGCACAAACAGTTCTCATTATATTAGCAATGGCTGGACTTTTTCTGGACAGATCTCCTGTTTCTTAAAGAAAGCAATAAATTAACTAGGTTGCTTTCCAGTCTGACAAGATTATGCTAAGTTTCTCTTGATATATTTTGATCTCTATAATCAAGAGATCATATAATATTACACTAATGGTATCAGTAAGCCTTTCCTCATGGGTACAAATAATCATATTTCTATCTACATTTGAATCCATCTAATAAACAATTAAATGGTGCCCACATCTTATATCATTGCACTTGTTTTAAACTGCATGCACATTTTCCACCAGAATAGGTACAGAAGAACACAGCCCATCCTCCCACCAGTTCACAACAAACACTCATTCTTGGCTTCCCCTCTCTTTTTCTCTAATCCCCCACCCAAATTTCAGGAATTTGAGCTAGACTCAAGGTAAGTTGCCTTTGCACAACTCACCAGGCATTAGTCCAAATCTATTGTTTGCACCTTAAATATCCTCAAGGCTAGGTTTTGAAACTCAAAGCCTTTTTCTATTTTTGCAATAACATCAATTTTCCATGGCAATGAATACCTCAAAGTCTGGACTGAAAACAGGGAAGGGTCTAGAGGTTGTGAAGTAACAGGAAATGATGGGGAAAATGAAACTGCTGTTAATATTTCCAATTATTATTCCACCATGAGTATTCCCTGGTTTCATTGTAACTTGCAATTTCAAGAGCTCTGCCTCATCTTTAAAGCTCTTCATTCCTTCATCTATTCCCCAGGGGATCCTAAAATGTGCTTTCACTATTTTCCCCTTCCCCTGCTAACTGCTAAGGCTCAGGAAGCCCCAGGGACCACTATGAAAGCTGCCCATGCCACTTGCCACAGCTGCCCAAATGCGCAGCATCAGGCTACCAAGTGAGTGAAGCCCTCTGTGCTCTCAAAGTTTTCCAGGGATTTTAGAAAAGCAGCTCTTTGAGCTTGTACTCACTGTTTAACATCCTTGGCTGTGAGCCAATGGGGTTATTATGCAGGGGGTGATCTGAGCGACAGATGTACCCCTTTGCCCCTCCAGGTCATTCTATTTGTTGTGCCCTGAGCATGTGACTTCCATGCAGTGCACAGGTGAGTCTTGTTTAGGAAGCTCCTGGGTCCTGCAGGAAAAGAAGCCTCTGGTGAGTGAGCCCCACTGGTCCCTGAGATGTGCTCTGACAGGTTTGAAACCTTAGACGGAGGTAGCTGAGGTTCTAGGCTGACAGTGACCAGAGGGCTGAGGGGAGGGGATAATGGGGAAAAAGGGTGAAGGGTTTACAGGAAGAATTATAAAGGACACATGAATAATAACAAGGGGGGAGGTGGAAACAGGGGAAGGAGGTGGGGAGGGCTGGGGTTGCAAGGAGGAGTGGGGGGAAAAGGCAGAAAACTGTACTTGAACAACAATTAAAAGAATATTTAAATTTTTTTAAAGGTAGTTGAGATTCTCAAGCTGAAACCCACACGTTCCTCTACCCCACAAAAACACTGATACCGAAGACTGATCAGTATACATATAAATACTGGCGTTTGGCATTCCCTGTGCTTACAGAAGGAGGAAGCTAAAAGGCCAGGACTAAGGAATGTTTTTTTTGTTCAAAGAAACCAGTCTAGCTACTTTCACCTCTGCTCTGAACCCAGAGACTAAAGGGGACAATAGTTGGTGCCTCAGAGAGAGACTAAATACCCTTTTCCCCTGTATTGGGAATGAAGTGGCCTTTTGTACTCTAGCCCTCTCCTCCTCTTCTCACATAAATCCCTTGTCAAGTAAAATTTTAAAATCTCTCTTTAAAAACCACTGAGCCTAATACATTAAGACAATACAATTCTTCTCTGTGGTAGGCTGAATAATGGCTCCCAAATATGATCATGCCCTAATCACCAGAACTTATAAAAATGGCAAGAGGGACTTGGCAGAGGAATTAAATTAAGAATCTTGAGATGGGGAAGTGATCCTGGATTATCCAGTGGGCCTGATGTAATCACAAGAGTCTTTATAAAAGGATGCAGGAAGACTCAGTCAGAGGATGAGGCAAAATGCAGATAGAAGTAGAGCCTGGAGTGATGCAACCCCAAGCCAAGGAATGCCAACAGCTTTCAGAAGCTGAGAGAGAAAAGGAGGGGATTCCGCTTGAAGTCTCCAGGAGAAATCAGCCTTGCTGACACCTTGGTTTTAGCTCTGTAAGACTCATTGCAGACTTCTGACTTCCAGAGCTGTAAGACTTGCAAAACACTAAGTTTGTGGGACTCTGTTACAGCAGCAACAGGTAACTAATGTATCCACCTTACCCAAGGTACCACTGAGTTCAGAACCTATCCTATATCAGGAGAATTAGTGGAATTAGTGGAATAGCATTGTTAGTTTGTGTCTGGAATTTTACTATATAGCTCTGGAACTGTAGAAGCAATTGAGAAAACCTAGAAGTTGTGTTTTCTTATCAAGGAGATGCTTGGGATCAGCTTGCCCATTTGTTCATGGACTGGCACGCTTCTAAGCTTCTCACCACATGGTGGATACACAGTAAACCTAGAACTGATAAACCACATTGAACCCTGGTTGCCATTTGCTAGCTGAGTGATTCAGGGCAAGAAACTTAACCTTTGTAATATGGGGGAGCTCACTAACTACCTATAAAAATATCATGTGAATTCAGTGAAATAATGTAAGTGAAATGATTGGATATCCCATAAAGACCTTTACCTTATAAGATATTCTTACAGATAAAAATAGGGCATAGAATACACAAACGATTCCAGTCACTTGCATTTACTAGTAGTTTCCTGATTTCAGATAAATGGGAGTTTACTGAAATCTGCCTCAGACCCTCTTTTATGGAGCTCAGATGTCAGCACAAGCTTTGGGCTCCATCTGAAAGGTCCCTTCCAGCTCTGCCATTCTATAATTCTACATGTCAGCCTGAATAATGCTATGATAGCACCATTATTCTCTCACAGCAGATAGATAGGGACCAAAAGCCCAGGAAAAAAAGCTAGAGTTGATCAAAAGTGAAGGATGGCATGGGCCAGGGTACAGACTTCTGAGTAAGAGCATTTTATTGATTCATTCTTCATTCATTTATTCATTATACATACAAATATTGAGTGAATATAATACATGCCAGGGGCTATGCTAGACACTGGGAAGGATGGAATGAGTGATTTGGGAATAGGGAGAGTTACAAAAATGAATAACACAAAGTTCATGACCTCAGTGGCTATCCAATCAAGTGGCAGAGACAAATATGCCACCCACAACGACCCAAATGTTCCAGGCCTCATTCTCCTGGGGTCTCCAGTGAGGTCGCATTACATTTACACCAATATCTCCTTGATTTCCAAGGATGCACCTCCTTACACAGAAACTCAGCTTCTTGCTAAGCACCCCAACATTCCTAGGGGTCTCCAGAGATCATCTCATGGTGCTGCTCACCAACGTTCTGGTCCTGCTGACTGCTGCCACTCCCTACGGGACTTCGCCAAGCCCATGTCGTGCCTGCTGCCATCGCAGCCACCAGGCAGGGCCCCTCTGCATAGTTCATCAATGTGCTTCGAGTTTGGAGCCAATTTTCATTCCAGGGCCTATCCCTTTTCCCAGGTTCCTGTGAGTTTTCAGGGCAAGCTGCTGTTTACCACTCACCCACCTCTGAACCTACTCCTCCACGTTCTTCCTTTTTTAAATTTTTACTTATTGATTTTTAGAGAGAGAGGAAGGTAGGGAGAAGAATAGAAAGAAAGAATCATTGAATTATTTTTCTGCTTATTGATGCATTCACTGGTTGATATTCGTGTGTACCCTGAGCGGGAATGAACCCACAACCTTGGCGTGTTAGACAGTGCTCTGACCAACTGAGCTACCTGGCCAGGGCCTCCTCTACATTCTTGCTTCAGAACTCAGCTACTTCTACTGTTTCCAGAGAAATCCATGCACATCAAGCACTTTGGATTCTTCCTTCATTCCTCCCTTTTGTAGAGTTAACTGACAATTTGCATGGCAGGGAAAGGACAGAGCAGGGAGAACACATGGCAGACAGATGTCCTCCCACCATCCATGGCTCCAGTCCCCTCTTTCCCTTTTTCTCTTCCTTTCCTCTACCAAGCCAACCTTCTCCTTGTGACACCCCAGGGCGATCCCACTCACTGCTAGATTTGTTGGAGACTTAATTCTTACTATAGGTGCTTAGCCAAGTATTTTCCTGATAAGGATTTTCAGAATCAAGAGAAGGGGATGAGTTCGTGCATGGAGAATTTTTAGAATATAAAACAGGATAAATCCAGTCCACAAATTCTTTTCCCTTTCATTCCCCAAAGCACCTGCATATACTTGTTCTGGCTCCAGAGCCATTTTTGTAATACAGGTGTGAGGACAGCAGCCTCGCAGCAGTGTGGTGTCAAGCTGCTGCTCTTTGAGTTGGTAGGGTACGTGCGACAGAGTGGGGCCCAAGCACCCACACCCTAGAATGACAAACTGGCCACAGCAGGAGTCTACTGTGTACTCAGAGAGCAGAGGCCTCTTTCGTTTTGTAAGATTCTGAGTGTTTCAAAGTATCAGGCAAGCACCAGATGTCACTAAAGGAGGCTTTTTTGCAGCATTCTGACTTACAGTAATGAGGCTCAGAGTGTTGCCGCGAGCTTGGAGGAAAAACACACACAAGCAGAGGCGGATCTACCCTGCAGCTCGTGCAGCTCAAGCTTCAGGGCCTGTCATTGCAGCGGTTTCTTCCAAGGCCCTGTCCCGAATTTTTGTATTTTTAACTTTACATTCATTTCCTTCCAGAAGAGCCCCCCAGTTATTCCCCAAGTATCATGTTCCACAAACCAGCCACGGCAGTACACAGCCTGAACACGGACATGTGCAGACATACGCACACACGTGTTCTCACTGTGCCAGCCCCTGCAAAACTAGGAAACATAAAAGCTTTGCGGCTGACACCCTCCCACCCTCCCCCTGTCAGAGAGCCAGTGGCCTTGGATCTGAGGAGTTCCTGTGCTCTCACTGAATAGACACCACCCACCTGCTAGGTACCTCCAAATGCCTTTCCACACTCCCTTCGCTAACCCAGCGGTCTGCAAACCACGGCCTGTGGGCGAAGTTCAGCCCACCTCCTGTTTTTGTTAAGTCCTCCTGGAATACAGCAACACTCCTTTCATTCACATGTTGTTGATTAAGGCTGCTTTCACCAGGCAGAATTAAGTAGTTGCAACAGAGATGAAACCTCCATAAAGCCAAAAATATTTACACTTCTGGCCATTTACAGAAAAAGTGTGCCAACCTCTGATTTTATAAGTGGCTGCTTCATAACCAATATTGATAACTCGTTCTATCAGCCAATGATCTGTTTAAAAAATAAACCCACTCATGCCCTCCCCTCTTGCTTCCCATGAAACAAAATGAAATCCAACTCCTTACCAGGCCCTACAAGGCTTTACATGATCAGCACCACCTGAACCCCTGACCTATCCTCCCGCCTCCACCCTTCCACTCACCACGCCACTTGCACTTTCTGTTCTTCAGACTCGCTCATTGGGTTCCAGGCTCTAAGTCTAGGCACTTTGCACTTTATTCTTTCTGGGAGCCCTTCCCTCAGATGTCACAAGGCAGGTTCTTTCTTATAATTCAGATCTCAACTCAAGTATGGTCTCCCAAGGAACACCTTTCATGACCACTTACCAAATATTGTCCCCTACCTTCAGTCACTTTCAGTTACACACCCTGATTTCTTTTTTTATACATCTTGTAACTATCTTGTTTATTTACCTGTTTACCATTAATTTCCCCAATTAGAATGTAACAGGACCAGGACCAGGGCCTTGTCTGTCTTGCTCAGTGTTGTAAGGTGCCACGTTCAAAGCCTGGCACATAATACGTTCTCAAGAAATATTTGTCGAACAAATAAATGAACGGAATGGTTATGCCTTATTAGGGGGATTCTGAAATTTGCAAAGGAACAACCTTCCACGGAGGGACTTCATGCTGGCACACATGGCTCCGTGGGTGCACTGCAGGGAGCCCAGCCAGAGGACCAACCAGATGCTCCTTCTGGCTGCCTCGGGATGTAGACTTCAGGTTTAATCCATGACCAGGAAACCACCCAAAGCTGAGATGGATTTAATGCAAGCCCCACCTTTTGTACCCTCACTGAGAAAGAACGCTCACGTTAGAGTTCAGGCTGGACCAGAGAGCCTGTCCATTGATCACCATGACATATTGCAATATATGGCCTCTGACAATGAGGCGATAACCAGAGTCAAGGACTTCTCCTGAAAACCTCTTTCTCCAAAATAAGCATCTCCAATTTCAAGCATTGTCCTGACATTAACCAGTAATTTTTTTAAAAAATCTTTTTCTGCTCCCATTCCTACCCACACTAGGCTCCCTCCAGTCCTCCTGGACAAGCTCAGCACTTTCTCTATGTGCTGCCCCTGCTTCCCTACTCTGCTTTCTACATGGGGAACGCCCTCCTATGCCCTTCCCCTGCCCACAGCCTGCCCGTCTTCAAGGCCATACTTAACCCCACCTGCCCCACCCCGAAGATCCCCAAAGTTAGCACTAAATTCTTCCCTGACATCCTGTTGCCCTTTATTTACTAGTTACCTATCACTGCATAACAGACCATCAAAAACTGGTCAGCTTTTATAGGGGTGTCAAACTCATTTTCACGGGGGGCCACATCAGCCTTGCAGTTGCTTTCAAAAGGCTGGATGTAATTTTAGGACTGTATAAATGTAACTACTCCTTAACAGTTCGGCAAGAGCTCAGTATGGCCGCTGGGTAGAAACAAGGTGCGAGGCTGGATAAAACTAGGTGAGGGCCAGATAAAACACACAAGGTGGAAGGCTGGATTTGGCCCACAAGCCTTATGTTTGCCACTTGTGCTCTAGTGAATGAGTGGGTCTGGTTCAAGACAGCACACTCAATGTTTGGCACATTGACGGGGACGGTAAGAGGCTCATCTGAGTGGGGCTTTCATCTCAACACCTACACATGGCCTCTAGCATGTACAGGTGGGTAGTCGGGCTTCTTTTGTAGCAATTCCGAACTCTCACACAGTGTTCCAGGAGATAAGAAGTGGAAACTTCTTGGGTAGCAGTTTTCTCTCTGAAAATAAAAATGTTGCTTTGATGAGATGGTCTCCAGTCCAAGAGTCTCACACTTGAACTCTGGTTCAGCATTTGTGTACTCAGCAATTACCGAATTTTTTGGACCATAAGATGCACCTAGGTTTTAGAGGAGGAAAATCAGAAAAAAAAATTTGAAGCAAAAAATGTGGTAAAATATTTAATAACATAAATAATGTTGGCCACCGCCCACCCCCAACAGTTATTCAGGTAAGCTATATTCGGAATAAAGACGCAATCCCTTTCCTCCCAAATTTTGGGGGGAAACGTGCATCTTATAACCCAAAAAATACAGTAATTCTTCTTTAATCAGAAAGCAGACAATTTCTAGGAACATCAGACAAAATACAACAGAATATTTTAAGAGCTGCTCAGCTAAAGGGCGAAGTGTTATGAACGAAACCGATAGAACAGCACTGCAAATGTGTACATACTTTACTTTGCTGGAAAAAAACAAAAACAAAAAGCTTCTTTCTATTCTTTAACTCATTTAACTTTCATCATTACCAACTTCTCTCCCAACCCTGTTAAATAGTGAGAATATGTGGTGGGGAAACATACAGAATTTAGCTTAATAAATAATGCATCCATATTAAAATTACTCTTCTGGACAAATATTTACTTAATTTAAATTTAAACTCTTTTTAAAAGATTTTTTTATTGTTGTTCTATTACAGCTGTCCCAGTTTTTCCCTCCTTGCCCTCCTCTGCCCATCCCACCCCCACTCCCCCACTCCCACAGTCCATCCCCACACCCATTGTCCATGTCCATGGGTCATTTATACATGTTCTTTAACTAGTCCCTTCCCCTTCTTTCCACCATTATCCCCCTCATCTTCCCCTCTGGTCACTGGCAGTCTTTTCCATGTTTCCATGCCTGTGGTTCTTTTTTCATTCGTTTATTTTGTTCACTAGATTCCTCTTATAGGTGAGATTACAGGGTATTTATCATTCACTGACTGGCTTACTTGACTTTGCACAATAGTCTCCAGATCCATCCATGCTGTCTCAAAAGAAAGGAGTTCCTTCTTTCTTTCTGCTGTGCAGTATTCCATTGTGTAAATGTACCTCAGCTTTTTGATCCACTCATTTACTGATGGACACTTCAGCTATTTCCAGCACTTGGCTATTATAAATAGCACTGCTATGGACATAAGTGTGCATAAGTTCTTTTGAATTGGTGATTTGGGATTCTTAGGGTATATTCCCAGCAACAGAATCAGTGGGTCAGAAGGCAGTTCCACTTTTAGTTTTTTGAAGAAATTCCATATTGTTTACCACAGTGGCTGTACCAGTCTGCATTCCTACCCACAGTGCCCTAGGGTTCCCTTTCCTCCACGTCCTTGCCAGCACTTGGTTTTTGTAGATTTATTAATGATGGCCATTCTGACTGGTCTGAGGTGATATCTCATTGTGGTTTTAATTTGCTTCTCTCTGATGACTAGTGATATTGACCACCTTTTCATATGTCTATGACCCATCTGTATGTCCTCCTTGGAGAAGTGTCTATTCAGGTCCTTTGCCCATTTTTTTATTGGATTGTTTGTCTTCCAGGTGTTGGATCATATGAGTCCTTTATATATTTTGAAGATCAAACCCTTGTCCAATGTATCATTGACAAATATGTTCTCCCATACAGTTAGTTCCATTTGCATTCTGATAATAGTTTCTTCTTTTTTGTTTAATTGTTGTTCAAGTACAGTTTTCTGCCTTTTCCCTCAACCCCAGCCCAACACCCCAGCCCTCCCCAACTCCCTCCCCTGTTTCTATCCCTCTTGTTATTGTCCATGTGTCCTTCCTGTAAACCCTTTACCTTTTTCCCCAGAAATTCCCTCCCCTTTCCCATCTGGTCACTGTGGGCCTGTTCTCTATTTCAGTGTCTTTGGTTATATTTTGCTTGTTTGTTTGTTTTGTTGATTAGGTTCCTGTTAAAGGTGAGATCATATAGTATTTGTCTTTCACTGCCTGGCTTATTTCGCTTAGCATAATGCCTTCCAGTTCCACCCATGCTGTCACAAAGGGTAGGAACTCCTTCTTTCTTTCTGCTGCATAGAATTCCATTG
>CM052540.1:46116806-46132549 GCA_028533065.1 Trachops cirrhosus | reverse complement strand
CTTCTGTTTGAGCCATCTTTTTGCTGTTTTTTTTTTTTTTTGGTCTTGTAGGGCTCCTGTAGTGAGGGGCGGGGCCTTAGTTTTTCACTAGGGCAGGGCACCCCAGTCACTGGGTTGTGATGCTGTATGTGGGGGCAGGGTCCGAGAAGGAACAATGATGCTTGCTCTGCTGTCTGTAGGACCTCAGACCCTACTGCCGCTTTCTGCAAGCCAACTGGGCCCCTCTGTCACCAATTCCGGTGTGGGTGGGCCTGTGCACCCCGCAGGACCTTCCTTTTCAGTCAGTGACCCACAGCTCTATTTCCCTGTGCTGGGACCCTGAGTTGTGTGCAGTGCCTTGCTTCACAATGGCCGCCTCGCTGGGTCTCCTGGTCGCCACCCCCTGGCTGGGGCCCACCAGCTACTGCTGCTTGTGCGCCCAGGGTCTGCCTGCTGCGGTCCTGTGCGCCGCCCCGTTTGCTCAGCTCTTTGCTCTGCATCCCTCGCCTGGCCCGACTCTGCTCCTCCTACCGGTCTGGATGAAAGTGTCTATTTTTAAATCCTTGGGTGTCTGACTTCCATACACTTCAATTTTCTGTCAGTTCTGGTTGTTATTTTGCTTCTGTATTGTTGTTGTCCCTATCTTGGTTGTGGGAGGAGGCACAGTGCGTCTACCTATGCCTCCATCTTGGCCAGAAGTCAGTATGGACATTTTAATGATGTTAATTCTTCCAACCCGTGAACATGGTATATACTCCCATTTATTTGTATCTTCCTTATTTTTTTTCTTCACTGCTCTATAATTTTCTGAGTATAGGTCTTTTACCTCCTTGGCTAAGTTTATTCCTAGGTACTTTATTTTTCTTGTTGCAAAAAAAAAGTGGGATTTTTTTCCTAGTTTCTATTTCTGATATTTCATTGTTGGTGTACAAAAATTCCTTCAATTTCTGAATATTGACTTTGTATCTCACTATTTTACCAAACTCACTTGTTAAATTGAGTAGTATTTTGGTGGAGACTATAGGGTTTTCTATGTATAGTATATGTCATCTGCAAATAATAACATTTTAACTTTTTTCTTTCCAATTTGGATGCCTTTTATTTCTTTTTCTATTTTTTTTTTTTTTTTTTGGTCTGAATGCTGTCGCTAGAACTTCCAATACTATGTTGAATAGAAGTGGTGAAAGCAAACACCCTTACCCTGTTCTTGATTTTAAGGGGAAAGCTTTCAGTTTTTTTCTGTTGAGGATAATGTTGGCAGTAGGTTTCTCATATGGCCTTTATTATGTTGAGGAAGGCTCCCTCTATTTCCTGTTCACTGATTGTTTTTATCATAAGTGGGTGCTGGATTTTATCAAATGCTTTTTCCACATCTGTTGATATGATCACGTGATTTTTGTCTTTTGTTTTGTTTATGTGGTGTATTATGTTTATTGATTTGTGAATATTGTACCATCCTTGCATTCCTGGGATGAATCCCACTTGATCATGGTGTATGATTTTTAATGTATTGCTGGATGCAGTTTGCCAATATTTTGTTGAGCATTTTAGTGTCTATGTTCATCACAGATATTGTCCTGTAGTTTTCTTTCTTTTTTGTGTCTTTACCTGGTATTGAAATTAAGATGATACTGGCCTTGTAAAAAGAGTTTGGGTCCCTTCCCTTTTCTTGAATTTTTTGGAATAGATTGAGAAGGATGGGAGTTATTTTTTCTTTAAATGTTTAGTAAAATTCACCTGTGAAGCCGTCCAGTCCAGGGCTTTTGTGCACCGGGAGTTTTTTGATTACAACTTCAATATCACTAGTTGTTATCGGTCTATTCAGGCTTTCTGCTTCTTCTTGATTCAGTTTTGGAAGATGGTATATTTTAGAAATTTGTCCATTTTGTCCAAGTTGTCCAATTTCTTGGCATATAGTTCTCTGTAGTAATTTCTTATAATCCTTTGTATTTCTCTGGTACAGTTGTAATTTCTCCTCTTTCATTTCTGATTTTCTTTATTTGGGTCCTCTCTCATTCTGGATGAGTCTGGTTAAAGGTTTGTCAATTTTGTTTATCTTTTCAAAGAACCAGCTCCTGATTTATTGATCCTTTCAATTGTTCTTTTAGTCTCTATGTCATTTAACTGTGCTCTGATCTTGATTATTTCCTTCCTTCTACTCACTCCAGGCTTTGTTTGTTGTCGTTCCTCTAGTTCTTGTAGATGTAGGGTAAGGCTGTTTATTTCAGATTTTTCTGTCTTCTTTAGGTAAGCCTGAATTGTTATGAAGTTTCTCCTCAGGACTGCCTTTGCTGTGTTGCGTAGGTTTTGGGTTGCTGTGTTAATTTTTATTTGTTTCTAGGTACTTTTTGATTTCTTCCTTGATCTCATTGTTAGCCCATTCATTATTTAATAACATGTTATTTGGTCTCCATATTTGAATGTTTCAGAGTTTTTTCCTTGAGGTTGGTTTCTAGTTTCAAGCCATTGTGATATGAGAAAATGCTTCACATGGTTTCAGTTTCCTTGAATTTGTTGAGGCTTGTTTTGAGGCTTGTCCTGCCATGTGGTCTATCTTTGAAAATGTTCCTTGTGCATTTGAAAAGAATGTATATGTTACTTCTTTGGGGTGAAATGTTCTGCATATGTCAGTTAAGTCCATTTGATCTAGAGTGTTGTTCAATGCCACAATGTGCTTATTGATTCTTTGTTTGGAAGATCATTCATTGTCGGCAGTGGGGTATTAAAATCCTTTATGATGATTGTGTTGTTGTCAATATCTTTCTTGAAGTCCTCCAAAATTTGCCTTATATATTTAGGTGCTCCTATATTGGGTGGATATGTTTACAAGTGTTATATCCTCTCATTGGACTACTTCCTTAAGTGTTGTGTAGTGACCTTCTTTTCTTTTTTTATGGCCTTTGTTTTGAAGTGTACTTTGTCTGATATAAGTATTGCTATGCCAGTTTTTTTCTCATGTCCATTTTCTTGGAATATTTTTTTCCATCCCTTCAGTTTCAGCCTGTGTAGATCTCTTGTTCTGATGTGAGTCTCATAGACAGCATATATGTGTGTTGTGTTTTCTTACCCATTCAGCTACCCTATGTCTTTTGATTGAGCATTTACTCCATTTACATTTAAGGTTATTATTGATAGGTACTTATTCATTGCCATTTATTCCATACCTGTGTTTCTCTCTCTCTCTCTCTCTCTCTCTGTCTCTTTCTCTCTCTCTCTCTCCCTCTCTCTCTCTCCTGCTTTCTTCTCCTTCTTAAGCAGTCTCTTTAGAATCTCTTGCAGTGCTAGCTTGATGGAGATGCCTTCTTTTTGCCTTCTTTTGTCTAAGAAGCTCTTTATTTTGCCTTTCCATTTTAAATGAGGTCTTGCTAGATAGAGTAGTCTTGGCTTTGCAGGGCCTTGCTTTTCATTACTTGGATTATTTCATGCCAATCCCTTATAGCTTAAAGTGTTTCTGTTGAGAAATAATCTGATAGCCTTATTGGAGCTCCCTTGTATGTTAATAGCTGTTTCTCTCTTGCTGACTTTAAAATTCTCTCTTTTTCTTTAAACTTTGCCATTTTAATTGTAATGTGTCTTGGAGTGGACCTCTTTGGGTTCATATTTATTAGGACCCTCTGTGACCTTCTGTGACTTTTCCCTTACTCAATTAGGGAAGTTTTCTGTCATTATTTCTTCAAACAGATTTTCTATCCCTTACTTCTTTTCTTCTCCTTCTTATATTCCTTAGATGCAAATGTTGCATTTCATATTGTCCTGAAGCTCCCTTAAACTATTTGAATTCTTTTAGAGTCTTTTTTCATTTTCTTGCTCTATTTTTTTCTACCCTGTCTTCCAGCTGTCTGATTTGGTCCAGTGCTTCTTCTAGCCTGCTTTTGATTCCTTTTAGTGTATTCTTCATTTCAGATATTGTATTCTTCATTTCTTCCTGGTTCTTAGTCATAGTTTCTAGGTTCTTTTTCATTCTGCTGTAAGCATTCCACTACGTTCCTTGTTACCCATAAAGTTCTTTGTAGTTCTCACTGAGTTCCTTGAATATCCTTATAACCATTATTTTGAATTCTATGTCTGATAGATTGCTTGCCTCAATTTCATTTAACTTTTTCTGGGAATTTCTCCTTTCCTTTTGATTGGGGATTATTTCTTTGTCTTCCATTTTAAGTGACTCTTTTTGTTTGTTTCTGTGTCTCAGATTGCTCTACTTTTGACTGCCTGCCTTCATGGGGTGGACTTCTGTGATAGGACTTCTGTGGGACTCAGTGGTGCAGTCTCTTTGATCTCCTGATCTCGATGCTCTAGGGATGCCCTTTATCCAGTTCATGTGGACTCTATTATTGTACTTGGGCTTTGATTATTGATGACTCATATATTGATGGCATCTTCCCTCCAGCTGGCTCACTGGGAGTCACAACTCCCACCACATCTTGTATGTGCCCATTGTGAAGTTATCTTCTGTACTTCTGGGCTCAGAACTTCATATCAGCTGAGATTCTATTGATTGTTCAGGTTATTTGTCAGAAGATCAGCTGAGAACTGAGTTGGGGGCTAGAGAAAGAGGACACAGTTTCCATCTTCTTCCTAAACTCTTTAAACAGAGCTATTTCTCCTTCCTCTTTTTCAAGATGGTTTGAGTGAAAGTGAAAGCTTGAGAGTTTCTGATAACAGGGATAATGGAGAGGCAGGAGGGACACAGAGGCAGCAAGAGGCAGCTGACCCAGGTACTTTCCCTCTCTGCAGTGGGACACTGTTGGGACAGGGCCACAACACTGCATAACCCCAGAAGAGGCCATTCCTAAAGAATACAATGTAATGGGTGTCCCTAAAGTTGCAAAACAGGGGCTCAACTTCAGGAAGCAGGCCACCAACCTCCGTACTGGATTCACTCAAGATATCCCAAAAGATGAAAACCCTCAACACATATATTTGATTTTTTGGCTCATCCCTGTCACTACATTCCTCTTCCCCCAATCCTCCAAGATTAGAGGCTAGATTTCAACCTGCCCATCCAAGATGTACATTACACTATATCCTGAGTTTTTTCTATTCAAGGTTCATAGAAACCAAAGAGCCAGCCCACAAACCCTGGCTCCTGCTATGTTAATGGGGACTCAAGAAATTTAGAAATTCACTTCTTCTAGCCTGGCTTTGATGGTTATTTTATTGCTAGTGACTCAAAAATCCGACTTTCTAGTCAGGGATGAGAAATAACTTTATTATTAGAGTTAGTCTCCATCCTTCCCCTGACACTCTTAAGTCCATTACTTCAATGATGGGTGGGGATCCCCAGGGCAACAATCGTTCTAAGAGATGGAAATGACACAGAAAACATTTTTTAAATGATTTTCCCCATATGCGCATATGTTACAAACATGATTTTTACAAAGTGGCATTACAAGGCTCTCAGGAATTAAGAAATACCGTGAATGCTTTTCTTTCTTATGCTTATACAGGATTTACTTCCTACTATGTTCTTCCAGGGTTCATTTTCCCAACATTTCAGTGTTTTTAACGCTCTTACAAAGAAAAGGTACGTTCTCATCATAGACATGATTATTTCTGTCATGAACTGCCTTCATGTTTTCGAGTATGCTTCACTGTGCATTTCTCAGTGAGGCAACTGAAATGCTAAGTCTCATATTTTCGCCCTTTCAGGACAGCGTATTTCAATGGGAAATATCCTACATTCTAGTCCAGCTGAGTAGCTAAACAGCTGTTTTATTTATTGTCACTTCACTTTTCTGGACTTCAGTTTCTTCATCTGTGAAGTGAGGGGGTTGATGATCTCAGCAGACCTCTGGCTATGGACTTACATGGACTCTTTGTAGTTGCACTTCATTCACACAGTTCCCACCTTAACCATCTAAGTGCCTCATTCTTTCAAACTCAACTTTGGTCACTTTCCCCTGGAATTCTTCTCAGTCTTCCTCCTCAACATCCTCTTTGGCTCCCAGATTTGGTTAATTAAACTTCCCTTTAGGCCCCATAATTTCTTGCATGCATGACATAAAAGTTTATTAAGCACTCAGCATGCAATATAATAATGATCTGTTTAGAAGAGACTAGTTTTCTTTTTTTTAGTACCTCTATAGTCCCAGAATCTCGCGCAGTATCTGGTTAGTGTAGGACTTTTAATACATATTTAATTAATTAGTTATTTTACACAAATCTGTGATAGTCATTTCTGCATGTACTTTTGTAAAAAAAAATCCTCACCCCAGGGTATGTTTATTGATTTTACAAAGAGGGGGCAGTGGGGGAGGGGCAGAGAGTGAGAAACATCAGTAGACTGCTTCTTGTATGTGCCCTGACTGGGAATTGAACCCATAACCTTTTGGTGTTTGGGACAAAATTCTAACCAACTGAACCACCCAGCCAGGGCTCTGCATGTACCTTTAATCTCCAAGGGGGTGCTGAGATAACACTGAGGCCCAGGGGTGAGTAGCCCAGCTTGTCTCAGAACAAGTATTTAAAATTTCTTTGTACAGACTCATTTTGAGGAGACAAAGCCACTGCTGGCAGGAGAAAATGGAAGAATATTGGTTTTACTCTTTATAATTCTTGTAGAAAAGAATGAGTTGGCTCATAGTTTAATAAAACATAATGATAGGCTAGGCTTTAATCTCTGAGAGTCAAGGGTAAAAGGAAAATCTGCATGTACCTTTCTGGAAATTCAACCTGGCAAGTGTCAAGCTTCCTTCGCCTAAGTTTATTGGCAAATAAACATCTAGTATAATTAAAAACTGGGCAGCCTCCCCAATTCTTACAATCTCTTTGAAAATTTAGCTGGTTATTCTTCTACTTTTTTGTTCTGTTCTCATCATCTTGGTAATTTCAACTCTTGGGTCCTCAGTTGTTTCTACAAAACTGGAATTTTCTGGAACATCAGAGACTTACTGAAAGCTAAGACTTCTCACAGAGTTTATTTGTAGGTAATTGTAATGTTCCAAAGAGCCTTAGAAATTTCTTATTCCTTTTCATATAATTGTGTTTATTTTAGGGGTACTAGGACATAGTTCACAATGGGTGAAGACATTTATTCTTCATCTAGGAATCCCTAACCTCTTGTTAAACAACTAAGTTCTCAAACTTGCCAGAGTTCTGTCAATCCTCTCAGTGAAGTTAAAGGACAGATGTGAAATGTTTCCTCTACTCCCTGCTCTGCACATATCCTGGGGAGCTGCCATACTAGACAAATGAAAAGGCCCTCTCAGATGAAAGAGAACTCTTCTTAGGATGAAAGACATGTGTATAAAGGGGAGGGAAAGGGTGCGGACAGAAAATAAGTATAAGAAAATGGAAGGTAGCTCTTATTCTTCATCTAAGAATCCCTAACCTCTTGTTAAACAACTAAGTTCTCAAACTTGCCAAAGTTCTGTCAGTCCTCTCAGTGAAGTTAAAGGACAGATGTGAAATGTTTTCTCTACTCCCTGCTCTGCACATATCCTGGGGAACAGCCATACTAGACAAATGAAAAAACCCTCTCAGATGAAAGAGAACTCTTCTTAGGATGAAAGACATGTGTATAAAGGGGAAGGAAGGGGTGTGGACAGAAAATAAGTACAAGAAAATGGAAGGTAGCTATTGGGAGTCACATCTCTTTTTCTATTCTTTATAGATTAAAAAAAAAAAAAACAACCTCTGGTCAAGTCATAGGGAAATATGGCTCACCTCTTCATACAATCACATCAAAATTGCAACTAAAATATGGAACAACCATCACTCAGAACCATCAGAATTCAAGTTGAAGGAAAGTCTGACAACTATGAAATTGAGTTGAATGGAAGCCTGACAACTGTGGAATTAAAGAAACCACATCCATCCAGACTGGTAGGAGGGGTGCAAACACAGTGTGGGCTGGTCCCACCCCCATGTGTGGTAGATACAAATTTGGGAGGGATATCTAAAGAGCTAGGAGTCCTGACCCCACACCAGGCACCCCAGCCCAGGGTTCCAGTGCCAGGAAAATTAAATCCCCAAAATTTCTGCCTGCAAAAACCAGTGGGGATTGAATCAGTGGAAGAAACTTCTGGGACCCCAAGCAGTTTCTTTTAAAGAACTCACACACAGACTCACCTGCTCAGACTCACTCCCTCTGAGCTCCAGCATGGGGGTAGCAACTTGAAAGACACAAGTGGTATACAAGGAGAAACTGAAATATCTGGCAACAAGGTAAGCAGAGGCCATTGTCCATTTTCTAACCTCCCCCCACCACTTCCGATAGAACCAGCAAGCTGGTGTCATATCTGAGACTCCATCAACATAGCTAACACTGTTTGACCCACCTTGGAGGTCCCCAGAGACTCCACCCCACCCAACATACCAGCACACCCAAGATGCTTTTCCATGGCTGATTGGCTGGTCTTGGCTCATGCTTTACAACTTCCTAAATCTTATCAAACAATCAACAGCTGGTTTCAGTGAGCCCCAGGCCTGGAACTAGCAGCAGCCAGCCTAGATTCACAGCATGGCTTTGCCTGGGAATATATAAGCCAAGCACATGTAGCAACCACCTCAGATTGTTTCATAACTCATGCAGAGTGCCCCAGGGGAAACACGGGGTGGGGGATGCTGACCTTGGCCTGCATCACCCAGGAAACTTAAAGGCCAGCACATCCAGCGGATAGCTACAGACTACATCAGTGCACCAATAGCCATAGCCTACACCCACACAACTGATCCTCCATGGAGGGTGGAGTTTTGTGCTCAGTGATCATAGACAGTTCTTGCCACTGACTGGCCTGGGTAAATCCTTCCCATTAACCTGCCAACAGCAACCAAGGCTCAACTACAAGAGAAGGGTGTACTCAGCCTACACAGAGGGCGCACCTCAAGTACCCAGCTTTGGTGATGGGGAGGCTGTGCCACTGGACCTGACAGGACACCTACTACATTAGGCCACATTACCAAGTCACAGAGACAATGCACCTCTACCTAATGCATAAAAACAAACATAGGGAGGTTGCCAAAATGAGGAGATAAAGAAACATGGCACAAATAAAAGAAAAGATGAAAAATCTGGAAAAAAACTTAACGAAACAGAGATAAGCAACCTATCATGTGCAGAGTTCAAAATTCTGCTTATAAGGATGTTCAAGGAGCTTAATAAAGACCTCAGCAGCATAAAAAAGATCCAGTCAGAAACAAAGGATACACTAATTCAAATTAAAGAAAATATTACAGGGAAACAGCAGTAGAGTGGATGAAACTAAGAACCAAATCAATGATTTGCAACATAGGAAGCAAAAACAACCTATCAGAACAACAAGAAGAAGAAAGAATCCAAAAACAAAGGAGGATAGTATAAGCAGCCTCTGGGACAGATACAAGAGGTCCAACATTCACATCTTAGGGGTGCCAGAAGAAGAGAAAGAGCAAGAAATTGGAAAATCTATTTGAAAAAAGAATGAAAGAAAACTTCCCTAATTTGGTAAAGGAAATATATATGCAAGTCCAGGAAGCACAGAGAGTCCCAAACAAGATGGGCACAAAGAGGACCACACCAAGATACATCATAATTAAAATGCCAAAGGTTAAAGATAAAGAGAAAATCTCAAAAGCAGCATGAGAAAATAATTTAGTTACCTACAGGGGAGTTCCCATAAGACTGTCAGCTTAGTTCTCAAAAGACATTCTGCAGGCTAGATGGGATTGGCAAGAAATATTAAGAGTCATGGAAAGCAAGGATCTACAGCCAAGATTACTCTATACAGCAAAGCTATCATTTAGAATGGAAGGGCAGATAAAGTGCTTCTCAGATAAGGTCAAGTTAATAGAGTTCATCATCACTAAGCCCTTATTATAGGAAATGCTAAAGGGACTTATCTAAGAAATAGAAGAAGATCAAAAACTATGAACAGTGAAATGACAACAAACTCATAACTATGAACAACTGAACCTAAAAAACAAAAACAAAACCTAAGCAAATAACTAGAATAGGAACAGAATGTGAGAAATGGAGATCACATGGTGGGTTTTCAGTGGGGAGGGGGAGGAGAAGAGTTGCGGGGGGTACAGGGAAGAAGAAGCATAAATGGTAGGCATAAAATAGACGGGGAGAGGTTAAGAATGGTATAGGAAACAGAGAAGCCAAAGAACTTATATGTACAACCCATGGACGTGAACTAAGGGGATGGGGAGGCTGGAGGGCTAGGGGGGTGGGCGGTGCCAGGTGAAGGGGGGATAAATGGTAGAGAAAAAATTGGGACAATTGTAATAGCATAATCAATAAAATATACTTTAAAAAGAATTACAAATAGGTAGTTACAAGAATAGCCACAGGGATGTAAAGTATAGTATAGGAAATGGAGTAGCCAAAGAACTAACTATAGGCATGACCCATGGACATGAACAATGGTGTGGGGATTGCCTGAGGGAGTGGGGTGTGCTCGAGTACAGGGGAGCAAAGGGGGGAAAATCAGGACAACTGTAATAGCATAATCAATAAAATATAATTTAAAAAAATAACAAAAATTATGTTGTTTCCAGAGTGTTATTGACAGATGATTTAATTTTACAACTTAACAAAGGATGCAAGATCTTCCCTGATTTTTTTTTAAGTCTCATGTTTAACCCACCAACCCTTGATCCTGTTCCAGCTCAGTCCTTCCATAGAACTAGAGAAACTTGTCTGAACAGTGATGACTCCCTCCCTTCTGTTACCCACATGGGGCCTTTTACAGAGGTGGGACCAAGGAGCCCAGGGCTGAGTATCTTGGCACAATACATGTGACATCAGCCATTGTTGATTGCTTTGCAGGAGCCAGGCAGCCCCCTCTGACTCATGGAATCCACACAACTGCATAATGAGGTCTGTGTTATGCGCCCCATTTAGTCAATGAGAAAGATGAGGCTCAGAGAAGTAAGATAACTCGTCTGAATGTACACATTGAATAAGAGGCTCTAATTCATGTCTTTTAATTCAAGTCTTTCTAATTCTTAATCTTCTTTCCTAACTGCTGTGCTATACCAGTCCCTCTTCTCACCAATTAAAGGGTGACATTAAAAGCTAAGCCTTCTAGTTTACAGCCTAAAATAATTTTGTCAGAATTAGCTGCTCTGTCAGGGGGCTGCTGAGATTCACCAGGGCAGCCCGGGCTGAGCCCTGAGAGGGTCTGCATGTGTCTGCACACAGCCCAGAGGCTTCCCATTCTCCTCCCCTCTCTCCCTGTCAGCCTTCGCCATTCCATCTTCACCAAGAGGTACTAATACATTACTAATCCCTAGTAATATATTAATAATTAATATTAAATTAACACCAATAGATATTAAGTTGCTATTAATAATTAATACTTATTCATCAAATTGTGGCTGGACAGTTGAATTGATTCATGTTCTAAGTCACTGGTTCACAACCAAGGGGCAATTTTACTGACCCCCCCCAACAGGGACATTTGTCATTAACTGGAGACACTTTGGGGTGCCACATTTTGAGGGGGTGCCATTGTTATCTAATAGATAGGGGCATGGATGCTACTCAGTACACAGGACAGCCCCCAACAGCAAAAAATTACTGGCCCTAAATGCTGCTCTAATCAGAATGCAGAGGTTGTTGCTCTCTATGAGATCTATCCCGAGACCCTCAGATGGATGAGTCACTGGGTTTACTGGCTTCCAGGGCAGATTAATGTTTAGCTTGCCTCTCCTTTTGTATGTGCTTCTTGAGCAAGTGGACAGACTATGGAGCCTTGCTCTCATAAGGGTAATGGGGTAGGTGATAGTCTAGCAAACACAAAGGTAGCTGGCCTCCAGAAGAGAGTAAATGCTGGGGCCCAAGCTGAAGCCAATAGAGTAAGCACACCCAACAGAGGCAAGCCAGCAGGAGACTGGGTGGACAGGGCCATGGCCTGGGGTGAGGCAATGAGGGAGGTGGAACAGTGTCCTGAGCATGGATAGAGACACAGGGAGGTCCTACCTCAGCACTGTACCTGAACCTCCTTGGAAGCCTGGACCCAATATAAAACTGTCACTCCACGGAGTTGGTGTACTAACCAACTAATATACTTTTTTTGTTCTTAGCTCTACGTTATTATTCTTGGGGAAAAAAGTAATTTCTACCCTTTACTCTTTTTTCCTACAATCTTCCTCTTATTTTTTTTCTAAGAAAATTGGAGGCACACTGGTATCTTCTTTTATTGTTCTTCAGTCTCCTCACTGGGGCTCTTTGAGGATCGATATTATCTTTTCCAAAAAACCAATGGTTTAATATGGAGCAGATACGCCAAATATGTTTGTGGGAGTAAAGGATTTTCTAAGATGGAGATAGCAATGTCAATACATCTAGTATTTTCTGTGCTTAATGGTTTCTCCTTTTAAAGTCATGTGTTCATATTAATAAAATGTCAACTATCTTAATTAGGACAGGTATGGCTTTAACATTGTGTGGTGGAGGGGTCGATTTGAGTTCACAAATGCTTACTGCACAGGTCCAATCAGGGTTTTAGGTGCTCTAAGGGACACGCTGTTGACCCTTGAACACCATAGGTTTGAACTGCTGGGTCCACTTATACGCAGATTTTTATACACGGATGTGCAGTTTTTTAAATAACATTTTCTTTTCTCTAACTTACCGTGTTGAAAGAATAAGGTATATAACACATATAACATACAAAACATGTGTTAATTGACTATTTATGTTATCAGTAAGGCTTCTGGTCAACAGTAGGCTGTTAGTAGTTAAGTTATTGAGGAGTCAAAAGACACACGGACTTTTTGCCTCTGCAGGGATCAGTACCCCTAACTCCCACACTGTTCAACAGTCAGCTATACAGGTAAATACATCATAATTTCTGCATCATAAAGTTAAATTCAGTGGGGAAAATCCCAATCTGCAAAGAATTGGGTATTCCAAACAAATTACAACAGATACTAAAATGGGAGCACAAGCAAAGAGTGGCAGGAGCAGAGAAGAGATCAGTTTAGAGAATTTCAACTCCACAAAGACAGCTCAGAGATGAGGTGGCATCTGAACTGGGTCCTGAAAGCTGGATCCACTTTGATTGATCCTTCACAAACAACTGTTGCCTAGACCTAAGTAGAATCCACATACACCTGTAGGCATTATACCTTGGCCATTACTTCCTAACTTTTTAATGTAAACATCAGGTATACACAGAAAAGTATACATTTTATAAGTACATAGTTAAATGAACTGTCACAAAATGAGCACACCTGTGTGACTACTACCCAGGTGAAGAAACAGGAAACTATCTTACCTCCCACAGTCTCTCTCCCTGCAACATGCCACTTCCCACTCCCCAAAGTTTAACACTCCCCTGTTCCTATAATAACAGATTCACTTTTTAAAGAGTTTTTTTTTTACAGATTTTATTTACTTATTTTTAGGCGGAGGGGAAGGGAGGAAGAAAGAGAGGGAGAGAAACATCAATGTGTGGTTGCCTCTCAAATGTCCCCTACTGGGGACCTGGCCTACAACCCAGGCATGTGCCCTGAATGGGAATAGAACTCTCAACCCTCTGGTTTACAGGCTGGTGCTCAATCCACTGAGCCACACCAGCCAGAGTGAGATTCATTTTGCCTGATTTTATAAAAATGGGATTTTATAGTATGCTTTCACTTGTATCTTCTTTGGTCAAAATTATTTTTATTTTCATCCATTTTTTTCTCACACAGCTATAGTTTTTCTATTTTCATTGCTCCACAGCATTCCATCCTACGAATATACCACAATTTATGTATCCATTCTACTGTTGATGATACAAGAGTGTTTCAAGCTTTTGGAAGCTTCAAATATTGCTATTTTTGTATGGATCTATGGTGAACATGTATATACTTCCCCATTGGGTATATACACCCTAGAATTAGGTCTCTAAATACAGGTTAATTCCATGAACCTTTTGAAGACTGAAGGTGCAGATGAATGTGCTCATCTATGCTTAATTGGCAGTGAAGTCTGCACCTGAGGTAGTAACTGGGGGATGGATGAGATGATTGCACACCAACAGGGCTGACCAAAAGGGGTACACAGGTGAGGTGAGCATGCTGTGAAAACATAAGCCTTGCTGATATGATGGGCATAATTGTGGCCTGACCAAACCTCCTGGGGGCTTGGAAGAGTCTGGAAGAGCAGGGACTCTAGCCTTCAACTTTGGCTCCCATCTTCACCACAGACTTTAGCTAAGCTGAGCCCATGTGCTCTGGCAAAAGTTTTTGTGTGACTTAAACCAGGATCCTCCATGATTTATCAGAATTTTCTCAAATTGCTAATACCATTATTCTACTCCCATCCATTTCATCAGCAGCAGTTTACGCTCAGTCACCTTGAGTCTGTCACTAACAGTCCCAAAGGTTTATTTGGTCTTATATTTCTTAACACAATTTATAGCATTCAAATATTGAGTTAGATTTCAGGATGACATCCATCAAGCTTGCTATAATATGCCCTCAGCTTTTTTCTCATCATTCCTGTCATCAATCTTGACAATAAAAGTGCTGCTCCTTTTATCTCTATTCTGAATGATTAGATAAAATCACCTTCTCTTTCCTAGGCTTATATTTCAACAGTACCTCAAAACTCATCTACATGTACTGCCTAAATTTCATTCCTTCTATAAAGCTTTGTAATAAATTCACATCTTTAAATGCATTTTCCCCCAGGATATACCCCAGCTTTGGACTCTTTACCTTTTCAAATGTCAGAATTGCTTACCTGGGTAAGGGCTGTTACATTTTCTGAAGATCAGGTCTCCTGGACCTCCAAGGATGCATGTGTTCACGGGAACAAAGGGCTGAAATATTGTGATGTAGTCTGAGAAAAATGTCATTTACAAAGCTCATTGTCTATTCTGGGTTACTTCCCAGTAGCAATGTCCCCAGGACTCTAGCCTAAGAGGCAGAGTTCCCAGGATCAGTGGGGAGAGCTGGTTGCTCTGTCTTCAGCTCTGCCAGACTCTAGCAGTGGTTGGAGTGAGGTCATTCAGTCAACTCCACTTGTTTCATAAACCAAGAATCTGAGATCTAAAGAAATTGTAACAAGTGAGGTTTATAATCCTAATAAGTTACCAGGCAAAGTCCCAGATGTACCCTGTGGGTATCTTACCATCAGTCATTCCCAAGGTCACAAAAACCCACATTGTACAAACTCCAAATGAAAAAGAGCACAGACTTTGAGGACAACCCTAAATTTGTATGGAGACTCTACCAGCTACTGATATACAGGCAGAATACAACAGCCACTGCCCCCCTCCCACCCCAAGCCTTTGAAATGGTGTATAACACTGCCTTCCCAGAAAAACAGGGAACACCCACGGAACCTTGAGGACCTCAGTAAATGGCAGCTAAAAGGTTATTTTGGAGAGCCAGAGAGCAATATGTGGACACCTAAATATTTGGGGAAAGAGCCTGTGGATTGGGAGGTAGTGGAGCCTGAGGATGACCCGAAAAGCCAGTCCTGACACAATCTACCAATGCCTGGCCTAGGGCTGCAAGCCCCGTTTGGAAGACTAGAGCCTTCAACCAGTCAGTCCACTACAGCTCAGACCATTCCATCTCTTGGATTTCTCAGACCCCGCCCAGTGTCATCCATCCAATTCTTTTTTTTTAAGTACTTTATTTTTTTCACCTGAGAACATATCCATTGATTCCAGAGAGAGAGGAAGAAAAAGAGGGAGAGGACTTCCGGCCAAGATGGAGGCATAGGTAGACACACTGTGCCTCCTCGCACAACCAAGATAGGGACAACAAAGATATAGAAACAAAATAACAACCAGAACTGACAGAAAATTGAAGTGTATGGAAGTCAGACAACCAAG
>CM052540.1:46077205-46116306 GCA_028533065.1 Trachops cirrhosus | reverse complement strand
GGGAAATGTAGAAGCTAAAGAACTTATGACACATGGACATAAACTAAAGGGGGAGAATGGGAGTGGGAGAGGGTGTTCAGGGTGGAGGGGAGTGAAGGGGGGATAATAGGACAACTATAATAGCATAATCAATAAAATATATTAAAAAAAAGAAAGAGGGAGAAGGTGGAGAGTGTTCTGTTGAGTTGGAATCTGGTTTTCCTCTATTTTGGCTATCTTTTTTTCTTATGAGCCCATCAATTAATTGTAATACTTAATTCAAGGATATGAAAGGCATATTAACAGTATTTAATTGTGTGACTAGATGTCCAAAAGCAACTTTTGGGCATTTCTGTCAGGTTGGCTACCCACTTTTTCCATTTTTGAAAAATCTAAAAGGGCTCAAAATAGAGAAAATGCTGTAAAACTTTAAAAATAGTGAATAGTCTAGTGAGCCTATGCACTCAGCTGGGCTGAATGTTGGCGTAGATAATCTGCACAGGTGTTTGATTTTACTTCGGAACAAAATTGCAAATGGAAAGCAGATCGTCATTTTCCCCCTGAAGCAATTACTTGACCAACATCATACCTGGCTCAAAACAGTAACACAATGTGCCGGGCCTTAAGTTTCACTGACACTATGTCACCCTGGTTACAGAACTGATATCTATGGCCCCTTTCTAGTGGAATTTCCCTGCTGTTGGGGGTGGCAGTGTAGTCATCTAAAACCTACACTTCCCAGGCTCCCTTGCTGTTTCAGCGTGGGTAGGAAGGAGGGGGTTAGGTTATGAGGTGTCAACACGAGACACATCTAAACCTGTCAGAATTTTTTATGAGTTTCTTTGAGCCAAACTGACGACAATTGCCAGGAAGCAAAATCTCAGTGGATTGAGAAAAACGTCGGTTTTACCACTCACTTTGTACATCAGAATCAGAGGGGAAGATGTAAGGGGGTTACATGAAACTCACTGGTAATAGATTAGGGAGGCAAGAGAAAGCAGAGTGGAGGGAGCCCCTGGGATTGGATAAAAAGTAAAACTAATAGACACACTTCTTTTACATTGTCGGGTATAGGGCAGTTAACAGTTAACTAACAGGATAACGACAGTGAGGAGATTCATGGTCTCTGCTCTGGTGCTGTGGTTGTGCACTGAGGGTTGCAGGGGAGTAAATTACTTTGATATTCCAAAGTTCCTGTCGTCAAGCATGTTACTGTGGATGCAAAAAACAGGTGACAGGCTCAGTTGACAGAAACATTGACCTTTGTTAGGGAAAAATACTGGCCTAGGACATGACTATGTGCCTTGAACCTATTTTAGTTAGAAAGCTTTAATTTCAGACCATCCTATGTGGTTACTTTAGGTCTCTGAGTTTCTAAGGCTGCCAGGCAGGCCTCCCCTGAACTTGTCAGGTTTAAATATGTGGCCCCCTTTTTTTTTCTACAGAGGTGCAGAGGGGAAAAGCCAGAGGTCATTTGGTGGGGCTTCTGGGAAACCTGATTAGGACTAGGCCCTGCTCCTGGGCACCCTTGTGCCTACACCCTTGTCTTCCTTCTCGCTTCTAGGATCTGTTGGTGTCAAACTTGAGGGTGTATCAGGATCAGCTGGATAGCTGAACCGCACCCACAGAGTCAGAGTCTCCCATTCAGTCACTCAGGAGTGGGACCAAGGATTTGCATTTCTAATGAGCTCATAGGTAATGCTAATGCTGGTCCTCTAGAGAGCGCATTAAAAAAAAGGTTTTATTTGTTTTTAGAGAAAGAGAAACATCGACGAGTGAGAGTTACATCCACTGGTTGACTGGCCCACAAACTAGGCTTGTGCTCTGACTGGGAACCAAACGGGCGACCTTTTGGTTCGCCTGCCCCGGGCCAGTGCTCAATCCACTGAACCACAGGAGCCAGGGACAGAGATTGCGTTTTTTGAGAATCACTGCCCTGCAGCTGCAATAGCAATATCCATTTTGTGGACAAAAGGTGACCTTGAGAATAGAATGCAAGTCCTGAGGGTTTGTGCAACATAAAGGTAGAAGGAGTCTGGGTTTCTGAATTTAATTTTGTGATATTGTGATTTATATTAAGAAATATTTGCTCTTTGTGAAACATAAATTGGGAGAGATAAAGGTGTCTTTTGTTATGTTAATGAGGTGACTGGGAGCGCCCCAGGGCACCTAAAGGTGGGGCTGGTTGCCAGGGGAACCAATGGAGTAATTAGAGGGTTGGAACTGTCAGTCCCACCCCTCAAACTCTGGGGAGGAGAGAAGGGCTGGCGGTTGAGTCCGTAGTCAATGACCCAAGACTGAATGAATCACACCTGTGTAATGAGGTTTCCGTTAAAAACCCAAAGGGGTTCTGAGAGTGTCTGGGTAGGTGAACACATTGAGATTCTGGCAGAGCTTGGAGCTCCATGCCCTTTTCCTATACCTGCCTTTTGCATCGCTTCATCTGGATATTGAGTTGTATTCTTTACTATCCTTTGCAATACACCAGTGATCTAGTGAATAAAATGTTTCTCTGAGTCTTGTGAGCCTCTCTAGCAAGTTAAGTGAACCCTGGGAAGGGATTGGTGGAACCTCCAGTTTATAGCCAGTAGGCCAGAAGCACAGGTGACAGCCTGGACTTGTGAGTGGCATCTGAAATGGGGTGGGGGTGGGGGAGGGCAGGAGAGACGGCCCCCTCTCATGGTAAAATTGGGTACTGAACCCTTGAACGGAGAACCCTCCTATCTGCCCAGCATTCCTTTTCCTGAGAGAAAATAATTCCTTTGTCCTATTAGGTTTTCTACTGTATGCAGCTGAACCTATTCATATTTAATACAAAGGTCTCAGGCCATTCTGAATATCTCCTTCCTCCTACTTTTTAAAAAATCCCAGGGTTTCATTTTCTTTTTTTCCTCCAAATGAACAGAATATCAGAGCGTGACTTTAACCTGAACTCTGAGGATGGAAGCCCTGAATCCTTACATTAAATTCACCTGCATAGGTTAAGACTCTCTGTGAATCAGTATGCATCTTGATTATTTTGTAAGAGATTGTGCACCGGAACCCTGAGAACAGAGGTGGCAATACAAAGGGCTCCTCTCGCAGCAAGTGAACTGTCTGCAGGATGGAAGTGAGAGGAAGTCCAAAGTCCTATGCTCATGACACCCCATGTAGAATTTCACTCTCCCAATGGAAGTGGTTGGGATCAACAGTGTGACTTCTGTCTCTTATTCATAAGCAAAAATAACAAGGCAATGAGCACTTTCCAGGTATCACCCTGTCTGTCTGATTAAGGCAGGAAAACCATGCTGTGTTTAAGTTCCTGCAATGAAAGTGTCTTTTGGATAATTATGCTCTTTTTGAATACTCCTGGTTAAAACTCTTCGAATTTGGTATGCTGGCTCTTTGAAATATATTTTTATTAAAGATTAAGTAAAGGCATGACTAAGTCACAAATATGGTAACAGATGCTTATGATTGGCTGTTGCCATGCATCCTTAATTTCTGCTCTGGTTGATATAATTAAAAGGGTCAAAACATTTATCCCTCACCCACACATTGTCAGTTGCCTGGTGATGCTTGCAGTTTACGTGCAGAAAGAAGGCAGACCCTGCTTTGCTTGTCTCCATCACAGAAGGTACATTGGCTCCAGGGCAATTGACGGTGGATAATTGCTGAATTCCACCTGTAGGCTGAGGGCTGAAAGTGGTGCAGTAACATCAGGCATTGGAAATTCATTTCGTCTCAGGCTACATGCAGGGGAAGGCTGCATCTGCAGATGAGGCTGTATCCCAGGTACTGTTTAAAAGCAGAGTATGTAGGAGGAAATTTTAAAAAATCTCACGAACACTAGTCTTAGAAACCAAAACCTAAAAATGATAGGCAAATCTTGCTGTAATGAAAGCATTTCACTGATTTCTTTATTTATAGAGTCATTCTCCACTTTCAAATTAACCTACAGAAAACAAAGCATTAGTCCTAGAACCTTCTAAGATGCTATAAGCTGGCTAGGGATCTCAACCAGCTAAGCCTGCACAAAAGCACACATTTCACTCTGCCCCCCGCATACCCCCCACTCTGATTCCTCAGGTCTGACCTCCTGCCAAGAGGACTGAAGCCTGAGGGAAAGTGACTCCCGAATCCATAGGAGATGGTGAGCTGACCAAGGGGTCACAGAACATGGCAGGTTGTGTGGTTGTCACTTGCTTTAATTCAAGCAGAATTAAATCCCTCATGAATAGAAGGGTCAGGTAGACCAAGTCACGGGCTGACAATCCAGGGTTTGTTTTGTCATCGTCCTTGTTGTTGTTTTATCAGGGTAACACTGACTATACTGACCCTTCTCTGTGAGTGTGATGAGCATCTGGCAGCCCCCAAGTACAGGTGAAGCACTTCTCTCTACCCCCAGCTCACCCATACACACGCAGACCTCTGATACTTAGGACCTCTCTCCTTTTCTTGGTTTTATACATAGGGTGTGGGGAGGGTGAATTGCCCATGGGAATTGGTTAGCAAGGGGTCCAGCAAAAGTTCTAGGCACAGCATGGTCAGCACTGCTATGAAATCTCAGGTGTGACCCAGAATGTTAATGACATGAAGTCTTTCATTGCCTCACTCCTGGGCACAGACAGTGGTGAGAACGTGTACATACTCATTCTTGCAAAAGGGAAGTGAAGAGAGCAATGATTCAGCACCCAGGCAGTGTCTGAGGTGCCAGCATTTTCCCTTCAGGAGGCCCAGTGAGGGTCCACCTGTCTGCCCACTTTTTAAGGAAATCTCCAGTTCCCGCACACTTCCTCCTCTGAATATCTCTCTCCTCCTTGTTACCCCATCTTCCAGATCCCTCCTCTTTTCACCGTACATGTTGGTGACCCAATGCATATGGAACCCCAAAGAATAGGAACTAGTGCCCTTACCTTGAAGGCCAGGAGGGCTTACCTCTTTCTAGGGCAGCACAGAAAGGAAGGAAAAAGAAAAACAATTCACTCCCCATATTAGCATGTGTGGATTTCCTAACCTTTCATCACTTTCAGTGCCTTGAGCACATGGCTCTTTAAATGAGCCCAGCAGCCCTGGTACACACTAGGGACTATAAATACTAAGTAACAGGAGAACAATTAAGTTTCTGGGATGTGCTCAGTGGGTGTTTATTCCTGGTGACCATTATCAGCATCTGAAATCCTGGGTTGAGGAATTAGAATCAACAATTCTTTTTTTCATTTCAATCTTTACAGCACAGTAGGAATGTATTTTTCCTTCCGTTTGCTTTGAATTATAGGCAAGATCTCCCACGTGTGCATGTGAGATGCTAGCCAAGGTGCTCACATTCAAATCTCCTAGCAGGAGGTACTCAGGTTCAGGAATTGACAAAGCCTTTCATCCTGGCACCATTTGACCTGTGGCAGTAGATCCATCCTTTCTCAGAAAAGCTGAAGTTGCGAGGGGCCAAGATGAAGAGCCCAGGTCAGAACAAGCCATTTCAGGAGAGGGCACAGTGCTGCCTGGACAATAACCGCAGCCTCATTTAGTCAATTAAGGTTCTCCCAACAGTCTATGAGTGCAGATGACTCCAGAGATTGATGGTCTAACAGAATGAATTGAAAAAAGCTTCCTACTATCCCTGTTATTATAAGGATCTGACTTTTGAACTAACCAAGCACATCATTTTCATTTTATTCCCTCATGAAAGAGCTTGGACCAAACATCTCTAATGCACAGCTCCAAGTGCCAATTACTTCCAGCTTACTCACCTGCGGAGTTGATTTTCTCTATCCTGACAGCCTCCATTCCTTGATTAAATCCTGGAACTCCATTTAACATGTTCAGTCAGAACCAGAATCCCTGAAAACCAATCAAATTAATAACACAATTCATTTTCTAGGAGGCTGTTTCTTCTCCTGTTTTGTTTGCTGAAAAAGAGTGAAAAATAAGAGCCCCAAAATAATAACAATAGAACAATAGAAGGAATAGGCAAAAGGAAGGTGACAAATACGGTAAATAGATTTGCATACAGATGTGCATCAAATGAAAGGCTTTCCAGTTCTTTTAGCAATTATAATAAGTCTTGTCTAATTTCTTTATTAGGTCCTTACATATATTTATTAATTTCTTTTTTCTCCTTTGTCTTGCACAGTGAACAATGCATGCACAGCTCAGCAATAGTGCTATTTGATCAGAAATTATACTGCTTCAGAGTATTCAATGAAAGATTTCTAAAAATTTTGACAAATTTTGGTGGGTGTTGGAATGATAGTAAAACCTAAAAAGTTGTAATATGAGGTTTCGGCATCGTGATCACCTCTTTTGTCATAGCTGTCATTATTGCCATTGCCATCCGTGTTGCTGATGTTAGTAAACCTGATGCACACCAATTTTAATCCCAAAGGCAAGCAAGAGTTTGCATACGGTTGAAATTACAATCTCAGTTTTGGATTTAATACTTTTTCTGGATGTATAGAAAGAACTTTGGTGGCCTTAAGCAAATGAGTTAATTTCCTTGCTTTAAAGATGCTTGATTAGCAAACAGAGAGGCTAAGAACTTAAAAATTGTGGGATGATCCAATTCCCAGCACTGTAGAAATCACAGAACAGATTACAAAATTTTTTTCCTAATTGGATCTTGTTAAAAGCAGTATGACTAAACATTTTTGCACTATCAAAAGGCTAACTTTATCTTCCACATCTTGATCGTGGTGGGGGAAGGAGATGAGCAGCATGGGGTCTGGCCCTTATTGAAGGCTTCACTAATACAAGCCAAATGTAAATCTGAATAGACTAGCCAGCTCAGGGAACACCATTTACACCATAGTTCTTGTCCCACCCCCACACTCTCAAAAAACTTCCGTAATCCCACTATTGGGAGGGCAGCCCTTTAGTTTGTCAAGATTCACTTTACAAAAACAAAAATGTCATTGGGAAGTTTCAAATGATAAATAGTCATGAGCCGTTAGTTGGGGGTGTTCAGCGGCGAGGAAGATGTATAAAGCCCATTGCTCCTTCTCCAAGCCTGGGTAAGAAGAGGGGATGGTATAATGGGGTAACTGAAGCCCAAACTTCGGGAATCAGGGAGACCAAGATGTGAATGCTAGATTTGCCCCTTGCTGGGTGTGTGACCTTGGGTAAATGACTTAACTTCTCCGAATACAAACATATTTAAAAACTAGGCAATATAGCTCTGGCCAAGTGGCTCGATTGGTTGGAGTCTTGTACCATATACCAAAAGGTTGTGGGTTCAATCCCTGGTGAGGCACATACCGAGGTCCCAGTGTGTAACTGATTGATGTGATGTTTCTCCCTCAATGATGTTTTTCTCTTTCTCTCCCTCCCTCCCTACTTTCTCTTTCTTCTTTCTCTAAAAACAATAAACATATACTTGGGTAAGGATTTTTTTAAAAAAGGCAAAATAATTTTACTTCCCAGGATTATTTGGGGAAATCAAATAGAATCACTCACACACACACACACACACACACACACACACACACGTAATCTCCCAACATGTGTAGACAAAGTAGAATCTGCATAATGGTAGTTATTGCCTAATTATTTGACATGCCTTGCTAATTCCTCAGTTGTGACAAGAACCTCTGGTTTACAGTGTAGCCAAGATCTCCAAGCATAAAAGCCCAGGTGGAGCCTTCCAAAGAGATCCAAATACATCCTGAGTGATTTGTGTGGTAAAGAGATCACCTTCCATAACTGTCCCTATTTACATAAGCAGAGATGCCTACGATGGGCAAGATGGAGACCCTTACAGCTAGGTCTTTAGGTTTAAAATAAATAAAAAGCCTTCTCTTTTGACTAATGAATAAATACTGCTCTCTGCCCACTGTGTCACAAGTCCCTTTGGCTGTCACTTTCTGAACTAATCACTTATTCTAGTCACTGGCTGTTCCTATCCACAGCCGTGTAGCTGGTATTTCCCCTCATATATTCCTGCAGCATTAATGTGTCATGAGGAACAATAGGGTAGGACCATATACCAGCTCCTGGAAAAGAATAAAGCACAGGAGAGAATTAAATAAAATGGCCTGAATACTTGGAGGGAAATGTGATAAACCCAGAGCCATTCCTCAGCGGTGTTTCACAGCAAAGGATTTATTGCACAACAATGAGCATTTATTTATTCTTCTTGCAGTAAGGCTTTTTGCATTATTATTCATTCGGCAATTCAGCTGGGTATTCAGAAGTGACAGCTTGCCAATTTTTTTCGCAAACATTTTTGACTTTAACATCTTAATCTGAAATCATTGCAGTAATTACAAGGGGGTAATGGGTAAAAGGAGGAGGTGGGGAAGGTAGCTGCGTTTTCAGGATGCTCATGCCAAGGGGAATGGTGCTAAATACTCTGTATGTAGCTCTGACAGCTGAGATGCAATGCTGAATCTTCGCTGGCCAATGAGTAGCAGGAACAGGGTTATATAGGATGTTGAAGTATTGCCCACTCTGAGGTGTTCTCCCGTTTTAGAAAGTCACCACACCTGTGCGAACCAGGGAGCAGAATCACTGACGCAATCTCAAGGCCACACTCAATCAGTCAATATTTATTACAGATCTGCTCTGACCGGTGTACTCGAATTCTTCATCCTGTTTTGTTTTCTTCATAGCACTTGCTATTAATATTGTTATATCTCAGTTTACTTATTTGGTTTACTATCTGTCTGCCCAATCAGAATGTAAGTGCCATGAGAACAGGAACCTTGCTGGGTTTGGTTCGCTGTTGCTTCCCCAGCACCTGGAACAGCACCTGGCGCATGGTAGGAGGTCAATAAATTTGTACTGAAATGAGTAAATAGGGGGATGCTAAAAGCTGAGGCAAATTAAGAATAGATATTTTCCCCAATCTTGCTTCATCATCTAGCTGGAAAGCAGAGTATATGACTGCTCAGAAAGCCTGCAAAGCAAGCAGGGCCTCAGAACTCGGGGTTTTTCTTTGAAGTGATGACCATGTGCTTCCTGAGCAGAAGGAACAACAGTCCGTTGCCATCCCTGGACCTGCTGGCCCAAGCCCTGCCTCGAGCACTCTGCCTTACTCTGCTCCTGACCCCCTTTCCTTTTGATCTCATGGCTGAGGTCCAGAGGCTCCCCCGCCTGCCAGTTACCGACTAATTTGCTGCCTCCCCATTCCTATTAAACATGTTCAAAGGATGGCTTGATATAAATGCATCCTTGAAAGAGATATCTTCAACCATAATTCTCAACTTGTGCTGCAAAAAAATAAATCTTGTGGCTGTTAGAAATTTTATGGGAAAATGCTTCCCTAGTCAAAAAGTTGAGGGAATGTAGAGTTAATCAAAACCATTCCCATAGGTTATTGCTAAGCCTCCAGTATACTGCTGTGCATTTAAATATCTGAGAAAGAGCCACAATACATAGTGGGTATTTCCCCCAAATTTATTTGTCCATGGAAACTGCCTCTCCTAAGCTGTACATCAGCTCTTGCTGTCGCTGAAACATCATTTGGGAAACACTGGTCTACAAGCTTTGCAGGAGAAGTGCGTGTAGAGGTGGTGGTTAGGCTGCCCTCTGGGGGTTAGAGTGGCTGGTGGGTCACCACAGTGGATAGGAGATTACCATGGCATGTAAGTTCATAGAACCAGGACCATAAAAATTCAGAAGAGGGAGAACCAAGAAGGCTCATGAAAGAGGTGCAGTGGAACTGAGCTTCAAGTGATAAACAGGACTGAGATGGAGGAGAAAAAAAGGATATTTAAAGTGTGGGCAAAACTTAAAGACAGGAAGGTGCCAATGAGTTTCTGTTTTCAAAATTCCACTTATTCAGATCCCTGAAAATTTGGTGGGACTTGAATTAGTGATTCTAATAGCCAATTCTATTTTTCCAATTAAGTCTGTGTTAGTTTGCATCCTCTGAAGCAGATACTATTGATAAAGCGGGATCCAATATAGAAGGATTTTTATTAAGGGAAATGCCCAAGTGACAGTAGATGGGGAGAAGCCAGGGAAAGCTGGGAAATCCATCAGGCCCTATTCAAGTCTGACTCTAAGTGAAGGTGAAAGGAAAGAAAAGTTGGATAAAAACATCCTCAACTGCTATGAAGTCTAAGGAAAGTTCAGCAATACTGGCAGGGAGTTCTCATGTCCAAGTGCATCAGAAAAGTGCTCAGTCCCCCGGGACTAGTTCTGCTCAAGTATTCCTTCTTCACCAGTTACCAGCTGGGAGCAGCCCACGGAAGCATGGTCTGGGTTCAAATAAGGCACTGAGCTTCAGAGCTCAGCTGCTGGCCCTACATCAGCTAAGCTCTCTGTAGTTAGATTCTGCAAGATACAGTCTCGTGACCGCCACACTCAAAACAGATCTTTATAAAAAGTGCCCTCATCTACATATGGGGAAGAAATTGCCTAGAAACTCAAAGTTATACGTCTGAAAGGAGGGATGAAAGTAGGACAGGAACTGATGCAAATGGCCCTAGACTCAGCCTGGTAATAACAAAATGAATCTTTCTACTTCTTATTTTATACATCTCCAGATTAGAATATTTTAGTTTCTCCAGGAGATAGATTCAGTTATTGTGGGATCTCAAGCTTATAAAATTGGGTGTTGAGCCTGGGAAGACTCATTAAGAAAAAGAACAGCGCTGACCGTGTAACTCAGTTGGCTTGGTATCATCCCGCAAAGCCAAAGGTCGCCGTTTCGTTCCCAGTCAGGGCAGATGCCTGGGTTGCAGGGTCCACACCCTGTTGGGGTGCATGTGAGAGGCAATGGATTGATGTTTCTCACATTGATGTTTCTCTCCCTCTCTTTCTCCCTCCCTTCTCTTCTCTCTAAAATAAATAAATAAATAAAATCTTTTTAAAAATCTATAAAAATGAAAAAAATAAACTGCAGATACAAAATTGTCAGGGCTCCTGCAAGTCAGAAGCCAGTTCCAGCCTCGTGTACTTCATGATAAATCCACCCTGACCCATCTGCAAAGTGTGGGTAAAAAACTTGGAATATATTGCATGAGCACATTTGAAAATAATTCACTGCTGATTGATTCGTGAAAATGTAAAATGCCTGACAAGTGCTTAATTATCTGAACTCTGGATGCTTTGGACAATAAAGGAATAGCTGATGGGAGAAGGAGAGAGGGAGCTGCTGGGGCTTATGAGGATGGTGACTCTGGCAGGCTCGCCCTCCCCGCACATCTGACTGAGCTGCTGCCACTGATTCAGGAGGACCTGTTCTCAGAAGCCAGCTCCAGTCATGGTCCTTGGAGAGGATCATGGTGTGACCTTGATTCTCCAACTTTCTGTGTCTCATTAGGGACACAAAATAAGGAAACCCTGGGAAACATGTAGCACACACAAAAAGTTATTCTTTAGCCAGGTACCACAGTGCAGTGCAAAAGGCAGTAAAATCTTGAGGGCTGCAAATAACACACCTGGGTTGGTTTGTGAAGACCTAGGGACGATGTGAGGTTTCCCAGAGTTTGTTTTTGTGGAGGATTCCACACTACTTGAATGACAATGCTTCTGATAAAAGCAGTGAAGCAAGAAAAAGGGGGAAATGAAGGAGACATGAGGAAGAAAGAGGGAAGAAGGTGAGGACAGATGGATAAGGGAAAGAAATAGAATAAAGAGTGAAAGGGGAAAGGACTCGGAAGGTCACAGTGTAGCTAAGTGGGACCAGAGGCCTAATTGCTTCTGGATCTTTTAGCATCATTTGAAAATAGAATTTGACCCAGGGTATTGGACTCATACAAATCTAGTTAGGGGAAGTCCGGAGTGGATATGTTTTTGGTATGTTCTGAACATCCAGAGGTCTCCACCCCTGTGGTTTTCTGGCTTGGTTCCCAGCCCATCTGAATATTCCATTACTGGGATTCTTTCTTACACATGGTGATGCTATGACACTGCCCAGCTCAGCATGGAGTGAAATTCCCCTGCTTCCCAAACATACTCTTCCATCATTTGTTTCTGACATCCTAGATCATTTCTTGCTATGTCTTTCTCTTTAACACTTTGTCAACCTTATTTCTCATTTTTTGCTCCAACCAACCTTGTCTTATGTACTTAAATATAATACAAGGGTGGGCAAGAGTAGGTTTACAGTTGTTTGTATGTAAAATAATACAATAATTAATAAATAATAACACAAGAATAAACTTTCATGTACTCACAACTGTAAACCTACTTTTGCCCACCTTGTATATTTTAATTTCTTAATTATTTCTGCATTCCTATAGCCTATAAGCTCTAAGAGATTTACTGTTTTGTTACTGGGGAGACCCAAGTCAGGGGGCTCCCCCTGTTCAGTTCTTGCCTTGCTCTCAAGAGAAGAATTGAGGTGAGAGAGAACACATAGAGTGGAAACGAAATAACTTTATTTATGAAGTACGCTTGAGCACAAAACTACAGGCAGGCACCCAGCTAGTCTGAATGTCCCACATATAGAGGAAATAAAGTTGTTAGTAAATTGTTCTATGCACTTGTGCCTGAAGCTGCAAGCAGGCACCCAGCTAATCTGAGTGCCTCAACTCTTGGGGTTCTGGGGTAATAATACACTCTAGCCAGCTTCTAGTTACCCTTCTTCCTCTCCCTTCCAGACCTTGGGATTAATACACAGTCTCAAAGGCTTTCTTTCCCAGCTAGTGAAATTATTACTCAGGTTTTCCTTCCCAGCTAGTTTAAACTATACACAGAGAATCTCAAGAACTCCCCTCCTCCTGCACTATCATGGTTTTGCTTGTGATGTTTGGAACTCCTGGCTATCTTATTGGACTGGGCTCAGGACCGCTGAGTTAGTGGGTGACATGTCTTCCTCCTCCCTGCCTTGATTTGCTATCTATCCTACTGACAGTTTCATCAGGAGCATAACGCACTGGATGGCATATAGCATGGTGGTGATAAATACACCTTGGAAGAATGAATGAATGATAAAGGTTTATTTATATGCGTGTATATACCTTTATTTATGATTTCTATGACTTTTAATTATATCCTTTTCTTTAAAATCCAGCTTAAAGTTTCTTTTCCAGAAAAAAAATATATTGAAGTACTTATTTTACACACACACACACATATGCATATTCGCACACTCTTGGTTACTTATGTTGGAAGCTTCTATGTACTGCTTTACTTTTTACGTGTTTTCCTACTACAAAGGAACTTGTAGAAGACCAATGAGTCAGGAAAAGTTGTATTAAGAATTGTATCTGCTTCAAGACGTCAGAGAGCAACTAAGAAAATTGGGATTTGAGAGGCCAAGATCCCAGAAAGAAGGGGAGCTTATTAATATGACCCCAGTGTTCTACACTGTGCATTTCTCCTCAGGAAATATGCCAATTTTCTGGCATAATTTGAGTGCCTAAGAAGCCACACAAAGGGTGACATCTGAGAGACAGAAGCTTTTGGCAATCTCCGGAACTAGGGAGAAAAAATTCAATTTTGGACCTACCAGTGCATCTAGGACTAGTGTAGTTCAGAGCTCCAAAGGAAAGGACAAGCAGAGAAGGGAATCCAACACTTACAGCTTTTTCCTTTCAAGGTATTTAATGATCAGATAAAAGAATTAAAATCTAAGTTAATGCAATCTAAAAATCAGGGTAGAGTTTTCGCAGTCTCTTAGTCCTAGGGATACAAAAATAAAGTTCAGGAGAGGTAATATTAAATACCCCAGGATCTCAGCTGGGAACCCTCAAGGACTGCACCCTAGGGCCATGGGAAAATCAGAAGTCTCACTTAGTCCCTCACTGGGTCGAGGTGAACTGTCCCTCATCTGGCTGCCTGCCGAGGGCAGGGTGAGTTCTTTCCAGAAGAAGATAACATCATGTGGAGCCCCTTCCATTGTTCCTACACAGTGTGTCTAGCAATCCACAAAAACTGGTTAAGGAGACAAAAAAGGACAAAGAGATGGAAACGGGAAAGAGAAATGGATCCTTAGGTAAATCAGATAATGGGATTATCTGTAGAACCTTGGCTTGACCAAGTTCGGGAAAGGAGATAACAAGATGGAGAATTTTACCAACAGCTGGAATCTATTTTTAAAATGATCAGATGCGAATTCTGTAACTGATGTGAAGGTATCAATATGGGGATTTAACGGAGTATTGACCAACTAAAGGTTAGTTAACTGAAAGTTAAATCAGCAGGAAATATCAAAGCTAAATCACAGACTGACAAAGAAACGTAGAATATAGAAAAGGGAATGAGCCAAATAAAACACAGAGAAAAGTTCTAACATGATTGTAATCGGTATCCCAGGGGAAGGTGAGAGAGGGGGAAAGAAGCAGTATTTGAAGAGAAAATGTCTGACACTGTTCCAAAACTTCTGAGAGGTTTCAAGCCACAGATTCAAGACGTTCTGTAAACTAAATACAAGTGGGTCAAACACAGAGAAAACCACTCCTAGACATGTCATAATATGACCACCAAAGTCTAAGGCAAAGAGAAATCTTAAAAGCCATCATATCAAAAAACATTACTTTCATAGAAGCAAAAACTCAGAAGACTTCCCCAAAGAAGCAATAGAAGCTAAAAGACAAAAGAATGACACCTTTAATGTTTGGAGAGAGAAATTCTGCCACTCTGGAATTTATAATCAGGAAAAATAGTCTTCAAAAATGAAAGTTAAATAAAGACTTTTTCAGTCAAACAAAAACTGATAGAATTTTATCACTTGCAGAGCTGTACTTATAAAAGGGAGAAAGGAGAGGGAAAAGGAGGAAGGGAGGTTTCCTCAAGAAGAGGAAAGATGAGGTCAAAAGACATGACAGAATTTCAGGCTGGAATGAAAATCAGTGAGAAGAGAAAATTATGTGGATAATTTTATATTAATATAGACTGTGCAAAACAATAATAATGGTGGTGGGGGTTAATACACATACCGAATCAAAGCACAGGGCAACAGTTTTACAAATTAACAGATGCCTTCATCTCACCCTTTCCATCTCTGTACCAGCAGTGCCTGGCACAGGGGAGGACACACAGTTGGCACAGTATTGGTTGGATGCTACTCAAATACCCTCCTTTTACAGTTGAAGGAGAATAAGGAAGACCAGAGAAATAAATGTGCTGCCAGAGCTGTGCCCAGCACCCAGATCTTTCTCTTGGCCAGCACTCTTTTGGTGCTGACTTCAGAGTCTAGCTTTGCACTTGACCCCCTCCAACACTAGTGACACTTTAGTCTTCTTTCCACTCAACAAGTGTGACTGCAAAAAAGTCTTGACATCCCATTACAAGAGCCTAACCACTCACCCGTCAGGAGTGCAATTCTACTCCCAGTCCTGCTTTTCCATCCTCTTCCTCAAATATCCTTCTCTAAGTGGCAAAGCATTGAGAAACGAGAGTAACCCCCGAGGCCTGGGTTTAGGTCGCAGTGGTTTATATCGGCGCAGACCCCCTTTTCCTCCCACCATTGAGGCCTTGGTCTGGAAGAGTGCCTCAGCCAGTTCCAGGAGGCGGTGTCTGTGAGCCATCAGGGTTCACTCTCCAAGCCTCTCTTCCAAAGGTCTTATGGTGACAAACTGCCTCTTCCTCATGGATGATTTTGTTTTTAAAGGGAGAGCCCTAGAGGCTACAAGGAGTTGCCTAAGGGAGAGGGAATAGATTGAAGCTTCAGCTTTCTCACCAACTTCCTCTTCTCTTACAAAACCAAAAAGAGCTGGCATGCAATATGGAATGTGGGCTTGACTTACAGACTGTACAGTGACTTGGTGATACCTGATATTTTAGCAGCCCTTTTAACTTCCCAGACTCTCCATGATCAAGTTTGAATCAATGTGTGGAACAATCAAGTAGGTTGCTGGGCAGAGAAGGAAGAGCCTGAGCTTTGCAGTCATGTAGCTTGATATCAGCCCTTACTCAGCTTCACAGAGGCTGATCATGGACTAGTCACTTAACATCTCTGAGCCTCAGTTTCTCCATCTGTCAGTGGGAAAGGTAGTCATTCCTGACTAACCTACTTTATGTGATTTGGTGGGAGGGGAGGGGGTAGAGATCAAATACAATAACATGTATAAAAATTCTTTTTAAACAGAAGAGTCCTGAGAAAAATCTAAATTTTGTTTGCCTTAAGAACACTGCAAAAATTGTAAACTGTGACAGCTGATGAGTAATGCATAAAAAAATTCTAAGTGTTTAGAACTGGAAGCATACTTAGGGGCCTTTTGGCCTAACCCACTTATATTTCAGATGAGAAAACTGAATAAAAGCCAAAGAAGTAAAGTTACTTTCTCGAAGTAATGAAATTAGAAAAAGAGAGAGAATGAACATCCTCCAAACATATTTGAAAATCTGCACAGAGTCCTGGCTGGTGTAACTCAGTTGATTGAGTGTGGGCCTGTGAACAAAAGCGTTGCTGGTTCAATTCTCAGTCAGGGCACATGCCTAGGTTGCTGGCCAGGTCCCCAGCAGGGGGCACTTGAGAGGCAATCACACACTGATGTTTCTCTCCTTCTCTTCTTCCCTTCCCTTCTGTCTAAAAATAAATAAATAAAATCTTAAAAAGAAAAAGAAAAAATGTGCATTGAGACCCTGGTGCATGAGTCAGGATTACCAGATCCCAGTGTTCACAATTTTCTCATTTTTGATGGACACAGACATCAAGCGGATTAGAAGGTCAAAGAGAGATGTTATAAGCACGTATCTAATGTTTTCTTCCTGGCATAATATCAAAAATTACAAAATCACTAGGAGAATTCTATAAAGAATATGACAACTTACTTGAAGATTATGTCAATTAAAATCATCTTCTGATGAAGACCCTGACATACGTCTTCAGAATAAAAGGGTATCCTGTCACCTCTACAGGACCATTTCCAAGACTTCTGTGGTTCACTCAAAGCTGCTCAGAAGTCAAAGAAAAACATGGAATTTCAACGTGCCTTGCGTCGACTCAAGACCACCTGGAGGAAGAAACAAAGACACTGGTTACGTGAGCACACATCTTTGGTGTAGATGACAGACCTTTGAACACAAGCTACTCAGGGTCTCTACAAACATTGTTACTTTGGAGTCCAAAGGAACGTCTTGATAAACTGGATAGGAGTTTCTCAAAGAGGGCAATTTTGGGGGGTCTACACAAAGAAAGCGAGGCCGCTATTCACTTAACACAAGACACTTAGAAAAAGTTACTTGAGCCCTTGATCAAATGACTATTAAAATCACACTCCCTACCCGAGTCTCCCTCAGTGCTGCAGGGCCTCAGGAGTCTTTGAAGATGAAGTGGCCATTTGATCTTGAACTCGCTACCACCACCACAGCATGAATCAAGGGTTTCCAGCAAGTCTTTCTTCACCCCCTGTTCAAAGGTTAGGAATAAAAGAGCTCCAGCTCTCAGTTGATCCCAGAATGCTGCTGGGCTAACCCAGCAACGCACTGGCACTGGGTCAGTGCCACTGTCGGGACTTGGGTGTTCCCAGATCACATGAATGTGTAATCAGTGTTTTCCTCTGAGGTGGCAAGCCCCAGAGCCTGCCCCAAATCTTGGGATGCACTGATTTCACGTCATCAGGGACTGAATAGAACACTTCTATTTCAACAGAAATAACTGTCACAGACACAGAAACAAGAAACCGCCTGTCCCTAAGGGGAAAGTCACCAGGCAGGAGAGCCCTCCTTAAAGTATGGCATTGGCCCTTAGTTCTATGCCAGTCAGTTTCTGCCTTAAACTGTGCTGCCATCTCTGATTTATCTCTTTCTGTCCATGCAGGGTGACTCAGAGCAGGTAAAGAGCTGGGTAAAGCCCTGCTGCATTTAATTGATGAAATACAGCCAGTTACTGCCAAGCCAAAGGGGGCAATAGCATAGTCCGAGGATGCACTGAAGTAGAACACTGAGCAACATGACAAGTAGCTGTGGCTACACAGAGCTGAGAAGGGAAAACAGTGGATTGGCTTAGCTGGCCTTCAGCCATCTTTGAGCAAAAGCATCAGAAGCTGTAGGGGACAAAAAGGCAAACCCACAAACACAGACACGGTCCATAAACCCCAGTGAGGGGCATGCAACAGAGGCAGGCAACACATGGGCAGTCTGAGAAGAACCAGAGTGAGAGATCTGGGTCATCTATTAAACAATGCTAACTAAATACTGTCCTGTGTAGGATGAGCCCTGTGGTAGGACATTAGGTTATACACAGAGGAGCAAGACGCTCTTTGCACCCAGCAAACTGGATCCTACATAGGTGAGAGAGAATGGCACAAAATTTGACACTTACGGTATGTAGAGCAATTACTAAAAATATATATTTATATATTTAATAACTACATATATACATATAAATATACATATACATCTATTTTTTTTAAAGCAACCTACTTGTTGCCTGTCCTATCTGAAACTGATTGAACCCACTCAAATGCATACCCTTGATTATGGGTTAAAAACTAAAATTTACTATTTAAAAACACCTTTTAAGAAAAGTATAAATACCGTATGTAAGTTTAATTTGCCTCAGGTAAACAAATACTCATAAAGAAAAGGCAGGATATTGAAAATATTTTTAAAATATGTTCATTGAGTTAAAGATGGTCTTGATTGACTCATTGGAACTTGAACTTCCTACTCGTGAATTCAGGGAAGTGCTACTTCTGGTGGGTAGCCAAGAAAAGTGGCTTCACTGAGAGGGCTGAGCCATCATGGGCACACACAAGGATGGCAGCGATGCACGCCCCGGCAGGACAGGGGATGCCACCCTGTTCAAACCACTTGCTGGTCTGGTTCTTGGACTCCTTCTAGATGAGTGTAAATGTCTAATAAGCTTGTGTTTTCTATGACAGGAAATGTTTTTACAAGGAAGATTCCACCTGTGGGATAAAGAATGACTCAGAGGTGGGGAAAGGTTGGAGAATGGTTAGAGCGTTGTTATACTGGGTACCCAACAGAACATAGCAAAATGGGAACAGACCGCCTGCAGAGGCAGAATTGGTAGAACCTGAGTGTTGATGGCTTTCTGAGACAGGGCTTCTATTCCAAAGAGAAGATGGTCTTCTATTTTCATGCCCAGCTTCTAGCTGTAATAGTCAGCTTACTATCTAATGTGCGCTATAGTAACAAACAACTTCCAAATCTTAATGGCTTAACATAGTAAATGATTACCCAAAGACCAGAAGTCTCCATGGATATGAGTGGATACAAATAGTTATGGGGGAAAAGATAACTCGATCTACTTGCCAGAAGTACTTCAGGCCTGCCAAGATAACAGATATGGAAATGGAGGTATTTCACAGAAAAGACCAACAAATTTAAATTGCTAAAGACTGCACAGTGAGCTGGATGCTCTATACGGCAAGGCAGCCCCAAACATGGTGCTTTATTTTGTGCAGTGTTTTGCAGACATTGGAGTCTACAGAGCCCGGGTTTAATTCTTTCTGCAGGTCACCCCTCGTTTTTGTCTATCACCTGGTAAGCCTCTCTTTTTGGCAAGTCATCACTCTACTGTAAGGATTGAATAACCCTCTGATAGAATAACAGAACTGAGTCAAAGGACGTACATAGTGTTTATCTGAAAGAGGTAGAGGAGAGTTGCAGTGTAGCTATGGTTCCTGCCATTGAAATGGGAAGGAGACTCAAGTTTGTTTTCCTCCTACACAGGGCGGGGCAACAGTAGGTTTACAGTTGTGAGCCCATGACACAGTTTATTCTTGTACTATTATTTATTAATTATTGCATTATTTTTCATATGAACAACTGTATACCTACTTTTGCCCCATCCTTCCCTTTGTGGGGGGCTCCATCTGCAGGGCCGCCCACAGAGCCCCGCCGGCCGCTGCAGATGAGAATAAGTCTACCAAGACATGATCTGCTTGGGGAGGAAAGGTGGTCGATCTCTCAAAGGAGAAGGGCCAAGAGTCTTTTCCTCAAGGTGCTTCTATTGGGTTCGTTTTGCACAGGAATACAGGCAAAGCTCATTAATCATTATCAGGCAGTAAGGATCAAACAATAGATAACATAAAAAGAACTCTGAGGGCCTATTTTGAGTCAGGGTCTGTTAGCTAAAGGGCTACAAAACTTTGAGGAAGAAACTCACTTCTTGCTCAGACCTTTATCATTTAATTGAGAACATTCTAAACAAAGCAGGTTTCACAGAATTTTACATATTCTTTCTTAGGCCTGATTGACCAGGGAAACCCGGGTCCAAGACAATTCTTTCCAAGACAGGGATGCACCGCCCTTTGTCAGTGTTTCAGGCTTAAGTCAGGCAGGGGAAGTAAGGCAGCCTAGAGATTAGGAGACTTCTTGCAGATAGAATGAGGACTCAGGCTATGTCAAAGCTGAGGCGTGAGGGTCCATCACCCCCTTTTACTATAGCCCCCCAAGTCCTACCCTTGGGCCTCCGCATGATCGTGCCTGTCTTAGGTCATTCCCCCCTTGGGGAATCTTACCTGTCATTGGCTAACCAATCAAGCATTGGAGGCCAGGCAGGGTGAATAAAAAGGAGCAGAAGTGGTGCTCCTGCCAGGGAGATAAGCTTTGTCTCCTTAGTGGTGCTCACTCAGCCTTAGCCATGGAGGGGTTACAGCTTCTGAAACCAGGCACGGCAGTCCCCAACATCCCTAGATCATTAACTTTTTGCTGCTACTTCTCTATTCTCAAAGAAGACTATTAAATGTAAATATTGAAAGAAGTTTTCACATTTACCTAGCCAGCCTGTCCCATTTTATAGATAGAGAAATGGACATAAAGTCTCAAATAAATGCCCCAAATTACAGAGCTGACAAAACCAGGACAGTTAAATATCCAGTTCTCAATATCCATTGTGATCCACCATACAAATCCTCTCTCCTCTCTCCTTTGTCTTCTCTCGTTGAAATGATCTTGAGAAAATGAATTTAGGTACAATAAGTGATGTGTAAAGTAGCTGGTCATGTCCCTGAGTAGCTCAAATAAGCATAGGTCATTCATTATTCGTGGATCTCGGCATCCATCAACAGACAGGTGCTCCTGGGGTTTGTCAGCAAGTCTCCAAATGGAAGAGGCTTGCTCTTGGCAGAACGCTTTTCGGTCCATTGCATCCTCAGAGAAAACAGCTGTGGCATCACATATTTCTTTGTTGTCATTCATAATTGTTCTCTCAACAGAATAAAGGAAAACAATGTGTGGGGTCAGAGAGCCACTTTATTAGCAGACCTCCCGAAGAACTAAGATGAAAGAGCCAGAAAGAAATTGATGTGCCCACAACGTTGTTTCAGCACACCTTCCTGGTGTACGCGGGTTCTCAAACTCTTACTCCAGAGCCACGTGCCATGCTTCTCACGGAAATGAAACATCGGAGGCACACCAGCATATTGTAGAATGAGCTTTGACATTTTTTTTCCTCTAAAAGCAATGGTGTGTGCCATGATCTGGGGTTAAAAGCAGTTCATAGACATAATTATGACAAGGAGCTAGTCACTTAACCTCTTTGACTTTTGGGATTTTTTTTTTCAATTTATAAAATGGAAGAATTGAATTAGATGACTTCTAAGGCCCTTTCTGGCTCAGATATTTCAAATCTATAAACACAAAGCCACCTGCCTCACATCAGGAGTAAACTCGTAATTTTGCCTCATCAGCAATTCTAATCAGCCCCAGAGAAAAGGAGAGAATAGAGCTTTTATTTGAGGTGTAGGTACTAGGAAAACCCAGATTCTTTCTTGATCTGTATTCCTTTCCTCAGAAAAGATTTTCAGTTTGCTCTGTGCCCCAAATTCCCTTGCTCCTAGTTTGCTGGCCTACTGATATTTAATTTTAAATCAAATGAACAATAAGTGAGTTGTTTTGGGGTAGATAGCCACAGTAGAACTGGCAACCAGCAGCTGTTTACAAACACCCTTGATTGTTAGTGAAAAATAATGTATAAACTCATCCACATACCCCAGTTACTAAGACTGCTAGGAGAGACGTGGAGGAAATCTGTATTCCGTGGAACATCGACATCTCCATAGACAGATGGAGGGTATTAATTGGAGTTTTTATTGGAGCCTTTCTTTTGGAAATATAGTAACCAGTTGTGGTGGATAATGTTCGTGGTAAATCAGGTCGGGCTGTTTTTATGCAGAAAAGGTTTTAGTTGGCTCAATCTTAAACAATAATTTTTTAAATTAAGAGCATAAAAACTTATATAAAGAGGTAACGTCTCTGTGAAAGGAGATGCTGTTTCAGAGCTAATTGAAAATGTCATCTGTGGAGAACAGAAGTTACTTTAGATGGTTCATTCATTCACTTTTTCTACCACAATTCTAGAATTAATTAGGTGCACATATTGTAAATATGAATAGAGATAGTTCATGTGCTCCAGAGACTCACTGTCTACTAGGGATACTAACAGGCATTGGCTATGCCCTGTCTACAATGTGGATACCAGGGATGGAAAGGACTGTAGAGACCACAAGTAACTGTCCCAGCTTGGGAGAGTTGGGGGTATCACTGAGAAGCAACATGCAGGCTTTGTCCTCAAGAACGGATGTAGAAATTGACAGCAAAGATGTCAGGAGAGGGTGTGCTGGATATTTGTCATCCTTCTCACCTCTGCCCTCTGCTGGGTGACAGAACCAGCTGACCTGGATAAACCACATCAACAGGCTTTCTGTCCTTTGGCTCTAAGTTGTGACCGGATAGCCCCTGCCAGAGTTTGCAGGGAGAGGAGTGTGGTCAGGGTATTTTACTTGCCTGGTTTCATTCCTGAGAAGTTGTTTCTCAGTCTAAAATTAAACCAAAGGTCACTGCTCCTCTCAAGGTGGTTCCTACAGGACCGTCTCCTTTTGCGTAAACACCAGTATAGGATGGCATGGCTCCACTGTGCCTGACCCTACATTAGTGCATTGGCCCTTGAGGTTCTCTTCCCTGGCACTCCCCCTTCCTGGGCAACCTTCTCTTTGTACATCAGCTCCCTTACACATCCGCTTGAGCGCACAGTCTCTTCCTAGCTGGGATGCTGCATTCCAGGCACAGCATTCCAGGCTGAGTTGCACACTGAGCAGAGACAAAAAGAATGATAAACTCTTATGTCCTTGGAAGGAGTAGTGTAGCTCAGAGACGCTGCAATATAAAGGGAATCCTGGGGGAGGGGGCTGGGGAAGCACTACAGGTTTGTAAACTATGACAATTGGGACATGACAGGATTCTGTCTGTGTTTACAAAGATCACCCTGGCAGTGGCGTGGAGAATGACCTGGATAGAAGAGAGATTTAAGAGACAAGTGGCAGTCGCTCTGACTCTAGCTGCCTGCAGCCAACACTGCTGTTGTTCCTGGTTTTGTTAGGTGACTTCAGTCACTGGGCTGCCGCAACACCATCCCTCCCGCTGGCTCTCCAGCCTGCTGTTGCCAGTGTTGAGTTACCTTGCCATCCCATGTTTGGCTCCCAGCCTATCACCTGAGCAACCAATGCGCTGTAGTAAATTCTTTCTTTTGTAAATATTTGAGGTGTTTTCTGTTTTTCTGGTTAGACCCAGGTGAATACAAGCAGACAATGAGATGGCAAGGGATGACATAGCCTAAGGGGAAAGGAAGCTTGTGGGTAAAGGGCCACAATCTCCCCTCAAGCCAGAAGGCTGTTCCCTCTTTAATGAGGGGCAGAATATTGCAGTGTTTTGGCCGGATTCCAGAGCAGGCTTCCTGGGCTCCAAAGCCTGCCCCCATGATCCCATGCAAGTTGCCTGATCTCTGTGTGTCTGTTTTCTCACGTGTAAAACAAAGATAACAGAACCTTTCTTACAGGATTGTTGCAAGCATTAAATGAGTCAATATGATATGTGCAAAATGCTTTTAAAAGTTCCTAGTAGATATTAAGTGCCATGTAAAAATACTAGCTGTTATTGCTTTCCTAGGGACTCCAGGTTGGAGCACAAAAGGCTGACATCTCCCTGAGTCCCCAAACACAAAGTCATCCTTGTGTTAGGACAGTAGAATTTGGCTGCCATATCCTAAGGTCAGCAGCTTTGGAAGTGGGAAGAAGCCTGTGCTGATTGACAGGGATGCTATAAGGAGAAATAATTTTCCAGGGGCAAGCAGTGGTTGCCATGGTTTCCAACTGGCAGAACTCCAAGGTCAATTCCTTGAAAATATTTCATTGCTGATATGAATGGGGTGATTCCTCTCTGCTCCTAATCATTGTCAGCACCAGGGCAGATTGCTTCAAAACCGAGCCCTACTTTCAGGCAGGGTGGCAGGAGAGAGAAATCTGAATAGCTAGAAATCAGAAAGCACAGCCATTCAGCTAGCTGACCACTCACCATGAAGGTAAATACAGTTCATTCCCCAGAGGAGCCAGAAAAGGGACATGTCACTTAGAGAGATTTTAATAACAAGAGGGAATTAAGAATAAGACTCAGTGTGCTTTGATGAAGATCACTGAGGACAACTTTTACTATTTCAAATTTTAGTTCTGGTCCCCCAGTGATTCATTTTAACTTCCCTAGAAATTCAAGCCCCATGGTGCCAGGAAAACCGCAGGGCACAAAGCGTTGGTAAAAGCCCTCGGCACAACTCACCACCCGACTTAACTCGTTGCCCGCCTGCCTCCGGGCCCTGCGCGTGTTTCATCCTTAAAATCAATGCTCCATCCTTTGGAATTAAACCCGTCTGACAGCCCAGCTGCAATATCGATTAAACATTTTCCTTTATAGAGTGGCTCAAGTTGTTTCGGGAAGCCTCTCGCACCAGGCAGGGCATTAGTTTCCCAGCCTGCTCTCCGGGGAAGCCCTCCATCCCCACTCCGCACTGCATGGGGTTAGGCTTTCACAGGGCAGCCCCAGGAGTTGGGCCTGAAAGCAGGCATTTTATCGTGGGCAGGCCGGGGAGTCATTGTATAGACTCTCTAAAAGATGCAAGTTTCTCCAGTATAAAAAGACCCTGCCTAATTGAGTAAAGTACAAAAAAATTTCTCAACCAATTATTAACGACTCAGAAAGTACCATTACACACTATTCAGATGCTTTTGAAAATGCTTTTAAATGGCATCCTAGAAAACTTAAACCAATGTTGTTTTCTATTTATGCAGCAGAAAACTCTTCTTTCTCTGGGGAAGCAGAGGCCTAGCCCTCTATTTAGAAAGCTGTAGTAGAGATTTAAGAAGGAAAAAGAAATCGTGGTTAGGATATTTTTTAGATGGCCACAAACTCTTTGCAGCTGTTCCTATCAAGAGGTGGCATCTTTCCTGTCCTCTTGAGTCTGGGCTGGGCCGGGGGGTTGCCTTGACCAGCAGAAAGCAGCAGGAAGGAGTGTATGAGATGTCTTTGTCTTGACCTGGAGACACCTTTAGCCTCTGCATAATCCTGTGGCTTGTTGCCTCCATGTGAACAAGTCTGAGCTGGTCTGCTAGGGAGGCCCCATGGAGAACTCAGGCATGCTAACCGATAGTCTGCCAGTCCCCAGCTATATGAGAGAGGCCATCTTAGACCGGCCAACCCTGCTGACCACCAGGCGGCTGCAGCTGTAACAGTGACCCCAGGGTAAAACTGCAAGAACTCTCATCCTGAGCCCAGCCCAAATGGCCAACCTATCGCATCAGGAGCAAATAAGGTGGCTGGTTGTTTTAGGTCATTAAATATGGGGTGATTTATGACACAGTAACAGTTACCAGGCCAGAATTCATTTCTGGTTTAGTGCTTGGTTTATCTGAGATCAAGAAAATCACTTTCAATTACAGAAAATATGCAATCAGTGAATTACATATTCCCACTGATTGAATCTTATGGACAATATTAAGAAAATTGAAGAAATTACTTAGAAAATGTGGCTCTGGCCAGGCAGCTAAGTTGGTTGGAGTGTCATCCCATACACCAACATGTTGCAGGTTCGATCCCCAGTTGGAGCACTTACCTAGGTTGCATATGGGATCCCTGCTAGGGGCACTTATGGAAAGAAACTAATTGATGTTTTTCTCTTACATCCATGTTTCTCTCTCTGTCTGTCTCTCTTTCTCTCTGCCCCCCTTTCCTCTCTCTAAAATCAATAAACATGTCCTCAGGTAAGGAGTTTTAAAAAATAAAAGGAAATGTGAACCATCTGGATTATTCGTACTGAATGATCTCACTTCTCACACATGTTCACTGTGAATATATAACTCCATTTCTCAAAAGCAGGTATTTTTATAAAAATTATCAGCAAAATGGACAAATTCCTTCTTTTTTCTGAAATAATAGAGTTATAGGCTTGTTGATCATTGGATAATTGACTGTTGTTCTGATCTGATCATTGGCTTATCTAAATTCTTCCCTTCTGTGTATCAAAGAATTTAACCTTGCCCAAAGTGGTCTGGTTTGTACCCTCACCTTATGGAAGGTGATCTCTAAGCCCTTGGAGTGTCATGCCTGATAGAGTGTTTTTGTTTGCTTGAGGACGTTGGGTCAGCCAGAGAGTAACAATACGATTTAGTGTTTGGGGGGTGTGACTTTGGGTGGGGACTTTAGATCAGGCAGTATCAACTTGAATTCCTGAGGGACAGGCAACTGAGATCAGTTCGGTGGGCAGTCCTCTTGGCCTAGGTGATGGAGCTTCCAGTAAAGACTCTGGACACCAAGGCTCAGGTGAGCTTCTTTGGCTGGCAATATTCAGTGTGTATTGTCACACACCAATGCCAGGGAAATAACTCTTTCCTTCCTCCATGTGAAGAGGATAACCAGAAGCTCTGCATTTGTACTTTTCCTCAACTCTGCCCTAAGTGCTTCTTCCCTTGGCTGATTTTAATCTGTATCCTTTCCCTGTAGTAAACCATGACTGTGCGTATATAACAGCTTTCCGTGAGTTCTGCGGCCCTGTAGTGACTTGACAAAACAGAGGGTGGTTTGGAGTACCACCTGAACTTGAAATTGGTGTCAAAAGTGAGGGCAGTACTGTGTGGACCCTCACCCTAACTTTATTGGGAAAAGCTATTTTATACTCACAGTTATGGTTTGTTGCAATTCAAACCTGCCTTCAGGAAGTCTTTCGTGACCACCCCAATTCTCAAGAAAAATTCCTTCCTCTGAATTTTAAGAGCTTGTGGGACTCACCTGTAACTCTCTTATGTTACTTAGAAAATGATTCCTGGCTTTGCTGTTGGTCATATGAACCTCTCATGTCCTGTACCAGTGCCTTCAGAAATCAGCCTGCTTTCCACTCCCTTCCTACTTCTAGTAGCCAGTACATGGTTTTTAAACCAAACATGATGGTGTCCAACAAAAATTCTGCTGCCTGTAATGTCAACTAGCAATTTCTGAAATTTATGTTACCTTTATATTATTAATGAGGCTAAAATAATTATTCACTCACAACAAATATTTACTGAGCCTGTACTGCACAATGTTTTAGGCTCTAGGTCTTATCAACAAGCAGTGAAGTAAGACCCTGCCTTCAGGGAGCTTCCATTCTGGTGTATAAAGAGAAGAAATCATCACCTATGTATTATACAGGGTCCGGCAGAAGTAATGACTGTTTGAGTGAGGTTGGTAGGGTAATAATATGGGTGCAGTAATTTATAGTTTTAATTTGAGCATTTCACCTAAAATATCATATAGTGTGCTTGAGTGTGATATTGTTATGTTACAGAATGACATGCTTATGATTTTATAATAAAAAACAGGGGTGTTATTTGTGCTGGACCCTGTATTATTATAGATAGTGAGAAGTGGCAGAAAGAAAAATCAAGCAGGATGAGAAAATAGGGTGCGATGGGAATAACCAGCTTAGATAGAGCTGTCAAGGGAAGGCTCTTAGAGGGGTGACATTTCAGCAGAGACTTGAATGAAGCAAGGGAGTGAGCCATGCAGATAGGCTTGCAAAGTTGGTTTAAATATTTCAGTTGCCTAATGACTTTATTGGCCAAATTGGCTATAAAACACAGCTGTCTGATTTCTGAGTGGTGAATGATTTTTTTTTTATTTTTATTTTTATTTTTTTATTGAGTTAGTGTAACTGAACAAAAATGGAGATTAGGCTGCCTGTCACCACAAAAGCCAAACTCATGAGGCTGATGCTTGTACAAAAGGAAAGAGGTTTTATTCAGGTGCTGTATGATCTGGGAAAATGGCAGACTCCCAACTCAAAGCCCATCTCTTTCTGCCATGGAAAAAGCCCAACCCTCCTCAGCAAGACAAAAGCCAATGTCCAGAGTCCTGCTCCATTTTAAACTACAGTCCTTTGGAGCCTGCTCATAAGTGGTTTTAGTCCCCATCCAGCTAGCTTAGCTCATTCCCAGTGGTTGTTCTTTACAGGCTCCCTCCTGGACCCTGCATGTGGAGCCTGCATGGCCGTGTGCTCCCAGGTGACACAGCATGTGAATGCACTGGCAGGAGCATCACTGGAAGGATAAGAGAGAGTGAGAGGCTCCTTCCTGCAGGCCATGAGCTGCATGGCTGCTAAGGCCACATGGCCCATGGAGAGAACAGGCCAGTGCACTGTGTAAGTTTAGGTCACGCACAAGAGCAAGACACAAGCCTACCAGTCTTTTTGTTTCCCTGGTATTATATTAGCTTGGGTGTGGGATGGACCACATGTTCCTCACAAAGACCAATCAGTTTCCCAAACTTCTGTACACATTGCATGGGTCCATCTCCCAACCAATCCCTTCTTTCCCAGGCTAGACTGACAGATCTCCTTTGTCCAGCAACTCCCGCTCTGTCATTTTTACTGTTACGGTGCATATGTCTGCCTTCCCCTGGTCCCACCCCCAATTGGTAGGGGGGCATTTTTTGTTTTCTGTCCAATTATCCTGCTAGTTCTTTGTATACTATGTCCCCATCCATTGATATTTCTAGCTTTCTGCAGGCTCAGTGGTAAGAACCTCCCCTGCCACCACCTTGGTCAATGAAGGAGGCTCTCTGGAACTCCAGACACACTGTCTACCAGTAACATTAGGAATTTTTATCCATATACATCCTAATAGTCATTTTAAAGATAAAAGATTACACATAAACAGTTTAGATGAGCAAAAGGTTTGGTCCTAGCTGACTGAAGTTCATAGCTGAGTGAAGACAAAGTTCAACTTCTTAATAGTCTTCATGCTCTAAATTTCTTGAGAAGACACCAAGAGAACAGCTTCTGTCTTATCATCCCACTGGGGAAGACTCCTAAAAACAAATGTCTTTCTGATAACATCTCTTGTTAGACTGTGGAATGTGCAATTAGCTTGACAAGATGTCACATAGTTCTAAGAAGAAGGACTGAGAGATTCAAAAAGAAGAACCTGACCAAAGATAATGTGAAGAATAACTCTATAAATTAAGTTGTAAGATTCAGGGAAATGTTTCTTGTACTCTTTCATTGTATTCAGTTTCAATGAATAAACTAAGGTTCATATACTTAAATAAAAAGTTATAGGATGTGCCCTGGCTAGTGTGGCTTAGTTGGTTGGGATGTCGTCCCCTAGCCAAATGGCTGTGGGTTCAGTTCCTGTTTGGGGCACATACCTAGGTTGGGGGTTCAGTCCCTGGTCTAGCTGCTTATGATTCCTGGTCTGGTCGAGTAGAGAAGGCAACCGATCAATACTTCTCTCTTGCATTGGTGTTTCTCTCTCTCCCTCCCTCTCTCCCTTCCACTCTCTAAAAAAAAAACAATGAAAAAATGTCCTTGAGTGAGGATAAAAAAGAGAAATTACAGGATGTGAACAAGAAAAAGGTCTTTCATTGTACTCGTCATGTTGAACAGCTGGACTGACTGATCTATGGGCGTGAATCAGCGCGGGGGGGGCAGGGAGCTATTTCAGACCATCTCCCCATTGCTGACTGACAACTCCCGTGTGTTGCACTACCTGCTTCTGAAAGACACACTCCTGCATCATTCATCCTTTACAGTGATGCTCCTTGGAAGAGGTACACTCTTCCCACAGTGCGTACCACCATATTGTGTGGAGTTGTTCCTGCACTCTGTGAGTTCTTCAAAGTCAAAAACTACATAAGAAAGCCAGGTGTGATGGACTTGGCATGGTTACCTGTTGTGTATGGAACTAATTCTAGTCCGGTTGCTGCTGTTCCTGACAATGTGTCTCACCAGCATGGACCTTACCTTGCTACTGTGCACATCCTGGTGGCACTATATTGAGATTCATAAGACAATTCACTTATGGGCTGCAGAATATTTATTTAATGCACTTAAGGCAGCTGCAGGATTAAACATAATGCATGCAACTTATTCTCAACTTGAGATAACAGTTTATGTGGCAAAAATTGCTATGCATAATTGAGCACATCAAGTGCTGGTTGATATACTTTCTACACAGGTTGGAGTATTAGCCCAACCCTTGATTGTTCAAGTGCTTATGATTGCTAAGGAAGCACACATGACTGCTTTCATTGCCATCAATGCATTTCTTAAGGAGTTCAGCTCTGTCCTCATTTTGATACCTGGAGTGATTGATGAGATTCCAAAATTCCATGAAGCATGGAGGCACTTGGAGCAGCAAATTGGTGCTGAGTTGTTTCCATATGCGAAGGCGATACGCCATCAGGAAGCTGCCAAAGTCACCCCATCTGCCTTCCCCATGCTTGCATCTGCTACTCTCTGTCACACAACCGAAACAAGCACCATTATGAAGAATTATAGGCGAGGGCATCCAATCCCTGGAAGCATACCAGAGACCAAATTGGTTGATGCGTTCCATCAAAAGCTCAAAAGGAACGGCCAGTCAACCTTTACTGATGAACAATGGGCAATTCTTAACTCTTAAAGAATTACACAGGATATGGTCATGGCTACACTTTAGTCATCTCCAGCTTCACTGAAGATGACTAAAAAGCTGAATCAACAGACACAACACAAGATGTCCAAACTGATATTCATCAGCAGCCCAAACAAGCAATCCCCAAAGGTCTCCTTGACCAGCAGGCCCACATCATGCAGATACACCAGCAGCCTCAGGATATGTGAGGCCTACAGCACTACTGCTGAAACCGGTATAGGGGCTAATGAACCAAGCATCATCCCTGGCTGTTCTAAGAACAGAAGCACAGGTAAAAACAAAACAAAACAAAACAAAACAAAAAAAACGTTTCTACAGAAAAATTGACTATGCAAGCACCAAAAACAAAATGGAAAAATTGTTGAACATCATGATAGTCAAATGAGGAGGCAAATGACCCTCATTTTGATTCAAAGACATCCCCAGAACAACTAGTAGAAAAGACTGACACCCTACAAGTTACAATGAGTAATCTGGTCAAACTTATTGATGTCAAATTCCAGCTGCTCCAAGCAAAGGTGCACAAGCTACAGACAGATGTCTCCTTCCTGCATTCAAGATCTATTCAAGGAACTCCCCCATTGGAATCTATTATCCAAGTCATGTTCCTGACAGACCCAAACCTCCTTCAGCTGTTAGAGCATCCTTGTCTCTGGTATCTTATACTGAAAGCAATTTTTACAACATGTGGAAGGGCTTGTGATTATCGAAAAACTTAAGGACCCAAACACAGAAGAAGTGAATCACCACAGCACTCTGTCCTCTGGCAGACAACAGCACAGCATTGGTGAATGACCCCGCCCTCACCACATCTGCCACAACAAAGCTGCGCATCCAATGGAGACCAAACCCAGCAACACTGCCCGCCCCACTCTCAACCACCTCAGGTGCCTGTAACTCAATCCACAGTAGAGGAATAAAAAAAAATTTACATATTGCATTCTCACTACAAGTACAGATAGGTGCTTTGGGAGAATAAAGGTCTGACTTTTAAAGATGGTGATTTTAAGAGTGCTCCCATTTCCACTTTTCTGATTTCTCCTGGACCCTGTCATTGCTCTGCTACCTCATGGGTGAGCAAAGAATGCCTAACGCCATCTTGTTTGAATATGGTAATCCTTCCATGACCTAAAATGCCACTCTCCACAGTTCTCTATTCTCTGGCATTCTTGCACATATGTAGAAGAATAATTAAATGTCATAAAAATACCAAAAAGCATTTGAATCCTCAAAAGACAATTAAATTATGTGTCAGGGAAGCCATGGTGCTCAGCATATTAGTGTATTCCAGTTCTTTAAAAATGGTCCTCCAGGTGTTGTGCATGCAGTGAGGCTCAACTAGTAATCACTAACCAGAATATACCTACAGAATATACCATTCCTTAAGTATGTTACAGAATAAAATACTGCTCAGAACAGCTTTTATGCACTACTCATATTTCTAGGTTTAAAAACAAGTTGCTTTGGTTTGGAAAAGGAGGAAAAATGATTATATAAGAGCCTGTCCAGATAATGTGCTATAGAGCTGAAGTCCAAAGTCTCCAGAATACCACCTTTCCTAAGTATTTTTGTTCTCCTTTTCCTTAATTGCTTAATAAAGTGGTGAAGATATGGGTAAGAAGTGATACCATGAGGAAAAGTGGAAAAAAAAAAAAAGGAGGCTGATTTAGTTTAGAGAAGTTGTGATAGAGCAGGAGAAAGGAGAGCAATGCCTTGTCCATTTCTCTCTCTCTTCCCCATCAAACTCAAAAGATGGCTATTGAGTGTATTGACACCATCTTTGCAGAGCAATGGAACTATTTCTGGGGTATCGGAAGGAATAAACATGTTGAGTGCCGTAGCTATATTTGTCAAGTGGAGTCATGTTAAGATTTATCAATAATTTTAGGGCAAAGTCTCACGAATTTAAATCAATTTATTTAGAATTAAATAAATACCTTCTATAAGCCCAACACTCAACTAAGTGTTGTGAAGGACATAAGAGAAGTACAAAATACAGTCCCTGCTCAGCATTTATCATTTAATTAATTCACATAGTTGGTGAAAGGCATGAAAGAACGATAATGCATGCACCTTGGTTTCTAGGAGCTCGTAGATTCATGGGAAAGACAAAGTAAGCACTTGAAATATTTGAAATGTGATCCTAGGCAGGGAAAGCCAAGTGCCAGAATGGTTCACAGAGAGTCTACATAGTTGTTCATTCAAGGGAAAAAACAAAGATAGCTGGCAGTAGCATGCATTGGCGAGGAAAGATTTGTAACTTTGGGGTCTTTACCCATAAACTATTTTAATTCATGAGGAAGTCCATACAGGGAAATTCAGGCAAACAAATATACAAAGAACAGCAGGCACTTCTGGAAAAGATATCAGCTGAAAAGCACATTAAAACATGGAAAGAATCTCAAAATGTTGAATATAAGGTTGCCACATGACCCAGAAATTCCATTCCTAGGTTTATATCCCAAAGGACTGAAAACATGTCTACACAAAAACTTGTATAAAATGTTCATAGATGCATTACTTATCATAGCCAAAAACTGGAAACAACCTAAATGTCCATCAACTAAAGGATGGATAAAGAAATTGTGTTTTATTTATGCATTGGAATATTATTCAATAAAAAGGATTTAACTACTGATACATGCTGTAACATGGATGAACCCTGAAAACATTATGCTAAATGAAAGAAGACATACACAAAAAGGTATATACTGTATAATTCCATTGACATAAAATATACAGCATAGGCAAATGCAGAGAGACAGACAGCAAATTAAATGGTCTCTGGGGTCTGGAGGAACCTGGGAGTGGGGAGTGGCTGCTTCCCGGGTACCAATGCGGCTCCTTTTGGGAGTGATGGAAGGAATTAGATAGCAGTGATGGTTGCACAACTCAGTGAATATACCCCAAATCATTAAACCGTTCCCTTTAAAACGGTGAGCTTTAGAGTCAGTGAATTGTATCTTAATAAAGCTGTTGTTAAAAAAAAAAAAAAAAGAAAAACCTGGGAAGAATAACTCTCCCAAAGTTGCTAAGAAGGCTGGCTCCTAAGAGTGAAATTGTGAAACGTCCATCTTAGAAATAAGGAAAACCACGGACAGAACATTGGAGATTCACAAAAACAAGATTCTGTCTAGAGCTTTGCCCCTCTTGTGGGGAATTTTTTTAAAGAAAAGAAAGAAAAATCCTATAAAATGTGTCTCAAGTAAGAAAAAAGAAGTGGGTGTTATATGCCACTTTACATTGGTAACTTAAAGTCATGGAATCATTATCTGCATATATTGTTAAAGATGTTAGAGAGATGTTATTTTAAAAAAGACTCACTATGTAGAAATAATTTCAAATGCACAGAACAGTACAGTAGTACAGGGAACACCTATATATATCCTTTAACTCTACCCAGATACCTTACTGTTAACATTTTGCCCCATTGATTCATCCTTTCAGTTTGCACACTCTTCTTTCTTCATCATCTTTGTCCTCTCACCCACCCTTCTCTCTCACACATATATATTTGGAAATGTCATGGCCTTTTGGTTAATATATTAGTATGCAGTGTATACTATACTTAAAAAAAAATTACCTTACAGACCCATAGTATAGTTACCAACTTCAGTAAATTTAATGCTGTAACACTTTATTTTATCTGTGTTCTTAAAGTGAATGGCTATTGTATTTACATGGTGGAAATACTATGCCATTGTGCAACTCTCTTCCCAACTTTATGTTCAGTGATACCGTGTAGGTAGCTTTAAATTGTCCATTGTGGGAGCATTTACACCATGGAAATTGGCAAACACTATGAATTAGGGCTTGCATTATTGTTTTGTTGATTTTCTACATTTAGGTGATGGAGAAATGGAGTTACAAGTGTATTGTGACCATAGCTATACATTGTAAATAGCACAAAAAACTGAGGAAAGATATTTTCTGGTAGTATTGGACACTGTCAAAGAAGTCACTCATGTCATTGACAAACAAGTGAAGTTCCAATGTATTTTTGTTGTTTCACTTTGGTCTTAAATGTAAAAGAAAATGACCATGACATTCAGGTCAGAACTACCCTTGTTGATCAACAGCATAAACAACTTCTTTGCTAAATCAGATAATAATCAAGCATTTATTCATATACTGATTTTGTCAAATTGTGATCAATTTTTAACCATAGGTTGGTTATAGATATAAGAGTTTGACAAAACACATCAAAAGCATGCTGTGAGAATCGATTGGCTATATGAAATTCATAACAAGTATTATATCAAAGTCACTGAAAAATGAAAAAAAAAACTTTCAGCCATCTTAATTCCTTTCTGGAAAAAAGAAAACGTTAAATTTTTTACTATTTTTGAAATTTTTCACTATTTTCTTATTGCTTTCCAGGGAAATCATGATTGTACCGTTTGGTCAATGCCATAGTAGAACCATCACACAAATCTCGGTGGCACACAACTGTGTTTAGTATACTAGTTTGCAGGTGGATGGGAATCAGCGGACTGAAGCTGGGCTTAGCTGGGGTAGCTCTTCTTTGGTAGCTTGGCCATGTTCTTCTCATAGCTATAGCAGAGAAGCAAAAGGACAAACCAAATTGCACAAGTACTTTCAAGCATCTCTGTTACACCTAGCACATGACTTGCTTTGGCTAATGATTTCCCAATTGCCAAAGCAAGTCACATGGCCAGACCCACAGTCTAGAAGTAGGAAAATATACTCTATTCCCCAAGGAAAAGCACAACAAAGGACTGGTATGAAGGGAGAAAAGAAGAATTGGGATTTTATATAATCAACCAGTAATTATCATATTAGCATTTGTGTAGGATCTTAAATGTTTATTTGTGCTTTTCCATGTATTTTTTAAATCACTTCCTTTAACATAAAAGAAATGCATAACATACAAAGAAGCTCAAGAAAGCTCTCATTTCCAGAGTTGGTAGTTTAGGTGCAGTCGAAGAACATGAGCCTTTTCAGTCTCCCAGGAAAGAAGGGGTGAGAGGGTTTGGAATATCACTGGACTCCTCGTGAACCAGGGCTGGGGCTACACATGGCTTAGCTCTCTACAAAGGCAAATGGTCCTTCGTGTCATGGTCCTCGCCTTGCTCTCACACTGGTCCTGAAGTTCTCAGAAGTATTCCAGTTCCCAGGACGGCCCCTTCCTTTAGTTCCTTAACATTTTCACTCAGGAGAGAAGGCCACTGGGTGTCAGAGTCCCAGGGGAGTGATCATCCTGCAGGGTAGTGAGGGGAGATCCCCTACTACCTTGCCATTTGGTTTCCGTCTGTTGCACTTAGAACCTGAAGATCAGGGCATCTCAGGGTCTCGTGGGCTCGTCTGAGCTCTGGCTGGTCACAAGGGTTTCTGAGGGCTGCCTGTTTCTTCCTCAGAAAACACCTGCTTGGAGGGGAGCTTAGTCTGTCTCCCACATGGCATCTTGTCCTCAAGGGAAAACTGGGTGCCCACGGGCTATTCCAGTTCAGAAGATGAAGGTGCTTCTAGCAGCAGACCAGGCTCTGAGGGGTAGATTTGATTTGGAGGTTTCGGTCTCAAATACTTCACCCAGCTGTTTGACCAGTGGGCTTGGGGGCTCTCCACTCCTGGTCTTCATTGGTGTCCAGGTAATGCCAAGAGTAGGACAGCCAGGATCTGAGTCCTCCTCAGATAGGACCCTCCAGCAGTGACTCCCCTGCTGGTAGGTTTGGCTATGGACAGCTCTCCTTCTGGTGGAAATGCACACCATGCCAGCACTAGGTGAATGTGGGTCCACCATTCAAGCCAGTTTTGTGTTGTGTGGGGAGGTTGCACTGGAGTGCCTGGTGCACGCTTGGCTGAGCTCATCTCACCTGGAAGGAAGAGGGTAGGGTGGGGCCCAACACCAGGCCAGGAGGGGATGCTGGGCCCCAACCCCACTTTCTGGTTCTTCCTGTGTATTTCTTAAAACATATTTTTCAATTACAGCCGACATACACTATTATGTTACTTTCAGGTGTACAACATAATGAATAGACATTTATATAACTTATAAAGTGATCACCCTGATAAATCTAGTACCCATCTGACACCATATGTAGTTATTACAGTATTATTGATTATATTCCTTGGGCAGTACTTTACATCCCTATGACTATTTTTCATAACTGGCAATTCATACATCTTAATCCCTTACCTATTTATACATCCTCCCATCAGGTAATTATCAATCTGTTCCCTGTATCTATGTTTGTTTCTTTTGTTGTTCATTTATTTTGCTTTCTGTCTCCACATATAAGTAAAATCATATGGTATTTGTCTTTGTCTGACTTATTTCACTTAACATAATATCCTCCAGGACCATTCACGTTGTCTCAAATGGCAAGATTATATTCTTTTTATGGCTGATTAGTATTCCATTGTATCCATGTACCACATCTTCTTTATTTGTTTGTCTATTGATGACCATTTAGTTGCTTCTTTATGGTGGTTATTGTAAATAATGCTGCAATGATCATAAAGGTGCTTATATTTTTCCAAGTTAGTGTAAGTGTCCCCTTTTCTCTCCATCCTGGCCAGCACTTAGTTGTTAATTCTTAGTGACAGCCATTCTGACAGGTGGGAGTTGATATCTCATTATGGTTTTGATTTGCATTTCCCCGATGATTAGTAATACTGAGCATCTTTTCATGTGCCTGCTGGTCACCTGTATGTCCTTTCTGGAAAAATGTCTATTCATGTCCTCTGCCCATTTTTAATCATATTTTTAATGCTGAGCTGTATAAACGTCTTTATATATTTTGGATATTAACCCTTTACTGTATATATCTTTTGCAAATATTTTCTTCCATTCACAGGTTGCCTTTTTTGTCGAGGTTTTCTTTTTGGTACAAAAGCTTTTTATTTTGATATAGTCCCATTTATTTATTCTTGCTTTTGTTGTTTGCCCTAGGAGACATATACAAAAGAATATATTGCTTAGACTGATGTCAAAGAATTTATTGCCTATATTATATTATGGTTTTATGGTTTCAGGTCTTACATTTAAGTCTCTAATCCATTTTGAGTTTATTTTTATATATGGTGTAAGAAAGTCTAATTTAATTTTTTGCATGTATCTGTCCAGTTTTCCCAATACCATTACATATACCCCATTATATATTCTTGCTCCTTTTGTCATAGATTAATTGACCATATAGGTGTGGGTTTATTTCTGGGCTCTCTATTCTGTTCCATTGATGTATGTGTCTTTTTATGCCAGGACCATACTATTTTGAGTACTATAGACTTGTAGGACAGTTTGATATATCAGAAAGTGTAATACCTCCAACTTTTTTTCCCCCTCAAGATTGCTTGGCTACTTGAAGTCTTTTGTGGTTCCATATAAATTTTAGGATTATATGTTCTAGTTCTGTGAAAAGTCCCATGGTATTTTGATAGAGATTGAGTTGAATCTGTAGATTGCTTTGGGTAGTATGGACATTTAAAGATGTTAGTTCTTCCTGTCTATGAACATAATGTAGTCTTCCATTTATTTGTGTCTTCTTCAATTTTTTCCTTTAATGTCTTACACTTTTCTGAGTGCAGGTCTTTTACCCCCTTGGTTAAATTTATTCCTAGGTATTTTATTCTTTTTGATGTAATTGTAAATGGGATTGTTTTCTTAATTTCTCTTTATGTTAGTTTTTAATATCCTTAGTTATAGGAATTCTGTTCATTTACTCTTTAGCTGTTTCTCCATGATGATTATTCCATAAGTTAATTGTAATTTTGATATGATTGTGAAAGAAGTTTACTTCATACTTTTCCTACTTTGTCATCTTTACCAGAAGTCTTCTGTAAGGATATCATTTTCATTTTCCACATTTACAGAAGAGGAAAAAGATCAGAAAGGTAAATTCACTTACCCAATACATGCAGCTAGTAAGGAATAGAAGGGGACTTTCCACTTTTTTTTTGTTTTATTGAAATATAATTCACATGTAACATTGTATCAGCTTTAGGTGTATAATAAAATGATTTGATATATATATTTTTGAGAAATGATTACCATAGTGTTTAGTTAACATACATCACCATACATGGTTAAAATTTTTCTTATAATGAGAACTTTTAAGATCTACTCTCAGCTGTTTTCAAATATGCAATACAGTATTGTTAACTACAGTGACCATGCTGTACATTACATCCCAGGATTTATTTTATAACTGGAAATTTGTTCCTTTTGACTACCTTCACCCATTTGCCCACTCACCACCCTCCTCCTCTGGGTTGCCAGTCTGCTTTAAGTATCTGTGAGGTCAGTTTTTTAAAAATATGTATCCACATATAAGTGAGATCATACAGTATATTTTTCTAATTTTCTTCACTTAGCCGAATGCCCTCAAGGTCCACCCAATTGTCAGAAATGGCAGTATATCATCCTTTTTATGGCTGAACAACATTCCATAATATGAATACAGCACAATTTCTTTTTTTAATATATTTTATTGATTATGCTATTACAGTTGTCCCATTACCCCCTTCATTCCCCTCCACCCTGCACACCCTCTCCCACCCACATTCCCCCCCTTTAGTTCATGTCCATGTGTCATAAGTTCTTTAGCT
>CM052540.1:46033687-46076705 GCA_028533065.1 Trachops cirrhosus | reverse complement strand
CTATCTCCTTTGCCAGATTGGGGAAGTTCTCCTTTCTTATCTGTTCAAATATCTTTTCCACTTGTTGTTTTTCCTCTTCTACTTTTGGTACCCCTATAATTCGGATGTTGGAATGTTTAAAGATGTCCTGGAGGTTCCTAAGCCTCTCCTCATTTTTTTTTGAATTCTTATTTCTTCATTCTTTTTTAATTGTATGTTTTTTTCTTCCTTCTGGTCCACTCCATTGATGTGAGACCCAGCTTATTTTCCATCACTATTGGTTCCCTGGGAATACAGCACAATTTCTTTATCTATTCATCTGTCAGTCAACAATGGAATATTTCCATGTGTTGGCTATTGTAAGTAATGCTGCAATGAACATGGATGTTGCAGAAATCTTGTCAAGGTAGTGATTTTGTTCCCTTCAAATAAATACCAAAAGGTGTAATTGCTGGATAATGTAACCTGGCAGCCAAGGTGAGTGCACTGGAATGTGCATGTGTGAACTATGAAGACTTCACTGTACTAGTCATTGGAGGTGGTACATGCCATTGAGTGAGCATGTGTACTGTGTGGCTATTGCATTCAAAATGACTGAGCAAGTAGAGCAAAGAATCTGCATCCAATTTTGCATTAAGCTTGAGCATTCCTCCATAGAAACTACTTGGATGATTCAAAAGGCTTTTGGGAACAATGCAATAAATGTGGTGCAAATAAAAGTGTGGTACAAACACTTCAAAGATGGTCAAGAATCTGTTGAAAGTGATCCACATTCTGGAAGGCCTGCAACAAGCAGAACACTTGAGAATGATGAAGGTATACAGACTGCAATGAACAAAGATCAGTGACTAACAGTGCAAGAAATAGCAGCTAATCTGGGGTTCCAAAAACTACTGAGTCCAAGATTTTGATGCAGAATCTTGGCATGAAACGTGTTGTGGCAAAATTCATTCTGCAGCTTCTGCTACCAGAGCAGACGGAACATCGTGCTGCAGTTGCTAATGACTTGATTCAAACTGCTACCAATGAACCAGATTTCCTCAAGAAGGTCATAACTGGAGATGAATCTTGGGTCTACAACTATAAGCCAGAAATGAAGGCCCAGTCGTCCCAGTGGAAGTTACCTGGTTCTCCATGCCTAAAGAAGGCACAGGAAAGTCACAGCAAGATCAAGACCATGTTAACTGTGTTTTTTGATTGAGAAGGTGTTGTCTTTCACGAGTACACCCCTTCAGGCCAAACAATTAATAAGAAGTATGAGTACTACTTCAGTGTTCTTCGCCAGTTGAGAGATGCAATACCACAAAAATGGCCACAGCTATGGGCAACTGGTGATTGGCAGCTTCATCATGATAATGTGCCCACTCATGCATCACATCTCATGCAGAGTTTTTGCTAAAACATCAAGTCACCCAGGTGACTCAGCCTCCCTACAGCCCAGATTTAGTGCTCTGTGACTTCTGGGTTTTCCCAAAACTAAAATCATCTTTGAAAGGGGAGAGATTTCAGACCATTGATGAGATTCAGGAAAATATGACAGGGCAGCTAGTGGCAATTCCAACAAAGGATTTTGCAATGTATTTTAAACAGCTGAAGAGATGCTGGGAGAAGTGCATGAGGTCCCAAGGTGCCTCCTTTGAAGGGGACTGAGATGTCATCATCCTGTGTACAATGTTTCTCATATCTTCTTCCATGAATGTCTCTATTTTTCATATTACATGGCTGGATATTTTCTAGTCAAACCTTGTATAGGGGTATTTCTACCAACAGTACACAAGAGTTCCCTTTTCTCCACATTCTCACCAACACGTCCTTATGTTTTCCTGTGAGCCAATTCTAACAGGTGTGGGATGACAGTTCATTGTGTTTTTAATTTGAATTTCCTCATGATTAGTGATGTTGGGCACCTCTTCATATACCTATTGGCTATCTGTATGTCTTCTTTAGAAATATGTCTATTCTGTTTCTTTGCCTATTTTTTATTGTGTTTTTTTTCTATTGAGTTGTATAAGGTCCTTATGTAATTTGGATGTTAATCCCTTTTTAGGTATGATTTACAAATATTTTCTTCCATTCCATAAGTTGCCTTTTCACTTTGTTGATGGTTTTATTTGTTATAGAGAGCCTTTTAGTTTGATATAGTCCTACTTGTTGGTTTTTCCTTTTTTTGCCTTTGCTTTTAGAATCTCAAATTTTAAAAATCTTTGCCAAGACTGACCAAAACTCCTAGAAGGACTATATGTTTCCTTCTAGGAGTTTTTGGATTTGGGTCTTTGGTTCAAGTCTTTTAATATATGTTGAGTATATTTTTGTGTATGGTGCAAGATAGTGCTCCAGTTTCATTCTTTCACAAGTGGATGTCCAGTTTTCCCAACACCACTTATTGAAGAAATTGTCCTTTCCCCAGATATACTGTAATATTTTTATATAACCTACTGTCTACATTCCCGTTTTGTCAACCAACACAGTGCATTAGTTATGAATTGTTGTATAACAAATTACCCCAAACCTTAGCAGTCTAAAAAACCTAATATTTATGATTCCACATTTTCTGTAGGTTAGGTGTCTAAATGTAGCTTAGCTGGGTCATCTGACTGAGGGTCTCTAGCCAGGCTACAACTGTGGTCTCATTTGAAGTTTTGAGTGGGGGAGGATCCACTTTCTCTCTCACTCTTACAGTTGTTGGCAGCGTTCAGTGCCTCACTAACGAGGGCCAGAGGACTTTTTCAGTTCTTTGCCATTTGGGCCTCTCCATGGAGCAGCTCCCAACATTGCAGCTGACCTGCCTTAGGGTGAGAGAGCAAGAAAACAAGTCCTCAAAATGGAAGGCTCAGTCATTTTTCGTGACAGTCTTTGAAGGGACATTTCATTACTTCTGCCATTTTCTGTTCATTAGAGGCAAGTCAATAAATTCCAGTCCACATTTAGGGGAGCTGATTACACAATGGTTCAAATACCAGAAAGTAGAGTTATTGAGGATCCCCTTGGAGGCTGCCTACCTCACCCAGTAATACTTCTAGTACAAAATCCAGTCTAGAATCATATATTGCATTTTATTGACATATCTCTTTAGTCTTTTTGTAATAACACATTTTTTAAAACACCATTGTACTTTTTAAAGTAGAATGTTCCTCATTTGGGATTAGAGTGATTATTTCCTTATTATTAGATTTAGGCTATTCATTACCAGCTGAAGATTGCATGAGTAGTGTTATCTCCTCTTCAGAGTATTGTCTTAGTCAGTTCGGGCTACTATAAAGGAATACTAAAGACCACGTGGCTTATAAACAACAGGAATTTCTTTCTTACTGTTCTAAAGGCTGAGGAGTCTAAGATTAAGTCACTGACAGATACAGTATTTGGTGAAGAGCATCTTTCTGCTTCATAGATAGCCAATAGCCATCTTCTTGCTGTCTTTTTACATGGCAGAGGGACTAGGGAACTCTCTGGAATGCCTTTTATAAGGACACTCTCCCATTCATTAGGGTTCTGACCTCATGACCCAATCTCCCCACTGCATAATACTATCAATTTGGGGATGAGGTTTCAGCATACGAATTGTGGGTGAACACAAGCATTCAGTCTTTTGCATACAGGTGTCATCCAGAGACATATTATGTCCATCCACCCTTAATTTTTTATGTAAATTTTGATCCCTGGTCAAGGTGCTATCTGATTTCTCCACTTAATAATTACAATTTTCCTCCTTGCAACTAACAGGCAGTCTTTGAGAAGACACTTTAAGACCATGCAAAGAACTTGCTCCTTACCAAAAATTTCCTCTAGATTTAGCATCTGGATGATTCTTAAATAGTCTTTATTACAATGGTAGTAAAGATTTTTCCCCAGTTCCAGATGCCTTCCACATCTACCAGTTGGTGCTATGTGTTTTTATTAGTCTGCTTGGGCTACAGTGAAAAAATACCACAGAAATTTCTGTTGTTCTGATTTAACAACAGAAATGTATTTTCTCATGGTTTCAGAGGCTGGAAGTCCAAGATCAATGTGCTGGCAGGGTAGCTAGCTTTCTCCTGAGACCTCTAGTTTTGGCTTGCCGACAGTCACCTTCTTGCTGTGTCCTCCTGTGGCTTTCTAAATGTGTGCATGTGCCCATGTCTCTCTTAAAAAAAAAAAAAAGAACACCAGTCCTATTGGATTAGCACCCCCCGCCCCCCCCATGAGCTTTTCTAACCTTAATTACTCCCTTAAAGGCCCTGTCTCCATGTACAGTCACATTGGGAGTTAGGGTGTAAACATATGAATTGCAGGGGACACAATTCGCTGTATACCAATATCCTACTATAAAAAGATCCATCTCTTGTCATGTATTTATTTATATCTCTGCTTGTTAGTGTATGGATTCCATTTTCTTTATGGTCTGTAATTCAATAAAACCCTCATTTTGGTGTTATATTGTCCCAGACTTGGGCAGTGGAAGCCCCTTCGGGCTAGCTCTCCTTTCCTTGTGACACGCCCCTGTCCCATATTAGGCACTGCCTTACATCCCAGCACGAGATGCTCCAGGTTCCCTTTAAATGGACACGGTGGTTGCTCAGCTTTATGAAGGCACTAAATGCTGCAGAAATGTACACTGTAAAGCAGTTAATTTTATGCTGTGTGAATTTCTTTGAGGATGTGTGGTTCCTTTTAGTCAGAAAACTGAATTAGAATTAAGTTCATGGTGTTAGGTGTGCTCATTGCTACAGAAGCATTTTTTTTTACAGTGAACAGAGTTATGTATATAATCATACATATATATCACACACATCAATGCGCACATAAACATGCATATAGACATATTTCCAAAATCACAAGTCCACAAATCTGTATCTGTTTGCAGAGAGCACATGCTGATCAGTGAGCCCTGTGTCTATGGAGAGCCAGGCGGTAGACCGTTTTCAGGTATGCTTGTACCCAGCCAAGCCCAAGGCCAGCAGGGTCCTGGCATCACATTCTTTCCTGTACCTTATTGTCCCCCAAGGTTTGGGCGGGCAGACCCTTGTCTGCCAAGGCTCTGCATGACCCATTGCAGGCCCTCACCTCCGTCCAGTACAGACATGTTGTCTCGTGTTTCTGTTAGCTGATTCTGCCCTCTGACACAAAACCAGTCTTCCAGGAACAAAGCTAAACTCCTTCCCTTCTCCTCCCCTTTCAGTTTACCTCAGTTCATTATCTCTCCCTCCCTCCATCCCTTCCTCAATCTCTCTCTCTCTCTCTCTGACACACACATACACATACCCCACCCCACCCCCATCCACTCCCCCCCCTTTGAAAAGGTTGACTCTTTCCCTAAACAGTGGGAGTCTCCCTGGGCAAAGGGTTGGACTCATTTCCCACCTGTAATTCATCATTATTAAGCACAGGAGCATCATTGTAGTAGGAGCATGACTCTGAAGCCATTTCTTACTATTCTCCTTTTCCTACCACAGCCCCTGGGGGAGGATGCCCCTGGGCTCAGCAGCTGGAGCTCAGTGGTTTAAAAGGAGGTCCCAGGAGGCTTCACCCAAGAACCACAAGGACTTGAGCTCTTCCCTATTCAGGGAGCTTCCCCATCTTGTGCCTTTGCCCCACCCCCAGAGCTCTCAGGACTGCAGCACCTGTATCTGTCCACCTGTGTCTGTTCTGCTACAAAACTGCCTCCAGGAACTGGGAGGGGTGCGTGGTGGCTAGAAGTCAGTCAGTCTACAAAGGGAGTGATGACCACAAGGGAGAAATGAAAGCTCGAGTGCGGGGTTCCTCATAGGGTTAACACAGCGAGGCTACACAAAGGGTGGATGAGGGTGAAGCAAAATGAGAAACCCTGTGCACCGAGTGGGGGAAAGCAGCTTCCACCCTTTCTCTTTGCATCAGGGGGCACATTTACATTTCAGAGTAAACCCAGCTACAAATGAGGATAGCTGGGATCGTGTCCCTCCTCAGGCAGCTGATGAAAAACCCTTCCAACGCCTTTGATGGGGGGTGCACACTGGAGCACATTTTTAAATGTGCATCTGTGGTGAGTTCTGCTGGGGAACCCCAGCCGTGAGCAACACAGCTGGTGGGTGAGAGGGAAAACCTTGTCTGGAACACGCGGTGCTTGGAATAGGCTGCCACAGCAGCACCAAGGAAAATCCGGAGTAGATCTTAGGAAGCAAAGTACGCACCGCTCAGGAGCTCTGCACTGGGTCCCATTACAGAAACTCATCGCCAGTCTCAGACTCCCAGAGCTCCACCATTGGAGCACACCCCCAAGGGCTCGTGGTGGGAACCTGGGAGGGGCTGAACATGCTGTTCGGAATAATTTAGGAGGGGAAATATTCTTCCTGCTTGGTAGTGTGAAATCACTTATTTATGGCTTCTATTCAGGCCCCGGTTTGCAGATAATCCCCCTTTCTATGCAGTCTAACTCATGAATGTTGATCTTGCAAATCAAGCTGACACTGGCAGCTTTTGTCCAGCGGGCATACATCAAGGCCTGCTTTCTCCTCAGCACATTAACCGCTCATCGGAATTCAGGTCCCAGCCTCCTGGATTCCTGAAAGGCGTGCTCCGCCCCAAAGCGACCTGGGGTCTCCAACAACAATCCGGGGGCTTGTCTGCCAAGCTCTCCTGCCCAGCTTGGAGAGTCCTGTTCAGGGCCCCAAGAGAAGCTCTCAAGAGAAATGGCCCCGGCAGGAGGAGGTCACGGATGAGAGGCTCCAAAACCTTTAGATCCTCACTGGGGGAGCATGAGCTTTGGTCCTTAAACACAAAATCAAGCCATGCCCAGGCAAAATGCCATTCCCAGAAAGGAAGCAATGAAACAACTGTGCTTACCTGGCAGGAGGACCTAAGACCGAGGGGACCGAAGCCCGCCAGGATGTATGCACCAGAAATAATGACATAAGATGGGGGAGGGCAGGTGTCAGCTCTATCCACAGAAGCCATCAATAAAGCAGGCTTTTGCTCAAAGCAAGGCAGGTCGTTGGCTCTTAGAACTGACTTAATGGTAACTCTGGAGCACGATGTGATAAGATCCTTTTTAATTAATGCTAATGATGTAATGATTATAAAGTACTCTATGCTCCAGAAGAATGGGTAGTAACTGCAGACCAAATATGTATTTGAGTGTTTTGTAATTAATAGGACTGCTTAAAAAATAAGAATATAGGCATCCACACCCTTACTCTCAGGAATCCAAACTCATGAATAAAGATATCGGTGCTTAATTCTTAAACCAAAGTGGTCTCTATAGCCGCAGCCACTCATTATGCTTCACAGATGCACGGCTCACCTATGCAGTTTCTCACCATTTGATCGAGAGCCTTTCAAGTGTTCACGCAGGATGGTAGAAAGGATATGTTAATGCATAAGTTTGTGTTTTTAAAAAATTTATCATGGTGTTTGATACAGAATGAGTAAAATAGATGGTCAGGATTCCTACCGGCATATGGGTATTATTTCCCACTTCCCTCCCCCTATCAGTCCCCCGATGTACAAGCCTCCCCAACCATTCTGTGAAATGAAGCCCCAAAGGAGCTGAAGACCTGTAAATGACAGATGAGTCACTGAGGTCCCAGCAAACAGGAACACTGATTCTTAGCATTGCCTCTTTCCCATTACTCTGACTGCCATGGAGCTCAATGGAGAGGAAACCATAGATAGGATGGTTGTGGTTGGGTTTTCTGAAAAGGATGGGTGATCAGAGTGACCGTTTTGATCCCCACACGTTTTTCAGAGAAAAGGGATATGTTGAGTTAGGGCATTGTCGATGGGGAAAGTCTTATCTCTGTGCACTGCTCTCCATCTCGGAGTCCCGAATGGTCAACTGAATGAAGCAAATTAACTGCTTTCCTTTTGTGGGACAAATTCTTCTGGAACAATTTGATTACCATCAAAGAAACTAATCTGTCTTGTCTTCACCTGTGATTCTTATCTGAAAATTTGGATCTGGATGTCCAGCTGATGGTGGGCATAGGAGGTGTTCTTCTGCACAGTCTCTTTCCCCTCTGTCTCCTGGACTTCAAGTGGTCTTGGTGGGACAGGTCATGGGACCACTGGGCATGTGACCAAACCAATTCTATTCTGTCATCCAGGAACTGGGGTTTTCAGGTGCAAACCCAGGACTAGGAAACTGATCAAAGTATCTGATACCTGGAGCTGTCCTCTTGCTGGTACCTTCCAGCACCCACTGAGCTCTGCTCCACTTCCCCTTCAAAACCTTTTTTTTTAATTGCCTAACTTACATACATCAATACCCAAGTCATATGGACAACAGCAAATTTAAAAACCAATTATTTTTTTTATTGTGGCATGTAACATACATCATGAAAAGAACATAAAAAGATAATACAAGTAATCACAGAGTGAGCGTCCATGCATGTCATTATCACCTGGGTCGGGCACTAGAGAGAATATTGTCACGTGCCTGGGAGCCCTCACCTCTCCCACCCATGCCCCTCCTTGCTGATGACAAACACCTTGCCCTTTCCAAACCACCATGTGGATATTCTTCCATTCTTTTTTTAATCCTTACTCAAGGATGTTTATTGACTTGATACAGAGAAAGAGAGAGATTGATTGTTTGCCTCTGGTATGCGCCCCCACCAGGGATCAAACCTGCAACCTAGATATGCGCCCTGATGGGTAATGAACCCTGCCACCTTTGGTGTATGGGACAACGCTCCAACCAACTGAGCCACCCGGCCGGGGCTGTGCTGATGGTCTTGATAACCACTCCCATGTTTTGCGTCGCAGTTGTGTCACCTACATAGGTGTCCCTGCTCTATTGTTTCACCTCATCTGTTTTTGAAATTTATGTGAAAGAAGTCTTCTGGTCTTTGCTTACCATTATGTTGGTGAGAGTCATCTATGTTATTACATGTACAAACAGTTTTTCAGTTTTATTGCTGGGTAGCCGTACGTTTGTGAACATCCCATGCTTACTGATCCACTCTACCCCAGATGAACGTGTGCATTGTCTCCACTGGGGCTACTGCAAACAGCACTGCTCTGAGCATCCTTGTTTATGTCTCCTAATAACACGTGAGCACCTTTCCCTAGTGGGATCCCTAGGAGTGAAATTGCTGGGGCCCAGGGTATGTATCTCTTCACCTTCACTAGATAATGTTACACTATTTTTTTTGAAGTCGTCGAACCAATTTTGAATTCCCACCAACGACAGATGAGAGATCCTATTATTCTGCATCCTCTCCAGACTTCGTATTTTCAGCTCTTTAAATCTTTTGCCCATGAGGTGGCTTTATTTATGATTCCCTGGTCGCTGATGAGGTATGCACCTTTCCAAACACTGGCCATTTTGTTTCTAAAAACTATTTCACATACACGGGCACATACGCATATGCAGGCATGTGTGTGTGTGTGTATGGGGTAGTTCAGATTCCTTTAAGTGATCAAAAAATATCAAGTTTTATGTTCCTATTCAACCATCAAATTCAAGGAAAACTGTCTTTTTTTCTGGTGTTCAAATTTTTTTACAGAACACATTTGTTGTTTAATTTACATTTAACTTAACAGACTTTTTTTAATTTGAGGAGCTAATCAGAAACTCTTATTCTTGAAGTTGTTTCATTTGACTTTCCACTTGAAGGTCTGTCTAACTTGGCTGAAACCTGATAGTAATCCCTGCTCTTGGTAACGACCATCACTCCATGCCTCCTGAACTGCAGAGGCTAGCATTAAACCACACCACTCTTCCGCAAAGAGGCCTGAGATGAAATAAAACCTGTTGGCATTATTTCTCACCCTGGTGAATATGTCTGTTCGCCTCCAAGACAGAAAATTTGCCCCTTATATATTATAAAGAAAATACAATATCAACCAGCACTTCGCAGGTACAGCCAAACATGATGTTTGCCCAACTCTGTCCAGTCATTCAACACATTTCTTTCTCTCTCCTCACTCCCCACCAAGTGTTGTTCTTTACCCTCCTTCTAGATCAATAAAATGACGATGGGGAATGTAAGACATAATGGCAATAAGACACTTCTGAGCGTTAAAATGTGAGGGTATGCTTTTAGATTCTGTTCTAGCCCAAGGGACCATGCGAACAGGGAAGGCAAATAGGTTTCATTTCACAAGTCAACTCCAGCTGGCTGCAGTAATATTTGGAAAGAATTCCAAAGTCACACCTGGGCTCTGCGGCGAAGAATGCTATGATGGTTTAGTCATGGTGCCACAGGTGGGGTGGAAGGTGGCAGGACTTATGTCACATGCACTTTAGAGCAGTGGTTCTGAAACTTGGCTGCCCTTTAGACTCATCTGGGGAGCTTGGACATGTTCAGGCCTGGGCCTCATCCCAGGCCAGTTATATCAGAAACTTTAGGAGTGGCTCAGGCTTCAGTATTTTTAAAACTCCCAAGCAGATTCTGGTGTGTAGCCAGGTTAGAGAACATGTAGCGAGAGCAGTGTTTCTCGACCTGTTTTTCATTATGCCCTCCTCCAGACATACATTTTTTCCTAATTATCCTCCTCCCAGGAAATTTTAATATCGCAGACATGCTGTATATGTGTTTGTATACTGTAGATATGCCTGTACTTTATACAGGAAAAAGGGTGAGATCTTTGTCACCCTTGGCAGTGATTTCAGTTCGGTTTAGAATGCATGATCTAAAATCTAGGAATTAGCTTTTAGAGAATTGTTTATAGTGAGACAAATATGACTTGGTACCATTTGCAATTGGGGCATGATGATAATTTACTCTGTAAAAGCAAAATGGCACCATTAGCATGATAGTGGAGGTAGCAAATGATGCTTTGTTTGTGCCCCAATGGACTTGGCTGTGTCTTTCATAGTTTTCAGGAATAATTAAGGAATAATGTTAATTGAGCCAGGCACGTGATAATCCCCTGCTGCTAAATAAGTTACCATTCAAGTTGGAAATGTTTACTTTCCTAGCAAAAGAAACTGTGTCTAAGGTAAATAGTTTCTGATGACACAGTGACCGGTTCTATTTTCTGTTACTAACAAAACTGATAGTGCTTGTTTCTGATGTTTGGTGCCTTATGGTAATGTCTGACCACTTTCCTGTTATTCACCAGCTTAATAAAAGTCTTAGAGAGAGCTTTAACCCAGAAGAGGGCATTTATTCTTCTATAACCTAGGGTGGTCTTTATCACTATGTACTTTTACCTTTACAACTGAAAAAATTTTAGCATTTCCTAAGATGCTTCGAGTAAACACAAATTTAAAACGTTATAAATAATTTTTTAATCCTCACCCAAGGATATTGGTTCATTGCTTTTAGAGAGAGAGGAAGGGAGAGAGAAAAACATCAATCCAAGAGAGAAACATTGATTGGTTGCCTCCCTTATGCGCCTGGGGGTCAAACCCACAACCTAGATATGTGCACTGACTGGGAATTGAACCTGCAACCCTTCCGTTGTTAGATGACGCTCCAACCAACTGAACCACACCAGCCAGGGCTAAAACCTTATAAAAAATTTAATAGCCACATTTGTAAGACCTGGCACATCTCATTAGTCTCCATTTTCTTAAATGTCCGCCACCCCGACCTTGGCAGCTGGCTCCAGTGTCACCCTGACACTCACCCTGTCACCGTGAGCAAGTCATTTAACTCATCTGTGCCCTCAAAGAATTGGAAAAACATTTGCTGTACCATGTAGGCTTCCAGGAAGAATAAACATGTAAAGCTGTTTTGCAAAAGTAGAAAGTCTCAACACAATGAAAGGAAGTGATGGCCCAATGTCATTCAGCAAGTGTTTATTAGTCACCTATGTTCTCATCACTAACCTTAACTTCTGCAGCCCAAGGATGAATAAGTTATACTGGCTTTGTCCGCACAGAGCTCCCACTGACAGCCTTCCTGCCCTCAAGTCTTCCTGCAAGTCATGTGGATTCTGGTGCACCGGAAAGAGAGGATATGGGCAATCTACTGATGGCAACCAGTAAGAAATGTTCAGGCACACTGAGTGTTATACCTAATAGAGGGTTACAGTTTATTTATGTTTAATTATTTTAATTTTTTAATTCCGGTTGACATACAGAGTTTTATTAGCACCAGGTGTACAACATAGTGATCACATTTATACACCTTACGAACTGATCACCCTGATAAGTCTAGTGCCCACCTGGAACCACACAGTTATTACCATGTTGTTGACTATATTCTCTGTGCCGTACTTTACATCCCATGTGTGTTTTTGTAACAGCCAACATGCACTCCTTAATCCCTTCCTTTTTTTGCCCAGTACCCCCAATTTGCCTCTCACCTAAAAACTATCAGTTTGTTCTCTGTATCTATTAGTTTGTTTCTGTTTCATTTGTTAATTAATTTTTTTAGATTCTGCATGTAAGTAAAACCATATGGTATTTTTCTTTCTCTATCTGATTTATTTCACTTAGCATAATAGCCTCTAGGTTCATCCATTGCTAAATCTTGCAAACAGGAAGATTTAATCCTTTTTTATGGCTGAGTAATATTCTATTGTATATACGTACCACAGCTTTTTTATCTGCTCAACTGTTGATGAACACTAGCTTGCTTCCATATATTGGTATTATAAATAATGCTGCAATGAACATAGGGGTGTAAATATCTTTTTGAATTAGTGTTCTAGGTTTCTTTGGATAAATACCCAAAAGTGGAGTTGCTGAGTCATACAGTAGTTCTATTTTTAATTTTTTTGAGCAACCTCCATACCATTTTCCATAGTGGCTGTAGCAATTTGCAATCCCATCAACATTGTACAAGGGTTGAGGGATTTCAGTTTAGACTGTTTATTTAGTTCTCAAATCATGGATTCATTCTCTGTGCTACAATGCAGGGTGGGGCAAAACAGTTGTGGAAAATAATGCAATATGGAAATAATAACATATGGAAAATAATACAATACTTAATAAATCATAATACAAGAATAAATTCTGTGTTTTGTATCCTCACAACTGTAAACCTACTTTTGGCCCACCCTGTATATAATCACATGGCAGCCTCATTCTCTCTGTCTTGCCACCACTGGACTCTTCATTTGTCCACTGGCACCAGGTTGGTCAGTGCTGTGTTCTTTATTAGAATGTAAGCCCATTGAGGGCAGGCACTTCCAGGCTCCTTAGTGGGTCCCAGAGTCCCTAGATGTCTGCTCCCGAGTACATGCTGCTGGTGGAAAGAAATGCTCAGTGGAGGGTATTGAATAGTTAGCGAGGCAGAGGGATCAGCAGACCTAGTGTCTAATGAATGCCAATGTCATTCTTGAAGAACTGTACTATCTTCAGCCCTCTACTGAAATACCCAGTTCCCAGTTTCCCTCTGGCTGGTCTCCAGCAAATCCTGCCATAATCCAGAAGAGCTGAGCTGACCCTTTTAGTTATAATGTCCAGGTATTTCTTTGCTCTCCTGTCCTCCTTTCTTTCTTTCTCACAAGCTCCATGGCACTGGCTTTTAAGACTCCTATTTAGTGACACACTAAAATGAAATGAGAGTACATTAAGTTGAACCTGCTGTCAGAACACACTGGACCCAAGAAAGCTGAAATTTCCCAGCTGCTTGGGACAATCTGCCTCACCTGTCCATTTCCCAGCAGCCCTGAGTACCGAGAGGAGATGTGCCAATCGGTGCCCAGGCTGAGCTCAGCACTTAGTCTTTAGAGGTCATCTGGGACCTGAGAAAAGAAAGCCAGAGACAGGAAGGGGGGACCTCCTGAAGGAATGGCTTCATGAAGAGCCACAGAAGTCACCTCAGCCCTGGGATAAATGAGCTTGCTGTGGGGGGCTTCTTTGGCATGCCTGCTGCCTCAAAGACACTTTCCACTATTTGCAATGTATTTGTGTCCTATACTCTCAAAAATGAAATCACTGCATTCCAGTAACTGTAAGTGGCAGGTCCCCCAACCTTAAGTCCATTTGTGGAGGTATTTTTCAAACCCCACATTAATAGAGAGACGACACAGGTCAGCTGGTGGGAGTTGGAGCCCTGAGCAGTGGGGAGAGGCAGGGAACCACAGCCTTGCCTCTGGTGAGCATGCTTAATAATGAGCATTTAACTCGAGCAGCCTGTGCTGTATTCCCCAGGCCTCCTCAAAGTCCAGTTTGCCCTAAGGGGGTGAGATAGCCAGACCCATGTATCAACAGTAGGGAACAAGAAGCATATGGTGATATTGCCACCACTGTTTTCATTTACTTTATGTTCTTGAGAAAGTTCAGCGAATCACACTCAACCCTGGGAAAGTGCACTGACACGGCAGTTGCACTGAGCTCAAGGGCCCTCAAACTAGAGGAACAGGCCCTAGCATCCTCCACATTTTCTTTTTCAGAGACCCCGGGTGCATTAGATGCTATTCTAAAAGGAGAATCCACTTCTCCTAATTTAATCATCAGTACCATATTTTTATGACTTAGATAAATCTGATGGAACCTTTATTGCACTTAAGGTTGGCTATTGACCTAGAACACCTTAACAACTTTTGGGGGAGATAAAAACCTCCTGGTGATGTTGCAAGTGCATAAAACTAGTATGAGAAATATAGCATAGCTGCTGTCAAAGCCAGTCTGAGGTAGTGTCACCGCCTCTCTCTTAGGCCAAGTGTCGGCTGCTCCCACTAACTCCTTTCCACATTCTCAGAACCGCCTTCCATCCCCCCTCCCACCGAGAGCAGGGACATTCATGCCACCGACGCCCAGCACAACAGAGCAGGGTCTGGAAGGTTAGCTCCTCGGTTTTGAAATGTTTCCCTCCTCTGCTCAAAAAGTGATTATCTAAATTGTTGCCAAAACATAACCTTGATCTTCAGTTCTGAACAGTATGGAAACTACCGAGCTGGTCGTGACATAGCCCTCAGCCTGACACTGCCAGTGTTGATTCACAGGGACTCTAGGGCTTCTCCAAATACTCCTGTGCATCAGGGTACAGAACCTTCGGAGAGGGGGGCAGCTTAGCTCCAGAGCTGAGTTTTCCAGCCTGCATTCTGCAGTGTCAGAAAATGTTAATATGCATTCATTAATAGGAGCTCCTTGCAATAAAGGGTTGCATAGTCAAATAGGTTTGAGAGCCACTGAATACCAAATGTCCCTCTTGGAGATTCTTGATGCAAATTGCCATAGTAAAGGCTCTGAGAAGCCCCACAGTAAAAAATATTCCTTTACTCAGCATTTTCCACATTGATCCCACAACCCCTTTTACCTCAATACCCTGAGAAACCACAACTGTAGGGGTGGAGGAATTGGACATTCCAACTAAGATGATGTTAATAATTGGGGATGGATGTAAGTACACCTTGTTAGGGGACACTCACAGAGTGTTCAGGGGCATCCTGGACCTGAACATAAGCTGGTGTGTCTCAGTGGATTTAGTGCTGACCTGCGAATCAAAGGATCACTGGTTCGATTCTGAGTCAGGGCACGTGCCTGAGTTGTGGGCCAGGTCCCCAGTAGGGGACATACAAGACGCAACCACACATTGCTATTTCTCTCCCTCTCTTTCTCCCTGCTTTTCTCGCTCTCTAAAAATAAATAAATAAAATCTTAAAAAAATGACTTTATAGCCAGCATTTGTTGAGTTTGCATATGCCAGCCGCAGTGCTAAATCCTTTACTTCAGCATATTCTCATTTGTTTTAATCCTTACGACTTCATGAGGTCCTACCACACAGTTTTATAACTAAGGAACAGAGAGATTAAGTAACTTGCCCGATGTCACACAGTCTGTAATGAGTTCAGGTCTGCAGGTGTCCTTAGCCTGAAAGCTCTACTGCTTCCCTGTGGAGACTTCATACTCTTGGGCTGCCTTGCAGAGATTTGAATAAGGACCCGTGCGGATCAGAAATAGAGAACATGTCCACGGGGAGATCTGGAATTGAGAAGGCAGAAGTCTTTCCTGCTCTCACCCCACCTTACCTCGCCATTGTGATCTACTTGAAATGAGTGACAACTGAAGTGACAGATTGGACTTGGTCAGTATCCCCAGTAATGGGGACTGAGTTGAGGTTTCAGGCCTGCCCTTCCCGCAGTGGGGGCAGAAGCAGAATCCCTAGCTGTGAGCCCCAGCACAAAGACAGTCAGCCACTCCCAGCATTATCATGTTCCAGCAACTGAGCCACCACCATCTAGCTTCAGGTTACTCTCCATGTGGTCCCAGCTCAGCAGCATCAGCATCACCTGTGTGCTTGATATAGCTACAGACCTATTGGATCAGAATCTCTGGGGATGGGGCCCCAAAACTGTGTTTTCATCAGTCCTTCAGAGGAGTCTTACACTCTAGCCCAGATCTCTCATTTTATAGACAAGAAAACTGTCCTAGAGTAGAGAGGTCACGTGATTTACCAAAGTCCTACAGAGCACGTAGTACGAGCGCTAGACGGAATGGATTACTATTGGTGTTACCTACACAACATCCATAGCTCTTTATTCTGATAACAGTACGCAGATTTTCCTTGGGGTATCCTCCCTCATCCCCTTTCTGTTCCTGTGGTTTGGAGGCACCACGCTCTCAGATATCAAGGTGGGCACCACCCAATCTGGTAGAACCGAGTAATTTGTCTCCACTCCAACACCAACCTGCCCATAGACGTAGAGTTCGGGAATGGTCATAGGGCTCAGGCCAGGTCAGTGAGAGTAGGTTATGGGGATTTACTGGAATCTGGAGAAGGAGATGTATACTGAGACTGATCGGTGTGAGGATGAGGTGAGCGACCTTTGTGCCATAAAGTTCACCCCAAGAGCAACCTCATTGGGAAGCAGCTCCTGGTCCCATTGGCCTACTCAGAGCTCCACAACCTGGTTCTCAGCTGTCAGCTGGACCCCAGCTAGTCCAGGTGCCTACCGAAACAGCACTCAGGGGAGATGGTTAACTTAGTACTTTATGGTGGCAGGTTGTTGGTAATGTGACTCCTCACTCTGGCTGGAGACGTATGCGGAGTTTCCTAAACATGATGACAGTTCAGTGCTAAAAGCCAAAATGTGGGCCTGGTGGGAATCTTTCGATCCTTCCTACCAAGGAAGTAGTCATAATTTTTAACCACTGTGTCTGAGATGATAGTTCTGGTCTGGACTCCCCTGTCACATAGAGGTATGGTTGACAGGTATTGCCATGGAATTCCCTTAAACACAGTCTAGAAAGGAAGCAATAGTTAAGGCTTTTCTACTAATCTTCTATATCCAATATTGTTTCAATTACAAAAGTACTTCCAAATATCAAAATGTCCTTCCTTTGAAATAAAAATCTTCACTACAATCTCCTCCCTGGTCAGTAAAAGTTCTGGACTGAAGAAAGCCATTCCATCACCCTTCTTGTGAAGCCGGGAGAGCTCGTTTGTTTGATCACAATGTGCCGGGTACTGCTGTAAGCCTTCGGCAGGTATCATCGCACAGCCCTAGGAGGAGCTTCCTGAGGGCCCATAATGTTAGCTGGCATCCCGGGGAGTAACACTCACTATTCACCAGGCCCTGTTTTAAGCACTTGTCACACATTAACTCATTTTATTCTTCCATCCTCTTACAAGGGGCACATAGTAATCTGCAGGGAGGAACTCTGAACCCTGGCTACCTGACGGGTTGTTCACTCTCCCTCTGCGCCATGCTGCCTCTGAGGTGCCAGTGCAGGCAACAAAACTGGCAGGAGGTGAGACAAACGATCAACTTCCTTTTTCGGTCCTGTCCTGGTTAGTAAACAAAATACACTCTGGGTTAAAACCCTCACCTGTAAAACGCGGCTTAATAGAAATGATTCTAACGCCCTCTCCCAGAAGCTCCCCCTTATTTGTCTTCGGGTGTAAACCATTGTTTGGAAGATTTGGGAAGGGAAGAAACTCCTGCTCTTGGAAAACCTACTTTGGATTTGCTCTGATATTGAGGGAGTTCGCTCTTCCTAAATTTTGGAAGTCATCTCATCCTCCAGATAAGCCCGGCAGAGGCTGGCGTGACAAAGGTGGCTGTGCTTTAGCCTTGGATCTAAATCATTTTGCTAAAGGTCTTTTCCACTTGTAATAAGATTTTGGGGCTTCATTTGATCAGCAAGTTTTTCCTTGGAGTAGAATCTCAAGTTTCTCTCTTATGAAGGTCGTACTGCCTTTGCCTTGCTAAGTCTGAGGAGAGAAAATAAAATTTTCTGGAAGAAGCAGTCACTTAACAATTGATTGACTGTTGCTCTGAATTTGATTCACTAAGCTGAACACCTCCCACGTGAACTGCAGAGGGGAGAATGCGAGGCAGGTGTTTGTCAAATCTGCATGTCTACACAAGGTGGAGATGGTCGTAACACAGCAGGGTTCCTCAACTCTGCTCTGTTTAGGTCAGTGTTCAGACTGCTGAATGTGCAAAGGCAGCAATCACTCAATGCTTAATGTTTCTTGGGGCAATCGTTTCAATACCTCAGATATCATCACCTTTTTGAAAAGTTGAGTTTATTGTGGTGATCTTGGTTAATAAATTGTTTTAGGGGTACAATTCCATAACATATCATCTGTACATTGTGTTGTGTGTTCACCGCCCCCAAGTGAAGTCCCCTTCCATCACCACCTCTTCATTATACCCTACTGGCTCAAAGTAATACAGGTTATAACCTTCGTCCTTCGCAGACCGCCTGGTTCTCCTTGCTGGCATTTCCCTAATATGTATGGTGTTAGGACTCCTCTGAAACTCACCTCCAAAACTGAGCTTTCCCAGATAAATGCTGTAAAGGGGGAGAACTGAGTGGGAAATGGCAGGTATCACTGAGGTCAATAAAGTGTGCCGACAAAGGGTTTAGCGAAGAGAACACGGGGCTGAGGAGTCGTGACACCTGCCGTCACAGGGTCTTCTGAGTGCAGGTGAGTTCCTCTCCCAGGTTTCTGTAAAGCAGGAAATCAGCTTGCCCTGTGTGTTGTGGACAGTTTGGAAGGAACAGTAACCACATTTTGAGCACTCTGTGGTGTTAATTTTTCCCTCAGAGGGGACTGAATCTTCATCTACGTCTGCATAACCTATTTGCATTTGGTTTGTGTGGTTGCAAGTAATGGAGTCTCCTCAGAGAGTTCCAGCTGAAAGGGGTTTTCTTTGAAAGGACAGGCCAAAAAAGCAACTCCAATTTTCCTGGTCACCAACAGGAGAGAACAGTGTGTGGCTGTCCCCTAAAGCCGTGACTGGCAACAGTCTGTTCTAGACCACGTCAACTTACGCTCAGGTCTCGGTGGCTCAGTTTATGGATCTTCACAGGAGCGTTCTAACATAAAGGTACCTCAGCTACCTCTCATTTTCTTACTGTCTGACTTCTCAATTCTTCTGCTTCGATCGTGCTCTTATCTTCTTCTATCTCCATGAGAGCTCCCACTAATGGTTCTTGTTCCTCAAGACATTGGCTTATTTAAAACATTAGCTTGTTGCTGATCCCCACTCTCTCTCATGAACTTTCAGCTTCTGCTTCGGTTCTTACCTGGTTCTTTCCATAAATTTCAATTCAAATTCATGAAAGACAGAATTTCAACCGGGCCACCTGGTTCCTATATGGGCAGAACTTTTAGTTCCAGGCTACCTCATATGCCACTGTCTAGCTTGAACATAGCTTGATCTTAGATCGGCTGCTGACTTCAGGCTCAAACAAGTTAGTTCATGTAGGAGCCTGTAGTGGAGAGACAGCTGGGTTCATGGAACAGAATATGCTTTCTAAACGTATCCTGTATCTACAGCTTTCATTTGACAACCAGAAGGATCACTGTAGAGGAGCTTGCAGAGCAGGGTATCTATTCCTGTGTGGGATGGAAGGGACGCATCTAGAGAATGCAGGCACTCTCCTAAAAGCAGGGACCCTCCATGTCATCAAATATGTGCCAGGTGCTGAGAATAAAAGAATTCAACTCACCCAGTTCTAAGAGTGTGTCATACTTCAAGAGTAAGGACAGAGAGGAGGAGAACTGGAAGTTGCGGTTGCAAACTATTCTTTTGCAGAAGTTTGGTGGTAAAAAGAAGGGTAGCTCAAGGTGACGACAGTGATGTGAGAGGACTTTGAGTGTTTGAGGATAAAAGATGTCCGAGCATGTTCGTAGATGACAGAGCCACATGGAGGATGAGGTAAAACCAACGGTGTCCTTCAAGGGGCTTCTCCCCATGAAATTAGTTCACGCATCTACATGTTGATTTATTGGTGTATCCCACACTCCTTACTATGAACTCAGCTTGGTGCTAGACTCAGGACTAAAATAACGCCACACCTCCAAACTACTTCCAGGTGTGCTTCAGCCTCATGCTCACCTTCACTCAAAGCCAAGTCTTTCCAACTCCGTCACTTCCTTTGTTTTGAAAAGGGATCAGAGGGATAAACTGCTTTTTCCAGGTGTTTCTTGCCTCAGGCAAAGCCCACAAGAGCCTGGTGATTTGGCGCCCCCAAGGGGCACCCAATCAGCCCCATTCCTGCTCAGTGACAGACAAGGGGCCCTGAGGGAAGGATGAAGCTGGCAGTTACTCTGCTCAGCCTAATGGGCAGACTTCACTATATGCCCTGGACTGTTGTTCTCTTAGTCAGGGGCCAGGGGAAGGAGTGGTGGCAGCCCCCTGGAGCTCCCCTCAGTGTCAGTAACATCATTGTGAGCTTCAGAGTTCTAAGACATGAGTTAAAACCTAATTCTGCTCTGCCCTAGTCTTCTGAGATTGGATGACTCTAAGTTTCCTGACATGGAAAGTGGGGTCCCAAATATCTAATTTGAATGCTTCTGTTGGACTTACATTAGTCAATGATGAGCTTCAAATGGCCTGCAGAACTCATAAAGACCCATGTTCCCAGTTCCCAAAGCCTGGCAGATAGGTGGAATCTCAGTGTGAAACAGCCCAGGAATGCCTCAGAAAAGGGTGGAACAGGCGGAGGAGGGGGCTTGAGTTGTCAGGCGCCTAGCAGCCTGAGTATGAAATCTGGGAACCCCATGGTCTCTTGATCCCCAATATATGCTGAGTGGCTAGCCTAGTCTCCAGACAGTGGGTTCAGTTCCCAGGGATCTCCATCCAGCCTGATTCCATCAGAAAAGGATGTAAGGCTCTTACTGTTTTGCTTTTCTCTTGGTCTTTAATCATCAAGTGGGAGTCAAAAAAACATGCTGCCTTGGCAAGAAACCCCAAGCTTTGTAACCAAGCTGTCCCTGAAAATCAGGTCATAGTGTTTCAACAGACAATTTTTTAAAGAAAGGTTTTTAAAGGAAAATACCCAAACTTGCTGGCATTTTCACAAGGATATTATTGATCATCCATGTCAAACTGCCTGAAGAGCTGTTTGCTTACCTTCGGCTATTACTATTTGCAGAACATCTTATTGCATTGGAGGGCTGGGGTGAGACTGACTTGTGTAATGAAGAAACCAAACCGCTTCAGAAGTGGTAAGCCTCCCTTGCGGGAATTAAATCATCACTGAGATTTAGGGTCATCTGTAGAAAGGTGAGCTTTCTACTCTTTGGTGTAAGTATATTCCATCTTAAAAATCATAGACTATTAGAGCAAAAAGGAACACTAGAATTTCTATCAGTCCAACCCCCTCCTTTGACAGATATGGAGACTTAGTCCCAGACTGGTAGTGATTTGACTAGGGTTGGCCAGAAAGTAGAAGTGTTAAGGTTTGAACCTATGTCTCCTGATGTAACCAAGCAAACCAGGGTTTGGCCATGTGGTGCCTTGACACATGACCCTACAATCAGTGTTGAAGGTAACAGGTTTTTATTAACAGGGCTCCAACTGTGGGGGTGCTGAGAGCACTCCCACGCTTGGAGCCCTCCTCTCCCAAGAGAACTAGCACTTCCCTTGTTCCCCAAAAGGCTACAAGCCAAAACCACGCCCAAAAGTTCCCCATTTCCTTATCTGTTCTTATGCTGGCCACACAAACCGGTACCCTTCCTCTCTGGAATGTGCTCTTGTGGGTTTCAGAGTCTCCATTCTCTCCCAGCTGCTCTCTGCTTCAGGATCTGGAGTGTGCTGTTCTCAGGCTCCATGCAGGGGTTCTGGGAAACATGTGCTGAGTTACACTGGATCACGGTGGAGTCCAGGCAGGCACGTGTCCCAGTGTCACAGGTGGGCACAGGTAACCACGTTCTTGGTGATCGAGACAAAGAATTGAACCGAACACCCAGAGTTTATAGCAGAGAACATGGGAGCAGACCAACTCCAAGCAGAGATTGACCTCATGGGCTGGAGGGACTCTATTCTTATAGGGCGGATCCTTCCTGGCTAGTTTTGGTGGGCTTTTACTGCGCATATACAAGTAGTTGTATTACTTTAAAGCTACTGCATATGTGGTCTCCCTTGATTTTCCCTGATTGGCTGCCAAGGAAGAGAGTCCCACAATGCTAACGAATTGATCCCCCCCTTCTCCTGGTGTCCCCCTGTAGTAGGTTCACCTTTACCTTCACCAGAGAATGATAGCTTTCCATGTTAGAGATTGGTGAAAAGGAATTATTGATTCAAGTTATACAGACTTAAGAGTAATAACTTAACGTCTTCATCAAAATCCCAAAGTCCCTTAAAACACCCACAAACACACACAGTCCTTCCTTCCCCGCTTTGCCCAGTGTGAGTACCGTATCTCAGGAAAAGAAATAGAAGTCCATGGCTCACGCAGTCCCTGGTTCTTCCCAGCAATCCGTCTCAGCTGGTAGGCCTTGCTCGGCTCCCAGCACCATCACCTGTGTCACCGGGATCTCCAGCTAAAGCTACGTGGTGGTTCTCTGCTAAAGCCACATGGTGATTCTTCTCATGGCTGCAGGGGTTCCCACTCTGGCCAAAGCCACATGGTTCTCCCTCACCAAGGCTGCAGGGATCCCCTCTCTGCCAAAAGTGCGTGGTCCTCCTTACATGGGTGTAGCTATGTGCTTCTCTCTCCACTGCCACAGCTGCGTGGCTCCCCTTTTCAATGGCTGCCATGCCAATCCTCCTCTGCAGCCCCATTTCCGACTCCTCCCACAATCAGCTACACTTGCCAGCACTCCCATATCCTTCCAGTTTTACTGGGCTTCCATGAAGAGTCTGGGCAGGGGTGGCCCCATGTCGTGCAGCCAATCATCTCCAAGCCCTCACGCAGGCCCTGTAACTAGGGGGAATTGCCTCCCAGTTACATCTTGGGGGGAAGTTCTTTCCATCCCCCTGGCTCAGAGCTTGGCCACAGCTATTTAACATATCTGTGCAACCAGTTAAAGGTTATAGATGTGTTAAATGACCACACCAGAGGTTAGCTGCAAAGCTGTTGCTATGCAAAACAGCTCTCAATGGCCTTGCTACATGTGTCCCTTCCCCGAACTCACACCTGTGGCGGAGGGTGAGGACATCCTACATATCTTCCTAATATTTCCTGGACACCTTGAGTTCTGCACCCCATTACAAATCCTTCTTTTGGGTGCCCCCTGGCTGCACCCTCTTACACCAGCATCTTGACCTCTCCATATATCCTTCAAAGAAGCAGAAGTCTGCAACTCAGCATTCTCGGTTACAGTTCAGCTCGAAGCCTCTCCCATGAATGTGTGCGTTGTTAGGCAGGTCCCTGAAGCTCCATCAGCTCTGCCACCGACTTCTCTAGGTGGGCTTCCCAGTGTGCCTCCTCTTTCTTACTCCAAGCCCCTTGGCTTCCCCCTTACACACCAGACCTCTTGGTGGGCCCCCTTCACTTTCAGCCTGCCCTCATTTTAAATGCTCATCCCAGAATTTTCCATGTGACCTCATATCTGGCCCCTCCAATGATGTGCCATTTTCATCAGTATCCCCATATCTTTTACCTTCTTTTGGCTGCCATCTTCAGTCAGGGGAAGAGCTCCCAGTGACATGTCAGTATCTGAGGTCATAGTGAGGTCCCCTGGCTATGTCACAAGTCACTATCCACTCTGAAAGTCATGTACACCTTTTGCCTTAGGTGGCAGTCCTCTTCCCTTCAAGCAAGGCATGGCTATTAGCTTGCCATTGTTATGCAAACTGCCTTAAATGCCTATTTATCCATTTTCCCCTTCCTCCAATCAAGGGTTATGGGGGCAACACTCTGCTACATTCAGGAGACTTCCACTCTGCACCCCATTGCACTGATTCCCAGGTATAACGCTCTTTCCATTGTATTTATCTTATTATATAATTCTACAGGGTGTTGAGTTTTGTAGGATAAAAGAAGAAGGAAGATCCCAGCCAGGCGCATCCACACAGAGGGTCTGGAGGGGATGCTGAGCCTGTGGGATGGGGAGGAAGCTGGGGAAGTCAAGCAGAGGCACCTATATTAGCCCAGTGTTGGTGTGTCAGTCAGCAGGGAAGAGTTCTCTGAGGCATGGGCCATTTCAAGAGGAAGGACAGAAACTGTGGCTTTAGAACATCAAGAGTCTTTAAGACAAATTCCTGATCGATTGGACTGTATAAAGGAGAACAGAGTGGGGGCAGCGAGCCTGTCTGTCTCATTCAGTCCTGGGGCCCCAGCACCTGGATAATCTCTCATTTATTCGCCGCATGCACTAGGTCCTGGGGAGAAAAGGAAGAGCAGGTACTGTGACTGGCTTCGTCCTTGTGGAGATTGCAGCTGGGTGGCAGAGACAGAAAATGGAATTGTCACACAAATCATTTAAATTACAATGTGATGATAAAAACAAAATTACACATTTCCACACACACATCATTTATGTGTGTGTACGTGTATCCCACCCCAGCAAAAAAGGGATAAGAAGATACATTCCAAGATCATTTCAGGAAGGGGTCTGGGGCCTCATGCTTCATGTGAATTGTAGGAGTTTTTAAAAACAAAAATTCAGTTATGTGTTAGAATTCAAAATAGTGGTCATTTCCCTTGGGGGCATGTGCAGTCACTGGAAGGGGGGACTTTTGGGATGCTGGGAATGATCTGCTTCTTGACCTTGAACACATACAGGAGTAAAAATGCATGAAGCTGAGTTTTCAAGTATGACTATCTGTTTCTGTTAGGTTTGTCTAAAGTATATTCAGGTATTATTTTGATATGAATAAATAAATACTAAAAAACCACCACCATGTGAAACACTACACAGAAGGCGGGCAGTGCAATGAGCCAGCAGCAGGGCCTCACCTCCTCAGGGGGTCTGGGAGAGCTTTCTGAGGACAGGAGGTTTGAAGTGAGGCCTCAAGGATGAGCAGGAGGTTCTGCAAGAGTAGGGAGGGGAAACCGTTTCCAAAAAGAGGGAACAGTATGTGCAAATGCCCTTTGGCAGAAGGGAATGGTCTGCAAAAGAGGAACTGTAACTGTGCTGGTTGACAGAAATGTAGAAAATAGGAGAGAGAACAATGAGAGAGGGACTGGAGAAACGGGTGGGGCAGATCACGCAGGGCTGTGTTTTCTGTGTTAAGCATTCTGATGTTGGTCTTAAGAACTGTAGTTAGCCACTGAAGTGCTTCTAGGAGGAGCCATGATTAGGCTTACATTTCAAAATGATGTTTCTGGCTACTGTCAGGAGGATGGATTAGAGGGGGCAAGTGTAGATGGGAATGAACTGTTCAGAGGCTAAAGTGTCCAGGAATACCTTGTTTTATTGCGCTTTATTGCACTTCATGGTTGTGTTTTTTTACAAACCAAAGGCAAGACCCTCCACCAGCAAAGATATTATGACCCCCTTTTTTGTACTGCTTGCTTTATTGTGATGATCTGAAACTGAACCCACAATCTCTGAGGTATACTTGTAGGAAACCAAGGTGTTGGTGGTGGATGAGAAAGTGAAGCAAATTTAAGTAAAATGACTCAGGTGGTATCCAGTAGTGATGTCATTAGGACTTACTGACAGCATGAATGAGAGGTAAGGGAGACGGCTATCAAGGATCATTCCTAGTGATGTGACTGTGCTGGCACAGAGCTGGCACGCAATAAATGTGGACCACCTGTTGCTGGAACAGGGCCACCTCTTGTGTAGGTGCCCCTGGCCTGCTCTGCTGCCATCCAATATGATGCTATGGAGCTGGGAAGGTAGCTCTTGAATGTATTCATCAGCTCATCACTTCATCCAAAAAAAATCTCCTTTGGGAAATCTGGCATTGCTTTCACTCTGGAATTCTACCACATAGGTTAAAAATAGGGTTCTCAGTCCTGGCTGGTGTGGCTCAGTGGATTGAGTGCTGGTCTGTGAACCAAAGGGTCACCACTTTGATTCCCAGTCAGGGAACCTGACTGGGTTTCAGGCCAGGTCCCCATTAGGGGGCGCATGAGAGACACCCACACATTGACCTTTCTCTCCCTCTCTTTCTCCCTCCCTTTCCCTCTGTCTAAAAATAAATAAATAAAATATTTTTTAAGAATAGGGTTTTCAGCAAAGACTAAGCCCACATTAAATTAGAATATAAAGCTGCAAAATGAAACCACACCCCTGAATTTTATTTCTTTTCAGTTCGGCCCTCTTAGCTCCCACTTTTACAATAAATTGGAAACGGAACAGCTTGTGGCTGATGGGCTTCTCAGAATGAGAAAGAGAAGCTGGGTGAGAATTTTTCTAGGACCAAACGAGGAGAACTCAGTGTCCTGCAAAGCTGGTCGGAGGGGACGGAGCCAGAGTGGGGGGTCACAGTCTGCAGGGAGTGGGAGAACGGCTGTGGTCAGGAGAAAGGGAGGCAAGGGCGTGGTTGAGGATAGTGGGCAGGTGTAAGCTAGACGTTCCCAGCTTCTCCAGCCCTTAGAGGTCATAAGTCCTCCCCTATAATGCCCAGATGGCACGAGTCTGAGGATTTATACCACTTTAGCTCCAGAATTCCAGTTATTTTTTCCCCAGATTTTAAATTTAAAGTATTTCTGAAACTTTCTGACAATGCATCCAGAAGCCATATATCTGCTCTGGTTGCCTGTTGCCTAAGGCTGTGACTTCTTTCAGGACTGCTGCCGCCAAAGTTCATATTATGCAAGTTCAAGGGTTGCTGTTCACATATAGTGGATGGGAATTGCACCCCCTGCCTGAAGTCGAGCAGTGCTCAGATGCTTGGCCATATAAGTGCCCTTTTCACAAGCCTGGATACAGGCTCGTTTCTAAATTCCCCAGGGCACAGAATGCAGTGGGCTGTAATGCCTATCACAGAACAAAGCAGCAACCAGAGGCAGCCTCCTTCATCTCAATAGCTGAGTTGTCAATGCTAAACTTTTCAGCTCTAGGGCCTTCTGTATCTTGAGGAGCACTGTAATATATGATCTCTGTCTCTTCCAATATAGAATGATGTAAAGGCTTGAACTGATGACATACAGCTCAGCATAACAAAACTGGAGGGATCAATAGAGCGTAATTAGTGCCACAGAGAGAGGAAGCGGCACATTGAAGATTACCCCTATAACTAGAGACAGAGTTTGTTCTAAGTCCTAAATTTCTGCCTAGCACTTTACTCACTGTACCCCACTGTACTATGAGGTCCTTTTTAATAATCAGATTCTAAGTAAGTAAATAAGTGAATTCAAATAGTGTAACATAATCATAAAAGGTTTTTTAAAAGATGTTATAGAATACACATTTTTAGCATTGTTTATTTTTGCTACAACTGAAATTCCCTAGACTGGAAGGTGAGCCCATGTTACTCATTCACCCAGTCAGTCAGCAAACACGTCATTGGGCCATCGGCTCCAAACACTGGGCCCCACACCCCAGTAATCCCCTGCCTTCCCCCTGTATGGTCTAGAATTATGTCATTACTTTATAGCTTATAAAGTCTATCCCTTGATACAATAGTTGGGTTAACATCCTTTTTAAATAATACATAGCAGCGTTCAGTGATGACTCGCATTCTAGGAGCAAGAGTGACGCAGCGGTAGGACTATAAATTGTCTACGGTTGAGCCTTGGCCTTTGAGTCAGTTCCATTTTTCAATACAGGGAAACAAACTTTTTTTCTCATGGACTTCCTTCCCTCTTGCTATTATGTTTTTAATAGCGAACATTTAAAAGACTTTGTGTTTCATGTGTCTAGTCATTTCTGTCTGGTCTGGTGGTGTCATTAATTCTCAGTGTGGGAGATGGATGGCCTGTGCAGCTATCCTGATCCATGACATAGTACCGCCACCAGCCGATAAATAATTAATAAAAGGAGACCTTCTCGTGAAGGAAGCTGTCAGACCCGTTAGATTTAGGTCTAATTTCAGTTCCCTTCCTGTAAGTGTTATTGAAATTTTTATAATGTAGAATCAACTTTTAGTAGTGCAATAAAATGACTCTAATTCAGGCAGTGGATGCTTGAGAGGGGAGGTCAGTTAGAATGAATTAAAGTGAAGAGAAGATTTCTTTGAAGAAAGATTTATTTCTTTGAAGAAACATCGTAAATTCTGCTACCAAAGGCTTTTCTAGTGGAACTGTCCTGTTAAAAGACCCCTTGGTTGCAAAGAAGAGGGCTCACTCAAACTTAAGAAAAGAGACGCCGATCCTCACATGCCGTAGTTTTTTACTGCAAGCCCACCAAAGGGCTGTCTCTGGCTGCAGGGGCCTGTGAGGCCCTCGCCGGATGGGACAGAGTGCCGGGAAGTGAACCATCTCTGCAGAGGAGCTTCAGACGATGGTGGGGAGGGGTCCGTGGGGAAATACCTCAGCTCCTCACCCACCAGGTGGGGCAGCATGTTCTACAAGGTCTCCTAGAGGTCCCTGGTGGGACTGCACCCCAGCGACCCACAGCTTTAACAATCTCTACACACATCACAATGCCTTTCTTCCCTTCTTCTGTTCCATTCCCCACTCCCCTGCCAGAGCTTCTTGGGGTCACTTCCCAAACTACTTGCACTCAAATCTTTGTCTTGGTCTACTTCTGGGAGAACCCAACCTAAGAAGACTGTGATGTAAGTAACAAAAGGCAGTAAGAGATGATGTTTATTTTTTTAATTTTATTATTTTTAGAGAGAGGGAAAGGGAGGGAAAGAGAGAGGGAGAGTAACATTGGTGTGAGTTGTCTCCCACATGCACCCTGACCAGGGACCAGACTCACAGCCTAGGCATGAGCCCTGATCAGGAATTGAACCAGTGACACTTCACCATGAGGGACAATGCCCAACCATCTGAGCCACACCGGCCAGGGCAGGGGATGATCTTAGTGAATGCATAGGACTGGTAACCAAGAACAGCCAGGTAGATAAAAACATCAACCCATCCATAAAAGTCCACACTCCGTGTCTGTGGAGAAAGAAACTAAAATTCTTAACACAACAACTGGTCTGTAGTATTTTAATGACAAGCATTGTGATCTTTTCTCATAGTCTTTTAAAAATGTGCCAACCTATGTCCTCGAGGCCTGCCTTCCCCATTTAAGCAGAGTTACATATGTTCTCTTCTCTATCTGAGAATCTCTAGGGACTTTGTCCCTGCTGACTGTGAAATGATCTGTTCCCTGCTTTCTTTGGACAAGGCAATTCATATAATTAACCAAGTGTTATTTTAAAAAGTATGAGTCTGAGGTCTTTATTTCCTCAAACAGGTCGCATAGCAACTGGAACTATGAAGTTGGGAATCAGTTCTCGGACCTTCCCAGAGTCTGCCTGATCTCTTGTCCCTGAACCTCTGTGGGTATCTGCTGTTCTCTCCTACTTTAAATTCTGTTTTATCCTTTTTTTTTTTTTTGGTACTGCCATTGACTCAACTCAAATAACACCTAAATGTGATCTTCATGTCTTTACTTCAAATTCCCACAAAAAGGAAAATTTGACTGGCTACTAAGCCTATGTGTTGATTCACAGGAGAGATGGCCACAGGGGCTCACCCCCCACCCCCTGCTGGGGGTTTTGGGTGAGAGGGGAGCTCACAATAAGGAGGGATGGGCTGGCAAGGCCTCCCAATTATAGCACCTGTAATATTAATATTGAACATCTATTAATAACCAGAATACTTATCATTAGGGTGCTTGAGGCTGCTTGAAAGTTGTTTTCTTAAATAAAAAACTTTCCCTTCAATATCTTTATAGGTAAATGCTTGGTGTTCTGAAGTGAACCAGAAGTAATAGTGAGTTAGTGATATTTAATTTTATTTTATTTCTCATGTGGACTATAACAATTCTCATAGTTTCTTAGTATATTCTCAATATCTTAGTCATATTTTCTATTTGTTTTCATTCCCTACTTGTATCATCATGCCTTACACGATAATCTGTTCACGTTAGGACCTAAATCACGTTGTCTGATTGAATGATAATACTTAGGATAATATGTGATGCACTGAATTGGGGCTTTTTTGAGACTCAGTTGTGGAAACATAAGCAGCTGTGGGGAGGAGAAGAGACACTGACAGCTATTGGCCAATTAATTATTGTATTGTTGAAGACTGTAATCACTCCAAAACACTCTTTCCCCAGGATAAATCTTAATCTGTCTCTAAAGTTGATAATAAAATAGCTTAGGTGTTCTTGTGTTTCTGTTGATTCTGCTCTGATGAATCATGTCTTACATGCACACCAGTGAAGAGGAAAGAATAACATGTGCAGGTGAGAAAGCAGCCGCGCCGCGGAGGGACTGAAAACAGGGCGGGGCTCTGGCACCACACTGTCTGTTTGAATCCCGGCTCCACCACTTACTGAGTGACCTTGGACAAGTGGTTTAACCCTCCCTCCTTACTGTCCTCACTTGTAAAATGGAAATTGTAACAGTCTCTGCTTGTATACTCGTTTTGAGGATTATTTCTAGACCAGCACTTAGACCTGTGTTTAGCACAGACTAAGCCACAACAAAGACAGCAAGTATTATCTTTATTTAGTAAAAGGTGGGTGAGAAGCTTTAAAAACAATATATCGCAATATAGGTTGTCTTTTCTATATGCTTGCATTTTGTTAAGATTATTCTTGAACCCCGTAGTGAAATGGAAACAGTTTGTCAGGAAGGTTTGCCATCCGAGAGACAGACTGGGGTGCGGATGAGGAAGGAAAGCCAACACTCACTGGGTGTCATGTACATGCCAGGCCCTTCACGTTCATTACTTCATTTCCTCACAAAGTTCCCTGGGATTCAACCCAGGTCCATGTGGCTCCGCATCTCACCATTCCACTCTTCCTTCCAAGTAAAATAAAGTCCCTGCCCATCTCTATCCAGTGAACTAAGTAAGAAGCCGGACAAAGGGTTTGAATTTACTTCAGTCACTCACTGGTTCTATGACCTCGGGTGATTTCTGATTTTCTGTCTCCTCCTGTTTTCCTGCTCAGCTTTCTTTCTTTTTTTTCTCTTTTAATCCTCACCCAAGGATATGTTTATTGATTTTAGAAAGACGGGAAGGGAGAGAGAAACAAACATCAATGTAAGGGAGAAACAACGAAATGGTTGTCTCCTATTTGGCCCCAAATTGGGGTCGAAACTGTAACCTAGACATGTGCCCTGACCAGGAATCGAACCCACAACATTTTGGTGCATGGGACAATGCTCCAACCAACTGAACCACCCAGCCAGGGCCCAGTTTATCTTTCTTTATTTTCTTTGTGGGCAAACTCACCTGAGATCAGCTACAAAGAGCTCAAGCCTTTCAGTGTCCTGGTTCTGTTTTTCCAAATCCCTGGAGCGTGTTTGCTATGAGGGCTCTACCCTCCTGGCTCCTGCTGCTTTAACTGCCAAACCCATTGTGAGGCAGCTAAACTAGTGCCCGAACTTGGATGAGCAGGGAGCCAAGGTCCTGGGTGTCTGTCACCTAAGCTGTATATTTCCTCTTGCCTTTGACTTGTTTTCATTCCATGGATCAGAGAGAAGACTATTTTTACTGTAGCTCCAAAGGAAAGACACAGAAATATCAGTGCTACATTAGGCATCTCACTGTTTGGGAATCTTTCCTGTGTTCTCAAATTTCAGTTAAGCAACTGACTCTTAAGAACAACAAATCGATTTGTGGTTTCTTATTTTCACAGTCTTGCTTCTTGGGTAGTTGCTTTGATGTGACTGAGAGTGATACCATCTTTGTCCCTAAGTGTCACTGGACACCAGCTGGTATAGAGCCAGGGTAAGTGAAACAGCACTGGCCTGAGTTACACAGGGGCTTTCCAGTTGATTTTACCACCTACTTCCTCTTGGGCTATTTAATTTCATTTGTTTGAACATTGCTTCAAAGCAAATATCCTCACTAGTGACAAACAGGTATTAAGTATACGAGAAAGTATGCAAATTATGGTCATGCTCATTAGCAAAGGCTTTTCTTAAAATTGATTGAATGCCCTTACTAAGTACTAAGTAAGCATTTAAGAAATTGGACAAAATACATCAGTGTGTTCTTCCTTCCTCTTCCCCTCTACCTGGTCAGGACTAATGAAATGCCAATTACTGCCAATGCATCCCCTCCTTCCTTAGCATCTGGGAACCTAGTCCTACAGTCTCCCTTTCTAAATTATCTGACTTCAAAGAACATTTCAACAGTCTTTTCAAGACCTTCTTAAGTTATTATTTCACTTCGGAATGTAAGAGTTGCTCTTCCCCTCCAGACATATAATCTCTAATCATTTTGTTCATATAAAGTTGACAATTCATTTGTCTCCTTAGCAATGACATGACTGCCTCTGTGCATAATGAAGTATTGCAAAGCCTGAATTTATTGTGAAGCACATAGCAAAACTAATTGCATTTAACCACCAAAGTCTAATCAGCATAAAAAATTAGAATATAGACACTCATTGAATGCTAGTGCCAGAAAGGACTTTAGAGATAATTTATTATCAGCTCAGCTTACAGATGAGAACACTCAGATCCAGAAATATTAAGAAACTTCTGAAGGTTATATGCTAGCTTTTGGCAAAGCCAGGTCTAAAAATCTACTTCCCAGGGACTTCAAACTTTTTTCTCTTACACTAACCTACTTTTTCATATATTATACATTTTGAAAAAGAGTGAAAATATATTTCCGGATGTACTTGAGAAGAAATGTGATTTCTTGAAGGGCATAGATTTTCTCAATCTTTTAAAAAAATATTTTATTTGTTTTTAGAGAGAGGGAAAGGGAGGGAGAAAGTGAGGGAGAGAAACAATTGGCGTGTGAAAATTGATCAGTTGTCACTTGCCCACACCCAACCAGGGACCTGGCCTGCAACCCAGTCATGTGCCCTAACTGGGAATTGAACTGATGACCTTTTGGTTTGCTGGATGATGCCCAACTCTCTGAGCCACGCCAGTCATGGTGATTTTTCTGAATCATATTGCAAGATCCAGTCAAATGCTGCCTTCATCATGCCAGATCTCACTCCAAGTTGGAAGAATGTTCTTGCCTCTGAATTCTCATATAACGTTCTTTACTTGTCATGTGACATTGGGCTCTTCCAATCCTGTGTCCATGACTTACCTTTTCTACTGATCATGAGGCTCTTAAGAACATTTCTGCCATAATTTTATATTTTTGCGATTTCCCAAGTGCCCAGTACACTGGCTGGTGTGGATATGGAATCTCTCTCTGCCTCCTCTCTTACAAACTTTTAGTACCAAATTCCAAGAAATCTCTAAAATGGTATTGACTCACTTAATCTGAGGAAAGCGTTTCCTGTTTGTCTTAAACCAGTAAACTGGTGGTAGAGTGCAGATCATATACAGGATATGAAGTAAATAGAGCAGGAGCCTGTAACTTGATCATGTGATAGGATTGTGCTTATTTCATTATTTATGGCTTTCAGTAAATTGAGCAGGGTGAAATAAAAAAAAAAAAGGAAAAGAGGAAAAGCTCAGGCCAGTGGATTATTTTAAATAATTCAAGAGTTTAATTTTTCTTTGTGCACACAATTTTTAAAAAATTAATTAAAATTTACTATTTGCCTTTTTGTTTTTGTTGCCTCTGGAATTTGGTAAGATCCCATTTCAGCCCTTAGGGCAAAGTCAAAGTTGGGTAATATTATTTTAAAGATCTCTTCTACTTGTTTTATGTCTTCATTCATTCATTTGGTTAATAAATATTTATTGAACCCCAGCCAAGTGCCAGTCTGGTCCTGGGCTGGACACTGGGGTACAGTGGTGAATAAGAAAGAAGCGGTTCCCTTCCCCTCAGGAAATTCAGAGAATGGCAGGAAAGACAAGTACGCTACTGCGAAATTACAGTGACGTGTGATAACTTCTGTGAAAGCACACAGAAGAGGCACTTACGTATTTTTTGGACTATAAGATACACTTTCCCCCTGCCAAATTTGGGAGAAATAATGGTTGTTAATGCTGCTGTTGAGTTCTGTTTACATTTACATTGGTGAAATATTATGTTATTTATGTTATTAAATATTTTACCACATTTTTTGCTTCAACAATTTTTTTCCTATTCTCCTCCTCTAAAACCTTGGTGTATCTTACGGTCCAAAAAATACTATATACTCAGTCATAGGGAGAGCAGAGCAGGCTTCTAGAGAGAGTGGCATCTGAGCTGAGGCCCAAAGGGTAAGTGGGTGTTAGCCAGGTTGGTGTGGTGGTGTTGGCAGCAATGTTCCAGACAGAGAGAACCACATATACCAAGTCACAGGGGCAAGAGAGAGTTTGATGTGTTTAGCTACTGGGAAATCCAGGAAGGCTAGGTTTGGGGATGCCAGCTTAATCACCACAGGGGCCTTCATGACCTCTCAAGAGAGGCAACTTACAATTTGGCTTCTGCTGCTTATTGCCAGACAGAAATATAGCCCTATATAATTATATTTATACATTTTTTAACAGAAGCTTGTGGAGTCCAGAGTTTTATGGGAAATCTACCTATTTTCAAATGTTGGTAATTCAAAAAATTTTAAAACAGTGTGATTCAAATAAAATGGTCTGCCAGCTGGATCCAACCTATAGCTACCAGTTTATAATTTCTGATCTAGAACAATGGTTCTCAATGTGGTCCAGCGATCCTGTCAATGTTGTAACCGAGCAGACAGGGGCCCATCACGTGGCGCCTTGGTGTGTTAACAAACAATCAGTGTTGAGAGAAACAGGTTTTTATTTACAAGATTCCAAACTTGGAGGGGCACTGAGAGCACTTATGCTTGGAGCCCTGTTCTTGCCCAAGACCCAGCAGTTCCCTTGCTCCCCAAAAGCTAAAAGCCAAACCCAAGCCCGGAAGTTCCCCATCTCCTTATCTGAAGCCTGCTGCACAAACAGTTCTCTGGTCCCTCTGGGACGTACCCTTGTGGGCTTCAAAGTCGCCATCCTCTCGCAGCAGCTCTCTCCATCAGGATCTGGGCACGTTGTCCTCAGCCTCCGTGTACTAGTCCAGGAAAGCATGTGCCGTGTTGCACTGGATCATGGTGGGGTCAGAGTCCGGGAAGGCACAAGTCCCATGAGAGTGGCCTCTCCATGTGTCCCTAGTCCCAAGAGCCCAGACGGAGTCTGGGTCTGCGAGGCAGCAGGTCAGCGTCTCGCAAGGCCAAGTCCTTGTGGCTTCAGAGGCAGCTGTGGGGGCACTGAGAGAGCAGCAGCGACGTGCCATTCTGCCCCTTACTACACCAGGCTGCATGGCCCAACCCTGACTACAGAGTGCCCAGCTGCTGCATCATCACTCCTTCTCCTCTATGCTCACTCTGCCCACAGGGCTTCTACCACACTACCTGCAGCCTGACTGAGTCTTTCTCTCTTTCAGACCACCCCTAGTTTAAATCCTGACCTGGAGCTTCCTACATGACCATGCATTTCCTTCCATAATGAACTACATTTGGCAGCTTCCGGTAACTTCTACCTTCTCTGGGCTGCCATCTCTAGTCAGGGCACATGTGACTCATTGACACCAGGGGAATGGCCTCCTTGCCTACATCAGTAGTCAGGACACACCCTTGAAGTCACTACGCCTTTTGCCCCAGGGTGGTAGCACAGCTATTAGGTAGCCATCAGCTTGTCATAGATTCGCAAAGTATTTTAAGCCTATCATCCACTTTCCTTATCTTCCAACCCCTAACAATGGGCTGTGGGGAATTTGGTGGGGCGGGGCAGAGTGGGGGGGGAGGCTTGCTCTGCACCCTGTTCCAATGTAACCTTTGAACTTTTCAGAAATTCAATTTCTTGGGCCCACCCCAGTCTTTAATGAATCGACACTCTGCAGATGGAGCCAGCAACCTGCCGCTCCCATGTCCCTCCAGGTGATTCTAATGCAGCTAAAGATTGAGAACCATAGGGATAGAGCTGCAACCAGCAGCTCTATCCAGTGCAGCCAGCGAGCCCTTGCAGTGTGGTTAGGGCACATTGAGATGTGCTCCACACATACAAAAGATACTGGTTTTCAAAGACTTTGTATAAAAAAGAAAAATATCTCAATTTTTATATGTTGATTTACACATTAAAATAACACTTTGGAACATATTGGGTTAAATAAAATAAGTCATTAAAATTAACCTCACTTGTATCTTTTCACATTTTATTTAATTTTTTTTAATTTTTTTATTTTAGATTATTCAGTACAGTTTCTGTCTTTTATTCCCATTCCAGGCCACCCACCCATCCCTCCCCATCTTTTCACATTTTAAAACGTGGCTACTAGAAGATTTAAGATGATACATGTACCATGTGCCCATTGCTCAGTGCTAGTCTATAGTTGGTGAGGCAGGGAGTGTGGGTGAGGGAGGCTGAGCAGTTACACAGAGACGAGCCTTACGGAACAGTGGAGGTCATATACTTCACCCTTAAGGCCAGCAGGAAACCTGGGATTTAACCGTGATGATGAGAGGTCTGATCAGATTGGTGTTGGATGAACACTGTCTGGAGAGCGGCTCATGCTGAGGAGGAACGCCCGATTCAGGCACGGACGGAAGCCAGACGAGCAGTCCAGCGGCGAGGTCCCGGACTGGCTCCGACACTGTGTGCATTCTGTGGGGGCTGAATAAGACAGAATTTTCCTCCCACCCTCTAAGCTCTTCTAGCTGGGCTTAACAATCAAGTTTAACCGAGGCAGATGAACGGGAGAAAATGTCCAAAGTTTATTATATGAATGTACGTTCAGGGGCTCATAGAATATGACCCCAAAAGACTTTGGACATTTGAAGTTTATATGCCATTATGGACAAAGGAGAAGGTACTGGGGAGGGGTCTGGGATTTTGAAGGAGAAATGGGCAATTCACAAGTAACCTGGAACAAATTTGTGCTAGGCAACCTATAAACAATGGACCAGAAGGGAGGATCCGACAGAACAGGTTTTTGCATGAACCCTTCCTGTCTACCATGCTTTATTCAAATTAGGTTAAGCTGAACACTGTGGAGTGAACACACTAAGATTCCCTTCATGAAGCAGGTTTTTCTAGCTGAATCTCTTTAGGCAGGAAAGGGAGAGGGTCAAAGTTTCTGAGTCTTTTGTTTTAATAACCAGCTAAAAATCATATCCTAAAGAGCACATACTGGGATAGCAAAACTTAGGTCCCTCCAGTTCTATTCAATATGTATATTCAGTTCACGTTACTTTGCTGGGTAGGGGAGAAGGGCTCACTCCAAAATGAATAACATAATGTTTGTCCCCAAAGGCGTGCACAGTCTAGTACAGGAGACACTGAGAGGCAGGTCGGAGTTCTAGTTAAAAACAAGGACTTTGGAGATGGTCTTCCTGGAGACTGGATCCCAGCTTCACCACTTAACTAGCTAAGTGACCCTGGTCAGGTCATCTCTTTAAGCTTCTGTTGTCACATCTGTAAAACAGGAATAATAATAGTGCCTACCTCATGAGGTTGTTGCAGAGACTTAAATGAGCCTATATATATAGCTTTACTTTTGAATCTACCCATGTATCTATCCTATCTATAAAGTACTTAGAACAGTGTACTTGGTAAACAATACTGGGTTATTATCACTGCCCAGGACTGGTGTGGGCATGGAGCTAAGGAATTAGCCAGCTTCCACTGTGAACTGGAATACTGGTGTTATGATACTCTTTTAAAATCCTGGTATTCCTAAGGCCAAATGCAGAACAGAATGGATGAAGTTTCTTAAGCCTGGGCCCTCTTTGATTTCACATTCCTCATTTTGTTAGTTTCTTTTACCCTGGTCCGAATTCTTTAGCTTTCATGCTTTTACATCTCCCTGGGACCCCGCTGCAAGTTTCCTAGTCTTCTCTGAATCCTCAACACCATCAGTTAGTCCTTTAATATCTCCTCCTGCAGGTCTATTTCCCTGTGTCATGGGGTCCGCCTGAGGGAGAAAGGTTGTGATGGCTACTTCCAATGCCCTTTCAGCAGGGAGATGGGCATTAATCTTCTGTGATCACTAGATGGGTTTTGGGCCAGTAAAAGAAGCTCCAGGCAAATCTTTCTTGTGAGTTGTTTAAAATCTGCACATTCCAAGCACATGCTCCAATGGAAGACGGTGCGTGGCTTTCTTGTGGCCTACCCAGACCAGACTTTGAAGAGCAGTTTGATCTCTCTCATATTCCCCCTCCCATCAGTCTTAAATCTAATTTCACATCTTCCACAATACCTTCAAGTTCCCTCCACAGCACTTGGCTCTCACTCTTCCAGCGTTCATCATTTTTGGCAGTGGGAAGTAAACATGGACTGGAAACAACCGGAATGTGCCGTCAGTGTGGAACTGGTTTAGATAAGTTTTGATAACATAATGGAATACATGCAGAGGTTGAAAAGAATGAGGTGGCCCTTTATGCACTGATAGGAATGCTCTCGGAGATAAATTAGTGAAAAAGTAAGATGCAGAAGAATGTACATAACTTTGCTACACACATGGTATGTTAAGAAAGGGGGGGAAGCACAATATTTTCTTGACTCTAAGACACCATCAATTGTAAAAGCATGATTATTTGATTCATCACAAAGACAGGAAAATTGCTGCTAATCAAAATTACATCATAAAAGACATGAGTTTTTTAAAGATGTAAAGATATATAAGATTTATTTATTTACTTATTTATTTTTCATTCATTCCTTATCAGATATGTTTATTGATTTGAGAGAAAGAGAGAGAGAAGCATCAAGGTGAGCAGAAAACATTGATCAGTTGCCTCCTGTACACGCCCTGACTGGGGCTCAAACCTGCAACACAGGTAGGTGTCCTGACCACAAATTGAACCCACAGCATTTTGGTGTATAGAACAACGCTCCAACCAACCGAGCCACCTGTCCAGGACAAGATATGTAATTCTTAGAATTGATCAAATATGGCATATTAATATTTGCTTTTATTTGCATGGTTTATATACTGTTATCACATCTTTGGGGACACTGGGGACTGCAGCTGCCCTGCTCAGTGGGCTCCTCACTGTATGGTCCCACAGATCACAGTGGCTGCAATGACCACAGAACCTTGGACAGACCTCCGGGAGCCACTGGAGGAAGCCAAGAGCGATGAGTTTGCATGGGGTGTTGATTTATTAGTACGTACTTTACACTGCTTGCTTTCTGGTTTGGGTGTGAACACAAGTGAAACAACTTAGAACCAAGTCTAACTTGTGATTCCCATCCACCTTGGGGACCAGGAAGAGATGCTGTAGTTTGCACTTGCTCAGCCTTATAAAGCAGGTCAGAGATGGGCATTCTGTGGGGGATGGGGTCCCACTGCAGGGGTGTTAAACTGATCAAGATCTTTGGCCAAGGAGGAGGGAGGAGGGGTGGCTGAGTGGCCAGTGAGGGTTCCTGGTTGTGAGAGATGTGCACAGGTACTAGAGCTTACTCTCCTGGATATTTTCCCCATAGCTGAGCATGGGACCTGGCATGGGATACTCTCAGTCCACTTGTAAAGGAAGTCTCAAGGAGAGTTCCAGGCTGAAAACCGGGACATTTGGAAAGAAGTGGAAATTGGTATTCAATTGTAGGAACAGTCTCCCTATTTAGGTTGTTTATTAAGGGTATGGATTGTTAAGAAATGATTCTAGGGGATCCAAAGAAATTTTGTGAGGTAATATGGTCTGATTCAAAATGCAAGAAAGTAGGGTCAGAAGTAGACACTTGATTACACTGTGCCCTGCAAATGCAGTACAATCCCTTGCTCACACTGCTACAGGACAGAGACCACATCGTGCCTCACGAGGCTCTATGAGCCTAGTCCTTTCCTGGGAGTAGTGCAGTAGTTTTACATGGCGTATAATGCTTGAATCCGTATAATGTTGAAAGCTCAGAAATGGAGTTCTATCATTTCTCCAAATCAACCAAGCTTCAAAAATGAGGGAGTGATTATGAATTCTCTGGCATTACTTAACGGTGAATCATTACTATCAGGTCGGCCCTCTCTGGGAGATTTCACCCTGGTGGCCACACAAGTATTCAACATACCAAACCTATTAAAAAACAAACAAACAAACAAACAAAAAAACGTGGTGTCTATTAAACCTTAGCAAACAACAAACTTAAGAGCCTTGCCACAGAAAGACAATTTAAAGGCAGGGTCACCTTGATGGGTTAGCTTCCCCAAGAGCTACCAGGCTGAGAAAATTGCCTTAGAAATCCAGAGGTGAATAATTTTGTTTGACATTCCTGCTAGCTCAATGGGATGGGCAGACAGCTAAGCGTTAGGGCCCTGCAGTTCCCAAACTTTGCCTCCTTGGACTACCCAGAGAAGCCCTCACCATTTTAGAGCTGAATGACAGGGACAAGTAAGAGTCCTTTTGCTTATTCACAAAGCCCTTTCCACATGCAACTAAATGTGTTTCTTGTAGAAAATTTAAAGTTGGGTTTTGTTTTTTGGTCCACTCTGGCAATATCTTTTAATTGGTATATTTACACCATTGGTGTTTAGTGATTATTGATATAGTTGGATGGATAGTTACCATAATTGATACTATATGCTATTTTCTTTTTGTCCCTGTTCTTTGCTTTTTAATCTTCCACTCTTTTTTTCCCCTCCCTCCTCAGGCTATAAGTATTTTGTGATTCCATTTTTTTCCGTTAGAATTTCAACTGTACATTTAAAAATTGTACCTTTTTAAGTGGTTCCCTTCAGTTAGCAGTATACATTTACAGTTAATGGAAGTCCACTTTCATATAACACTACACCATTAAACAGGAAGTATAAGTATCTTATAATACAGTACTCCCAATTCCCCTTCCTATCCTTTAGAATAGGGTGCCATTCCATTGAACTACCCAAAAGCTATAATCATGGCATGTTATTTTCTAAACCAATTCTTATCTGCTTGATCAATTAAGAATAAGTAACAAAAGTTTTTTCTTTTATTCCTTCTCTAACATTCTTCCTGCCTTTAAGTAGATCCACTTTTTGGACCTGTATCATTTTCCTTTTTCCTGAAGAACTTCTTTAACATTTCTTGCAAGGCAGGTCTACTCCCTTAATTTTTGGTTGTCTGAGAAAGCGTTTCTCTTTTACTTTTAAAGAATAATATCATAGGGTACAGAGCTCTAGGTTGGTGTTTTTTTTCTCTTAACACCTTAAATTGTCAATTCTCATCTTGCTGCATGGTTCTGAAGTCAGATGTAATTTTTTGTCGCTGCTCCTTGATAGGTATTTTTCCTGTTTTTTTGTTTGGATATAATATGCCTAAGTGTACGTCTTTGGTATTTATCCTGCTTGGATGCTCTCTGAGCAACTTGGCTCTGTGGTTTGTAGTCTCTCATTAGTTTTGGGAATTCTGCATTATTGCACCAAATGTTTCTTCTGTACCTTGCTTCTCCTCTTTCTGCTATTCCTATATGTACATGTTATACCTTTTGCAGTTGTTTTGGATGTTTTGCCTTTTTCATTTATTTTTTCTCTTTAGATTTGTTTGGGAAGTTCCTATAGACAAATTTGTCTTTTAGTGAGCCTGTGATCCTGGCCTTTGACCTTTACAAGTATGTCTCAGTTTTTTGTTTTTTTCTGCCTTAGAAGAGATGAGGTTAGAGGACACTGGAGTTAGGTATTCATTTCCCTCCTTCCAGGTCGGTTAGGCTCTGGTAAAACAGTCTCTGTTGAAGGCAGCCTTCTTCAGAACAAAATAGCCCTGGCTGGTGTGGCTCAGTGGATTGAGTGCTAGACGAACCAAAGGGTCGCTGGTTCGATTCCCAATCTAGGGCACATGCCTGGGTTGTGGGCCAGGTTCCCCAGTTGGGAGTACATAAAAGGCAACTGCACATTGATGTTTCTCCCCTTCTCTTTCTCCTTCCCTTCCCCCTGTATAAAAAATAAAATCTTTAAAAAAAAAAGAGAGCAAAATATACTGGGTGTACTTTAAAATGGCTACTTTCCTCCTCCCTCTACTGAAAACATGAGTTTTTTCTCCTCTCTACTGTGAGAACCTGATAGGGTTCCTGGAGCTGAGTGAAGCTCATGAAAGAGTGGGGGCCTCCTAAGACTGGCGCCCCCAGATGTCTTTTTCAAATTTGTCCACACGGAATCTCCAGCAATTCATTAATTAGATGGCATTTTGCTAGTCTTCTGCTACCTAGGTCTGCCTGGGTATGTCTTCAGTTTGGTCAGCTTTTCTCCATGCCAGATCAGACACTGGAAATCTTAAGTGCTTTTCTCTGCGTGGTAATATTTATTTTTTTCTTTATACTTTTCTTACTGTCTGCATTTGCTATAATGTACATATATATTTATTTTATTATGACAAAAAATGTGTCCTTAGAAAAAAATTTTAAAAATGAGTTTAATTTCTGTTGACTTGGAATAAAATAAAACAAGATTTTTCTGGCTAGTAAACAATTTAAATCATTAGAAAAGGTTGGGGGTGTGAGGTGCTGGATGTGGCTTAGGTTATGGCAGTATCTCTGCTGTTGTTCAAGTTTAAAGTCACCAAAGTAGACTCCTCTCCCTTACACACACCTGGTTCATTTCAGCAGACTGGCTCTCCCTCAGCCTTTTTTTTTTCCCTGACCAAATGTTCTGTAGCAAGAGCCTGTCCAGCCCTTTGCAAGAAACTGTCACTCAGGCACTAGGGTTTCAATCCTCTAGAACTCAAAAATAAGAAGAAACATTTGTTGAGCTAAATTATCTCTTTATTAGGAAAGCACCAACACCACATTCTTGGAAATTACTGGAATTTTATTTGCCTCAGGCTTATGACTTGCAACCAAAGACATTGTGCAAAGAAAGCAAAGATTAAGTACACTTTCGGGAGAAGGAGACGATCCACATTGGTAACATAGGAGATCAGGTTGACAAAGAAAGCCATCCAATGCACTATATAGATTGCAATATTCAATAGCATGTTCAACAAAACCTTTTTTAATCAACTGCAAAAGAAAGTAAGCCATGTTTACAGTAGACATAAATCTTATACAGTTCAAAAAGCATTTTTCTTTTAGATCATAGAGCATAAAATGGAAAAATGTCTATGCAGGTGAAGTCTAACTACTGTACATTAATCACCTATTAAAGTTGCTTATATGTACCACAGTGTAAAAAGAA
>CM052540.1:46004681-46033187 GCA_028533065.1 Trachops cirrhosus | reverse complement strand
ACAGGTACAGAGAATAAGTAGCATAGATGATAGATAGAAAATAGACAGGGGGAGGGCAAGAGTAGTATGGGAAATGTAGAAGCTAAAGAACTTATGACACATGGGCATGAACTAAAGGGGGGGAATGTGGGTGGGAGAGGGTGTGCAGGGTGGAGGGGAATGAAGGGGGTAATGGGACAACTGTAATAGTTTAATCAATAAAATATATTTAAAAAAATAACACCTCTAGGTACTTAAAAATTCATCTTGTTTTTTTTGGTATAATGTTTTAAAAATAAACTCAGACCCATCACTCTGACATCCTAACACTTTTTCTTATTCTTCCATCTAAGTCTTACTTCATCTAAATGTTGCTATAGACCAGGCACTATGCTGGCTGTTATGGATATAAAATATTAACCAGCCATGGAGAAAACTGCATCTGTGAGTAAGGAGTGGGAAGATGGGAAAGGGAAAAAGGAACCTTGATGTAGTGTTTTTCATTTTTTTGAGGACTATTAGAAAAGCAATAAACAAAGACCCAAATTCTTTGTTATGCAGCATTCAGCTCAGTTCACATCCATCAAAAATGAAGTCTCGCCAAATCTTTACATGTTCACTTCTAGGTAATAAAGTGAAGTGCTTGGAAAAGACATGGCAATATGCGAGGGAAACAGAGGTGGAGGGATTCCCGGCTGCAGTTGACGGCAGCTGCACTTACGTTGTCATCCTGCTCTTCGTCACTGTCGAAATCGCTCACGACAGGTTTGGCTTTTCCTCGATTTGGCCTTTTCTTGCCTTTTCCTTTGTCTCGACCCTTCTCATCTTTTTTATTAAGCTTGATTTTCACCTTAACAGATTTTGCTACAGCGAAAACAAAACAGATAGCAATGAGCAGCCACAGGGAAATCTATTCACAGGTAGATGATGAACCAGATGTCCAGGACTGACAGACCATTCTTGATTCGTACCTGTTTCCCGTTGTCCTGTCTAGTTGGTGCCCCCTCCTTTCAACTTGCAAACATGTCTCAGTTGGGATAATAACTTATACCGTTACCTTAAACAGGCAACAAGAGAGATTGAGGTCCCACGGAGGGCAGCTGGGTCCTTTCCCTGTCTGCTAATGGTTGAACAGGGATCTTCCTAAGCAGGATAATGAGGGTTGCCCTTTCGACTTTGTGGGGGAGTATAGGCATTTATTTAATGGACTTTTGACATTAAAAAATATAAATTAGTTACAGGGTAAAAAAAATAGGCCAATAATTTTACTGTGTAGATAACTCCAGTTGACTTAAAAAGAAAATTCAAATAGTTGAATAATACTTTTAACAGTGTAGAATGGTTCAAAAGGAAAATAAAAATGAAACAAACAAATGAATATGAAAGCTTCCTTTCCCATCTCTAGTCTATACCCTACCTGTTTTCTCTCTGGTTGTTATTTCCAGAAAAAAAGTATACACCCATACCTACAAATAAATCCTGTGTGTGTACGATTCTCTAATTCTATAGAGAGAGCATATGAAGAATTCAAGTGCATACACACATGTGCTTTATATACTTACCCCAAAGAGATGTTTATATGCCCACATTCCAGACATGTGGGACATTTCTATGTATCAACCTGAAAAATTTCTACCTACTGTGTACACTATAATGTTTTTTGCCAGTCCCCTGGTGATGGGTGCTAAAGTTCCCAGCTTTTTACCTCTACAGACAAAGTGCCTTAAAGCTATTTGTTGGCCTATCTTAGCAGAATCTGGGGGAGGTATGGTGCACATGTCCATATGGTAAGCTGCTAACAGTGTTCTGCTAAATCAGCCCCGAGAGACAGCACTCACTCCACTCTCATAGGGCTATTCTGAGGATGGAAATAAAAATGCTTGGAAGCGTCCAAAGTGCTAAAACATAAATATAGGTGTGTATCCCAAAGTATAAGGAAAACCTGTTCCATAGCATTGTTCTGGGACAAGTGTCCATAGAATATATTTTTTAGGATTTGATGATGAAATCACTGAGAATGTGGGTCTCTTGCTCAAACTAGTTTTGCCAGAATATCATGTTCGGTGGGTGGGTCTCAAAAAGAATAAAATTCCTAGGAATAAATTTAACCAAGGAGGAGAGAGACCTGGACACTGAAAATGATGCGACATCGATGAAAAAGGCTGAAGACACCAATAAAGGGACACGTATTGTAGTTCATGCTCATGAATTGAAAAGATGAACATTGTTAAAATATCCATACCACCCAATGCAATCTACAGATTCAGTGCGATCGCTATCAAAATTCCAGTGGTATTTTTCACAGAAATAAAACAAGTAATCCTAAAATCTATTTAGAAACACAAAGGATCATGAATAGCCAAAGCAATGTGGAGAGAGAAGAACAAAGTTGGAGGCGGCATGCTCCCTGGTTTCAAACTATTGGGTTGGCCAAAAGGCCTTTGTTCTGTACAACGGCTCTACGAGGGCCTAGTTGTCTTTAACTTCACTTGAAACAATTTTGTTAGATTATAGTGTGATGGCTGTCACATCAGCGTGTACTTAAAAAGAAACTTATCAAAATTGGTGAACTTTTGTGCAGCCACTTTAATACTGATGATGGAAGAAAATATGCAACGTTTTTGGCGTATTGTGCTTTATTTCAAGAGAGGTAAAAACACAACTGAAATGCAAAAAAAGACTTGTGCAGTGTATGGAAGAGGTGCTATGACTGATCAAATGCATCAAAAGTTATTTGTGATGTTTCTTGGTACTATTGGCCAAATATTCCTTTGCTGTGGGGCTGTCTTATGCATTAGAAGTTTAGTAGCACCCCTGGCCTCTACCCACTAGAAGGCAATAGTGGGAGATAGCCAACACACTCAAAATATCCAAATCAATGAAGTTATTGGTGAAAATGAAAAATGTGTCTTTTATTTTATGGAAAAAACATAATGGACTTTTTGGCCAACCCAATACATTACAAAGTTATAGTAATTAAAACAGTATGGTATTGGCATACAAGTAAGTGGAACAGAATAAGGAGCCCAGAAATAAACCCACACATGTATAGTCAGTTTATGACAAAGGAGGCAAGAAAACACAATGGGGAAAGGAGAGTTCTTCTATAAATGGTGTGGGAAAACAAGACAGCTGCACGCATGGCAATGAAACCAGGTCACTGTCTTACACCTTACATGAAAACTAACTCAAAATGGATCAAAGACAACAACATAAGACTTGAAATCATAAATTTCTAGAAGACATAGATAGTAAGCTCTTTGACATCAATCTTGGAAGTGATCAAGATTTGACACTAAAAACAAAAGCTGTGAATACAAAAACAAGTGGGACTACATTAATCTAAAAAAGTTCTTGCACAAAGGAAACCATTAACAAAATGAAAAGTTAACCTACTGAATATGAGAAAATATTTGTTACTTATATATTAGATAAGGAATTAGTCACCAGACTATATAAAAAACTCATACAACTTACTAACCAAAAGCCAATAACCTGATATAAAATATGCAAAGATCTGAATGCCATTTTTCCAGCAGAGGACCAACAGGTACATTACAAGGTGTTCAACATCACTAACTAGAGAAATACAAATGAAAACCACAGTGAGATATACCTCACAACTGTTAGAATGGCTGTCATCAAAAGTGTAAGAAATAACAAGTGTTGGTGAGGATGTGGTGAAAGGAAACCTAGTATTTTGTTTTGGGAATGTAAACTGGTATAGTCTCTATGAAAAACATTATGAAGGAACCTCCCAAAATTAAAAATAGAACTTGCAGCCCTGGCCAGATGGCTTGGTTGGTTGGAGCATCATCCATACACCAAAATGGTTGTGGGTTTGATGCCTGGTTGGGGCATGTACGTGAGGCGACCGATCAATGTTTCTCTCTCACATTGATGTGTCTCTTTCTCTCTCTCCCCCTTCCTCTCTAAGTCAATAAAAAGATATAATCTCGGGTGAGAATCAAAAGAACTACCAAATGATCCAGCAATTCCTCTTTTGGGTATTTATCAGAAGAAAATAAAACACCAACTCAAAGGTATATCTACCCCCATGTTCACTGCAACATTACTTACTAAGTGTCATTAACAGATGAAAAGATATAGCAAATGTGAGATATATATATAACGGAATCGAATCAGCCACAGAAGAATAAAATCTGCCATGTGCAACAACATGGATGGACCCAGAGAGCACTATGCTACGTGAAGGAAGTCAGAGAAAGGCAAATACCATATGATCTCACTTATACGGGGAAACTTAAAAACAAAAAAGAAGTTTATAGATACAGAGAATAGATTTGGTGGTTGCCAGAGGTCAAGGGGGAAGGTTGCAAGGTGTCAAACAGTAGAACGTCCAATTATAAAATAAGTCATGGGGTTAAGGTACAGCATGATGAGTATAGTTCATAACATTGTATTTAACATTTTGAAATTTGCTAAGTTCTTAAAAGTTTGCTAAATCTTAAAAGTTCTCATCACACACAAAAAATCAATTTTCTAACTATGTATAGTGACAGAAGTTAATTAGACTAATGGTGATCATTTCACAATATATACAAATAACAAATCATGATGTTGCACACCTGAAAGTAACATGATTCCGGCATACAGCACTAATCACTAATATGATGTTACATGTCTATTACACCTCTAGAGAAAACAGAAAGTTTAAGAGGAGAAGGCTCAAGAAAGTGCCAAAGAGATGCACAGGGAAATGGATTCTCCTCCAGGGCCCCCACTGAAAGGAATGCAGGTTGCTGACTCCCGGATTTTGCCCTAGAGACATCCATATCAAAATTGTGACTTACAGAACCAAGAGATCCTAAATTTTCATTTTATTAAGCCACAAAGTTTGCCGCAATTTGTTATAGCAGCAGTAGGAAGTTAATATGCCAAGCCTCAAGAGAGATACAAGAGACTAAACTGACAGATGGGATGGGAGGGCGGCTATTTGAAAACAGATTAGAAATGTGGCTCTAAAAAAGGAAATATCTAGCTAAGATAATGTACCTTATTCATCAAATGTTAGGATATTAGACCTAGGTAATAATCATATAAAATTGAAAATGGTTAAATAAATAGAAGGCAGTATCACTCAAAAGAATGAGACTGGGTATGGGGACACAGACTGTAAAGGATGTCACTCCAGCCGCGTGGCAGGACATGTGCGTCAGATATTTTAAAAACGCCCACAATGATTTGTGGGTAAGACTGTGTAGGACAGCATTATTTACAGTGAGATTAGTACAGTTTGGTACATTAACGAACGATAATGTAAACTGCCGAAGACAAACACTGGTTGCTATGGGAAAATGTTCACAATAAACAGATCATGCTATATATAGACAAAATCCTTGTATATAGAAAAAGCTGGAAGGAAACTTAAAATGTTAAATGTATATGGGGTAATAAAATTATATGGATTATCCTTTCTTAAAAAGTATTTTTCCAAGTTGTCTGTAATAAGTATGTAATTAGGAACACATCTTATAAAAGTTTTTAAAGCGTATCTGTAATGTTTTACATAGCAGACCATAAACTACTGGGATTTATTACTTTGAGAGGAGGTATGGGGTGAAATCATAATTAGGTAAGAAGACATTTTAGGATTTTGAAGGCAGTTTTAACTTTTGAAGACTAAGGTTATCAACTGAGGTTGGGACTATGGTAAGACAAGAGAGGTACTTCCCTTGGGTACAGAATTTACAAGGGCATCGAAACTGAGTAATCAAGACAAACGTTCTAATGCAATGTTTTAAAAAACTCAAAAAGTCAATGCCAAAAATACAAGATGAACAAAGTACTAACATTTTGAATAAAGACAGGATCAGTATCTGATCCATGATGCACTAAAGAGTCCCCAGTTCCAACTCAACAGGACGATCGTTTTCCAAAGCAGTGTTTCTGAGAATGTGGTGGTAGGCCAAGCAGCAGCAGAATCCCCAGAGAATTGTTAGAAATGCTGACTCTCGGGCCCCACCTCAAGGCACCAATCCAAAACCTGGACGGAGCCCAGCTATCAAAACCACTGTGCTAAAGAACAGGTAGGAGGTAATACCTGCAATGTTGATAGGAAATCTGCATTACACTGATCTTCAAAGGCAACCCGCAGGGAGCATTCACTCTGAGCCTGCCCCTGTGCTAAGCTTTGGGGGCATGCTTATTATCTCAGTTTTCCAGAGGAGCAAACTGAGCTTGAGCCAGGTTAAGTGCACTGTCTGAAGTTGCCCAGCAAGGACACGGTAGAACAAAGACTGCAATCCAGATCTGTCTCCCTCTAACATCTGACTTTCAGCATCTGTGCGAACACTGATGCAGGCAGTAAGGGGGAAAGCAGGAGAGGAACCAGATGCCCCAGCTGACCTTCGGACTCTGACTCCTCTTCTTCATCTTCCTCCTCCTCTTCATTGCTTTCTTCCTCACTCTCCTCCTCTTTGGCAATTTTCTGCCGTGCGCTCTTAAACACCGACTGCAAGACGATGGAGTCTTCATAGATCTAAAGGGGTGAAGTGGCATCTGTTAAAAACTGCAAGCCGAGGACCCAAGATTCACAACTGTAGCGCACGCTTCTCTTCCTTATGCAACACACCAGCTTTATTTTACATGGGTTTTAGTAGAAACATCAGTGTTAGCTTTTATGCCTGTAGGAGAACACCCTAGTCTGATGTCGACACACATATTCTTATAGAAAAAAGCCCATATGCACTTGAAATAATTTCACTGTGTGTGTGTGTTTCTCTGTGTGCGCATTTGCGAACTTGTGAAAGAAGGTGGACTTTCAAAACATATCCTCTCATCTTCAATAACAAAAGTATTTTAAAAGTTACATTTCGTATTTGAATTGATCTATCAAATAGTGCGGCAAAGCAACCTTTTTAAAAAATGCAATTCCCCTAACAAAATGGAGGCTATTTTTTATTATTGAGTTTATCAGTACCAACCAACACTATGCCAATCAATCCTTTATTTTCAGTGCATGCACATACCTGAGCACAGCCCTGTGTAGCTGCTGAGAGAAATGTAAAGTTCAGGAAACTTCCTTTTTAAAAAAAGTTTAAATAAAATAGAAGTACCATATATTCAGCTACCCCACTTCTAGGCACATGTCCAAAAGACTGAAAACAGACTTGAAGAGACATTTGCACACCCATGCTTACACCAGCATTATCCACAATAGCCAAGAGGTGAAAGTGAACCAAATGTTCATTGATGGATGAGCAGATAACAAGATGTGGCATTACATACCGTGGAATAACATTCAGCCTCAAAAAGAAGAAAATCCTGCCACGTGCTACAACATGGATGAACCTTGAGGACATCAGCTCAGTAAAATAATAAGCCAATTACAAAAAGACAAACACTAAACGATTCCACTTACATGAGGTATCTAAAGCAGTCAAATTCATAGAACTAGAAAGAGAGGTGCTGGGGAAGTGGAAGGAAGATGAGTTTTTTAATGGGTACAGAGCTTCAGTTTTGCAAGATGGAAGAGTTCTGAAGATCTGCTACATGACAGTGAGGATATACGTAACAACTGACCTACACACTTAGAAATGGTTATGATAAATTTTGTGTTTTACCACAGTTAAGCAAAAAATAAAGAACAAGTTAAAAGTGATTTCTGCTCTATAAGAACATGTTCTCTTGTTGTAAAGATGAGCCACACACTGGCAACTTGTAGGGACCCGCAAACAATATAGTCCAGTAGGACACAGGACCCAGGGACAGCATGGGATGGGGCCCCTGGGTGGAACTAGCTAGAGACACCAGAGATGGGCTGGACCTTAAAGGTGAGGGGGGTTCCATCAGCGGTGAGAAAGGACGGGGGCTTTTTAGGAAAGGAGAACAAGTGAGAAAGGTGAAGAGGCAAGAATAAAAAGGATGTACCGGGGATGACACCAATGCCGACTTTTGGGTTATGACATTGGACTATGTTACATGCTACTATCTTGTGATGATATAAAGGACACACGGGCTCTCTCTGCGCAGTATTTCTCACACCTACAGGCATATCCAGGGAGGCAGGTGTTTAAGGGACCAGTCTGACTAGACTATAAACTGTTATGTTTGAGGAGCAGCAGGAAACGAGGCTAAAGAGTTAGGGTAATGTATGGCTTTAGAAAACAGCCTATGGAGATGAAATTTATTCTAGAATTTGATAATCAGTGGGGAACCGCCAAGCTCGGTGGACAGTAGATGGACAAGATAAGGTAGTGGTCAGAGAAAGATAACCTGCCATCCAGGATGGACTGGGAGGGAAGCCAGTGAAGAGGCCACTTCTGGTGTGAGACAGTGAGTGTGGGCAGAGAGGGAGGCTGCGGGACTGGAAAGGGACAGGGCACTTGTCACAATGTTGCCATAGCATTATAAAGATCTCAGAAATCAGAGAGTGTACACAGTCATTCACACAAAGATTTCCTTGTTGACTTATGTATTTACTCTCTGTCCTGGTTTTCATCATACCTCTCTTTGAAGAGTTTCTTGAAAATGCAAGGTTTGTTTTCAAGACCCATTATGGTCAAAATACTAATACTGTTAATTGCAGTTAATCAAAAATGTATAGCCTATTCAAGTCGCACTCCAAAGATTCCCTCTTCCCCAGTTTAGTGACCAGAATAGACACGAAGGTCCAGAAGCACAGTGGGGCGAGAGGCCCAAGGAATAAATGGTGGCCGACGCAGCACTGGTTGGCAGACATACGGACTTCTCTTGTTCTTTTTAATTCATGGGTACGAGAGCATTAGGCCAGAAAAACAGATAGGAAAACGGGAGTTCCAGCAAAAGGTGAGTGAAACTGAGATGTAATTAAAGTGAAAGTGTCCTCCGCTAGTTACAGTCAAACCTTGGTTCTCGAAGGTCTTGGTTCTTGACCAAGGTGTTCATGGGAAAAATGTCTTAGTGGTCTAACACGACTTCAGGTCTCGGTTCTTTACTGGACAACCCTTTCAGGCTGACACCTGTATGGTCAGTCTCTCAGGAAACAAAGGAAATTCAGTTTTTGAACAAATCACTTCTCCAACAATTTTCCAGAAATGAATTAAGTTTGAGAACTGAGGTTCTACTGTATTTTTAATGAATTCAGTGTCACAATATATACTTATGCTTGCTTACTGTGGAGAAAGAATTACAACTGACCTGAAGAAAAGCAATTTTTTGTAAGCAATTAAGGCAATGTTTTTTAATATATTTTTTTTATTTAAATCATAGTAGTTTCAACTCCTGATGCATGGTCACCATCAGAAAAATGCAGGTAAATGCAATCAAATATATAATCTCTATAAAAGCCAAAATTGGACCTCCTGCCTTTAAGCATTACATTGAGTGATTTACTTGAATTCCTCCTCTAATTAAAAGCGAAGACTTTAGGGGAAGTGTGAGTAGGAGTTCGTGTAGCTATGGTACAGAAGAGCTGGCATGAATTTGAAAATGCTAAAGCTTCAATTTACTTACACAGGTAGCATAGAATATAGGCTTTTAATTTTCATTTTTCTTCTGCCAGGGTAGTAGCAATGGTTCAAATATAGAAAATGAGATGTTTTACTTAAAAGAACATAAGACATTTAAGGTTAAAATTTTTTCAGACAACTAAAGACAGACCTGAGATCCCTCCAAGTTGAATGTCTGCGCATTATGACAGAGAAGCATGACATCTTTCTCCAGGTCACCCAGGCTCCGGTACTTATGATTACGAATTCTTTCCTAATGAAAGTTTTGGATAAAACAGAAGAAAGAAGAGGGAGAGAAAAATACAACAATTATTTCTTGGTTCACAAAGGCTGATTTTCCCTTTGTCTTCTCAGCATACAGCCCTGCCAGGGATGTGGGCCTGCACAACTCCAGGGGGTGCCATTCACAGAGCCCACCTCCCACTCGTGTTCCTTCTCACAAGGGGGGAGAAGGAGCACATGATGGGAAACAGAAAGAGCAATGGGGCTGAAACTTCTTAAATAAAATACAACATAATAAAATAGGAGTTCTCAGCTTAATGATTATATCGCACAGGTCATATAAAGACACAAGACATCCCAACCTTTCTGGTGACAACATGTCACTGCCACCTCCTATCATCATTTCAATGAATTTGTACATCTTTATTTTAAAAAAAAAACACAAAGTTTGTAAAAAAAAAAATGTCTACCTTTATTTTTTTGAAATCCACTGGTTTCCTAATCAATTCATAGTATTCTGGTAATTCTTTCCTGGAAGGTAACTGAATGAAGACTTCACTGAGCTGTCGCCCGGAACTGTAGGGTGAGGGAAACAGACAGACACATAACAGATCATACACTACTGAGGAAAGGTTTTATTGCGTTTCATTTCAGAGAATGTCAAAAAAGCAAACTGGCATCCCATGCGTGTCGGTGTGGGGCTCTTTATGCCAAGGAAAATTCTGCATCTCTACTGGAGATTAACGCCTCTTCTGCGAACTTCAAAATCACATGAAAATACCGTAGGTCCCCACTTCTGTCGCACATCTGAGAAGTGCACTGCGGATTTCCTCCAGAGCCATTGTATCTTTTCAGTTTGATAGAAATATTTACAATATCCCATTCAACCAAAATTCAATTTTTTAATGACTAATAACTAACTGAGTTGGTAAAAAAAAAAAATAAAGACTATTTCCACAATCCTTTGTCTTCAAATGCACTTTATGTTTAGAAAATGTATTAGAATATACTCTGGAATCTCAAATGAAATGCTTCTGTATGTACCTAGTGACTGCCTTTCATTTCGGTAATGTTACTTTCCGAGCATTTTACATACTGTGCACCTTGATTATTATCACAGCTCGTCATCTCACCTACCTGCTCTTTTGTGTGTATGGAGCAATCTGGGCAGAAAAGAACAAGCATATTTAGCAAGTATGGATGCCTGGTGTTTCTGGATTGGTGCTGTCCCCTCCCCCAAATGCATGGTGGCTTTATCTGACAGCACATTTAACAGCAACAAATGCTTAGCATTTGGTAATTTTGAAAAACAGGATATAAAGCAATATAAGCTTTTAACATCATTTAATATTAGAAGCAGACATGGTTAAAAGAACAAAATATACATAATTTAGATTCACAAGCCTAGTATCTGACTTGGCCTATCTAGATCAATAACAGCTAGAGGGATATATGGTATAGTCATTTTTTCACAAAAATCTTGCTTCTCTTATGATGCCATCTCTATTTCCTTTGTGAAGCCAGAAATATAAAAAAAAAAAAAACCCATAAATCACTGCCATGTAAATTTCAGAAGGTGATTTTAGGAGTATGCCAGAATGCTAGACGCAGCAGCAAAGAATGAGTGACAATATGCTGTTTTAATCCATAGTCCCAGTTGTATAATTAAAAAATAATCATAATGACAGTTATCATAAAAAAGGCATGCGCAGTAACTCAAACGGTTGCCTAGCAACCAGTGGTGAAAATGCTGAAGTGCAAAGGGGCCTGCATAAATTAACCGAAAATCCTCTGTCAAAGGGATGGGTGAGTTTTTCTGTTTTACTGGGTCACTGTTTTATTTTTAATGCATATAAGGGCTTCATGAATACTAAAATCAGGAGCAAACAAAGAGGTCTAAGAAGACTGTAGTTTAATAGGGAATTGGATTTTTAGATTATTGTGGCAAGAATCAAGGTGTTTTTTCTCCCACTCACAGCCACTCATATGCCTCCCACCTTCCCAGGATGAGAAATGCATTTGTACCTCCATAAATTATACCATGTAGTATATGACAAAACCTACTTTACTTACTATCACCTTCAATGTATGACCACAATTTCTGGTCTATTCTTTTTCTACCACTCTGAGATTTATATATACAAACATTTTACCTATTTGAAAAGGAATATCTGAAATACAATGTATAGACACTAATTTTTCTACTAGTGACATTTATAATTAGCATTCTTTATAACCTAGCAATAATCAGAAAGTCAGGCCTCTTTGTGATCTTGGATTTAACACCTGACCCTCAATGACATCTTCACGATGTCATTTTCTACATTGCCAACAGATGGTGTCATTTTTCTATTGACGGACTATGTGCACGTCTTTGTACACCTGTGATGGACACACTCTTAACCTCAACTGTGCCACTAGTGCAGTGAGAAGTGAGTGTGATAAAGCTCTTTCTGACCGGACCAAAATGGCTAAAACAATGTTGGTTTGGGTCTCTGTCCTGAGTCTGGTCATAGAAATTCTAGACCCTCTAAGAAGGCAAGTTCAGAGTTACACGTGCTCATAGAGGAGGAAACTGAATGTTCTGAGACCTGAGGCCAATACTGTAAAATGAGACAAATTTATTCAGTTTCAAAACATTCCTATACCACTTCCCTTTTTCCCCTCCTCAGAACAGAGGATGTGGGCAAAAGGAGGACCTGGATGCTGTCCAAGACAGGCTTCCTGTGGCTACGCTGGTTCCATTACCATTCAAACATCTCAGTCTGGCTTTCGAAGCCCTCCTTCTCTCCTTCTCTGCAAACCTGGGTTGTACTGTTGACCTGACTCTTCCAGCCAGGACACCTTCTCTCCTGTGTACCCCCAAGTACCATGGCCAATGGCCCCCCATGAAGAATTCCAAGTCTCCAGAGCTGACCCATCGATCACTCCATGGCTGAAAGGGTGTCTATCCTTTTCCTCCATTCAAACACTTCATTACCCATCCAGAATCAAGAGCCCCTCCTCCATAAAAATGGAGGGGATAGTCCTCAATCTTAATTAATTCTGTCCCTCACTGCTCAGAACTGAATTCCTCCACATGTGCTCCGTTTGCCTTCCTCCACACAGGCGGGAACCTTCTACTTGCAGTCCAGCCCTCCCCATCCCTGTCGGAGGCAGTGGGTCTGACGGCCGGCTCAGGAGGAAATGCCGGGCGTTCCTGGGGCACATCCAGCTTCTCCACAACCTATAGAATGCAGGGTCAGTATGAGCCCTTGCTAATGAATCGCAACAGTAACTCAGTTTTCCCTAAATTAAAGGTTAAAAAACAATAAGAAAGTGGAAGTGAAACAGCCTGATAGTTCTGAATTCTTGGCATTTCTTTCTCAAACTTAAGCCTTTTCAGTATACCTTTTCAAGTGCTTTTTTTTTCCAGTGCTGGAAAATTCTTTCTTTTTTTTTTTTAAGTACAGAACAATGGACTAATTGTACAGGGGTTTGCGGAAGGTGTTCTGTTTCTGTTGAAATGCTTACCCTACCCCCAAGGTATTTTCCATTATGTCATTTTACACAATTTAAGGCCTAAGTATAAATTGTTACCTAGAAGTAAGCTCCTCATCACAAAAATGATACCCGCTCCCCTCCTCCAAAAAAGGATTCCACTGATGCTCTGTAATTTCAGGTCTACTTCAGACAATGATTTATCACAGAATAAGAAACATGACCCTGATAAGGCAAGAGATGGGTGGGGGAGGAGTGTAAGCTGAAATAAAAATATAAAGGAACCCACTGCACCTAATAGAGTTTAATGGTGCTGGTGGGCGAGCACAGTTTCTCCCCACAGAGGCCAACGGGCACAGGGACATGTGGCCATGATGTCATGCTGTGTGACACACAAAAGCCCTACAAGCCACTGTAAATGGTAGTTTGAAACCCTGCATGTACAGCTTACTCACAAAGACACACACACACACCACACAATTGACGTGTACTCTGCTGTGTTTCATCTGAGAACCAAGAGTTTCTCCCATAACCTCCAGAAACCCAAAGGCAATGATTTCATATCTGTACTACTGTGATTCCCAAATGAGGACTGCATACATCAGAAGCATTACATCAGCTTCACTTCTGACTATACAGTTTGGGTGTAGTTGGAAAAGGATGATAGACGGAAATGCCAATTAGGAAACCCACTCCTTTAAAATACTGGCTCTTACAGTTTCCCAACAAGCCCGAACCAAGAAGATATGATGTTAGGTGAAGGTCTTTTCTTTCTTTCTCTTTCTTTCTTTCTCTCTCTCTCTCTCTCTCTCTCCTTCTCTCTCTCTCTCTCCCTCTCCCTCTCTCTCTCTCTCTCTCTTTCTCTCTTTTTCGCTTCTTTTTTTTTGCTGCTTTATGATTTTTTAAATCTGCCCAACCTAATCTGTTGACAAGCATTTCTAATAATTACTTGTGAGAAAGATTTTAGTTAAAGTCGAAATAAGTTTTGTTTAGTTAATCAATGTGAACATATGGCTACCTTGCCTCTGTAAGAAAATGATGTCATAGTTTAGAATACCACTTGGAGTCAGAAGAATTCTACAGAAAAGTTATTACAGTCCTAAAGAATCAAAAGCAGGAAATCATGTGGGGAAAAAACTATAAAACTGGGTCAGTGTTAGAGGGCAGTAGGTGAAAGCAAGAGGCTGCTTTTCAGGGTCAGATTCCTGTGCGATTTCTTTAATACATGCCACTTGAAAATGCTCTTAGATCCGAGGGGCACCCCACTTATCCAGAAAGACCCCAGACACCTGAGCCAGACACAAACTAGGTGTCACAAGCACCTGCACTCTGTATTCACTACTGAGGTCTCTCATCCGAAACTTATTGGGTGTTGACTGATGGCAATTCCTAACAAGCTTGGAAATCTGACTTCCCAGACTCGGAGTGTATGAGATAACAGCAAAACAGAATGGGGTGGGGTAGGCTTGCTTTTGGTAGTGGAATTGGTAGCTGGCAAAAATCACCAAGGATTATGTTAAGAATATAGGTATATAATGTGCCTAAGTAATCAACAAAAACAAGGCTACATCAGGTTAATGCCAGATAAATGCCCTGGTGTACGGAGACGACAAAGGGCTCGCTCAGCTCAGTAAGGAAAGCACCAAGGCTTTATCAAGAGTCTGGAATACAATCATTCTGAAGCACAGTTTTACTTTTGGCTGTCTACCCTGAGCTAAAATATAGACACATATATGTATACACACACGTACACTTGCATGTGTACATACTTGTATATGCTTGTGCGTGCATACACATATTTGTGTGTATAAGTACATATGCATGCATACATATATAATTTTATGTGTATATGCTACAGAGTCCAAAGTTATGTATTTTAGAATTGTGTGCCTTGAAGAATGGTAAAATGCTTGTTTGTTGTGACATTCACCAAAAAAGAGAACATAGGACATCACATTTTAAATGCCTGACAGCTTCAGCAGTTTTTAAAAAGGCATTAACGAAGGACCAGAATGACATATGCCAGAGCGTAAACAAACATTAATAATAACGTACTTATTCAACAAGAGGAAGATTTACAATCGACTGTAATTTGGAACCATGTTATCATCCATAAATAAAGTAGGTCTCAAACCGTTTTACTGGGTTACCTGCTTTGAAAACATGCTGTAAGTCAAAGGTCTAATCCGATAACCCAGAGAAATGATGTCTGGGGGGCAGAGGCCCCTCCTTTATCTGTATCACCATGGACATCCTGTGTCACCAGTTGGCACCTTTTAACTCTCCCATATTAAGCCAAATAAATAAATAGAATGATAGAACATAATTTATAACATTTTTAATGTATCGCAATGGTCAGAATCTACTATATAAAGTTTCTATTTCCTCAGAATTCTCTCATTGAACTTATTACTGCAAATCAGGGGTGCTCAGTGGGACATGGGGTTCAGAGGTTTGTTTGTTTGTTTAAGCAAGTATTTTGAGGAGACATTTGAGAAGATATGTCATTTATCATTTGACTTTGTAGAAATAGTAACTCAGGACATCTAGATGCTTCTCTCTTCCTCACTCGACATTTCATAACAGCAGACGCAGGTACAGGATTCCAGCCGTCCGCGGGTCCGCATGTGACGGCTACAGGGCCGGCGCCTTCCTCGGTCAGCAACACGGCCAGCCTTCCTCGCCTCGTCTGGTCCCGTACACCTGGACGTCACTCAGGACGCCTTCCTTCCGAAAGGTGAGGACCCTCCTTCCCTCCCCCTGTTTTGTCCTTCGATCTTTCCCTGTGCTTTGACTTCATTAAGGTTAAAAAAAAAAAAAAGCTTCAAAGATTTTCGCTGAATTGTGACCCAACTCAAAAAGCATAAAGCTTCAGCAGGCAAAATCAAATGCCTCTCCACCCGAGCCGCAAATCCCAAGCGTCACTTTGTTACAGGGGTGGGTCACAGCAGGCTCCGGAGCCCCAATTTCTCCTATAATGGCCCTTTTAGTACATTCTTAAGGAAGACAAATGAGGTGCAATTCTAAAGGAGCGAGGCAGATTCCCCCCCAGGAATATACAAGAACAGAGAGGGTGGGCAAAAGTAGGTTTACAGTTGTGAGTAGATGAAATTGGGCTCATTCTGTATTATTATTAATTCTATTATTTCCATACAAACTGTAATAACTACCATATTTCAGCACAATCTATTTTTGATCAAAACACTCAGAGTTGTTTTGAGGACAGTTTATAAGACAGTTAGAAAATGAATTTAGTTATTTCCAGCTGGGACTCCTTTCCCTCCCTCAGAGAGAGGCCATTTATGCTGGAATTGGCCTGGAGCTTTGAGAGGCAGAGACCCTGGGCTTCTGGGCCAGGCTAATGCTGGAAGCCTTGGGGAGGCCTTTTGTGCCTGGGAAAGCAAACAAACCAAGTTTATTTGTGGCCTGCCCACCTGCTGTACGTGGGTATAATTGGCTGAGCAACACAAGTGTCAAGTCACCAGGAGTCAAACAGCCTATTCCAGTAAACATCTGCAAGTATCAATATTTTTAATGAGGGCAAACTAAAGTGCTGGAATCCAGATTTCTTTGAGTAGATTCTCTCTGGAGGAAATGCACCTTCTGAGCTCAAAGCCAACATTTCCCAAAGTGTGCTCCATGGAACAAAAGCTTAATGCACTGCTAACAGTGTTCCTTGAAAGGGCGGGGTGGGGCACGTTTGTCAAATGAGTTTGGGAAGCACTGGATTAAACTCAGTTCAGCAGGTTGCTTTACAGGAAAACTTCTCAGAGCCTCTAACTGTGCTGGAAGTTCTACAAGAGGCTACAGGACTTGAGAGTGAGGACCACACTCTGGGAAGCATCTAGTGCATGAGGCTATGCCCTTGCCAGGCTACAGCTACACAAGGTCAACTATCGGCTTCAGGCAGAGCCCAAATATCTGACACAGAGGGGAAACAGAGAAAGGCTCTTCAGCTAGAACTAAGATTTTCTCAAGGTGTATCCGCTTGGTCACATTACTATATTTTCACAGCAATTTCTCTATAATCTAATTAGGGCTATTAAGTGTGAAGGTGCTTGGGCCTGAGATCCACAGTCGCAGCCCCTCTCCCAAATTTAAAGAAATATAGAATGTCTGGTGTCAATAATGCTAAAAATAAATTCTGTCTAAAAGAGCTTTTTGGCTGGTCCTGAAGGGAGAGTCAATACCAACAAAATAATCACAACGTCAAGGGCTGTTAATAGCTATAGAGAGAATTTAGATTTCCTGGGATGGAGCATGTAGGGCTGGGTAGCCGGACCGGCGCACGCACACATGCACGCACATGCCACGTTTTCATTTCACCCACATTTCTGTAAATGACAGCACCTTCATGTACCACTCAGGAGAGAGATCCTAGAGCTATCTTCCTCCTTGCATCCAGTCTGCCCCTAAGTCTTGGCAATCAACTTCTAAGTATGTATTCTCTTGTCTTCCTACCCATTGCTATGTCCCATGCCAGGTCCCTCTTCCCTTGTACCTGATGGCCCAGTCACCCTGAGATCTGTGTGGTCTCTAAGGGAATCCTGCTTTTCCATACCTCCACGGCATCCCGTGCACATGGGCTGAGACCCACTGCCCCCTCCTTCTCACCTCTGCCAGTCTACTTGAGGAATTCCCACTCTGCCCACAGCCCTCTCGAAGCTTTCCCCATTCCAGCCCTGTTCCTCCCCTCCCACCCTATCTATTAATTTTATACATACACTGTATCCGTAACTATTTCATAGAGCTTTTACTAACTATGCTTTAAGGTATTCCATATTTTTCCATCTCTCTCCCATTCTCAACACTTGCACAGAGACTGAAACACAGAAAATGCCATTGCTTTTGAACCTATGAAGGATTGAAAAAATAATTTAAAAAATGTATACATCATAATACAACTTCTGAACATGTCCTAAACTCAGGCTTCTGGGAAAAGGAAGCATATGCAAGAGTAAGGGATGAAAGAGGCTCCCCAGCTCGGAGAAAGCAAGCCTCGGCCCCTTGCTATGGCTCTGGAAATTCTAGTTCAAACATGTCTCCAGTAAAAATGGATTTATCTAGATGCCAACTACCTGCAGTCATACTGTTTCCTCAAAAAGCCTGGGCATGACATCGGAGGCTCGCAATAACCTTTAAAGTCGTTATTAATCCACTCTCCATGGTCACATGACCATTTTGATGGAAGAAGGGGAAAAGAGCTTATGTGCGTCCTCATTCACTGGGCTGGGCGTTTAGCCTGTACGTCACACTATTTAGACCCCAAAGCCTCCTTTCTGTGTTGTGGGGGTGGAAGTGTTATTCCAAGTTGGTTCATTATCTAAACTGCCCACACTAACTATGTCGAGTATTGACTGTTTCAGTCCTGAAATTCGAATCAAAACTGAGTTCTTTCTCACAGTGGCAAAACCAGAACACAATTCTTGACATCTCTCAGGACACTCTATGGACAGTATGTCTGGCTTCCAGGGTTGCTAACTGTTCATTGCACACCAATACAAAATATTTTTTAAAAAGACGATCTTGTTCAATAGTTTCATCTCCACACAGACTTAGGCAGGTACACATCACCCCCACTTTTAGCTCCTTCTTCAAAGGAGAATGACACAACTGGTGACCAGTACTCATTCTGAAATACAGGACAGTTTCCGCTCTTTTTCCTCCTTGCCGTAATTCAGATCCTATTCTAGTGGGGGAAATGCCATAAACGACATTATTGGGTCAACTAACAATTGTGGACTACAGATGGGAAAGTATTATCATGACACTTTTTAAAGGTACAGGCTAACTGTACATTCTCAACACGTTACTAACAACCCCCAGCCCTGGTAAATCAGGCAAATCTCTCTCTCCCTCTCAATCAGCATCATCTTATTCTCACAAGACCTCTAGGAGACAAGCATTTCTACTTTCCACCCGACAGAAGCACAGGCACACAAATGTTAAACAGACTGGCTTTGGACACTTAGGACATTGGTGACAGACAGGCCCAGGAGTCACATCCTGAACTCAACCCAGAGCGTGAATGCTCTGCGTGCCACGAGTTAACTCTGGAACGTCAGACACCGCGTCCTGCAGGAGATCCAGTGCCAGGGTGCTGGACACTGAGCTTCTAAAGCGAGACACACAGAGTGAAGAGGCCTGCAGGATGTCAGACAGAAGCTGCGCCGAAAGGGAGGGGAAACCACAGAAACCCACGTCCGAGGTATGGCAGGGAGGGGCAGGCTGGCTGGTGACTCCTTTTAAGAAGTGCACTTTCAGAACGGACCCCAAAGGGAAACACTGCACAAACAACCCCAAAGCCATGGCAGGTGTTTTGGAATATCTGCACCTCCATCCCACACTCCAGGTAGGGGTCATCGGGAGGCACTGGAGAAACTTGTTTCTGACTCCTCAGAAATCAGTCTGTTTGGATACCTGTATTTAGAGACACGGGAATACAAGACAGATCCTGACCTGTTTCCTTCTATTTCCAACTGAGAATTACTGGGCACCTTCTCCACGTTACACCTGTGGTAGAGTAGAAAGAACACTACAGTCAGAAGACCTGGGTACCCGTCCCGGCCTGGCTCCTGCCTCCTAGGTTGGGTGACCTTGGGTCATTCATTTCAATCTCCAAGCCTCAGTCTGCACACCTATCTGCTGTGCCTACCGCATGGGATGGTTGGGAAGGTCGCACAGATGTATGTTTGGAACCTCGTTTGAAAAAATATACACTTCTCCACAAATGGGGAAAAAAAGACTTCCTAACCTCTTTGGGACTTTCGGCTTCTCTCAAACACGTAAATGCCTGCTACGCTGATCCCAGTCCCCTTCCCACCTGTTCTGCGGGGCCGTTAGAGCGCATGTTCCATCCACTGCTCTGGAAGCCGTGAAAAACAGGCAGTGTTGCCAGGGGTGTGTGTGACCTCAGGGAAGGAAGCTCACGCAAGTCCAGCTCCTCCTTTGTCAAATGGGGATAATACTCACCTCAGATTGTTGTGAACATTAAATAGGGTGCCGTACGTGGTCACAGCAGCCGGCACAGAGGGTGCACCAAGCAATGGCCAGACTCAGTTTCTGAACACCATCTAGGTAGGACTCTGCTTCTCAGAACTCTATTCTGTTCCATAAAAACCACTGAGCTAATGACTTTCAACTGGAAATGACAAGAAATGAGCACCTGAGGTCTTTAGTCCTTTCTGGTATCCCTTTGTGTGGTGGCAAAGACGTGGCTGACAGGTGTGACAAATCTGGAGAAAACCCTCCGTCCCAACAAGGTCTTATACTAGGCACCGCCTGGCGCACACTGAATCATGTGAGGCCACTCAGAGATCCCTCCTCAGACCCATTGCCCATGCTGCCTTAGGAGAGCAGGAGGCTTTGCAGAAGGGGCAAAGCATAAACAGAGAAGCACAGGGGGAAAGTCCTGGCTCTATTTGAAATAGGAGAATTAGTTGGAATGTCTGAAATATAAGGGGTGATGATCACTGCAAGTGATTTGAAAAAAAGATGGGCATGGTTCTATGATTTAGAGTAATGGAAATGACCAGTTGTTGAGGATGTGAGGCTCTGAACAAAGCAAAGTCCAGCAGAATAATTTAAAACGGTGCTGATAAGGAGCACGTGGGGACAGACCTACAGTCGGTCAGCAGCCTGATTTGGAGAAAACAATACAAACAAAAACAAAAACCCCAAAATAACAAAAAGAATATTAAATAATGATGTGGATTTGGCTTTACAAATGTGTGCGACTACAAATCTATTTTATAAAGATAATATGAACGGTGGTATGAATAGTCTACCTCAGGATGATGATCGATGGGAAAGCCTTTGACACAGCAAATACCTAAATGCACTTCAGGTAAAGCACTTTGTAGAAAAAATCTTGGAACAATGCAATGATTTTTTAATAAGAGTCCATCCCTTCTGGAGAATGAGTTGACTACATATGAGCCTTGAAAACAGTAGCTCAAAGAAACAAGCAAAATATAACCAAAGACACTGAAACAGAACAGGCTGACAGTGTCCAAATAGAAGAGGGGAGAGAATTTCAGGGGAATTTCAGGGGAAAAGAAGGGTTTACAGGAACAAGTATAAAGGACACGTGGACAAAAACTAGGGGGGTGGAAATGGGAGGGAGGTGGGAAGGGCTGGGTGGGTGGCCTGGGATGGGAGTAAAGGACAGAAAACTGTACTTGAACAACAATTAAAATAAAATTTAAAAAATTTTTAAAAAATCTTAGATTTATGAACTTGAAAGGCAAATAATAATTGAATTGAAAGAGAAAACTTTATTAAACTTAGAAATCTTTCTCCTTGGTTAGCATTAGGACAGAACATAGATACAGTTTAGAATAAAGGATCAACTTCTTTGAATTATATGCAATTGACTTCTATCACTGTATAGCATGGTATTTAATGAAATTCTGAGATAAATAAAATCAACAGAAAGAAAAAAAGAGAAAAGAAAACGGTAGCTCAGCTTTACTCAAAATGAGGAAAATGCTACAAATGCCTTTTCAACATGTACAGGAATTAAGCAAGTACATTTCATCTTTGGGTTGCAGCGTACCAAATCCTTGGAAAGCTGCTGCAGTGGAATGGAATGAAATGTTGTATCTCATTACCCTGGTACATGTCATTATAATTACATATGCGCACACACACACATATATATGGCCCTGGCTGGTGTGGCTCAGTGGATTGAGTGCCAGCCTGCGAGCCGAAAGGTTGCCGGTTCAATTCCCAGTCAGGGCACATGCCTGGGTTGCAGGCCAGCTTCCCCTCTCTCAAGGATAAATAAATAAAATCTTTTAAAAAAATTATGTGTGTGTGTGTGTGTGTGTGTGTATTCCCCCTAAAAATGACCATAAGCATGAGATAATGCCATTGTACCCTTATATAATGGGCTCACATGACCCCCTCTTTTCTGAATTCCCTAGTCCACTGCCTGTACAGTAACATCAAGTAGGAGGGCTATCTCCTCCACTGCATGGGGGCAGTACCTCTAGTCCTATTCAGCAGTACAGGGCTGGAAATAAGTGGGGGGAATGCAATAAATGAAGAAATGCCTTTCTACAATGTGAAAAGAGCTAAGATTCAGACCCAGCTAAGTCTTTCCACCATCCCTACAGACAGCACCAGGGCTTCCTAAAATGAGGGGCAAGAAGACAGTCCCAGCTCAGGGAAGAGCAGAGCCTTAAGAGCCTCTGGGAGAAAGGAGCCATGTGGTTGTCACCCCAGCCACCCACTCCACTGGGTGCCAGGCCTGTGTCAGGCCGGTCGCACCTGTCTCCCCCACTGCTTCCCTGTGTCCATTCTCAAAGCTGGTGGACATGAAGTCTATAAACCCTTCACAGACCACAGGGTCAGTCCTCAGGAAATGCCCCTGCTGCAGTCTTCACACAATTGGTGGAGAGGGAGGAGGTGACAATAACCTCATATTCTGACTTCAGATTCTTCAGGAATGAGAACAATGCTCAGATTTGAAAAGCAAGGCTAATAAAGGTTGAACAAAAGCTACTGATAGCAGAGTGGATAGGAAGCATATCAATACACTTCAAATGAGTTCAAGTGTCCAGTTGCAAACTAATTACATCCTGAAAGAGTGTATAGATTGCTCCTTCTAATATCGGTTAAGAAATTACAGAGACTAGAAATGGAATCAGAAGACTGGAGATAAGCAAATGTCCCAATTTCAAAAGGGGAAAGAAAACTTGAGACTGCTCTGCTTGATGTGGACCCTGGGCAAAACTTAGAAGAAATTATTCAGATGCCACGGGGCTATTTAGAGAAGATAAATAACATCATTAAGGACCAGTAGGGGGTCTCTTAGAAAAAGCCAGGACAAGCTAACCTCATTTCATTCTTTCAGCAGGAATTCTAGGCTGATAGATGGGAGAGGCCATAAATATAGTATAGCTCTGTTTTAGCCTTTCCTGATAACCTTGAGAAAGGATAGATAAATGTGGGTGACAGGATGGCGTGGTCAGGTGAGTTCACAGGTGGCTAATCAACTTTCAGGATTCCTGGTTAATAACTTCATGTCAACCTGGAGTGATTTTCAGGCCACAATACAGAGACCTGTCCTTTGCCCTTTAGCAGTTTCTCAACAATAGCATATGGCAAATCTTCAGATGGCAGAAACAAGCAAAACCCCCAAAAACAAACAAAAAAACCCAACCCCCCCCAAAACAAAACACTTAGGCAGACAAGCAAACATGATTTTTTAAAAAGGCACAAAAATTCAGAGTTGTATCAATAGAGTGATAAAACAAAAAAATCAATTAAATGGAACTGCGTAGGGATAAGAATAAAACCAGTAGATACTGGTTAAGAAAAACAAGAAAAGAAAAGCTGCGTCGAAGACTACCCGAGGCAGCACGTCAGTGAGAGCAGGGCTGTCTGCGCGTTTGGGGCAGCGGGAGTTTGTCCAACACGTCACATGTTCCACCCGAGTTAACTCTGTGTCGAAGCTGCTGGACGAAGTTAACACACTCTTGAGTCATGTTAACAAACTGGTGTTTGGAAGAAGAAAGCTAACCATCCTGCAATCAGCCCACGGGATACCTGTGAAGTTCTGGGGGCCGCGTTTTAAATGGGGTGCTAGGAAGGCAGAACGTGCCAAAGGAGGCGGCCCAGGGTGGTAGAGCTGTAGGTACCACTGGATAGCAAAGTGAGGTGTTTCAGCCTGAAGGAGAATGTCCTGAGGTGAAAGAATGTGTTTACAAATGTTTTACAGGACATTTCTTGGATTGAGGACAGACTTACTCCCTGAAAGTCTAAGTAGAACAAACAGCTAGAAGTCAGAGGGCTGAATCCATCTTCATGTGGGAAACGGCTGTTGTGTTTAGAGGTGTCCTCTGGTGTCGTGAACTGCATGCTGGGAATGCCACACTAAGGCTGGATGAGTCTGCCAGAGGTTGGAGGACACACACGGGTTGTGGGAAGTTGGACCAAGTAGAGCTAAAACCCCTTCCAACACTAAGAATTGCTCTAGGAATCTTTCTCTTTATTAAGCTAACTATAAGCCATGTCTCTAGACTTGGAGATAGCTCCACCAGACCCCACTCTTCACCCTCTTATTCTACAATCTTATCCAGGGACAATGGGATAAGGGTACAGATGCAAATTAGGTTGAATTCCTTTACAAAGACATAGTGGTAAGTTAAATGTCACATCAACTGAGAATATGATTTTAAAAGCCCTCTACATAAACAGAAAACAAAGCATGCTTAGCAAGTCCAAACAAAGCCTTCTAGTACTAATCAACATACAGTTTTCTGTTTGGGGAAATAAAGCGGTGGGGAGGAGGAGCAGCCGACTGGTGCTCCCTCCAACAGCAAACACTGCAGAGAGATCTTGCAGTGAGGAATCACACAGTTCGGGTGACATTTTAAAAATGATCCTCCTTTTTAAAAAATGAGGCCTGGTGCTGAAAACAAAGACAACAAATAGATGTTTATGTTATCCTAGTCCTTTGTAAAAGATAAAGATACATCTGCCCCACAATCATGGAAGAACTTTGATTAAAAAAACAAACAAACAAACCAACCCTGTCTCACAAGAGCTAATTAATTCTTATATATCAGTTAAATATAGATGGCAGGTATTATTTAATATGCTGCTAATCTCGCACCACTGACAGAGCTCGAACATTGACTGTGACTGAGGTAAGGGGAGGGAGTTAGTACAGGTGGTATTTCCCTCACGGGCAGGTTGAGTTACTATATTAGTAACTGACTTTAATGGTGCAAAATTCTGAACACATGGAGAGGTACATTTCCCAGCAGCATTTTCTAAAACCAACCAAAAATATGACAACATATCTAATTACAGCCCTCCTAATTTGAGTGCCTCCTACTTGAGCACCAAGTTTGGTAAGAGAAATAAAAAATATAAATAGAGTAAGTGCTTTTTCTCAAGGATTACTAACATGAAACATATATGAAAGATGCAGCGGTGGGAAATTTTGTGCATACACTCAGAATGTACCTAAAATGTGGGAGCTAATAGGATGGGCCTTATGAGGGTGCTTTTCAAAGGAAAGGTAAAATACATAAAACCAGAGACGGGGGTAGGAGAAACTATTCAATGTCTGCATGCTGAAATATTTTAATATCCTTTCACTATAGTACAACTAAAGATGTGCTCAATGATCAGGCCCACAGAAGATGTGTTTTCTGTTTTTCGGCAATAAAAAGATGCAAAGCCTGTCAGAAAGGACACTTACTTTATAGTGCTCAGAGCCCCATTCACCCATGAGATTAGTTATACATAGTCAGAAAGGCTGATTATTAATAATTAAACTGTTCAGAAAGCTTGGGTTTTATTAACTCATCAAATCTTCATAATGCCTGTAGGGGCAGGTCAGTAATTGTTCCATTTTTTAGGTAAGAAAACTGAGGTTAAGTAAATTGTTCACTCCTACCCTAGCTAGGTGGCTCAATTGATTGGAACATTGTCCTATACACCAAAAGGCTGTGTGTTTGATCCCTGGTCAGGGCACACACCTAGGTTGCAAGTTCAATCCCTGGTCCAGGTACATAAGAGAGGCAACTGATGATATTTCCCTCTCATATCAATGTTTCTCTCTCTCTCTCTCTCTCTCATCAATGAGCAAATTCCCAGGTGAGGATTTAAAATTGCTCACTCCCTGGTCTGCCTCCTCTCTTCCCGTGCCCCACTAGGAAATGCTCCAGTAGAATTAGGATTCAAACACAGTTAGTTAAATCAAGACAAAAGCTTGTGCTCTAATCTACTGTACTATGCTTAGCTGATGTTTAAGGGACCTAACACTAGACTACTCTGTATTTTGGGTGGTTTCTAGGAAAGCTCAGTCCACAGCCACATGTATCAGTAAATCACAAACTCAAAAGGCTATGGAGCCAGCAGATGTGAGTGAAGGGAGCCAGGTGTGCAAAGCATGATGACAAAGGGGAACTGACACTCCATACTCGAGGAACCATAGTGGGTGAGGGAGACTGTGGCCAACGAGAGCAGGCCAGCCCACAGACGGGAGGTGGCCTCTTCTTCACTCCGACCGGACTGCTACCTGTGGGAAAGTTGGGTAGAGCGCTGCCAGATTTTTAGGTTTTTCCAAAAGGGGGAGGGGGAATAAAAAATAGCTGACGTTTTATAAGAAGATCTCTCTAGTTTAATGTGCTTGCTTTTTAATTAAAAAACAACAACAACAAAAACTATGTGAAACATGAAATAAAACAATCTGTTGGCAGTCTGTGGTTCACTGGCTGGTGACCTCTCTTACGCCATTAAAGGCAAAGACAGACATCACCTGGTACAACAGGCCCAGCTTCTCAGCCCGCAAGACCTTCCTCGGCTGTCCTCAGGGCTACAGCAGCCCTATACTACCCAGCAGGTAATGAACAAAATGCCTGTCACAGATCAAGGCACACCGGGTCCACAAAACAGACATTTTGTTTTCCTGAGACAAAGGCAAAAAAGCTAGAGGCATACACAGAGTGATATACTCAGCTTATTTTTTTCTTTCTATAGGGGCTGATAAAATGAGGTGTCATTGTCCCAGTTGGCCTCCTGGATGGGGACGGTTCCTGCCTGCGGCAGATTCACCGGTTGGGCTGAGGGTAAACAGAAACTCAACAGAGAGTCACTGATTCTTGGTTTACAAGGAAGTTTGCTGTTCACTTTAGTCAAAGAATGGACTCATGGCCAAATTTTCCTTCCTGGATTGCTGTCATTCCCCTGTGTCAATGAACAGCTCACTCAAACCCAATATGATGGGGCTGCCCTTTGTGGCTACTTCAGAATTCTGAAACGGGATCCACTTAAGAAAAAAAAAAGGAAGATAGTAAAAAATGTAAGCAGGGGACTTAAGAGGCCTGGTAGGTAAAGACAGGCAAATTTTTCTGGCCCTTTCACGAGCATCTCCTCCCACCCACCAGCCACCATTTCTGAAAACTCCTTACAGATAACATAATAAAAATGTAACAAAAAAACCTCATCATTGAAAGTTTCTTGCTTTTTTTACTATTTAGTCTTTATAATGAAGTTTTTCTCTCTGGTATAACACATTTACAAGAGTCATGATGAAAAACTAAAATCACAACTTATTTATTTTTAAACCCTTCCAGGTATGAGGAGCAAAACTAGTTAATGTAAAAAAATTGGTAACTAAAAAATCATTAATACCATTATGTAATTTAGAAAAATAAAATGTTTAATTCTTTTATTTCCTATCAATTTTTCAACTGGAATGAGATATGATCTTCCCAATTAAAAGTGCATCAGATGATTTTATCCAGTGGAAACCAAATCAACTAACCAAAATGTAGCCTAAATAGTTAATCTACTGCATAGGGCTGACCAAGACCCTAAAAAACCTTTGCTTTGGTTTTCTAATAACTGCTCATTGTCTAAAATAGCCTGGGGATAGTGTCCAGTACAGCTTTCTCAAAGTCCACATTCAAAAGTTCCATGAAAAAGAGATAAACTTTCTGAAATATCATCCTGTCTGTGTAGTATTATTAGAAAGAAGAAGGGGGCTCAAACAAGTGCTCAGAAATTCAAGTGTGTCGGAAGGAAAGAAGGAACAGTCATTTTGATAAAGCATCTGTTTGGTTGTGAACAGTCTTCACATGAAATATTTACCTTAAATATACTAGGACTATACTTTCTCTAACAACGACGCAAAAGTACAATGTTATTCTATCATTCCAATCCTTCCACATAAATGAGCACATTTCAGAGGTCCTTAAGAATCCTTTTTCAGTTCGGATTGCTTTTGTTAGTTCTGTAATCTAAACTTCTGTTTCCAAATATCTTAAACACCACACAGTGAAACATCACACAAGACAGTGCCAGTGGCCATTTTGAACCCGGCAGAAGCCTACTGATACCTTTGGCGTGAGAGCCATAAAACACGAAGTGGAAAGAACGTAAAAACCCAGTGCACACCTTCATAACTCTGGCTCGGAGGAAGCCTCACTTTCGCCCTTGGTGAAGACCATCAAGAGGGAGGAGAAAACACTCACCTGTCTTTGTAGTTTATCACAGTATCGATGATAGCGTTCATCTGCTTCGTCAGTTTAGGGGGATTTGGTGATAGCTTCTCCGCAGGAGGGCGGCCTCTTCTCTTCTTAGCTTTTTCCACATCTTCTTTTGCAGGATCTTTATCCACATTTCTTCGTCTTTTTCGCTTCTTAAGCCGTACTTCTTCTTCCATTTCTTCCAAATTCCCGTCTTCAATGGCCCGCAGCCACTGCTTCTCAGTGAGGGCATCGCTGTAGTCCACATCCCGGCGTTGGCGAGACCCTCTACCAAATATTTTCTCCTCCTCTTCTTCACATGTAAGCCTTTCTACTTCAGCATCATCTTTAATAATCCAGGAGGGCAGCTCATCTTCCTCCAT
>CM052540.1:45977422-46004581 GCA_028533065.1 Trachops cirrhosus | reverse complement strand
TGTTAATATGGCACAAAGGAGAAGAATTCAAGACAAGAAAATAACAAATATGCATATACACACATACAATTTGAATAATTAGAATATAATGAAACAAACAAAAAAAATAAAAGTTAACTGCAATCAGTGGAGTAGGAAGAAAAAGGGAAGACCACCATATTGAATAAACGCTTCTTTAGCCCAAGTCTGTTTTATGAGCAAAATATGTTGAAGGCCCAAAACACTAAGAGCAAAGACCATGACAAATGCGAGAAGATCTACATATTTACATGTTTGAAGTTAACTGAATCCAACTGAAATTTTGGCTCAATAGAAGAATAAGACCTTAAATGTCTCATTACTGTAAGGGGAGAAAAGATACAACTACAAATAAAAGGGATGAGTGAAGAAAAAAATTTCCCTGAGAATACATCCTTACAATCATAAGCATTGGCCATTTCTTTTGTATGATTTTACATCAATTTATTCATGATTCACAACATAAATCAAAACTGTACCCAGATTTTGTTCTAACGTAGCAATTAGTAAACAAGGAAACGGAGAAGAGCAAAGCCACATTCCTTTGTAAACGCACTTAAATCATCCGATGAAGAACACACACACTCACAAACAACAAACACTTTTTTTCCAATTACCTGCAAACGCTTGCTTTAAACCAGAGCCAGCAGCACTAATGCAGAGAGATAATAAAATAGCTATAAAAACAACCAGGTATAAAAGAAACCTGCTCATAAATGGCTAAAAGATCCATGTGACAGACCCAGAAGAAGTTTAAACTTTTTTTTTTCCTGGTACATCTCAAAACTTAAGAAAAAATAGAGGGGGAAAAAAACTGCAAAAGAAAAAAAACCCACAACAGATAAAAGAATATTTGATCATGAAAAAATATTTTTTAAAATCTTTAAATTATATTTCAAGATTGCCTTCTTACACAAAATAACTGATGTTGTTATTTGTTCCTCCTGCCTCTCAATATTGCCTCCAGTATGCAAATGCTAATCAATCCTTTCTCGCAGCTGAAAGAGCTCTAATCATAAGGCAATTACCTTCATTTCTCCACAGCACCAAACATGGCTAATATTTATGATCATGTGAGTATAACAATCAATATAAAGAGTGATTACAGCTCAGACATAATTTCTTTCACTTGTGTACAATGCCTCCTGAAAAAGAAAGGTTTTGTGAAGAAAACCTGGTGCAGAACACAAAACAACCTGGCATGTTAAAAATGCCAGTGGGATTAAAAAATATGTTTTCTATGCATCTTCCAATGTGCAAACCCATAGAAGCAACATGCACACAGACAGAATCCTAAGGGACAGTCTGAGCCTAGGCCTTAATAATCAAAAGACAATTTCCATCACGATCCTACAATGTTCAGATAAGCACTATGAAGGAGGCGAGATCTGATGAATTATGAGGAAAAAGGAAAAAGGAGAGGAAAAAAAAGCTCCACATTATTCATTAATATTCATTTGCCTAAAAGCAGGACACCCACTATACAGCTAAACACACTGCAGCTAAGCGAAGATTAAGAAAAGGAAATTGTCCCGCAAATCTTGGAGGCTGAACATGCTAATAATAAATACAGCATGCAAGGCTGTCAACAGTTAATGGTACTGCTCTCCTCAAGCACCCAGTTGCACACAGAAATACGGAGAACACCGGCTTTTGATGTGTTACACACCTACACATGCCTGGGATGTAGTTCTACTGAATCTTCAAGACGGCAACGAAAAAGGATATTTACCTTACCACTATCAGCAGGCCGGCTATCGGAAATCACAGTTAGTGGGGATAAAATTAACAAGCCAGCAAAGCAGCGAGCTGCTAGTCTCTTCATCAGCTGATCAGGAAAAAAAAGAGAGCTGGGGAAAGGCTATGTTTTCATATACAAGTAATTTTATTTCACTGAAAATTTAATACTGAAAGGATTGTGGATACTCAAATCTGCTGTTTCATTCTACCTACTACAAGGCCCGAAGCCTTCCTCCTTCAGCCTGTTTTAATATTGACAACTACTTATCATATTTTTTTCCCTTCTTATTATTCCAGGCAGCAGAATTAGAGATTTTTAGCTCAGGCGGTTTCTGATTCTTACTTGCATTTTAACAATTAAGCCAATAAGAAAACAAATTAATATTCAAATGTATTTTCAAAAATTAAAACAAGGTATGCTTTTTTTTGGTATTTTAAACCTCATTTTAGTGCTTTTTAATAAAACAAGCTGCATGGTTTGGGAGCAGTCTAAGATGATTTTTTTTAATAAAAGAATTTCTTTTTCATTAAATGCATGTCAGTAAAAGCAATGTGCATGTTCTCAAGTTTAAGTATTTTCATAAAATATGTTATTCTGCTCTTTACAGAAAATCCCAAACAACTGTGACACTTCACTTTCAGTTTCATGCTGTAAAATTTTTCATTGTTTTTCTTTTCAGTGGGATAAATGAAGAGGGAGGGGGAAGTTGCAAAGGATATTTCTATTCTCACTGCCCCCCCGCCCCCCGTTTAACTTTGCAAAAAAAAAAAAAAAAAGGAACAAAGCATAAGCTTGTGATATTTGGACTTTTAAATCTCTAAATCTAAGTAGCTAAAAAGCAAAAACAAATTAAACTGCAAAAAGAACTAGTAAAACAATTTTTATTACAATTGCTAATACATGCAGATTCTTATTAAATTTAGGTTTTGGAATCACACGGAAACACACAAAGTACTGACCATTATTCCCCTTAAATTAAGGTTTTATGCAGGAATGCAGAGAGCTACAAAACATCCTCCCTCCTCCCCAAAGACCCCCAAACATCCATTTGCAGTGCTTCGTGTTCAGGGATTTCTAAGGGTCTTGTTCTAATGGAAATCAATCCACTAAATATTTCCCGGTGCTTTTCGCACTTAAAGAGTAGAGTAAGATTACTCCTGCATGTAAGTAAAATTATTCATGGACATTTAAAACTGTTCTTTAATTTAAAAAAATTACTTCAACTGGCTCAACTGACTCAACTCAGTGCTAGGAGGAGGGGGCACAAAAAAAAAAAAAAAACAAAAACTTGCTACACAATGCTAAAGTACTACCCCAAAAAGAATTCCCTTCCAAACCTTTTACCAGCACAATAATGAAATAAATCACAGAAGCAAACCCCCAGTTTCCGACTGGTGACGTGTTGCGCAAGAGTGCGAGCCCTAATTCAACATACAGACGGCTCCCATGCTGAACTGCCTCTAGATTTAATGAAGTGAATAGGAAGGAAGTCGGGGGAAAAAAAGTGTACAAATAAGAAATTAACACTTTCCTTCCCTATGCAAACGGTGAGCTACAACTACAGCGAAGTTTGGTGAGGCGCTTCTTTCCTTAAAGGCACACTGCACCCTTTTGGCTCCGGATGTCACTTAAAAAAAAAAAAAAAAACCCTTCTGGTGATAAAAAAAAAAAAAATCCCCAGCCAAGTTAAAACAGTGAAGCATATTTCAGCCTGCGTTTTCCTGAATGAAGCTGGGAATTACTCCTTTCTCCACTGGATGGCAACCTTTTTTCCCCTCCCTTCTTTCTCTTTCTTCCTTTCAATTTTTTTTTAAGAATACATTTTCATGACACAGGATGGGCAAGGATGAGATACAGACTGATTCCTTTCTCAGTTCCTAAGAAAGCGGCGTGTGGGTTCTGATGAAATGCAAGAGAGGTCATGCAGAAATAGCTGTTTTAGAGGAAGCACTCTGCGGCTTGCAGAGCACATGGCAGACCTGGGAATCAGCCACACGTGGGTCCAGCCGTGCCCCTGTCATCCTGACACACACTAGTCTTTTAGTGAAAGATGGACAGTCCAGAGGGCCGGTATACCCTTGTTCTTCTTGCGCACTGTGTAATGAGGTGCTATTATACATGACTTCACAATACACACCGCAGAATGGATCCAAGACTATGAATGGATAACCCGGGAAAAGCAAACAAAAGCCACAAGCCAATTCAGGCGCGTGGATTCACTGGGGTTGCCTCTTCCTCCTCAGCATCTCCCAAGTCCACCACATGGCTGTGGCACAGCCCTTACAGTGGAACAGACCATCTTAGGAAAAACTGAAAGAAGCAATTGGAAAGACATCTAGACAATGCACAGGAAATTCCTTGGATGTGAAATGGGGAATTCGGTATTGTAATACTTGGCTCCAATGTTTAAATATCACATTTCTGCCCACTGACACATTCTCTGAGGGTGGTCCCCCCTCCCCCGCCCAGGAGCTCTAGGATTCCAGAAGAACCTAGGATGCTACTGGGGGGGGGGGGGTGGGCGGGGGGCAGGTAGCAGTGGGGTTACAGAGTTGAGGGCTAAGCATTAAAGAATTGGGTCATGTCAATATTATCACTTCCTGTGGGCCACTCATACATCACTAAACTTGATTCCATTATTTGAGGAGCTTAAACTTCCTTCAAGCTCATATGGGGCCCTGGAAGCCAACAGTATAGGTAATGACCCCCCAAAACAACCACAGCAACAACAACAAAAAAACTTTAAAATTTAAAGATTTCACGTATGAGAAACTTTCTTATAATAGGAATATTTAACAACAGCAAAAAAAATTGAACATGGAATTCTTGTTCAAAATCACACATCATTTTAGGCACTTGGTTTAATAAAGACTGCAGCTCTTTGGGATACAGAATTTCAGACTCACAGCTTTGCACAAGTATGAATTTGGATTATTATCATTCCCCCACAGCAACTAGTTAGAAAAGAATGCATCAAATTCCCTAAGGTGAAATAAGCTGGACACAAAAGGACAAATATTGTCTGATTGCTCTTAAGTGAGAAAGAAAAACAGTGATTACCAGGGGTTAAATGGAGTGGGGATTGGTGCTATTATTGATTAATGAGCACAGACTTTCAGTGTGGAATGATGAAAAAGTACTGGAGTGGATGGAGGTAATGGTTGTACAACAATGTGTTGAAATGTACACTCAGAATGGTTCAAATAGTGAGTTTTAGGGGTATTTTACCACAATAATAAACACCTTCCCTGGAAAAAATTAAATTTTCTAAATATTAGGGGGGAAAACCCCCAACAACTGCAGGTTCATACATGTTCCTACCACCTCAACACACAGCACACAATACTAATGAAATCTTGCTAGCTTTCCTTCCAAACTCAAACCTTACAAAATTTCAAAAGGTAGCATGTTCAGTCTTGCCCTGGCCAGTGCCTAGAAGCCTTTCAAAATCCTTATTCATTCAAATGTTATTGAGATAGCTACAATGTAAGAAAATACCTGTATATGGAGTGTACCTATTCACAGACTTTATTTTTATAATTTATTAACAATTTGAATGACAAATATTCAAGAAAAGAGACAAGTCAATCTGCAGGCTAAGGATTTTAGTATATACTTTTTCTTTTTCGTGGTGGTAAAATTACAACTGATGACATATTGATTCAATAGACTCTCATTTCTTCACTCACTTGCCAGGCAACGTGGATGCCAGCTGTACTTCCAGCTCTCCCTGAGTGGGAGACTGAAATACACAACTCGGACCATAAAGGGGAAGGGAACGGAGACTCAGTTTAACTGAACTCCTGGTACAGTGGGCTTTTCGGTTTCTTGTTCAACTACTTTAAAAATCACTTTCACAACAACGAACTAAGCCTCTCTTTGTGCCCTATGGCAAACAGAAGCTACATAAGGAAACCCAGGGGACAAATGGGAAAGGGGAGCCACAGCTTATCCAACAGGGGTGAGGCAAATTAGTACACCTTATCAGGTAAAAGCAATTTGGGGTTAGGAAGAAGAAAAACAGTATAGGAAGAATAGAAATTATTTCAGTCATAAACTAAATACCCATAGGGTGACTTTCAGGCCAGTATTAAGCTAATACTGTATTCAGAGAATGACTTTTAGATTTAGCAGACAGTGGCTACTCAAAACACCCATCCCCGTAGACCCTACCACATTGCAAACACAATGTAGTGACACCTTGTTGTTACAGGTTGAGGCAAACACTATGCTGCAGCTCCCTTGGGTGAAATCAATCAAGAACCCGAGAGAATCTGTGAGCCTGAAAGAGGCTTAGAGAAACAATGGAGAATTAAAAGGCAGTTCTGCCTTCTGATCCTGACACCATTTATCCAGTTCCTATCAAGTCAAAACGTGGCCAGAACTCTACCCGCTGGACCCTTGAGCAGGGCTTCTCAGATAAGTCTGGGCCACCTGGGTACTTCAGGGTTCTCAGTACATTAGAAACATGTGGACGTGCCAAGGCCCAAGGAGGAAACAGGGTGTGGTAATATTCCAGTACTTGCAAAGAATAATTTAATGCTATTGAAATAGACAATAGAATGATTATGGATATAACCTCATTTGGAGATGATATCAAATGGTGAACTGGAGGTCCCTGAGCCAAAAAAAAGATGGTTCTCTTCTGAGCTTCCCTGCAACAGGCCGTCCATGAGGAACTGGGCCCCCGCCAGGCTTATATCGTACTACAAGACAACTAACTTCTCTCTTACAAGTCTGTAAAGACACTGCAGTTAAAAGCACCAAAATCAAATGAGAGGGTGTTTGGGCAGTTGCTTCGCTTAAGGCAGATGCAAAGAAGACCATTAATAGCCAAACTACAAGGGATTAGAACACATAAGTAAAACAACCCCCCAAATAAAGACTATCGTAGTTTGAGGCCATCTGATAGAGGAGAGAAATAGCTTCAGTTTCAATAAATCTCCACCATCAGCAGCAGCAGCTCACTCACATTATTCACCATGTTGCCAGGCACTCAGCACTTTCCATACATACCTTTGCTCATTTAACGCTCATTAACAAGCCTACAAGGTAGGAACTATTATTCTCTTCATTTTACCAATAAGGAAACTGAGGCACAGAGAGATGAAGCATCTTACTCCAGACCATATGAGTCACAGAGCCAGCTGGAGTTTGAACTCTGAAAGTTTGGTTGCACCAGCTACACCCTTAACAAGGCTGTTAATCTACTTTGAACCACGTATAATGACTGAACCATCAGGAAGCTAAATTATGCTTGCTAGGCTCAAGGGAATAATGCAAGTAAAAAGATAACATGGTACATCTTAGAAGGAATTCCAGCAAAGATACACACAAACACATGTGCAGTCCTTGCTTCGCACGGAAATGTGGGACCCTGTAAAACCATACGCAGCCATTTTAATCATCAATTGGAACATTATGATTGTTCCATTGACCTTTACAAATTTAACTCAAAACATTAAAAACTCATTGTGGGTTAAATATGTACAGGTAAATAAAAACCATGGTAAAATGAATATTTATCTAGTACACAAATTTAAAATAATAGAAATATTGAGCATTAAATAACATGATCTGAAATTAACATTTTTTTTGCATGCCTTGGCAAATTGCCAAGGATCGACTTCTAACATTTTATCCTTTACCTTTTCATAGTCAAAGATCTCAGAGTTCTTTTAATTTGAAGGGATTTTTTTGTTTTGCTTTTGTTTTTACTGGCATCACTTTCTCTGGAAGACCATCATCTTTTCCATCACAACCATTTCCTCAATTACGTCAGTAAATTTGCCTGCACTAAGTCCCTCTGGCTGAACATCTCAAGTCTCTCCTTTTCCATCTTTGGCCACTTTGCCATCTCCCATCTTTCTTCAAGTGAGCTCTTGAGAGAGGGCTGTCTTCTAAAGCAGATGTCTCACCAGCAGTAAATGTTTGATGAGCATCATAACCACCTGCCGTCACTGATCCTTGGAACCTGGGTGCTAATTTCACAACACCACCAGCCTGCCCCATATCCACCAATTCTTGCCCATTTCTAAAACCATGACACCAGTCTTTACTGGCAGTGAAGGGTCTTCTTCAGGCTCCTTTTAACTACCAGCTTCTTTCAATGCAGCAAGTAAGTACGTACTTCAGTACTGTGGCCTGAACATTACACAAATAGATTGGTATTATTATTTTTTATTATTATAGTATCAATATAAAGTAGATGTTCAAATTCAACTGTAAGTGCCTTTATGTTTTTAGTGCAATTTAAATTGAAATACACTGATGCGACTTAACTTGTTTTTTTTTATGGTCAAGAGACTTTTTCAATATGGTTTTCAATATTGTAGTTAAGTGTAGGACTCGTCCTGTTTTCACTTGATGTTGCCATTTTCAAATCTTCTAATCACATTCAATTTTGCTTCCTCTTTGTTTGTTTGATGCACTTTCACATTTAGTGGGCGATTCCCTCTCTTGATTATCTATTTTTGTAGAGTGCTGTGTGGGTTTATCACTGGAAGATAAGGAGAGTTCACAACATGTTCCACTGTCTGTGCCTGGACGAAATAGCATGCTCAGTGATGTGACTGATCACTGATCATAATGTATGTCTGATATTTACACAGTGATTTGTAGCCTGAAAAGCCAGCGATCAAGTTTGTACCTTATGCAATGACTCACAGTTACAATATTGTTGTGTTATGAGCAGAACTGTGTCCCCCCCCAAAACTCACATGTCAAGGTTCAAACTCCCAGTACCTTAGAATGTGACCAGTTGGAGATAGGGATATTAAAGAAGTAATTAGTTCTGGCTGGTGTGGCTCAGTGGATTGAGTGCTGGCCTATGAACAAAAGGGTCACAGGTTCGATCTGTAACCAGGGCACATGGCTAGATTGTGGGCCAGGTTCCCAGTAGGGGGCATGCGAGAGGCAATCACACACTGATGTTTCTCTCTCCCTCTCTTTCTACCTCCCCTCCCCTCTCTAAAAATAAAATAAAATCTTAAAAAAATTTTTTTAAAGAATTAAGTGAAAATGAGGTAATTAGGATGGGCCCTAATCCAACATGATTGCTTTCACCAGAAGGAGAGATTAGGACACAGACACACACAGAATGAAGACACACACAGAATGAAGACCTCATGAAGACTTAGGAAGAAGATGGCCATCTATAAGCCATGGGGAGAAGCCTCAAAAGAAACCAACCCTCCCAACATTTTGATCTCAGATTTCCATCTTCCGGAAATGTGAGAAAACAGTGTGTTGCTTAAGTCACCCAGTCTGCGGCATTCTATTATGGCAGCCCTAGCAAATGAATACATAGGGTAAATGAAATTTGTTATTGGGGCACTGTTTGTTAACTGTATCACAGTAATGGAAATTTGTACACACTGGAATGGTGCCAAGTGAGGTCTGCCTGTACCTGCATATAACATCCCTCTGAATAAGTGATGGCAGCCCTTATCCTTCCTGCCATGCTGGAATCTAAAGGAAACTGCCCTGCCCACAATACTTGCTGCCTGGGCAGCCATGTTCCTCTATCAGGCAAATTCTCCCTGTCCTGGTCTCATCCGGCAGGGCTGAGAATGGTCCCTGTTCTCAGGGCAGCCTATCTCTAGGCTTGTGCAGGGCCTGGCATGAGGGTGTCTGCATAAACAGAAGCGAGAGTGATTGGCTTAGTTCACTTCTCTTAGGAATTTGAACTGTAAGTGTGAAAGAGGTATGTCCAGTTGGTGTGGGAGTTGAACCTGAATGAAAGTCATGAGGTAGCACCTAGACCAGAGATGTTATGACTAGAAGCCATGAATAAACAGAGGACAACTGGAGATATGCACAGTATACTGTGAGAAGGGGAAAGAGGGTGGCTGGTCCTGGGGAGGATTTAATTTGACATACACAGACAAACCTGTATTTGGTTCAGCTATATATAAATGCATGCATATGTACTCATACATACATGTACACACATTATTAGAATGTCAGAGAAATGTTTGGCTCTAGTTCAAGTTGAGAAGCCAACTTGGAAATGTACAGTAACTTCAAATCTGGATTTGCTCAATTATATCTGTATGATGTTTCTAAATATACATAATGCTCTTTGTCAAGTATGATTGTCCTGCTTTACATAATGCCAAGCCAATAAAGCTGAAAATCCAAAACAAAACTTTGAGCCCTGGTTAGCTAAGAGCTATACATATATTGCAAACACAATCTGCCATGCGATAAATTTTAAATCGAAATCGCTAATTTTTAAAAAGATTTTATCTATTTTCAGAGAGACGGGAAGGAGAGAGGGAAACGTCAATGTGTGGTTGCCTCCCATACGCCCCCTACTGGGGACCTGGCCCACAACTCAGGAACTTGCCCTACACGGGGAAGGGAACCAGCAACCCTTTGGTTCACAGTCTGGCACTCAATCCACGGAGCCACGCCAGCGAGGGCCGAAAGCTCTAATTTTATTTTATTTTTTTAAAGATTTTATTTATTTGTTCATTTGTTTATTTGTTTATTTTAAAGAGAGGGAAAGAGGGAGAGAAACACCCCTCTAGTGCGCCCCCTAGTGGGGCCTGTAACCTGAAAGCTCTAATTTTAAAGCACAAAGAAACAAGAACAGAGGCAGGAATGACCAAATTTTACTAACAAAGACACTTAGCACTACTCTGGCCTAGCACACTTCTGTAGCTTCTCAGTGTTCTAAGACAGGACTAGCAGTTTTGCTGGGAATCCCTGGCTGAAATCAGCACGGGCAGAGTGGGGTGGCAAAGGAGGAGATGGGTCAACTGAAACATGGCCAGCGATTTGCACAGGTTAGACAAACATAGGAACTGGCTCTGGTTGGCAGTAGCCTTCCCGTGTAGGAGATCCCCTAGCATGCATCCCACAAACAGAGGATGTAGCGAAAACCTAAGAGAGTTGCACACCTGATAGTCGCTGGATCTGAGGGAAGTTAAAAGGCTTCTTCAATCGACCTCCACTTAAAAATCTGCCCACAGCATGGACCCTCTGCTCACTCCATGGGACTCACATACCAACAGTTGGCTGTGCTCCCTAACATCCTGATGCCAGTTACACTTGTATTGGAACTACATTATTCAATTAGGTATTACCTAAAATCAAATGTAATTGTGAAAAGGAATAGGGTTCTTATTTCTAAAAGCAGTGAGTACAATGAAAAACTCCATAAAAAGTGAGCTGCTAAAAAAAAAAACCTACTTAAATTTGCCAAAGGCAATTATAACCTCTTATAAAGGGAATTATAATCTCTTGTAATCTGGGGGAGTGTGCACGCAGTGGGCTTGTATCAGGATTCTCACTCCCGTGCTGGGTGTGCTAACTAGACCGGGGGACCCTTTCAGTGTACAGTATATCCAATCTCCACACGTGGACTTCAGAGAGGTTACAATTTCATCAATTACACCTCAGTGAAGCTGAAATTAAAAGAAAAAAGGTTCTCACTCTAAAAACACTAAAACTGGAAATCCTTAATGATACATAATGGACGTCACTTTCGCAAGAAAGACTGAAGCGTTCTAGGCAGCAGATTCAAAGAAGCAACTTATATCAAGAATGTAAGCATTATAGTTTTTATTAAAATTTTCACCTCTGTATAATTACCTTCAATGACATTTTCATTGACCAACCTTCTACAAGTTCTCACTATTGGTTAAGAAGGCTTCTGGTGTTCTTTCTTTTTGGAATGGGGTGGGGAACACAAAGAAAGTTCTATTTTCTTGTTTTTTTGGTTTTTGTCATGCAGTCCTTTTCTACACAGCTCGATTCTGAATTTTTTCTTAGTAGTTATGAGATACATCCCATTGATCAGATCTCAGTTACTTCTTTTATCAGTTTACTGGCCTACCCAAGTTCCTAAATTATGCTCAGTATATCAACCCCAAGTCTCGCTGCCTGGACCCCAGAGACCTCCATGGTTTGACCTCACCCAATCTGACGCGCCACATTTCCCAACTTGTGAACACTTCCCAAGTGACAGGAACATGAATCGGGCACTCACCACAGCACGATAAGTCCGTGCCCTGCCTCGCGACTTCTCTTTCCGTCTCATCTTGCAGCGCCTTTCCCGATCACTGTACCTGCGCAGCCTGTACCCTGCTTATATATGATCAACTCCCACTGCCTCCCTCAGAATCCTGCTCAGCAGTAATAGGTCCTTTAGTTGTTTTTTTTTTTTCTTATCTCACTAGGCCACGCCTTATTTTACTCGATTCCCTTCCAGTACCTAGCACAATACTGGGGAAACAGAAGGTGGTAAAAATACAATTGAGGGAAGAAAGCTTTAAAAAATAAAAACAAAATACAAAAAAAAAACAGTTGAACACAAATTCAACTTTTAGACAGGGTAACCTGGGAAAACTGTTCTTAGGTATATGCTTATAGTACTACAGGTATATAGGTAATAAATGCAAGTGTACTTGTTCTGGGTATTCCTAATCCTCAAGTACAAAATTAGAAACGCTAGCATCAAACTCTCTGTATCTTCCCTATATCACCTTCTAGTGATCACCGCAATTCTCCCCTTCCCTTTACTGTGAACCTCTACAGAGTCACTTAAGACTGATGAGTCTACTTCCGACCACACAATATAATACCTTAGCACCCAGGACACGAACCTCTTTCAAAGTTGCCCAAAGCTTCCGAATTCCCATAGCAGTCTTTCCTAAAACCTGTTTTATTTCCTTTCTCCTCCACGGGTCCTTACTTAATATCTCCTTCCTGTAACACGGCAGTCTTGAGTTTCCTTATCTTTTCTTCCTACATTCCTCGCGTTCTTCTTTGGCCATTTTTCTGTGCTTATAGGTTGTAAATGTGCAGTCAAATAAATGTGGCCAATTGATTCTTCAGAGACCACAGCAGACATCACTAACAATTGTGATGTCCGATGAGCAACAGGTGAGGTGTCTCTTGAGGACCCGGGAAGGACTTTCAGCTGGAGAACTCTAGCACTGCTCTCCTGGGGCAGCGATTTTCGGCCTTTTTCATCTCATGGCACACATACACTAATTACTAAAATTCTGTGGCACACCAAAAAACATATATTTTGTTGATCTGACAACAAATAGGTATAATTTTGATTCATTCATGCTGGATGGCTATATTGTACTGCCTGTTGTCATTTATTAAATTTGACAGTCTGAGGGAAAAGAAGTCAGTGCCCCTGACCAGACAGGTATTGCATATTTTAAAATTCTTGCAGCACACCGGTTGGAAATCACTGTCCTAGGTTATGTCTCCTGCCCTGAGGATAGTAAAGGCCGCTAGCCCCCCCACTCCTAGAGAAGGGGCTCCTTTGTGGCCCTTCTTCTGCTGAGCAGCCCCCAGCTATTTAACAGCAGGTACCTACCTACGAGGAGTCCACACCACCATTCTGGATGCAAAATTTCCGGGGAGATTGCCCCTGAAATTTAAATGTGACCTCAATGTATACAGCTTCAGAAATTCTCTCCCTAGCCTTGACTTCTTTTGGAGTTAGTAATCAGGATTTCCAGTATCCTACCAAATGTCCCAAATCAAAGTCATCACTTTCCTTCCAACCAAACACCTATTTCTCTTCTGAATCTTTCCGTCTTACCCAAGGACAGCATCATTTCCCACCACACCCCCAGTGCCCCAATTATCCAGGCTAGAAACATTTAAAACAATCAGTTTCCCTTATTACATTCTAGCAGTCCTGGCCTCAGTCACCTGGTAGTTTAACTCTAAAATACATAAACATCTTAAACAACCTTTCTTTTCCCTTCTTTCCCCTTGCTCTCAGAAAGGCCTCCTCTTTCACAATGTCAAATAAGGCCCTCTCCCCCTAAGGGGTTTTTCCTCACCTTATTCTAGGGCCCTTTTAATGCATCCTTAATAATAAAAATGTTTATATCCCCTCTGCTTAAAAAGAGGGACACAATCATTTGTCCCGTTCCAAACTTGTTCAGGCTCTACATTCTTCCTAAAAGGTAGAACGAAGCCCATTTTCTTTGGCCACACACAGCCTCCAGGGTATGGCCCCACCTAGTTTTTCTCCTTCACTCCCGTCCCTAAAAACAGCGCAGGCTCTCAGCACACAGGTCAAACCTGCAAGTCACATATTTCTGTGCCTCTGTGAGGCTCCCTGGGCCTGGAATTCTGCTCCTTCTGATCCCCCTTTCCTATTCCAACAATGCTCATTTTTCACAATATCATACCAAATCCCTCTTTTTCACCACATTACAGGAACTTTTATTTGATGTCTATTTAATTCTGCTTTGTATGAGTTTTGTTTTGTCTTAAAATATGCCTGAATCTCCTATCAGTCTGAAATCTCTTTTGGAATTTAAAAAAAAAACCACATCGTTTTAATCAAAATAGCCTCGAAGGCATTTAGAGTGATGCCTCACTCACCAATGGGACTCAAAAAATCTTGTTGAAATAAAACAAAGTCTTATTTACTCCTCTGCTGCCTCCAAATGACAGGGCTTACCAAGGAGGCACATTCTAAGGCCAGGCTTACCTGACTTCTGTTCTAGGGAGGGCTGCACAGTGATACAGTGAATTAAAGAAAGTCAGATAAGTGAGGCAAAGTGAAGAGTTTTGTTTTTCGTTTGCCCCGCTCCAGCCCACCTCTTTAAATTGCCTTTATTTTAACTGGTAACAACACAGACAGATCTCGTTTTATTACTCTTTGCTTTATTGAGCTTCCCAGGTGTTGCGGTTTTATTTTACAAATGGAACTCACAAGCCTCCACCAGCAGATATTATGGCTTGCTTTATTATAACACTCACTTTAGTGCAGTGGTTTGGAACCGAACCCACAGTATCTGAGAGGTATGCCTGTACAATCTTCTCCCTCTTGCTCTAGCTCTGAGAGTTCAATGGCTTAAATAAGATACTCAAACCTACCGGCAAAAAGGACCATCTAATGTGGAGAAGTAATGAGATCAACACCTATTACTTAGCTCCCAGGCAAAACAGCATCTGCCATTCACTGAATAAGGTAAGCAGGAGGACAGAGAGGGGCCCTGGCCTCCCTGGAAACGAGGCAAACAAGAAGGGGGACACACTGACCTGAGCCCCCCAGAGTCCTGCTGCTCAGCAAAGGCAATTCCACAGAGGATCTCCTACAAGGAGCGGCGCTAGCAGCCTTCAAGAGTATGTCTTACATCCCATCTCGTCAGCTGCTGTGAAGACCTCCAGCAGTAAGTCCTCCCTGGGTCATCGAGAAATGCACCTACTGCTGATCTGACCTGAGCTCTGAACTCCTGCACCTTTTTAAGAAGCCGCTGGAATTCACAAGCCAGGAGGAGGTCAGCTCAGTGGGCAAAGGAGCTGTAAACTAGGATGTCATTTATTTGTCTTTCACCAAACCCCCACTGTCCTGCAGACTTGCATGGATGTGCATTTTCAAAATATAAAAGGCAGTAAACGCAACATTCAACATTTCATTAAACAAATATACCTGCCACGAGCTAATACTAAATCCAACACCATGCCCCATGCCCAGAGGGACTAGTTCCTCATGTGTAATATAGAGAAATGCATATTCCAAGTCTTTGAGGGGATTAACATGTGACATGTGTTTACAGCACCCAGCGCAGCGCTGTGGGGTGGGGAGGAGGGGACAGCATAGGAACTCAGAGAAAGGGTCTGATTTGTCTCAAAAGTCCTGAAAATTCTATGGGGATAAATTTGAATTACGAATTCAGTCCTGGCTCCTAAAACTACCAACGTTATAAAGTCAATTAAAGTCAGTTTTTAAACAAATGAATTCAGTCCTGGGGAGGGGAATAGTATGAAGTGAGCCAACTTTATGGCAGTGAAAAAGCACCAACTACATAATGCAAGAGAGGTGAAAAGCCGTCTTTAAAACAGAAGGGGAACAGCTTGGGAAACTTGAAGTGGAGACAGAAAAGCCCCGTTTGTGAGATGAAGCATAAATCGCTATCCCAGTGTGGGAAGGCGTGCCCCCACATATCCCCCGGCGGCCCTTAAAAACAAGCCAGTCCTTTGGCGCCCAGTAAAACAGGGTGTTCTTACGACGAGTGGAAGGACATGAAAACACGAACAACAGGCTGGGGCTTGATGGGCCTCATGAGTTGGGATTTAGTGAAACTGTTACAAAAGAGCTGAGCCTCATCACAAGTTAAAAATAATTCCAAATGTAATGGCACCAAAATAACCCCTGTCGGTGGTGATTTTACTTGGCTCCTTCTCCAACCTGGATACATGAAGGTCAATGGGATTACAGGTGATTCTATTTTCTTTCCCTCACTCTGATTCTGTACTTCTTATTATGCTCTTATGACGGAGAAAATGCCTCCAAACAAACTTTATTTTAAATTTTACGTTAAAAAAATGCTGAAGCTTCCAGTGTTTCAGGTAATGATTATAAAAATGCAGAAAGCTACAACTAACAGTCAATTATCAGATTTGTGGAAACAAGATAAAACAGTGGCAAATAAAACCCCTAAACTGGATGTATTAATTCTCTTGCAGAAAAAATGTTCATGTCTGGAGTTTCTCTGGAATGTGGACAGTGTAGCCTCTTGGACTCCATAACATCGTTCTCCATGCCTTCCAATAATATCTCATGCGCTTAGTGTACTGATTTTAAAATTAAAGTGAACGCAAACAGATTCAGTGTCCATAATTTGAGGGTAGACTTAATGTTTCAATAAACGAGATGGATCTCCTTAGCAGCTACTCTGCTAGGTAGTATACAAGGGCAAAAAATGATGGGGTGGGTGGTTTCTTCTTGATGCCAAAGTACGAGAAAATTCTTGGCCTTGGTTCATACAGAATTGCTGAAGCCCCCAGTTCAGGAGTCTCCTGTGACAGGTGGGCGCTTCTGTCACAAGCTCCACCCCATTGGAGTCCTGTCTGTCCATCATGTCCTCTGGGCACAAAGGACACACCTCAACTTTCTAAATGCTACAAACAACCCATTAGTCCTGAAAGCTGTACACTGGATCTGGTACCGAGTCCACCAGCATGCTGGAGAGACCCTTGTCAAGCCTGCATTTTCGAGAGAAAGCCAGGAGAAAATCTCATACCCACGTCCCTCAGTTTTAGAGCTGGAGTCTCAGAGGTGGAGCCAGACTACAGTAAAATGACATAGTTCTCTCTAGAGTTGCCAGAGACAAAGTCAAAGACAGGGCAGGTAGACGGGACGAGGCTCTGTCCCTCAGCCTCACCCTCACTTCATATGAACAAGGTAACTGTGGCCTGGGGAGGTGACGTGACTTCTCTAAGGCGTCAACACACAGCTCTGCACCGGAGCCCTGACATCCCGATGCCCCAGCCCGGGTTCCTTCCACGAAGTGGAAGAGAAGAACAGAGCCACTGGGAAGCTTGGTGAAGCGGAAGTTCTGAGGATATCATTTTAAATAACCTGTGGAAAATATTCTGCAAGATCCAAGGGGAAAATATTTTTAAAAAGAGCATCATGCATTAGGAATATGCTTTCTACAACAGACTGTGAGCACAGTGAACTTACGTATTACATTTCAGTAGGAGTGGCAGGACAGGAATGGAGCTGTCCCTGGAGCAAAGCTTCAGGGTCCCATCTGCAATTTTTCATGATTCTGACAACTCAACATTCTTTAGAAAATTAGAAAGGAACCCATCTGAAAGGTATATGGCATTATGTTTAAAATCAACATTCTCTATCAAGGACTTTCTTGTACAAAACGAGAAGTGAAAACCCAATTAATTTGGCACATTCTTTTTGTCTTTTAATTTCAAGTTAGACTGGGTGTATTAGCCTGATTTTTACTGAAGAGGGAGAGGGTTCGAGCTAGAAGACAGCTGTTGCAAAATCTATGAGAATTTCTGAGGAACAGCTGGGTTAAAGCAATGGTTGTACTTTTTATGCATTTTCAAGCAATCTTAATGTGTTCTGAAATTAGAATGGAGCCTTCAAATTGTTGAAAAGCTCAAGAGCAACATGTCAAAACTGCATGCCTTTAGAATTCCTTTGAGAAATCTCGTCCCGGCTGGGTAGCTCAGCGGGTTAGAGTGTCATTCCAATACACCAAGGTTGTGGGTTTGATCTCTGCTCAGGGCACATACAAGAAGCAGTGGGTGAATGCAGGGATGAGTAGAGCAACAGGTTGATGTCTCTCTCTCTCTCTGCCTATAAAAAATCAATAAATTAAAAAATATATTTACATGAAGACACAGGTCCCTGGAATCTTCCAATGGGAAAGAATGCCAACACTATCTACCTTGACCCATACTGGTCAAAAAACCCCACTGGATTCTACAGACTCTGGAACCAAATCTCCTCTCCTAGCCTTCATTTCTGGCTGGTTCACTCACTTATTCACAAATATTTATTGAGTGCTTACTATGTGCAAGGTGCTACTTCAGTGTTGCCATAAGGCAGTTGATTAGACAGGCGAGGGCCCTGGCTTTCTTGGAGCTAATACTAGTGGAAGGAAACAACGAGGTAACCTTCAGACAGATGGTGGCAAGGGCCATGAAGAAAACTGGCAAAGGTTGTGTGACAGTGACTGGCAGGGCCTGGCTCTTTCAGTGGGGTGGTCAGCAGGGACCTCTCTGGAGAGAAACTATTAGGAAAAGTAGACAGTCACATGACGATCTGGGAAGGAGCCTTCCTGGAAGTGCAAAGGGCCAGAAAGAGAGTCCAGTGTGGCTGAGGATGCGATGCATGTGCCAGCCAGAGGCCACGTGGCCGTGGCCTGCCGGGCCACGCTAAAGTCTTTGGATTTAATTTCACTCGCAATGGGAAGCTGTTGGAGGGTTTTATGTAGGTAGTAAGGCAGTGGGTGGGGAGTGGGAGTGGAGGTAGTGCGTTGAGGGTGACCAGACCTGGTATTTGCTTTGGAAAGTAGTCTGACCTCTCTGGGTTGCTGACTGAACCATTGTTGTGAACAAAGAAAAAGCTGGCCACCAAAAAGCCAAAAATCTGCAAATGTACCATGCTCCAGCTCCAGTTCATTATCTTGGCAACTAAATCCTCGAATCTGTTTTTCTTTTATCAAAGGTTGTGCCGCTGTATTTCTCCTCACTTTGGTCAGGGGGGCAAGCAGGATGGGGAGAGAAACCCCAGGAACACAGGTGTGGCTGTGACAGATGATTGGGTGTCCCAGCAGCAGCAGCCAGGAGACGAACTCCACTACCTTCCATGTCTAGAGGCCAAACTATGCCAAAGAGGCAGCTGCCTTCCCATCCTCCAAAGTCTGGGTATAAGGGAGGGAAAATTGCAAATAATGCTTCCATAGGCATGCCACTGAAACTGTACCATAAAGTAGGAAGCATAATGTTTAAACCCTGCTGATTTCTTAAACAGTTAAAAGTCCTCCAAGTTAGAGCATCTCACAATCTATTTTAATCTCTATTAATTCCCATCTGTGTACACTTGAAGACCTGCTCTTGACAAGCTCTTCAGTTGGCTAAGTGTGCGGTATCACCTCTAATAGCATCTCTCAAATATGGCTCTTAATTGTACTAATAAGGTGGGCCAGCCACAATGGTAAGGAATAAAAACTTGACAATTAACACTGCTTTCCCCAGTCCAAGCACAGTGTGTGGCTCAATCTACTGATGTTCATTAAATGGGCATTGAATGGAATTTGCTTTTAAACAACCTGGAAGAATGGACCCACTGATAAGAAAGCAGGAGATGACCATTATTAAAACCATAGTGGAAAGTAAAAGTAAAGGCTGCTTCATGGGATTTTGGAGGTTGTCTTTAGGTAGGTGGAAGAGACCCAAAGGTAATACGACTCAACGCAGGAGGGTCAGAGACCCATCCAAAATCACACACTTAGCCGGCAGCCGGTCCAGGATCTGCAGGCAAGCCAGGTTCCTGACTGGGGGCCCTGGGGGTCTTCTACAGGCATGGAGTACAAAGTAGCAAACCAGTGGAGAAAGTTGAGAGCTCAGTGATTAGTATCAGTCGGTGGGCTTGAGGTGAAAAAGCCTGTGGGCACGTCCAATAACATATTCAGCAAGTGAACATTTCATCCCCCTCTGTTCCACTAATGAGCAAGGACGGGGCCTCTTTATCCACCCTTTTATCTCTCCCCTGTCACTCCAAACCTTGCATTTAAGACACAAAACAGAAATATCGATTTTCTTCTTTTCCTATCACCTGTTGTTTATTTTTAAACATTTTATTTATTTATCTTTAGAGAGAGGAGAAGGGAGGTAGAAAGAGAGAGAGAAACATCGATGTGCAAGAGAAACATAGATTGGTTGCCTCTTGTACGCCCCTAACCCAAGTGTATGCCCTGATCAGGATTCAAACCGGTGACCTTTAGCTTTACAAGATGATGTCAAACCCACTGCGTCACACCACTCAGGGCTCCCCGGGTTACTTTTAATGACTGAGTTAGGTTTCAAAGCTGGATCCCTATTTTCAAAGGGCAGAATTTGAGACCAAATTATCAAGGCATCACAGATTTTAAAAAATCAATTAAAACAAGACCTCACTTCTCAACCTTTAATACATATTTTAGTTGGCCCTCTGAGGACTATTTCTTCTATTGAATTTATCGTCTTGAATTTTGATGTAAGGGTATGCATTAAGGTTCAATTGCTGTGAGTACAATCTAGCCAATAAATTTAAGAATAAAATAAAAATTGTAGAAAGTTATAAAAATTCATTTACTATTGTCAAATATTTCCCCAAACAATTCACAATTCTTACTGGATTAATTAGTTCAGTATATCCTTTCTGAAGTACCAAAGAACCTGGAATTTGGCAAAACCCAAATCTATTACTAGGGCCTTAGCTCTCCCTTGTGTATAAAAAAGGAAATGCAGCTTGATAGAAATGTTGCCCCAATAAACCCGATGACCCAATTTTAAAAGCTAAAAATTCCATTTGATAAAAGATCAAAAGAAAGAAAGAAAACCCCCCAAACAACAAAAAACCCCAACAATTAAAAAATCTTATGTAAAAATCAAGGAAAGATTATTTAAAGTGACAAAACAAAGGAGAAGCATCAGACTCTTTGGCATTATGCATATTAGCTTTAGATAAAGAATTCAAAATAAAATTGTAGGAGAAATATTTTGTTATTTTTATTATATCTATCTTATGAATTATATGTCCATATCGATTGTATTTTCTTCTATTTCATGGATGCACTGATGCTCACAGTGCTTACAGCTAGGAGATTCCAGCCCTGGTCTCTGATTCCAGGCGGGATCAGATTTAATCCAGCCAAAGAGGGGGGGACATTGTCCCAAGGATTTCTAGAGAGAGAAAAACCCTCTTTATATACTAAGAAAATATTTATGTCTCATTGTGTATTTCAACAGAATTTCAAATATTTTGTTTAAAATCCCAATGTTTTTAAAGTTTCTGCATGCTATTTCCAGTTCTTTGTGACTAACTCTGCGTGCATTTCTCAGTGTGGAGTTTAAACCTGGGCTAGTTGTGATAGAATGCTGATGAAGGAATCTTCTCTTGTATTTGCACCCTGGTATTATGTGGCTTTTTAAGGCACACACTAAATTCCATTGAGAAGTGTCACTTATTACCCCCCTACTATTTTATGGTTTAAGAATGCCTTACTTTGTTTTCTCCACTTTGAGTTTTGGGAAAGGGGAACCTCAAAAATCCTTTTAGTGGTCAGTAGACGTGACTATGGGGACCCTATTCTGGCACATAAATCGTGGGAGGCTCAAGCACTTATTCTGGTGACAGACTGGTGGAGGAAAAGGAAGGTTTCCTGCATTGTCTTTCCTCGGGGTCCCTCTTGAAATCCAATGGCTTCTAAACTTAATCCCTATCTATCACCAGATTTAAAGATCCAAGGGAGTTTTATGACCATCATTTACATAACATGACTTGGGGCCCAACTGTACATCACCAGGAGCTTATGCTGTACACCAAAAGACGCATCCTCACACTCAGCCATAAGGACCACACAGACACCAGCAACAAAGAAGGGCTTTCCACACAACAGCTTCCAGACGTGAGATCCACTGTGAAACAAAAGCATACTCTGGAGGAAGTTCACTCCCTCCATCAGGCTGGCAATTAAATATTATACAGAGCACATAATTCAGATTGCATTCCAATTATCTTCAAGTGCTGGAGGGCACAAATCACTCACTCAGAATTAAATAAATTCCGGGATGTCACTACGTGTTTTAAGGAAGGGGAGGATTCTGAAGTTGGCAGAAGGACCAAAGGAACAGGAAGAACAGAAAAACCAGGCATTCCAGAATACGCCCTCAGCCCACTTTTTGGCTTCGCAGTCACCCCAATTTTAAGGAACCCGTTTCAATAATGATTACAATACTAGATACATCAGTTTGTGCACACGTGGTTAAAGTTAAACCGAAAAAAAAACCTGGCCTGCTGGGCTCATAAGATATCTGCCAGTTTAGGTCCATGAAATGCCCGCTCTCACACATAAAGAAACAAAGATATTTTCCCAAGGCATTATTGACATGAGGCAATTTTTGTATGTGCACAAGTACAACAGACATGCATCTTACATAATTTAGCACTGTCATCACCGGGTACACCATGGGAAAGCTATAAAATGGTACCAAATGTAATATTTTGAAAACCACATTAATATTCTCTTCCATACTTTCAAAAGAGCCCACTTCCTGTTCCGCAGAGCAACACACAGCCTTGAAGGGGATTAGGTAAAGTTGGTATGCAAACACCAGAAGATGGCTGACTTCGAAAATCAGGAGGTGTGCACCCAGCATCAGCAGCAATCTGGATCAAGCCTTGTTGACAGAGTTTCCTCATTTACAAAGGCTCTTCCCAATCAAGAGCTGAGTCTGGAGGACTGGGATCCCCAGACTCGCACTAGAAGCCATGGTGCAGAGCACTCTGCCCGACCACAGTGCGGGAAGATGCTATAGACCGGCAGGCAGGGTGGAGAGCCTCCCTGGAGGGAAAGGGAGTGGAGAGAGGTAGGAGGTCAGGCCTGAGGAGATACATAACCGTTGGTATAAAAGATGTGATCTGGTCTTTGTCCTGGGTTCCTGGCAATGGAGTTTCAAAAACCCTTGGAATTTCCGGAGTGATAGCTGTCTTTGTTATGCTAATGAGGCAACTCCACAGGCTTCCCGTGCCAGCTTCCACCTTTATCCAGAAGCCTCTGGGGAAGGAGGATGGTACAGGAGCCCCCAGGAGACAGAAACAGCTGATAGTGAACAGGAATGTCCAACTGACTACCCCAAAAAGATGACGTTAACTTGAGAATGGCTAACACCAGAGAAATTGAAGTTTCCTCAATGGAAACAGGGACTTTAAAATCTAAAATCCTTCTTTTCTTTCTAACTGAGCTGTGTTGGAAATTGTGATCCTTCTCATTTAAAACAACATTACAAATACATAAAAAAATGTTAAAATCTTCCAACTAAACAGATTGTCTTAAGGATACTGTGGGAATTTTTAGCATGCTATGATTATAAAATAAAACCTGTCTATGATGAAACCGTAATGAAGTTTTTAAAGAAAGTGGCCATATCACATCACTTAGATTTAACCTAAGTGTTCTGAGGCAGAGACCGCTAACCTAGGCACCAAAATCTCATTTAGCTGGGCTCACAGCCAGGCCACAGTTCCCTGTGCACATCACAACTGGGTGGCCACAGCACTGAGTTCTGGCCAATGGGATGTGAGCAGAAGTGATGTGGGGCCTTCAGATCGAGCCCATTAGAACTGCACACCCACCACCACTCCATGCTGTCTTCCCCACCTCCAGCTTCCTGGGATGGCATGTCTGAGCTGGCAGAGGCTCTGTCATCCTTGGCTGGGCACGTGGAGGACAGTTCTCTCCCCCAAGCAGGAATGCCTACTGTGGACTTCTGTGTGAGAAATAGAATTCCACTTATTTTTTTGAATAGGCCCACGAATAGGACATGTTTAAGTTCATCTATTGCAGCAGTGAGCATCATCCTAGGCTATAGTCTTATACATCAATCAGTGCAATTTCAATGGGGCAATCAGTGGGCACTTAAGGTTTGCACACAGAAGAGCTAAGTTCTAACAAGAGGCAGTTTATCAACTAATCAGGAAACCAGCCATGTCAGCAAGTACTGAGAAAACTAGGAGAATGGATTTGAGCTGTGACAGAAGGAAAGGAAAGAAATACTTGAACACAGTGGAAAGTGCAGCCAGTATCTACTTGTGAAGGCATCACGGCAGCAGTGCGAACTGAGCAGAACCTTGAAAGATGAGCAAAGTTCAAAAGAAAGAGGAGGGTAGAAAGTTCATTCCAGACTGAACATGAGTGCTCAAACATTTTACTCAATGGGGCGTGATGCTAAAAAGAGAAAAAATATTGTTCTGTTTACCCCAGAGAATAGAATCCAGGCCAGGGAGGGGCAGCTACAGGGAGAGGGGATTCCGTTCACAAGGAGGAGGGACTGACAGTCAGGGCTGACCACCCACTGGAGGGGCTATGCAGACATGAAGGCAGAGTGTCCCCTTCAGGGCCGGCTTGTCTCTTGGCGTGGGCTCTGCAGACAGTGAGATTTCAGCACAGGGCGGGTAGCCGCTCCATTCAGCTGCCTTCCAACTCTGGGATTCTACGTATCTTCGATGCCTCTGCCAAGCAGGCTTTGTGCAACATTGCCAGGAAAGACAAGAATTATTGTAGCCCTGTTACAGCATTTCTTACATGGCGGCCCTTGCCAGATTCCCTTTCAAGGCTGTGCTGGCTGGGTCCGCTCAGCGTGCTGGATCCTGGGAATGTCAAGAACATCTCTTCACGTGCAGGCCCATGAGAACCCCTTGAATATAATTTTATTATCAGAAAAGCTAAATAGGCTGATATTAAGCAGGATCACCACTGGTCAAAGAGAAAACAAATGACAGTAAACATCTATTTTAAACACTTAGGCCACGGACATTCTGCATCATTCCTGGTTAACAGCAAGTTACTTGCTCATACAAAAAACAGACATCCAGTTCTCAAAAGCCTGGATTCCAGAAGACATTATTACACTAAAGCTGTACCCAGAACAGTTACAGTCTTGTCCTTCTTGGGTGACTTGGTATCTCGCAGTGCACCTTAGGTTGAAAATTATGCACATCAGTTTCACAGTGTAGTTTTGTAAAACAAACTAGTTTTCCATTTTTAGATGTGTATGTTACTGATAAAAGGAAGTCTACTAAACACAACAGAAAGAGAAATGACATCATAACATTATGGATAAATTAGTAATTTTCCACTTTTCCTCTTATAAGGTTATAATTTATTTTCACAAACATTCATTGAGTCTCTACTACAGCTAAGCACTGTGCTAATCATTAGTGATAGAAACTGAATGAAAACGGAAAAAACCGAGGTATTCTAAACCAGTAAACTTTCTAAGATTCATAATGTTATTTTTCTTAAGAGCATTTTCCAATGATTTTTTTTAATCCTCACCCGAGGACATGCTCATTGATATCAGAGAGAGGAGAAGAGAGGAGAAAGAGGGGGAGAGAAACATCAATGTGCGAGAGAAACATTGCTTGGTTGCCAGACTGGAGACTGATCCTTCAACCTAGGTATGTGTCCTGACCAGGAATCGAACATGGGACCTTTTTATTTATGGGATGATGCTCCAACCTGGCCAAGGTTCCCAATGATTATTTAAAAAATAAAAATAAAAAGTTCAGCTATATTCTTACCCAATAAACAAGGTTATTTTGCTTGTAATATCTGTAGATTAAACATATATAAAGATTAACTTTAAAATCCTGGCCTGGATTATTGTCTCATATCCTTTAATAGTGCTCCAGGTACTTAAATTATTGCTTAAATAAAAGAGAAGGGGAATAGATTTTTCTGAGCTCAGAAATGATTATTAAACAAACACAAATCTCTTCACATCACAGAATGAATCAACATCACAATAGTGAGACAAAAGGAATCTGTAAAACCTTATTCTGAGGCCACTGGAATATTTAGATACAACAGTGAAACAATCACACAAAAGTTACACTTCATTGCCATTGTTCAACCATAAACACAAGCGATGCTTTCTGAGTCTCTTTCTTTTCAGATTACCAGACTTCAATCTTTTTGAAATTTAGATCACGTCTCTCATATCATAACCACATCCTGAGCAACTCACACCTCAAGTGGTGCCAAGACTTGTCTACCATTGACGTCCAATCTCAAAACACTTCCCATCGCCTTTCTGCCCACCTACCTACGTTCTGACCTAGGTCCTAAAATCCTTGTTCTACAAACCTTGGAAAATGTATTCCCTTCTGACAAAATGAACAACTCATAGCAGCCTCTATTTTGTTTGGTTTTCACCCAACTGCGTTACTTTTTGCAGCGTGCATTTACTGGCCCTGCCTGGAATCCATGTCCCAGATTGCTCTGTCTGTGTAGGTACTCAGTCGGCTCCCACTGAGGGAAAGTAGGGCCAAACTTCAAATGGAAGATACACACTGGCCTTGGCATTCATACATGTGGCTCCTAGGAGCTTTTTGATATTTCTGTGCTCCCCAGGGAAACTTCTGAGATTTCATTCCTCAGTCAGAATAAGAAATCAACATTTTCCAAAACGGGGGGAAAATCCCAAACTAAAGAAAAACATTTCTAAGCATCAGTGACTCGAGTCCCAGGCCTCAGTCTGTGTTGGCAATGGATAGATCAGATTAAAATGAAAGTGAACACGCAAATGCAACAGAATGTACTCTGTTTCTATTTTCAATCACTGATTCTGTTATTTCCAGCCAGCTGTGTGATCATGCATGGTCACTTAACCTCGCTGAGCCTCAACTGCTTTGTCTGTAAACCGAGAGGTTACAAAGGCAACAGCCAGCTCTAATGAAATAATTAGAAACAATCCAGTTAAAAGACAGATGCCTGTCCCCAAATCATCTCTGTAGGCCTTGGAGAAGTAAATCTCCAATGAAAGAACATAAAACAAGAGGGACCACTTAAAAAGATCCCTAAGGCCCCCTTCCACATTTTGATTCTAACTCCAAGAGAGTGAGGCATGACCAGGAAATTGTTCATAAACCAGTAGTGGATCTCATAGCTCTAATAATCCTTCCAATGGCCAACTCTGCTCTAGCAAAAATTCTTCATTATATTTCAAGGTACTGCCTTGAAATGTAGAATGAGTCTACAGCAATAGCAGAAAGACTTTATGCATATTCAACAGCCGTCCCCCCTTTTATTGGCAACTTGTGCCCCTCAAAGAATTCCAGCTTTAGGCCCCTGATTTTTCCAAGCCAACAAGAAATGCCACCTGTCAAGGACAGTTAAGAAAGCCACACCTACCCGCAGCCACTGCTTCTCAGTGAGGGCATCGCTGTAGTCCACATCCCGGCGTTGGCGAGACCCTCTACCAAATATTTTCTCCTCCTCTTCTTCACATGTAAGCCTTTCTACTTCAGCATCATCTTTAATAATCCAGGAGGGCAGCTCATCTTCCTCCATCAAGCGAGGCTTGCGCTTTGGATTCCGGGCATCCTCCCT
>CM052540.1:45956268-45976922 GCA_028533065.1 Trachops cirrhosus | reverse complement strand
GAGGGCATCGCTGTAGTCCACATCCCGGCGTTGGCGAGACCCTCTACCAAATATTTTCTCCTCCTCTTCTTCACATGTAAGCCTTTCTACTTCAGCATCATCTTTAATAATCCAGGAGGGCAGCTCATCTTCCTCCATCAAGCGAGGCTTGCGCTTTGGATTCCGGGCATCCTCCCTCCGCCGATCCATGTCCATACGCTGGAGATATGAACATAAGTTTCACCAATGGGAAAGGGGATTCTGTACAGTACAGCCTTTATAGCATATAAAACTTTCACAAGTCATGCCCTGGCCAGGTAGCTCAGTTGGTTAAAGCATCATTCTGATAAGCCAAGGTTGAGGGTTCGATCCCCGTCAGGGCACATACAAGAATTAGCAAGTGAATGCATAAATAAGTGGAACAACAAATTAATGTTTCTCTCTCTTTCTCTCCCTGAAAATTAATTAAAAAAAAACTTTTACAAGTTGCCCCCTATAGCAGCAGGGTCCCTTTGAGCTTCTTCCATGGAGACTCTGTCTTCTGGATATTCTAGGCCATCCCTAAACAGTGTCTAGGCAGAGAATCTGCAAAGCCAAGTCTCCTCCCTTTCTCTGTATACATTGCTGAAATTTATGTATGTATTTAAAAAATAATCTTTAAGAATTCTTTTTCCTAGTCTATCTGTGTGCAAAGCTTTCCCTTAAGTAACAGTGAGAAAATTCAAACTGGGGATATATTTTTAAAATATCGGTCCTGGCAATATAATTCATTGCTGCCCTGGCATAAATGTATTCTTCGAGCATATAAAAATAAAAGTTTATTAAGAAAATTTCCTTTTTTACTCTACAGGATTCATGCCTTTGACTAAACAACCAGGAAATAAATCAGCAACTCACGTAGCCACCACCCTCAGCTGCACTCGGACATGTGGGCATGATCCAGGGAGCACATAAACGGTTTGATTAGGCTGTCGGCCACGGATGTGCTGAATTTTCGGTACACCCTGGGTTATGTGAGAGGTATGTCTCTCAATTCAGTAGCTTTTAAAATATTATACCACAGAGAAACAGACCTCAGAAGTAATCTCCTCTCATCTGATCATGTTATTAGTAAAATGGCTCCCTTTCGTATTCCTTCATTGCCTTCAAAATGCCCATTTCCCTATGCCCTGTGTGCTTGCAAATAAATTAAGTGCCACGTGCATGGCTTTAACTTATAACTGACAATTTGATAGCTAAAAAAAGCAAATAAAACTTCCACTGAATTGCAACATACATTAGTTTTATATATATATATATAATATATTATATATATATAATATAATATAATATATTATAATATATAATATATATATATTTATATTTTATATATATATATCACTAGCTGGTGTGCCATTTCTACAACTGAGTAGACCATTAACCATTAAATGATTCACCTTTTCCCTCTTTCTTCCTTTGGTTCCATATAATTTTTCCTTAAGAGCTAAAACTGGTAACAGAATGTAAATAAAACTTCTATTCAAATCCGAATTTGTACTCTAGAATCTATTTTAAAATTAATATTCGAAGTCCCTTAAACTATGCTTATACATTTTTGAAAATCATTTTATTCCCAACATGGGTAGGCTGGGGGCATGGTGGAGTCCCCTTGGTAGGTAAGTGCAGTCGTCCAGTTCCGTCCTGTGCACAGTTAGCTGGAGAGGCTCCTCTTAATCTGCCTGCCAGCGCTCTCCTATCAGAGATGGGATCCTCCACACCTTTGTTAGCGCAGAGGATGCCTTGTTAAAGTGCACTCTAAAGAGGGGCCTCCTGAGGTAATCTCTTAATAGTTATTAGATGGCTAATTTAAAAAAATTTTTTTTGGTTAACGTGCTACAATGAGATGACAAAATATTGCCACTTCAATTTTTGGTTAGGCCACTACCGTTCTCTATGTACCAGGACCTGTGAAATGACATGTTAAGTATTTGTCCACAACCAAGAAAATCAATCTTTGCTGATGTCAAAGAAAAAAATTACACTTGCTTTTTTTTTTCTTTTAGGAAGGGTTGATGCAGTTTTTAATCAGCTTAACATTCTGATGATTGCATCTTTTCCCAGAGATTACTACTGTCAGAATACCAGTATGAAATCTGAGGTTGATATTCAAGTAAGTCTAATTGATTATTGAGATATTGCAAGAAGGCATGTTCATCATAAAACCCAACTATAAACCTTATGCTAACAGGTACAAATATTTTTCAAATATTTTTCTTGCCTTTGTAGGGAACATAGCAACTAAAAGCTTAGTGTTTATATATTAGCGAAATGTTTTAGATACGTATCTTGACCTGTCAAAGATCTTTTTAGATAAAATTCATAGATAATCAGTGTGAGAGAGAACTTTTTCTGAAGTCACATTTTTAGAAGAAAACAAGAAAAATGTTTAAGAGAAAGGTTTTATTTTAAAGAGACCATCAGCTTAATGTATCTTATTTAACTATAGTATCTATGATACAAAATCAAAAAGGTTTGTATTCATTTTACTGAGAACTAACTCATAATAATGGATAAAGTTTCAATATTGAAATCCAAATCTAGCTCACATTCCATTCTTGTTTCATTGGCACCGATTCAAACTCGATTTCCTGCCCCCTGGTGGAGGTGCTAATGAACAGTGAATTGGCCGAAGGCAGCCAGCTGATGAGGAGATTTTGAAAAACACTCAAATGGAATATACAGATGTTGTATTATAAAGTTGTACATCTGAAACTTACAGAATATTAACCAATGTAATCCCAATAAATCTAAATGAAAAGCATAAAAAATCAAACCAAACCAAATCAAAAACGAGAAGTCAACCTTTAAGAAACAAGCAGAAGATTCACAAAATCAAAATACCTACAAAAAGTGTTCCTTAACCAGCTTCACCAGTTCCAAGCCTGTTCTTTGCGTGATAAAATATTCCCAAATGAAAAGAAAGCTGAGCCTTGGCCAGGCATTCCTTTATTTTTTTTCCCTAAAGTTTTCAATTTTTACAAATACCCAGCCCAAAAGTAAGAAAAGAGAAGTACTCTTTTCCCCTTATGTCAGGGCTGCTGACGGAAATCCAGTTCTGGGCCTAATCTAATTTGAATAATGGCAGGCTGCATATCCTCTCCAGGGTCTCAAGAGCAAGTGAGGCTACAGCGGTGCTGAGCCATTGCCCATGGCGAGCGGAGAGCCCCCAGCCTCAGTGTCCCCAGCAATCTACATTGTAATAAGTTCCTCCAGGAGCAGAGAGATGTCTATTTCCTGTGTGCATCTCTAATCTCCCTAAACAGGGGCCATCATCTGTAAGGGAGGTGACCCGCAACACTAGTTAACAAATGTAGGATTTATGAGCACCCCATGGTGACCAAGCTCTGAAAGTCTTTTTTTGTGTCATTTCTTTCCAAAAGGTCCTAACCTGAGTAGGGTGGTTCACTTAGACGGTGGAAAAACGTGTATGCCCCAGTTTAGGAGTTATTTCCATGGCTACCTAAAAGTTTCCCGAGAAAGAATTAAATGCCTTTTATCTTGAACCGTTATGTGTGGACATAATCATTGTTCCCTAGACAAAAATCACCAAATCACAGAATAACCTGAGTCTCCACGCAGCTGGAGCTCCCCTCGCAGACTGTCTGGGCTAACAAGGTGAGGATTGCAAACCCTGTGGGTCATATTTGGCCCACGGTCCTGTTTTGTTTGGCCTGCAGTGCTATATAATAGCACAAAATTGAATTTAGTTGCAAACATTTTGAAACCCAGAGATTGCATATAAGAGACCAGATTTCCAGCTTCTCTTGAAAACTTGGAATTTCTAGCTACATTGGATTTGCAGCTCTGTGCCCTATACAAAGCAGATCCAGTTCACCACCATCCACCCACCCCATTCACTTGCTTCGAGTAGGCAAATGACTTGTTTGAGACCTGAGGGCATTCAAGTTTGGGACCTCTCAAATGCCACAGTTACAGTTTATATTCATTCACTCACTCCACACTCAGACTAAATGTTACAAAGATTGAAGGTGCTGGAGGGATTCTTGTGACTTCGCATATCCTAACACATTCTGATGTCTTCCCAAGGGCTGAAATTTTGCAAATGCCACCACTTATTCAATAAATATTTATCAAGCAACTACCATGTGCTGTTTTGAGCACTGGGGATACAGAGGCAAATAAAATTGCTATAGAAAATGCCTTAGAATGCAATAAAAGATAACTTCTGAGAGCCTCCCTCACTGGCCAAGGGGGAACATGCTGATCTTGTGGCAGGCCACACACATAAATCAAAATCGGGTGTCAGCAAAATTACAGATGACTGCGTGTCATGAAACGTCAAGGTTGAAACCATGGCCATTCAAACCTCAAAGGTCAAGGTTCTTTTTATATCTACTTTGTACCAGTAAAATCCAGCCAATTTTGATCTTTAAATGAAGGCTCCATCTTGACGTGCATCTGGAAGGTTCCTGTTTGCATAAGCAGGCTCTCTTCCACAGTCAGAGGCACAGCCTTGTAGTTTTAGCCACTGTCCACCCCCTCCCACAGGGAGCAAGTTTGATTCGGTCCAGTAAGGAGACAGCTAGGGAAGAGTTGTAAACCCTGCCCTAGGAAGAGGGCAGATTTCCTGAATAAGGCTGGTCCCCCAGGTTAGTAATGACTTTGGGGCAGGGAGGGTGGGGGGGGTGGTAAACTGCAGTTCACATTACCTGTCCAGAGGTACGGCTCCTACTCTGTTCCCATCAACTGTTTCCATGTAAGATGTGGGCCTGGCATTGCCCACTCCTTTTTTTTTTAAGAGAAGCCAGAAATCAGGATTCTTTTCGTGTTGGCAACAAGTTCAAAATTTTAAAAAGCACTGAGTGGGCCAAACAAAACATGTCTACAGGCTAAATCCAGCCAGTGTGCAGCCTCTGAAGTGAAGGAGAGGCAAAGGCTTCACAAAATGCAATTCTGCCAGGGCTTGTAGGCCCCAGACAGCTTGTGTGCATAGAAAAAGGGGTAGAGGAATAAGTCATTTGTTTCCAGGATTTTCTAAAATATTACCATAAAAAGATCAAATTCTTCTTCTCGTCGAGCGATCATTTGGTTCAGAGTTTCATCGTCTGGTACTTCATCTTCTTCCTGGGGGTAAGAAACAGAATGATTTAACAGGCTTTAGCAGAAAGGTTGGATAATTGGAGGAGTGAGGTACAAATGGGTGAGGGGAATCTGTCCTGCAGGCCCCAGGGGTCCCGTTTCTCCAGCCACAAAGAAAAGAGAAGGGTCACTGGGTGCAGTACTGGCCATTAGTATTTACCAAGTTATTTGAACATCTCCCTGTAGCAAAATCTGTTCAGGGAGGACACGTGGTGGAGTCTGAGAAATACCGATTCTCTTGGGTGTCTTGATTCCCTTACTTTTTAAACAAATTACTTAATGTGTCTCCGCCTCAATGACCTCATCTGTGAAATGCATGTGACATTTACATCACAGAGAAGGTGTCAGATTTACATGAGGAAAGCCACAGGAAGGAGTGCCTAACATGAATTCTTTTGACTCTATTAACATTATCCCAAATATAAATGCTCATTTGCAAAGCCTTACAAAAAACATGAGCAAGTGAAACTTTTGCAACGAGGTACAGAGCAAGACCATAAAAATCAGATCCATGGCAAATATATAGCCTGTAAAATACATTTAATCAATGTATTTCAGTGGGCATTATTATGCAAACAGCGAGATTCATGGCTATGATAATTCAATAACAACCCCCTTACAAAACTATATATATATAAAGTGCAATTACTATATTATAATAAATATACTATTCTAACTAAGTATATAAAAGTATACGCTTAATTAAAATAATTGCAATGAAGTACAAAAGCAATTATTTAAGGATTACTATTTTCATTTTATATCATGTTAGACCAAGGAATATTATCTCTCTGCCTATTCCTCAGCAACCAAAAGCTCACGAAGTTTCAGAAATGTTATGCTGTGACCTCCATGCCCTTAGAACAATGACTCTGAAAGTTAGGCATATCCTCCAGAACTTGAACACACAAAATTATTTTTATCACATGCTGAGTGAGCTTGTTAAAAACCAAATGGGGAATTTTAGCGTGTCAGCAGGGGGAAAAGAGAGGAAAACCCAGAACTTTAAAAATCCAATTTCTTAAAAAGAGGCAATTTGATCTAGAAAGAGTATGAGTGTACCAACAGCTTACATGAGATGGCTGTTGGTTCCCAAGATGACACTTTACGCGCTGTGTTAAAATGAACGCAATTCAATGAAGTAAAAAACCGATATTGTGAAAAATCGTCTATTCTAGTTTATCTTTAGATTGATTAAAGTAGATCTGTCTGAATATTCCATTTCATCCGACACAGACACAGATGAGCGAGGGAGGGCTGAGACTGCACAGCCCACTGAATCTGGTCGTGTTTCCTCTGGTGAAGGGATGTCCTGCTTTGCTCACCCTATTCCTCAGAACCACACTGGCCTTCCATTGCCTATAAATGGGGGCTTGGACTTTCCCTGTGCCCAAGATGAAAAGATTTCCTTGCAAACTGGCAAGAAGCCTGCCCACAGTGGCCTGACCTGCATGGAAAACAAACTCAGTGGGAAATGGGTAACACATCTTCCCGGCTTTTTGTGCCCTAGTAATTCATGGCCTGTCAACCACAGAGGTGGCAGCCCATGCTGCCTCAGATACTCAAGACCAGAGCCCTTGACTGCTGTCTGTCAGTGTCCCCAAACGTCTTCACATCAGGCACAAGCCACCCAGATAGTGGTAACGCGTGTCTGACACACTGATAGCCTGGCAGGGGAGTGGAGCCCCAGCAGGCTGCTCATAGAGAGGCAAGGGGCATCCGATTCCACTGCTGGCTCTACCTGGCGGCTCCCCTCAGGGCTGGGAGAGAGTAACTGTTTCCTGCAGCCTCAAAAGGTTGCAAAGCTCCAGGCTACCCCGCATCCTACCTAAATCAAGTCAGGTGCTAGCTTCACAAGTCTGTGAAGTCATGCCCTACAAACGTACTGAAGTGCTGTGATCTCTGATCAAAAGGAAGAGACACAGGGCTCTGGGGGATGGCAGAGGGAAAAGGCCAGGAGGGCCCCTCCCAGCTCTGTCTTGTCTCATGTAGCTGACTGTCCCCGAAAGTGGCCTCTCTGCAGTCTCTGCATCTGCCCCAGAGAGAGCAGCATTTACAGTACAACAAAGCATGCTGGCTGCACCTCCCCGGAGAAATGAGGGAAGCACAGCGCGTCTACTGGCCAAGCCTTGAGGTCCCCATAGCAACTGCTTTTAAGACACTCTTGGAAAACTTTCAGAGGCTTTCTGCACTGGGGATGTAAGATAGCAGCTAATTTACTCATTTTAATTAACGCCAGCCTAGGAAGTTCTTTAAAGAACAAAGAGGTTACTCTTAATCTTCTGAGACAAAAGGTCACTTTTTGATTTCGTAAAGTTGGCTTTCTAGAATACCTCATTTTCCTCTTCATGCTCCAAGATGGCCTGCAGGAATGCCCTGCGCTCGTGGCTCGAAGACTTCTGATCGAACATGCCCGCCTGGATCACCTTCTGATCCACATTCAGCTTGTACTTTGCAGCTGCCAGGATCTTTTCCTCCACGCTGTTCACAGTGCAGAGTCTCAGCACACGAACCTCGTTCTGCTGGCCGATGCGGTGAGCTCGGTCCTGGGCTTGCAGGTCCTGCAAGAGAAAACAGGGCGCCATGAGGGCCTGTGTGCCTGGATGAGCCCAGTACATGAGTCCCTACCTGGGAGGGAAGTATGGGAGGGTCGTTTAAATCCACCTTGACTAATGTAAGATTTTGTGTACATTTAAAAAATATACAAGCTCCCTTCTTTGGAAAAATTCAAGTTCACCATTCCTAGCTGACGGCACCTGGGTTCAAGTTAACCAGCCAAACTGGAATTCACCTCAGGTTTTGAATCCAGGTCTCAAGATATTTTTCATCTTCCCTAGGTTCACCATCAGAATTAATCCCTAACTAAAGCAAAACAAAACAACAATAAATCTGATGTTACTACAACTAACCTTAAGTTGCATAAGCAGCTTTCCTTTAGTACAAGATGTTAGAGACGATTTTTAAACCATCACTGAATCACATGCACATTATATGTGCATACATATGAGGGGGGACCCAAAAAATCCAGAATTAGCTTCTGCAGGGCAGGCCCCTTATGGTACAGGCTTCCCTGGCTAGGTGAGTGTTCTAAGAACCCATCTATATCAGTGTACCAACTGGTGTTGTTGTGAGAGGCTGAGTTAGGCTTCAGTGACTCCCCCCCTTTTGTTTTGAAGACTCTTTCAACATATTTGCCCATTTGATGATGGGTGATTTACAAGTGCATCTGCCTACACTGAACTGAGTGTTCAGCAATTTTTGACCAAAAATGGCATGACCCCATGCCCCATCCTCCCTATTCATCCTCCCTATTTGCTATTCAGCCAATCTTGTCCTGAGAGACTATTTTTTGTTTCACTGGATGAAAAAAGTCCTCAAAGGGAAATGTTTTGCTGATGTGAAAGAAGTGAAACAAAAAACAGCAGAAGCACTAAAAGGTACCAAAATCGACAAGTTCAAAAATTGTTTTGAAGACTAGAAAAAAGTCTCGATAGAAGTATTGCATTAAATGGAGAGTACTGTGAAGGTGACAGAAGTTTACACATGTAAGAATATACAATTTTTTATAAATAAATTCTGGGGTCTTTGGGGCCCCCCTCGTACATTATACATAGAGTGACTGCTCATGCAGCAAACTTTCTGGGATCAAATTCTGTCAAAGACTCAATCTTTAGTTTGGGGGACAAAAAGGATTGCTAGTGGAGTAGTAAACTTGTACTACTTTTTGGTAAATTTTGGGGGGATAGAAATTTGGCACTATGTATCAAAAGTGTTAAAACTGGGTATGGCTTCTGACCCAGAAATTTCACTTCGAGAAATTTAATCTAAGAAAAGAGTCATGGATATGCAACAAAGTCCTACAAATAAGGATATGCCTAATATATTATTTATAATGTTTTTTAAAAGCAGAAAAACATTTAATATTAACAGATTGATTAAACAAATTAGTCTTTGACTATATGCAAGTACAAACATATCATAAAAATGATATTGTAGATTTAATAATACAAAGTAAAAACTTATTATGTATGAAAACAAGTTATATATAAGTATGTATATATTATGACCTTATATGTGCATATTTATACCAAGAAAAGGCAGGAGGGACAAACACCAACAAGCCAATTAATGTTTTTATCTCTAGTTAATTAGATTACAGGTGTTATTAAATATTTTTCATTTTGCTTTTATGTAGTTTAACAGTTTTTTTTGTTTTAAACATCTATTACTCTTCTAATATGAAAAAGGTTTTAATGAAATCTTTAAATAAAAACCTTCATAAACCTATGAAGCAGAGTTAGCTAATGTTAAGGCCACACAATAAAAACTCCCTAGTGTATCAGTTTCATTCATTCTGGTCCAGGCGATGGTCTCCGGGCCAGCGCTAATTAGTTGTTCCCATGTGTCCCCCTGAGACTCATACACGTGTGCAGGGCAAGGGTCTGATCCCTGCATCCTGTGTCCCTAGCACCAATTCCTCACAGAGCTGATGCTCCGCAGCTGCAGGCCCATCCTCTTGAGTGGATGGTCTCCTGTCACCCTCACGGCACAAGGAAGCAACAGGCCACAGTCTGCCCAGGCTGCAGGGACCTTTACAATCAAATGACTAATTAGGCGAAAGTTTTTGCTCAGAAGATATTTGAGTAAGTTGATATAAATATTGGACAGCTGAACCATGAACACAGCTGGGACTCATCCAAATTAGATTATTTTCCAAAGAGGAGAAAGTGAGGTGGATAATTAAAAACCAAGGAGGGAAAAATAAACCCTAAACTTCATTTTCAAGCCCTTAGTTCAATCATCTCCCTCGTCACCAGAGCGGCTAAGCAGGAGCCAAGATGGCAAGTTTTATGTCGTCGACCTTTCGACTGTCTCCCAGAGCAGGGGACAGAAACCAGTTCCGTGATGCGCCCAAGAGTAAGCACACGGCAGGCCGTCAGGGCCAAGAGCAAACACTGGGCAACTGTTCTCACTGAAGGGCTGATACATATATTTATTTCAATTTTACTTTTATATTTAAAAATGTGGCCTTGGCCGGGTTGCTCAGTTGGTTGGAGCATTGTACCACACACTAAAAGGTTGTGGGGTCGATCCCCAATCAGGGTGCTTATAGAAGGAAACCAATCAAAGTTTCTCTCTCACATCGATGTTTTTCCATTTCTCTTTCTCTCTCTGTCTCCCTTCCTCTCCTGTTAAAATCAATAAACATATCCTCAGATGAGTAAAAAATGAAATAAAAATGTGAAAATCATTCTTTGTCAGTAGTACAAACACAAGTGGCAGGCCAGACTCAGCCTGTGGGTTGCAGTTTTGAACCCTGTCCTAGAAGGTGATACACCACAAAAACAGTAAGGTGCGGGTGGCAGCAGAATGCGACAGGGAGGAAGCCGAGGGTATGGAGCATCTACGAAGAGTAGATTATTAAGAGTAGTAAGTTAAATTCTGAGGTGATTGTTACACTTAGTTTTGTTTTGTTTCTTGGTGGTGGTGGTGGTAGTGGTGTTTCTTTGTGTGTTTAACACCATCTATCAATTTGGAAAGTGGCAAAAATGAACATTTCTAGGCTGAAGAAGTTCATGCAATGTAAGCCTGTGAGTCCCTAATCCAAAATGTTGGCGGTGGGGGGAATATTGTGACAGAGAAACAAGTGTTGCAATTATAGAATGGATGACTTAGTATTTCTGAAGTCTTAGTGGTCTGAAATTTCATCACAATGGCTTGGGCGTGATTATATGTGAGGACAAACAGAGCCCGAGGAGGGGGCCTCTCAGGTGACTTTGTGGCCGACCACTCCGTGACAGCAGCACGGCTCCATCCAGTCCACGGGTTAAAAATGACAGTACCAACCCATGGTTCTAATCCACCGTGTGGGAATGAAAGTATTTGGTCACCCTGAGGGATTTTCCTGCTGATTCCACGTTCGTGTTCTGCCTTTGCTTCTAGCGAGGGCAATTGCTTCTAGCGAATAGCAATTTTAAGGCTATTTTAGTCTACATGTATCAAGTAAGGCCCCTATTTCATCAATAGATCTTAATTCTGATTCGATATGATAAAGAATAATTACAGAATTTTTTTTCAATGCATGCAGAAGCCAACAAGGTAAAAAGCTCCCCGCCTGTCATTTTGGGGGCTATGCGACATTTCTGCAGGGGCACGGGGTAGGGAGAGCCCAAAGGCAGGGTGGGTTCAGACCCAAACCCTGACAGACAGGTTTGGACCCGGCTGTGGTCCTGCACAAGTTAATACCCACAGGTTTCCTTACGTGTCAAATATCTGAGTACTACCTGAGGTTAAGCTATGTCAAGTGCCTCACAGTATCTGACAGAGTTGTTGCTTAATAGAATTTAGTTTTATCTTTTAAATGAAAAATCAGTACTCATCTTTATCACTCTAAGGTCCCTGATTTCCAAAAATAAAAAAATAGAAAGCCACAGTTTGCCCAGGCTAATGGCCATGTTTAAGTGACAGACATGAAAAATCTGGTCAGCCTACTTGACCAAACCAGGTGGAAATGAATCTACCTACAGCAGATATGAATACTTCCAGAAATATATGGCTCAGTTAAGAAATTTGTGGTAAGTTATACCCCTCTCCCCAAAATTTGGGGTCCTGTGTTTGGGTGACTAAGTTTTAATTCATATGCAGTTAAAAGTAAACTGTCTGTTGTTCATGCAATTTACTTTGATTCTGGAGTTCCATCTTTAGGTACTGGTCATAAAAGTGTGTGTGTGCACACATGAGTGTGTGTGTGAGAGAGAGAGAAACAGAGAGAAGGGGGGGCATATATGTCCCAGCACACTTTCTCATGGTAAATTAGCATTTCCAGAAACAGTGATTTCCTTTGGCTCTTAGAATTAGCACTGTGCCAGTGAAGGTGGACAACTGAGCTGCTATAGAAATGTTTACTTTGGAAAATAAAATCTAGTGAACTCCATTCACCTATAGACTGGTTACTTTTTCTCAGTGAAGATTTAGGCAGCAGCAAGGAGGGTGACCTAAACATCCAACCACACTGGGCACCCGGGAGGACAGAAATCACAGATTCCTCCCTCTGGACACCCAAGCGAGCTCAGTGCCTGTGGCAGAGCAGCCGCTCAGTAAATGTTTGTGGAACAGACACTGAACTCACAGTGGTCCAAAGGAGAACTGCAAACACGAATTCTACCTGTGCTTTGGAAAGCAATGTGGAATGTAAAAATATATTAAAATACTTCCCGAAGACTTGGAACAAATATACTTTGTGTTGGTGGTTCGAAATCCTTTTCAAGCTCAGAAAGATTTCATAGTAACTCTACTGCCGCCACCGAGAGAGAGTGACAGGCGGGAATATGGCATGGTCCAGTGCTGGTGGCCGCCCAAAGGTTTGGGGCCATTGGTTTATCCTGTGAACCAGTGGTCTTTGCTGTGTGAGAAAATCTGTGTTGGATGCTCCTGGCAGTGTCTAAATGTGTAGAAAAGCCTGCAGAGTCTATGTCAGTGGGAAGCACCTTAAAAATGGGGGTAGGGCATCAGGGAAAGGGCATGTATGCCTTTTGAAGAGCTCCCTCATAATTCTAATGCACCCTTGAACCCCACCTTCCCGTCAACATTACTGTCTTTTCCACCCAATCATCCCCATGACCCAGTGAGATAGTATTATTCTGCTTATTTACCATTGAGGAAACCAAGGTGGAGGAAGAAGCCCAGTTAAGTTGATGTGGAGTTCATCTTCATGTGTTAGAGCTACAGTTTCCCTTTTTACTATTTTGAGTTAGCATTTATTCCAGTATGAAACAAACCTGATGAATATCATTCCACCCAATGTTTTATAGGCCTTTGCACAACCTCCCAGCATAAACGAAGAACCCAGTGCCACAAGGGGCCCATTCTAATGTTCTTTATTAGTCATCAAATGACTCCTTTAAAAGGGTAACTCTAAACTTACCAGCTAAAAGAGACAGGTAGTCAGTGACCAGAGGGGAGAGGGGAGGGAATTTCAGGGGAGAAGGGAAGGGTTTACAGGAACAAATATAGAGGACACATGGACAAAAACTAGCGGGGTTGGAAAGGGGAGGGAGGAGGGGAGGAATGGGTGGGTGGGCTGGAATGGGAATAAAGGATAGAAACTGTACTGAATTAAAAAAAAATAAAAATATATCTTACTGATAAAAAAAGAAAATCTTTAAAGCAAAATAATAATAAAAAATAAAATAAAATCTAAAAAAATAAAATAAATAAAATAAAAAAATAAAAGAGCTTCGTAACAGATGCTCCACAGAATGTTTCTGAGGATGATATTAAGCAAAACACACAGACTTTAACTATAATATACTCATTGTTTGACCATGAGGAAGTGAGCTAAAGCTTCCTGAGACTCATTTTCCCTGACTGTAAAGAAGCAGATAGTAACAGTAACAAGCTCACAGGGCTGCTGTGAAAACTGGATGAAGCAATGCGCAGAGACGGGCTGGCCCAGAGGACGGGCCGATCAGTGTGCGCTGCTATTGTTGTCATTTTTTATTGTGGAACAATTTTGATTTCTCCTCCACCAAATGTACTTTGCTCAGTGGCAATCCCAAGAAATGAGGTTAAAACTGAGCAGAAATTAAGTATCTTTACCCCAAATTTGAGCTCTTCAAAGGCTCAACAAAGGTATGAATAAAACATCTTAGTACACTCCAAGGGAGAAAAGAAAACAGACATATTAAAAATATGCTGGGCTATTTTTCCTTTGGAAAGATGGCCCAGTTGTTTAGAAACTTGCTCTGCCCCGCAAATGTGAATGACAAAACTGCTGGTTTTCAGTCCCTCCGCAGGGGGAGGGCTGGGCACCAGAGTCAGAGACATGCAAACCTGATGCGGGTTCCAGTCGCTGTCGAAGATGACCACGGTGTCGGCTGCCTGGAGATTCAAGCCCAGGCCTCCAGCTCTTGTGCTCAGCAAGAAAATGAAATACTGGGACCCGGGTTCGTTGAATTTCTTCAGTAAAGCAGCACGATCTTCAGACTTGGTGGTGCCTGAGGGGATCAGAAAAATAAATCTGCCAATTAAGTCCTGTCCGAAAATGGTACAGAGCTAGACGAAAAGGCCTGCTTCCTTGGGAAATATGCAGACTCCTCTTAGCACTGGTGAGGTATTCCCCCGAGGTTTTGTATGTTTGAAAGGAACTTTGAACATTTTGCAATTCAAACAAAAATTAGAAAGATTTTTCTCACATCAAGAAGGAACACTGTGTCTATTACCTATGGTTCCAAAATGCTAAAAGGGTTTAAGCCTTTTGGACCGGGCACCTTTGCAACTTCACAGATTCTACAGCATTCTTATCCTAACCTAAGACTCAATGAAAACATTTTGTGGGTGTGTTTCTGTGCTTTAAAACACCAAATATTTTTAAAAACACACATGCGCACGCACACATACACAGCAAAAACTGATTATTATAATGGTTCAAAGCAACCTTGCCAATAGGCGTTAGTGTGAGGTCTTGTTTATGCCAAGAGAAAGGAAACAAAAGGCAAATCAATTCCTACCACTCTTTACCATTTGGATTGCTGCTGAGCATGATCTGGCTGGTGCAAACACAAAATGTGGATGGAATATTTTTATCCTTGTTAGCAAGACTTGAAGCCATAATAATTAAGAAGAAAAAGAAAGGAATCTCTCATTCTGTTTCTCATGTTGACATTCTCTGCTCTGTTGAGTCAAAGGACAGCAAACTGAAACCCAACAGCGCAGCATGTCGTACACCTGGCAGTGGCCCATCCCGTGGCACCTGGAGAGATCCCAACAAGTGAACGAGCAGGGAGGACCGAACCACAGATGCCGGTGCTCACGCTTTGGACGCCCAGGCACCCACACTCGTGTCCCGAATCAGCCACTCAATCACATCCCGTGGATCTGAAATGTATTCACCTGAACCGCACTGTGGAAGGGAAAAAACCCCACCATCTTCTACCTGAACATATTTCACCAGAAAAGTGTGGCTGCAGAGTTTTGAAAAGGCTTTGGGCTATTGGGAAATATATAGGTATGTTACATGATAGTCCCTAACTGCCTGCTGTACAAATATTATTTCTACATGGTGTTCTTTCTTTAAGGATGAAAATGTACTAGCAATTTATTTCAGAGGATTAAAACAGCTAAGTGACTACAGTTAATAGAATCAAGTTACTATGAGGTTCAAGTTTCCAAACATGGGGGGATCTGTTTTTCATATTAATAAAAATAATAAGTACCCTCCTGAGGAGGGAAAAAGAACCAATTCCTTGTATGTAGCGAAAGGGACTTTTGGTGAGGGGGGCTCTCATTTAATGAAGCAACATTCTTTGGGGCTCGTTTTACTCTCTAAATCACATTCCAAGTTTAGTGACCTGGTCAAATCCTGCAACAATGAATTATAAGAACTTGAAATTTGGGGGAGAAGCACGAAATGTGCTTTGTTGAACAATGTTTCAAACATGTAGGACTCACTTTTCTTTTTGGAATTGGCTTTCTGAGATCATGGGAACTATTTGTTCATGATTCTCATGGACGATCTGTTCTTTCATGAAAACTTTTCACTACCATTATCTTCCCAGTTGCAGTAATTTTTGAAAAAAATCACTCATAAGAAGTAATAGTTCACATATTTATCCTTTGCCTTAAACTAAATAAAAAGCCACGGAAACCAATAACTATAAAAAAAATGCTTCTAAAATGCAGAAAGAAGTTCCCAGAGATAACAAATATCTATTTTCTGACAGCAGGGACAAAAGCTCTACGCCAATATACTTTGGGTAGAAGTTCAGGTTTGACACACTGAAAAGTAACCACGCGCAATAAGGTTAATCAGTGGATATGCCTACAAGGGATGAAATAACCCTAATTGCAAAATAAAGCACCAAAAAACAAAAGCAATATCAAACTTATTTGGTCAAAGGAGGTTTTAGGCCTTGTGACAAATATATCAAGCAAATAGACCAACCACGTATCTGGTATGCAGGTAAGCCATATAAATAGCTGGGAACTTGAAATTATAAAGCTAAGGGAAAATATGATTAAATCACTTTTCATGAAAAGCTATGGCATTTTTTTTATTACCAGGTTCAGAATGTGCCGCATTACCATTTCCATTAGTCAAATGTTCCCGAGTCAAGATCTCTGCAGATCGTCAGCCACCTCCGGCACATTGCTCAGGGAGGTTCAAACTACCCTGTCGGGATGTATCCAGGGGCAAATAAATGCTCGGTGTCGGTGGCACAGGATTTAATGTGAACTGTTCCATGTCCTTCTGTCATTCGATGTAGAACATCACCAAGAATACAATTAATAGCAAGGGCAATTGTGTTGAGAACTGCAGAATTTGCCAGAAGGAACGTATTGCCAGGCTTTCATGATTACTAATTTTAACTTGGTGTCAAGTGCTTTTGGAAAATTTTGTCTTCTAGGATGTAACTTCACCACTTGCTTTCACTCAAAAATCATTTCCAGTGAAAACAAAGACTATAACGGAATAGTAACTAAATCTATTCATGCAACTGCAATCTTTGCAGAAAAATCTGCTTAGCTGTCATCAAGCGGTTTTTTTTTTCCTTTTTCTTTCCTGAGGTCAAAAATTGAAGACATCAAATTTGGCAATGAAAATCTGAAGTCATTTGAACAATTGGGTTAGGGGCCATCGTGAATGGAAGTGGTGTGCTAATTTGTCCATGTGTTTATCGACTATTTACCTAAAACTCTCTCCACCCCTGCAACAATGACTGCTGTTTCCTGCAGGTTGAAGTCTGTCTGGCTTTCTCCACTCCATCTGTAACACTTGATGGAACTTGCTTACCTGTCTCCTCCAACCTAATGGTAAGGGCTTTAACAGCAGGAACACTAAGGGGCTCATTCATCCTGTGTCCTTGGTGCCTGCTTATTTTCAATCAATCAATTAAAATTTTTTGATTAAGTTCAAAATCATCCTTAAAATGCTGTTGCTAGAGAAGCAGACTATTATTTTCAGAAATGGTCTACAGCTCACTGGATCTGCCAAAGCAGTGAATCTGGAGGCAGAGGGATCCTATTTACAACCTGGTTTCACTATTTGCCTCATGTGTAACCTTTGGCAAGTTACCTCATCGCTCTAAAAATCTTTGTCTTCTCATCTGTTAAATGGGGACCATATTAGTACCTTGGTAAATGGGATAATAGGAGCTTGTTGATTGAGAAAAGACACATGGAATGCTTTGTCTGGCTCCTGCACAGAGTAGGCATTCCATAAAAGTTAGCTCTTATGACTGTTAGTAGCAGTAACAATAAGAATAGCAACCAACAGACTACTTAAAGATACTCTCTGAGACTGGTGAGAGATGTGTTTCCGGGAAATCGCTGCTGGTCAGTTTCACAGACTTGAATATTCCTGGGTCGCTATCCTCAAAGAGCTGAGATTCAAATCAAAATGCCACAGAGTAGTGGACAAGAGGCAGGTAGGATACCTGTGGGGGAGCGGTGAGGGACAGGTGGGGGGCGGGAACACAGAGCTGGCTGCCCCTCACCTGAGCAGCAGTGGGAGGACTGTTCCCCTTTCAAATGAAGAGTGCTGACCTCACCCACGGAGAGGGGGAAGGATCAGGCCAGAGGACAAGACCCAATACAGGACATTTGCCGAAAGAGACAGACTAGGGGTGATGGAACTGTGTCCTGAATTCAAAGTTAACATTTACTTAACCATTCATCTGTTTTCAGTGACTTTGGAGAGAGGTTAAAAAATTCTAAAAAATCAAGTCTGTCAGAGGAATAATGAATTCGAAAAATGATAATACCCTAAGAGGTGTCGGACCATAAAGAGAATTCACTTAAAATCGAGCAGGGTAAGTCTGAGATTTGGTATGTATCCAGATACATCTAATTCATGGCAAAAGTGGGGGATAAAATGTTGGATTGAAAATAAAACAAAACCTTTCAATGAACCATAAACTAAGTTAACTTTAACATTTAACAGTAACTCGTATATTACATTAGGTAAAATTGGTATTAGTAATATTTTACTCTTCTGTATTTGGGATTCAACACCATCCTGGCTATAAATTAGCTCCTGTTCCCACTTGCCATTCTTTGAAAGAGTTATCCCCTGCCATAATATCAAAAGTTAGTATCTTTCATCTCTAAAGTATTAGGGCTATCAAACTCATATAGTAATTTAGGAAGTATCCCTAAATTTATACTTTCTTCCATTCACATTTTCTTACTAATTTTTTAGGCATAGTATTTCAATTTTACTCAGTATCAGGTAAATATTTTACATAGTTTGCAAAATCCAGGAAATAATGAAGCCCTATAGATATGTTCTGCCTAGTAAGAGAGAGAAGCTTTAGTGACAAATAAATATAATTTTAAATGAACTATTTCAGTGTCACTGAAAAAAGGAGACATAGCCTTTATCCCCTTACAACATGCCTTAACACAGCTTATCAAAGTATTCTACACAGGGAATAGGAAATGGATAATCCTAAGAGCAAGGAGGGCTTTTGGGTTTTATTTCAGTGTAGTTTAATTGTGGTACTCATAAATGACTCTAGTCCACTTGTACTAGCTTGTGTGGGGGATGAACAGCTGTGCAAATGATTTCAGCTTATTTTAAGCTTAAGGGTATAGAAACTGCTACCTAGGAAAGCTGCCCCCACCCTGTTGGTTAATTCTTCAACAATTTCACCCCTCCTTTCCTGCTGAGGTTGGGTTGAAGTGCCCTCAGCAGCACTGGAATTCCTCATGACTCACCGTCAAGGCGCAGGTAAAGGAAGTTCCGAAAAGCAAAGTAATCCTCCATGATGGTCATGAGAGACGTCATCTGGCAGAAAAGCAGCACGCGGTGATTAGTCGCTCTCAGTTTTGGCAGAATACGATCAAGCAGCTCAAACTTTCCTGAAGCCCGATACAGCTCAGCCCTGAACCCAAAAATGCAAAACAAGAAGACAGTATTACTGCTGTCTTCTGGCAGGATCCAGTATAACTCTGCTTTTCATAGAATGCCTTGTGCATAGTAAACAATAAATAATTGCAGAATGAATGAAGGAATATCCCCTCCAAAGCAGGGAGAGTATTTAATAAAAAAAAGAATATATTTATACAAAACTCATAAAGAATAAATCACGTATGCAGGTAAGATGACAGAAATGGAAACCCTTTCGTGTTCTTGATATTTTCTCATACACATGCATACATGTATATGTTGTATTTACTTAAATCGCTAATCATGAAGAATATAAAATTTTTAATTTAGAGCCCTTAGGATTCATACAAATACTTATTGAGCACCTACTATGTGTCAAGCACAATGCTAGGCATATATATAGTGATAAGTAAAACAGAATCCCTGCCTTCAAAATGGGTAACTACAAATTGTGATAAGTACTAAAAAGAAAAATAGCAAGTTGCTATGAGAGAATTTACAGCAACACATTATTACCTTCTTTAGATGAGAGCAGAGTTTAGCAAACTTCAGCTCTGGCCTGCTGGCTGTTTTTGTAAATAAAGTTTTATTGGGACACAGCCCTGTTCACTCATTTCTGTTTTGTCTATGGCTGCTTTCATGCTACAAGGACAAAGTTGAGTAGGTGTGACAGAGACTTTTTGACCCCCCAAAGGTGAAAATATTTGAGATCTGGACCTTTAGGGAAAAAAAAATTGCCACCCACTGTTTTTGAGTGTCAGGTGTGACCTCAGCGAAGAGATGTGACTGCAATAAATTCAATTCAAAAAAAAAAAAAGGAAAGGAAAAGAGGTAACAGTTTAGCTAAAACCTAACATAATGAGCAGAGGTAGCCAGGTGAAGAATGGAGGCTTGGGAGTGGAGAAGACAAGATACCAGCCGGTGGGAAGAATACGTGCAAAGGCCCTGGGGAGTAAGAAAGAGCCTGGTGAGTCTGGAGAACTGGAAAACTGGGGTGCTGACTTACACAGGAGTGAGCAGAAAATACTGCAGATGAGAGCAGAGAGGCAGTGGGTGGGAATAGGGCAGAGCCCACAGGGCCCCACCCACCACACTGCACGTGTTGGTTTTAAGTGCAACGGAAAGCCACTGATGGGGTTTGAACAGTGGAGTGACAACGGCTGGCACATCTTTCTGTAAGATCCCCATGTACACTGTGTTGGAATGGACTGGGGCAGGGGCAAGAGTCCTGGTTTAGGGAGAAGTTCAAGTAAAAAATATGACGGTAACATGTACTGCCATCATATGGAGAAGAGTATCCATAAGCTAAAGTAGGGCCTTTTTTTCTCCACAACAAACCGCTTTTCTCTTTTATCAACAAGGATGGGTTATAACGTTAAAACTTTATTGTAGGATTGATGTTGTTTGAAAAACTCGCCAGTGCACGTGCAGTCTACAGCAATGAAATGTATCATTCGGTAGCTGACTTTATGACACAGTATGTGTTACCTCTAAGACACATTTTCAATTGTAGGTCTTCCCAAGATCCCTCCCCTGTTCTGAGAACTGTCCTCCAAACATCCCCTGTGGCAGAGATTTTAAGACTCAACCCTGGCCAACCCGATGGCACCGGGAGGGGCCACAGGACCCGGAGGAGAGGGAGGCGGGG
>CM052540.1:45907430-45956168 GCA_028533065.1 Trachops cirrhosus | reverse complement strand
TCCATTGCTAATGAAGAATGTTCCTTACACAGACCATATTCTAACAAATCACTGTAAAGTCATACATATTTATAGCAGATAAGACATTTCTACTCTTGCATGTTAATATTAAATATCAACTTGAAATTTAATATGATAAATCCTCTTTGGGCCTAAGCTACACCACTGGTTATAAATAACAACCCTCTGAAGCTTCGACAACATCTTTAAAACTAGGGTACTATTAAGTCTATTAAATGAGATCTATGTCCTTTGAATAGCCACTTACTCAAGGCATATAGAAATTTATGCCATTAAGTGAAAGTGAATGTTGATATCATTTTGGTTAACAACTTCTGTACACTCTGCTGAGGCGAGAGGAGGGCTGAGGGCGCTGGCTGTATGTATTTGTGTGATAAAAGTTGAGGCAGGACTAACAAACTAGTTTTTGAAAGAAAATACAATTTAAAGATTTGCCCATTTATGACCCAGTTTGAATAGCAAGAAAAGTTGAGGCAGGACCGACAAACTAGTTTTTGGAGGAAAAAAATACTTGTAAGATTTACCCATTTATGACCCCGTTTGAATAGCCCAGGTGTTCCGCAAAGGATTCCTTTAAAAGAGAGAGAAAAGGAAAATAATTTAAAAAAAAGACAGGCATTTATTAACTTAATAATTACTCTTAGCGAGGTCATTCTATTTCTAGAGTGTAATTAAACAAAATAACAAATAAGACATACTTGTTATAAGATGAACCAGAAACGCAATGTCTTTGACTTCAGACTTGTATTCTGCCAGACATGTATCCTGTGAGCAAGTCTCTAGACTGTCAGGCTGAGATTACAGGGTTAGTTCTCTCATCGAACAGTGATTCAACATCTGCTGGCCCAGAGCTGGGCTGGACCAGTGTTGGGGATCCAGAAACAACGGAAATATCTGCCCCCAAGGAGCTTAGAGTCTAGACTAGACGAAGAGCTTAATTCAAGCAAGGGAGGACTAAAATGCACACATAAATATACTGTGGAAGCATTTAACAGTAAAAGTATGGTTACACACTTTATTTCGAATCTGAGTTTAGTGAAATCCTAACATCCCTTCCCTACTGCACTTTTCTCTATTATAAATAAGGCCCTAAAGTACACCGCACCCTCAGGCACCTAGCTTTCAACTTTAAAATGCGGAACTTAATCACCCAATTCTCTCCTCCCTGAGTCTGTGGGAGAAATACATTACTGCTCTCCATGTGATTTTTCCATTCCTACTTAAGGAAAGAGAGACCATCTGTGGGGAAGGAGAGGATGTCACACCTTCAGATTAGCCACCAGCTGTCTCCCTTTTCTGCTTGCCTTCCTTCCATGGTCCCTGAAGCTTTTCCTCCAAGGGGACCAGATCTTTCCTTTTGGGTTCTCCTTTCGAATATGGCATCCATGCAGGCAGCCCCCCAGAATGCTGCCCTGCATGGACAGCAGCCAAAAACCCCACCCTGACTCCAAGAACCATGTCTTCTCTCTCCACAGGCAGCCACTCCTTACTAGAAGTTAGGTACTAACCCCATCTCTAAGTGGGGCTGTAAAAACCAAAGAGATACGTGTCAGTATATGGTGATAAGGCTAGGGATGGCATCATTCAAAAAATACTGTTTTCATTTCTCTGGTTTGAAGGCTCCTGGGAGGCGGCGAGCCTAATGGAGAGATCAGGCTTCTGGTATGACTTAGCATGAACACAGCTTGTGCAGCAAACAAAACAGAGACAAGAGCAAAAGGTGCCCACCATCTCTGATCCATAACGGCAATGCGTCAGCCAGTAACTGTGGTTCTTGTTTCTAGGAGTATGCTCCTGCAAGTTTTTTATGTTAAAGAAATTGTAAATCAAAGTTTGTCTTTCTACTGACTGCCATTGAAAACATGAATATACGTGCAGTGGAGGGCACACTACTCAACCTTAAGTCCTCCACAACCACCCTTTCCCTCCGCCCTTCCCAGGGGCTGCAGGCAGAAACTTGAGGGGAGGAGGTGCCATCCCCCTTCCTGACATGGCCTAGCATGTTTCAAAGGTCAGTTTTTCTGTGATAACCAAAATGAGGTCAGACTGACACTCTATATAGCAGAGTATCTCGTGAGACAGTGGCTGACAGGTTAATCTAATGTGACCCCCATTTCACCATTAGACCTTTTTTTGGGCTCTCCCCCAACCCAACACACAGCCCCACCACTAATCCATTGATGCCTCACATCTGTTCAACATGTTGTCAGTTTACAGGATGCTTCCCACATTAATTTTTTAAAAAGTGTCCTCTTGTCAGTTCTATAATCCAGCAGTCCTCAAACTTTTTGGTACCAGGGACTAGTTTCATGAAAGACAATTTTTCCATGGACTGGGAGGTGGGGGGATGGTTTCAGGATGATTCTAGTCCATTACCTTCAAGGTCACCTCCTGCTGTGCAGCCTGGTTCCTAATAGGCCCTTACTGTTGATGGTAAGTCAAGTAGAGTAAAGCTTGGAGAGGCTGAGTGATTTACACCAGGTCAGAACATGTGAATAAGTTTCCCAAGTTGAGAGTTTCACCCCCGTAGGAGCAATCTGAGCTACAAAGTAGCCTCAGGCACGGACTCATAGCACACTGAATTCTCCTTCCGCTACATGTCCAAATGTCTAAATACCTGTGGCTTGTTGGTGTATTTCTTTTTTCTTTAGTGTTGTTGCTACTGTCATTTTACCTTGACATAGGACTTATTTGTCTGTAGATACTCTGCCCTATGGACTTGAAGGCAACAGCAGTATCAGGCGTCTTTCCAGTTCCCCAGCCCAGTTGGGGCAGGGCGCCAGTGTAGGGAGAAGGCACACAAGAAACACTCTTCTCTGAGAGTTACCAAAAATAAGGGAGAAAAAAAGAATTGCCAGAGTGAAGAATGTTCAACCCCGTGTTTATACTGTGATTATTAACCCTTAATTTCCCAGGCCCTTCTGTGCATTTTTTTCTTAATAGACTGGTGCAGACACCCAAGCCCTGCGGGGACGTGCCCCAGGCCCCTGCTCCCGTGTGTGGAAAGCAGGCAGTACGCTGCTGCAAAGAACCGCCATCCGGGCCGTGTGCATCAGCAGCACCAGTGAAAAGTGAAGATTACAGTTGTGGCTCCTTCTCCTGCCTGCTCGAGTCAATTGTTTCTACCGGGGTGAAACTCTGTCAATTTAGAAAACTTACTCACCTGCAGTGAATATGGCAGAAAATGAACTCACCCCTAAAAACTGCTTCTTAGCGACTAGAGCGTCAGTTTAAAAGCCTGAATTTACACTGTTGTGATAGAAGCCAGAAAGGAAGAATACAAATCTAAGTAACAGACCAAGGACAGTGTCTTTTACTGAGAAAATATTTTAAGACCATCTTTCTCTTCAACAGGTACAAATACATTATTTTAATATTTTTTCACAGCATCCTGAGAAAATTGGATGTATTTATCATTATCTTCAATTTCACAGCACCTCCCATAACACGGCAATTCACAGTACTTACCAAAACCCACATAATGAGCCATAGCTTACAACATTTTCTCTCCACTTTAAACTCTTGGTTATAAAATTCCAGATGCTCAAGTGCTTGGTGCCAAGAAGCATCCATAACCAGAAAATTCACATTTGTTCATTCTGCCTGTTAAGCTATCAGACGGGCAGAATTCTTGTTTTAATTTCAAAACACATTTTAACGCTGTTTTATTTTTATATTAAAAAAATTCAAAGTAGTATTAGTAGGAAGAGCACCAACAGGATCAGGATGGAAACAGAACACAGACTTACCTCAATGTGCTGAAACATGTAGGGGTGGTTGCAGATTTTTCTCAACTGCATGATAGTGTTCATGAGTGTCTTAGCGCCTCCTTTTCCCTAAGAACAAGGGGAGCGAGTCAAAATGGAACAAATTATTAACTGATCAGATATTTCCAATTTTTTAAAAGTGGGCTTCTATAGGAAGGGCAAAGGGCCATAGGTCTTCTGAGTGACCTACCCCTCCTGTGATTCAAAGCTCCTGTTAAAATATAGCAGTTTCTGGGTTAGATATAATACCTTTCTTGTGACTAACTTATCCTCCAGGAAGGAATTATGTCAAGTTGATGGGTTTGTGACAGGACTGTCTATTCCCTAGGATTCTGGGAAGACAGAAGCACAGAATAGATGCCCAAGGAATGAAACTTCTAAAATACCACCCCACTTTTAGGCGGAATACATTTTCTGCAGAAATGACATGAGCAGAGCTATTTTGGTGATGAGAACTTAACTCCTTTCTTCCTGCCCCAATGTAGTTTATAGTTAAGAGGTTAAGAGATTTCCTTTGGCAGCTTCAATAGTTAGAGCAGAGGCCAAGTAATTTGCTTTAACGAATGGGCATTAGCAGGCTGCTCCCCCAGAGTATTGGACGTCAGAGTCTCAAGACGATATACTCATTGTGAGTTGCATTGTCTTCTGCCACATACCTTCTTATCTTTCTCAGAACCGTCTGTGAGGAGGATCCCTTTGGCTTGCATGTGGCGATACAGGATCTTCTGCAGAGCTGACATGTCACACTTGATCACATATTCAACCTGGAGAAAAAAGAACAGTAGGTGGGTAAGAGCAGGAGTCATAAAGGTGCCTGTTCCCCCACTTGGACTCCTGGAGTGGGTGATAGGGTGGGGGTGGAACAGACCAAAGGCACCATTGCAATGAGGGGACCTTCCAAAGGTTCTACATAATTGAGGCTAGGGTCATGCTTTTAGGAACTTCTTGACTTGTTCCACATTTGACAGAGAGAGAGACTCACAAACTTTAAATTCAAAGATGTTCAATATAGAGCATATTTTTGGTATCCCCTCTGGCTTCCCAACGACACCCCCTTTTCACATGAACAGGGCAGCTTTAGGAAGAACAGTGACTGAATAATATCCTATGATTTTCTCTGTAAAACATTTTTTCAGTTGGTGATATGTGGCTACTCCCAATACCGGTCCTACAATGAGACTTCTAACAGTCTAGGTTGACTGTAATCGACTCTGCCTTTCAGAGATGAGAGGATACTATCTAGAGAGGACAACAGGCAGAGGAGAACTACCCCAGAGCTGGATTCTATGACCATCTAAAGAAGGCAGGGCCCCTTGTGCTTCTGTTTGAAAAACTGCAAAAATCTGATTTAAAACAGTTAAAGGAATTCCCAAGCCTGTGGGTTAACACACACCTGCAATACTCCTAGCATGTTCCTAATGCCTAAAATCTGCCTTGATTATTTCCTATTATTGTTTTTCTTTATTAAAAATATCCCCGGAACACAAATGTGCAATTTTCATTAAAAGCATCATATTAATGCTTAGAAATCTGCAAGAATGTAATTAAAAGTAAATCAGCAAGCTTCCTAATGTTTAATAAACTAATTAAAACAATCAGGTTATTTTCAGCTCTGAGGGCCAGAGTGAGGAGGTCACAGATGAAGACAAGTTGAATATTCATTCAATTGTTGCTTTAGAAGGAAACTGTCAGGCCCGAGGGAACCGCAATTAATAGTCTTTTGCCACCCATTTCGATGCACCAAATCAGATCAGAGAAAGGCTGGCTCTCTAGAAGAAAAGTTAAGAAAAGCAAGTGACCCTCCATAAACTTATTTTAGTTTTGAATGACCTTTTTGGCCAGGGCGGGGGGAAAATCTCCATGTTCAATAAATAAAGATGCACTTAATACAGGCTTTGCGTTTCAGATGCCTGACCATGTCATATGTTTAAAGTACTTCCATTTCTTCAAGGCCTGTTAACTCTCAATGAAAATTGATCATGGTGAAGAAAAGTGTTAAAAAACTTCAGATGAGTATAACAACAAAAATGACACCAAGGGTTAATATTCTTGAGCACTTTACAGGGACCGGGCCCTGTGCACAAGTGCCTCATGTGCCTTCTCTCATTACCCCACATGAGAGCTTTAAGAGGTACATATACTGTCCACGTTTTATACATAAGGAACTCGAGCATCAAAAAGTTTAACGGATTTACTCAAAATGATACAGCTATTTAATGGTGCAGTTAGGATATTAAACGGAGTCCACTCTATTAAGCTCTTGCTAAGGAAGACCAAGTGGGCATTCAGGCTTCTCAGTTCTGCCCTGATGTTCCCCTTCACTGGGGCCTCACTGCTGGGAGAGACGGCTGATGCTTGTTTTGAAGTGCATTGGGACACACACATGCAGAATTCAGGACAGAACCCTCACCCCACTTCCCATCAGTTAGCTGCTGCTAAGTGCTGGAGGTGAGGAGTTCGGGAAGCAGGAGGCTTGGGCACACCATGCAGCATGGACTCCAGACTTCCCGCAGGGGTCAAGTCAACAGAGAGGGAGCCCATCCTGAGAACCCCGACCTTCTGACCTTCCTCCTTCTGTCCTCCGGGGACACCAGAAGCTGGTTTGATAGACAAGATCAAAATCACCATCATAAACTTCCCAACTATATATTCCATGTGGTCCCTGCACCTCCCCAAACAACTGAGCTATTTTGTTTGATTTTGTACTTTTCTCCAGGCCTCAGGGGTTCCTTAGTCTTAGTGCTTCCTTTATAATCCTACTCTACCTTGAGGTCCCTTTTAAGATCTTCCACAATCACCCACCATATCTATAAGCCAAAGTCAATTTCCCTTTCACTCCCTTCAAAGAAGTGGTTATTAAGTTTTTCTGATGGCATTCCCCTTATCAGGAAGACATGCTAATGCACATCTTCCCAATATGCCCATGTACTTATTTTTTAATCCTCACCTGAGGATATGTTTTTATTGACTTTACAGAAATAGAAAGGGGGAGGGAGGGAGGGAGGGAGGGAGGGAGGGAGGGAGGGAGAGAGAGAGAGAGAGAGAGAGAAAGAGAGAGAGACATCGTTGATGTGAAAGAGAAACATTGATTGGCTGCCTCCCATAAGTGCCCCAGCCAGGAATTGAACATGCAACCTAGTGTGCCCTGACTGGGAATCGAACCTATGATCTTTTGGTGCATGGGACAATGCTCCAACCAACTGAGCCACCCAGCCAGGGCTGCCCATATATTTATTTATGAATTATATGCATGCAGTAATGTTGTCTCAAGATACAAGTTACTTTTAGGGTGTGAGTTAATGTTAAAGGTAATTGATTTCTATATCCCAAGGAGCCAATTTGATGATATCTAGTATTTTTTTTGACAATTCTAGCCCAATTGTCATATGATGTGGTTGGTAAAAACCCACACTAGGAAAAGAACAGGCAGGAGTGCCTTTTTCTTATAGTTCACCTATTCTTGTTTTCAAACTGCAATGCTTTGCAGAATCTTTTAAAAGTCCTTCATCCATTCTGGAGCTGAGGGTATTCAGTTAAAATCCGATCAGTCTAAATCCTTTTATCTGGGTTCAGGGAAACCTAGATGCCTGATGCCCAGGAAGGAAGTACATAAACCCAGCTGAAAGGGTGAAGGATCCTACAGGTTCCTCAGGTAGCGGTGTCCCACCTAGGATGGTCTACGCTGTCTAACCCAAGCACGTTAACAGACTTCCTGATGGGTACACTACATGGGTCCCAGTGTCAATCTGAATGTTAAATATCATAAAACGTTTCTTATTTGTAAGAGGAAAATTAATATAAATGAAAGTTCTAAAATCTTCTTTCTGCACCCCAGTGGATTACTAGTAAGCACCTCCACCCTCAGACACACAAACTGCAGTGGGTGCTCTGCAGAACCCGGCCCTAAAGCACTCAAATGCCTGGATCACTCACCCCGACGGGTAGGAAGGACCACGTCGCCTTTCACTGTCATGCTACTGTCTGGGTGAGCAGACCTCACCTCCACACCTCACTTGTTGACCTCTCACATCATGCGGCCTATTTCCAGTGTAGGCACCCGCCACCCCGGCCCCAGTGTGGTACAGTGCACAGAGCAGGCAGCCAGAGCTATGCATTAAGAATAGGACAGACTAACAATTCTAAGGTAGACATACAGATTGACAGCGACGAGGCGAGAGAAGGTTCTGTGATAATCATGACATCGTAAACTCTGTTAAGTCTGAGTTTACCCCCCAAAAATGGGATGGCCCCTAATTAGAGCATGAACATCAAACTTCCTCAAAAATGCTGGTTGCTGTAGGAAACAAAATCTGTGATTCGTACTAAGGATGATACCCCCTACAAGGCAGCCTGTGAGAGCTGCTAGGGCTATTTTTGCTCAAATTACATGTAAAACTGGGGTGCGGACCTCGTGTACGTGATAATTATCTCCTAAGAATTCTTGCGTTAGTGAAAGATGAAACTGGCCCCTACAAGGAGCCACAGCAGGTGATTATATTGGCCCACGGTCTCCTCCCAACCAGGCCTGTAGAAGTAGTCAGCTTTAGCCATAGTTTCTGCCCAAACACTATTCTTCACTTATCATTTCCCTCCCGAAAGGTTGTGCTATTGGAACAATGAACCTAGACTACTGTGTGTGATATATCACCACTTTCTAAACTGAGATTCCCAGACAATAAGCTTAAATGTATGGAAGTCCCATGTTCGGGGATCTGCAGTGCCAGAGAGGAACAAAGTAATGATTAATTACATCAAGCATTCCAAATTTTTATGTAACAAATATAGAAATTGCCCATTTAAACAAAGCTTTTTGATTGTTTTACACAGATTATATCAAAATCAGCATTCATTTTAAATAGGTCAACCTCTAGTTAATCTCAGACGTTGTATATATGTTTCAGCATATTTAGGCATCAATAGATACACAGCCAATTGCAAGTATAGTTGGTTCTTGATTATATGAATTAACAAAGGGGAGAGTCGGCAGAGACAACCTCAAATGACAGCTAAATCAAAAATCAAATTTTGTTTAGCTTAAGCTGGGTTTTATATAATCATATAATCCCATTCCTATGAATTGCCATTCTTCCCTGAGAATAAAGGATGAATCTTATGCCAGCAGCTAGGTGTTTCATTAGACTCCTAAAATTATGAACTACTCCTTGATTAAAACTAATTTTTATCAAATATTCATTAAAACTAAATTTTCTGTTTGCCAGAGCTGCATTCATCAAACTGTGGCTCTCAGATGCCTGCTTTAGTTTCATCTGAGGAAACAGAGAATCCTGAGGCCACTCCAGCTACGCCAGACCATCACCGGGATGGGTTGACGTTTTGTGTTTTTTTAAGAGTTTTCTATCGTAAAACTCAACAATAACAAAAGAAACAACCCAATAAAAATAAACAAACAAAAGATTTGAGTACCACTTCATCAAAGAAGACACACGGGGGCTGAATAAGCACCAAAAAGATGCCCACCAACATTGGACACTAGAGGAATGCAAATTAAAGTTGCACACCTTTTGAAATGGCTAAAAACATTAAAAACAGCTGACAGTGCCCGACTAGTATTGAGGAGAAAGTGGAGGAAATATAATGCTCACACATTGCTGGTGGGACTGCAAAGCAGTTCAGACAGTTTGGAACACTATTCGAAAACTTCTTATGAAGTTACACGTATATATAACACATGGCCAAGCAGCCCAACCCCTAGGTATTTGCTCAAGTGAAGTGAAAACCTATGTTCACAAAAATACCCGTACACAATGTTTAGAGCAGATTTATCTGTAATGGTCAAGAACTAGCAAAATAGCCAAAATGTCTCTCCGAGCTAAATGGATGGACAAAGTATGGGGCATCCATACAACAGAATACTATACGACAATACAAACGAACCAACTACTGACATGCACAACACCTTAGATGGACGTCTGATATGCTATGCTGAAAGGAACTAGACACAAAAGGGCTGATGAGACATACCGTCCGAGTCCATTCATACAGTATTCTGGAAAAGGCAAAGTTATAGAACAGAGAATAGATTAGTGGTTGCCTGAGACTACGGGTAGAGAGAGGCTCTTACTACAAAGTAGCACCAGGGAATTTTGTGGGGGATGACTGGGAAATAGAATTGCTCTGTATTTTAATATAACTATGCAGTTGTCAAAACTTCTAGAACTATACACCCAAAGTAGTACATTTTATTATATGTAAATTAAAAAATAAAATTAAAAACCCTTCCCTAACACATGTTTTTTTAGGAGAACATTTGAGAATTGCTGCTATGGAAGTCTTCATCGTTACCTTTATCCTGCCATCAGCCATAATTCCTTCCTGGATCCTTTACACAGGCTGAGAAAGACATACACATGGTTTGGGGCTACAAGCAGATAATAGAAGAAAAAAACTCCTTACCCCCAAGGATGACACTTACATGACCAATTTTTCCCTGATAAAAAAATCCTCATGAGGCAGAAAAAGTAGAGAATGACCACTGGCCACAGGACATCAATAAGGCCACATGCCCATGCATGGTAATTAGTCCCCCTCACTTGGTCTTGAACAGTTTATGGGGACAGTGACATGGGAGGGCCACAGAAAGTGCAAGGATGAGAGAACAGTGAGAAAAAATTTGAAATGAATAGGAAAGTAGAACTCTCCATTAATAATGGAAGCAGCAACATGAGTAGAAAATCAAACATATGTAGCAGCAGCTGTCACTAGTTGAGTGCTTACCACATGCCAGGCACAGTAGTATGAGCACTGCATCCACCTAATCCTCTCAACAATTCTATGAAGCAGGCATCTCTTATTTCCTAGTTTACTGACGAGGACCTTGAGACCTACAGTTAACTGACTTGCCCAAGTTCACACAGTTAGTAAGAGACAGTGAATGCCGTGAGGACCCTTGTCCACTCCAATGGCAGAACTCATGATTTCCACTCCACCAAGTATCTCTGGGAAAAGGCAGCTTATCCACAGACTGTATATCACATACAGGGTATTTCACACACCTCAGATATAAGTCTCTGACTATTAAAGAGCAGGAGACATACTCTTGAAAATCTAATCTTAATTTTTTCAAAGTGTATTCATACTCAGGAAGTTCTCTTGTGGAAAGAACGGTGGGATAAACAGAAAAGAATTCCTTTGTGATATAAATGATGACCCCATACTCTTTATGTTGCAGAGGTTTAGATTTTCATATAATGGATTTTCTTAAAACAGGGCATACTTTCAATTTGTAATACATTTTTAAAACTCTGTGTCTATTAGCCAGTCCTATAAATAACAAGATTAAGAAGTTTTATGGAATGAATAAACGGAGGACTTCAGTTAGTTACCTTTTATTTTATACCTTTTCTAAAGAAACAAAAGGAAGCATGGGACAAATAAAAATCTTTAACATTCCACCACTATAACCATACTGTTCTCAGTAACAGTATGCTGGGGAGTATTTAGCTCAAGGCAGCCCTGTGATCACTATACCCATTCCCCAGTTTATCTGTTCAATGGCTAAGCTCCATATTAAACAGAAAGGGGGTAACTCAAAGATGCTAAGACCACAGGAAGTCAAAGAAGTATCAATAGCTTTCAATGCCCAAGATTCATTCAGTAGCACAATAAAACATTTAAATATTTAGGCTTTTGGTGGAATAAGTGTGGTATAAAAACCATGTTTATTTTTAAGCTTTCTTCAACTGTTAATGGAGAACCAAATTATCTCTCAACAAAGTGATCAAATTCTTACACTATTTGCCAACTCCCACTTAAAAATGTGCAGGGTGAAACAATCTGTCCAAAAAATAGAGTCGTTACCCAGAAAAACAAGATGCAAAATAAAACATTTCAGAATTGGCTCATCTAACAAGAAAACTCAAATCAAAGTATCTCATGCTACAAATAACAGTCTACAATGTCAAATAACCCATGTCTCAGAGAAAAAACTTAGAACTCCAATGTGTGCAGTTCCAAAATATGATCAGAGGCATATTAAACTAATATCCAAATCCAACCAAAAAATGCGGGCCAAGGGCTCAGAAGACATTCTAAAGCACTGGAAACTCAGTGTTCCAGAAGGAATCTGGAAAATACTCGCTTAAAATGCCCCCAGACTTAACGTTGGTGGTGCGGGGCAGAAACCATGCCCGGGAGTAACTAGATGATGGTCTGTCAGCACAGGAACTCTGTCTGTCACTGACTGTCAGGGCGGCGACATCACAAGCACCGTGCACTATACAGCTGATGTGTGATAGAATGGTACCCTGGGAACCTGCAGAGTTTTATTCACCAACGTCATTCCAATAAATTCAGCACACAAGGAAAAAAACAAGCATCAAATATTAAATAAACTTCCAGCAAACTTGGTAAATGTTTGCTAGGCCCTCTGATAATGATAAACATCCCAAACTTCAATCCTCATTTGGCTCACGAACAGAACACTTTCATGGCACTTGCAAGACTAAACACAAATGAGGTTAGTTAACTTTTAAAAAATCTAAAATTAAAATACGCCCTGGCCGGTATGGCTTAGTGGGTTGAGCACCAGCCTGCAAACCAAAACGTTGCTGGTTCGATTCCTGATCAGGGCACATGCCTGGGCTGCTGGTCAGGACCCCAGTTGGGGGCATGTGACAGGCAACTGACTGATGTTTCTCTCCCTCTTTCTCCCTCTCTTCCCCACTCTCTAAAAAATAAATAAAATCTTTAAAAAATGATTTAAAAATAAATTAAATTAAATTAAAATGCAATGTTAGGTCAGTTAATGTAATGTTAAGTGGCTGTAAGTTAAAATGTAATGAGACTCAGTGAGTTTGGTAGTTTTATAAAATCTGTCCAGAGCTTTTGGACACCAGGCTGAAAATGCCAAAATTTTCCTTCTTTCTCTACACTAAATCCTCTAGCTTTTCTCTTCAAACAAAATAGTACTTTAAGATATTTCTGAGACACCTGTAACTAAAACACAAGCCTGCTGTTTTAGAAACACAATTTCAGGTGCAGGTACTTTAACTATATTGGCAGGGGAAGAAACCACAGCTTTTGCATTTTGCAACATACTTTTTCTGGAAGTTGGGATTCAACTTCTTTCTTCAGTCTCCTCAGTAAAAATGGTCTCAGCACTTTATGTAGACGCCTGATGATCAGTATAGTTTCTTCTTCATTCAAGTCCACCTGCCAGAGAACCACAGATGACTTAGATTTTTTTTAAAAAAAATGCTTATGTTACATTTATTACTCATTTCAATATATGTTTGAAATTTTATATGTATTAAGGCCAGGTTTATACACGGGCACCTCAGAATTCTCTTCCCACTTGCCTACCAGGTGGCAATAAAACAGCCTATGTATGGGTGTTTGTCTTCAGGATGAGTTTGTGGAAGAGAGCTCATAAGCAACAAGCTTTATATGCACACTGTTAGCTCAGCATTTTATGGGATAAAACTGGTAACAAAGACTAACTGAAGACTGAGATAGACTATGGGGCAACAGTTAATGTGTTCTTCCTTGAAGTGGAAGCATGAAGTTTGTCTCAGATGCAGAAACATCCCAAGGGAAGAAGGCTTGCACACGAAAATGAAAACACAAGTAGACCCAGTTTATGTTGGTTGGTTTTAAGCTCCGCTACCTTGCTCTTCCCCTTTTCTGCCCTGAGCTTGTTGAAGTTATAGCCATACTTATACAATAAAATCCTCTGCTTTCCCTTTCACCTTCCTCTATTAAACTCTAGGGGGCAGAACTGATTGACTTGACTTGACTATACCAATGGGCAAGGCAATTAATTATTGACAAAGAGGAAATGTACCTAAAATTAAAGGGCCAAGAGTTCCAACATAATTTTCCCTAAAGCATTCTTAGGAGCTTTTCACTCCTATGGTTAAGAAATTACTAATCAAAAGGACAAGGATAAGGATTTTTTTCTTATCATGGGTCATGTCTGCCTTTCGTATATGAGCTCTTAGAGAAGGCAGACAGTGGAAGAAATGGTAGTAAGAAGTCAGAGAATGGCTAGTCCCAGATTTGAGGAGTATTTATGTACACACAAAATGGAGGCTCACACTAACATTTGCAAAATGTGTACAGAAAATTAGTGTAAGTGAGTTCAGTTTCACAAATATACTCTTCATGTAGAAGCAGTTTAAAGGGAAGCCCAAGTTTATAACAAGGAAATATTGTTTTAAGATTTATGTTCGGTTGGTCAGGTTGATCTGGTTAAATGGAGTCAATAACTATCCCTACATTCATCCTCCCCGTGGCCCACAGTAGTTAAGCATTCCACCATCAGGGATGATTGCAGGTGGCCTGGTAACACACTGGCAACAGACAGAGGAGTGTTCTTCAGAGGGGAATACACCCCGGAATGAGAACACATGCGTTCACTGATCAGCTTCACAATACGAGTGACACCATAAACGCCCCTATGGGTTTTCTGTGCTCTGATGTTCTTAGCTCTACATCCTTTAATTTCATTTCATTGTCAAACAGTGAAAAAACAAACGAGCAAAAGTTAGACCAGTACCCTTTCTCCAGTCATGGCAAATGGAGCATTAAACCACTGTTCGAATGTGCTGCAGCTCTTAAAAATTGTGGGGAGGAGGAAGTTGAGGAGAGCCCAGAGTTCTGGGAGCTTATTCTGCAGTGGGGTCCCAGTCAAAAGGATTCTTCTGGGGGCCACGTAGTGAGTGTTCAAGACCTGAGTCAGCTTGCAGTGGTGATTCTTCATTCGGTGGCCTTCATCCACAATCATGTATTTCCACCGAATCTGTAATGTAAGAGGAAGGACCAACGTGTGGTGAGCAAGGGAAAATACAACTATTTCCAACAGACAAGGGGTGACGTGGAAAACCAAAGAACCCATACTCGGTACAAAATATGGTGGAATCCTCCTTAGGACGAAATAATCTCAATAGTGTATATCCTACACCTGAGAGATCATACAGCACATCGTGTAATAATGGAAAGTTAAAGCAACACTTCCGCAGGGGCCGCGTAATTCCAAATCACCCTTTAACAAAGAAGGAAACTTGGGCCCAGAACGAAATGGTTAGGCCAGGAGCAGCCCCTGTGTCTGCCCATCCCGTACTCCTTCTGTTAATGCTATAGCCTGACAGCTATCCCAGATTTAATGGCATGCTCCCTCTGCTCCTAGTAAGTACAGAATGTAGCTCTCCTCTTGAAGCACAAGTTAATAACTGATTGTTCCAGCATTGCCTATAGCTGAGATACTCTGGCTTCTTGCCTTCTTTTCTATTACATTGGCTGACTACCTTCAGGACTTGGCTCTGTGTTCTTTGTTTTTTTCACTTGAACTAGTGTCTAACATTTAAAAGCTGGTATATTTTACATAAAAATCTGGACATCCATCTTCCTTTAAAAAAACTGGGAGGAATGGCAACCTACACTCTGTCACTTCACATACTCCTTACCTGCCAAGTACTTACTTACCTGCCAGGTACCAGGACCCCTGCTTTAAGATATCTAAAATGAAAGATATTCTCACTGGCAGAGAGGGCAATGCTAAAACTTCATTCCTCTATATATGCTAAACCTTCAAAACTAAACACAATATACTTGCCCCCATAACTATCACTTCAAAAGTAAAACATGACCATATAGCACAATCCTCCTTCCTAAGTCTACAAATAGTCCCTTTCCGCTCATATTTTACTCTTGAGCCCTCTTCAAGGTCATTGTTTTCCATTTCTTAAAGTGAGAACAATGAGGAATGTTCCACTAAGCCTGTCCATTCTCTACAAAATAGTGGCTATGGCCAAGAAACGCATCTGGTGCTCAGATGCCCCTGATCCTGCTGCAAAGCTCCTCGAGAGAGGTGGAGACAAGCACCGCATCACACACAGTTCTGTGCCTTCCTCATTAGAAGCACCAAGTAAAGTCAGGGGAAAAGACGGAAAATCACCCGGAGGCTGGGATGGCCACGTAATAGACACTACCAGAGTTTCTGTGTTTCTTTCGTCCTCTACCACCTCACAGAAAAGTGCTTAGGAATAACCAAGGTTGTGTGATCAACTGTCCCAAACTAATCAATAATAGCATGAGAGGAGGCCAGCAGGTAAAATATAGTTAAATAAATATTCTAAATATACTTCCCTGCCTAATTTGGCTTATGAAATAACAAACAAGGAAGGAGAGCCCTTGGATGTTGCTATTGGGTCTACTACTAATTAGGTCTTCCACTCAGAAAAAAATTACTACCCCATTCTAGGTCTCCATTTCTCTAGTAACAAATAAAAGCAATACATCTCGCTAACAAGCATCTCCAATGAATTTTGAAATACATATGCAGGAGACACGATGTGAATGTGTTTTCAAGGATCTCAAATATATAAACACATTCCTACAGTAATAGTGAAAACACATCATTTCTGACACTGCCAAATTCATCTCTGAATGTGAGGAATCGGAACACGGCGTTGCTGCTAGTGCCATCTCAATTATTAAACCTCCCCTGGGAACCTGCTTCCTTTATGTTATTTCCTGTGATGCCAGGAAGGGAACGCTCCGATCCCAGAGCAAAGGTTCAACACAGAGATAGAGCACACCCCAGAAATGGGGATTCTGTTCAGTTCTGGCTATAACCTAGTCTCAGATTATAGTGCTTTCAAAACACCACAGGGCAAAAGAAATTACTAAAGAAAAAAAATTGTCTTCAAATGTGCTCCATAAAACAAAGTACTTCAATCACTCTACATGAACATATTAGAAGGCAAGGTGATATAAATGGAAAAAATTATATTTTGTGGCTAAAGGACAACTTAGGACATGGAAATTAGGAGATGTAGGTTGCAGGTAGAAAACCACTCTTTCCCAGCTCCAAAGAGTTACAGAAACAGCCCAGAGTAATTCAAACAAGAATAGCCCATTATTTTACCAGGAAAAACCCTAAAACAGGGATAGCAGAAAAGCCACTGCTAGCAAAAATGTTCACACGGAGAAGACCATATGGAGAGGTACCTACTTGTGTTTGGAGAGACAAAAAGCACAAGAGGAATGAAGTTACGCTACTGACAATACCTAGGGCAACAAAAACAATTATTTCCTCCACAAGCATGTTCAGGGCTGTTGGAGAGAAAAAGAATTGCAGAAGGATGCCAGGTGAATTTTTTAAAGAGATGTAAGCTCGTTAACTATGAGAGGATAGGTAAGAGCCCCAGGATCAATGACATATACACACACACAAAAATAGTATACGTTAAAATCCAGGACCAAAATATATCTGACTCAAAAAAAAAAAGAGAGAGAGAGAGAGGAGAAGCCATTTAATGATCAAATTGTACTAGTGAGTATAATTTGGGGAATACTTTACACTCCAGTGTGACGGTACAAAATTAGAGATAAAAGAATTTTTTAAAACATACCTTTGCAAGAATGTGCTTGTCTTTTATAATGTACTCATAAGTAGTCAAGAGGACATTGAATTTGCCACTTCTTAGCTGGGGGACAAGGGAGCGACGCATGGCAGGGGTGCCCTGAATAGAAAAGAAAAAAATAAATGTGTACATATTATCCAATGGAAGTACATGTGTGTTATTTCTCACTATTCAGAGCTTAATGGAGCCCAGACCTATGACTAAAGATTGCACATATATGCATTATCATATACAGATGCATTATCCACGAAGAAAGTGCTTGGAGAAATCGCACCGGTCTGGCCACTTTTCCGACCCTTGTAGAGAGGCTTTCCCACTGAAAACTGAGGGGAAAGAGAGAAAAGGAAATTACAGTGACCTCGAGGTGACAGAGAACCTGCTGCTCTGATGAAAGGCTGCATTTCTCTGGGAGCCCATAGCAGGTGCCGGGCACCTGGTAATTGCCTAACTTTCTGCAGGAAGAGCGGGCCCGGCAGCAGCCTCACAGGGAGCCAGTCAGCAGCTCACAGAATGTGCGATATTTGTCATTTGTATTACTCTCATCAGAAACCTCGCAATATGATAATTAACAATTTTCTTCTGCATTTCACTATCTGAAAGTAATTATGGTTTATTACAGTAATCTTCTTGGGATGATTAACTCTCACTGTTTAGTACATGATGTACATGACAAAACTTTACAACCGAGTACAGTGCACAGATGTGCAAACAGAAAGAAAGAAACAGGGCTTATTTTTCGCTTTTCCACATTTATATATAAACACAGTGTTCCAAACCTTGTAAGAGATTTTCACCACAGAAGGAGCCCATTTGTCAAATTCATATGTCCAGTTAGATAAAGTCCTATAGAACAAAAAAAAAGGGGGAAATGAAAAAAGACATTTGTATAAAAGTCAGCAGTTAAAAACATGTTCTTATTTCTTTTTAGTCCTTACCTTGAAAGGGGCTAGAGAATATACAATATCTCAACTATATATTTATTTTAAAGGTGTGGAATTAAGAGATAAGTTAGAAATAAGCTGCCACAAAGCATGACAGGTTTGTCGTGAGTTCATAAAAAAATTATAAGAAAAAAGTTAAAGAATGCATAACTATAGTGGGCAAAAAAAACCCTAAATTTTAATATGGTATTGAAAAATAGCAATTGCCAAAGTGATTTGGTGAGTCTTTAGAAACTGCCACATATGTTCATAGAAAAGTTGAGTCAGGAAAAAGAAATCACAAAAGCACATGAAAATATTAAATAAATCTGTCAAGAGGGAGCAGGGAAAGAAATATTAAATGCCTTTTTTAAAAAATCCCTGGAAGCATCACCATAATATATAAGTCAGAACATGTAAAATACAGATAAAAAGCAAAATACTTGTAAATATTCAAAATGTACACAAAATTCAATGAATATCTAAATACTGTAGACTCAGATAATACAGATTAAAAAGGTCTACAAATAGTTTTCCTTTAGACCAAATTGGGAGAAAATACTAAAACAGATTATTTTTTCTCAAGGCCCAAACCTCATGGGCAGAGACACTCCACCCACGGAGGGCGGCTGTGACACTTCCTTCTCTCAGGGGTGTCCGCCGGAGACCTAGCAGGGTGTCCAACCCGTGGCCTGCGGGCCGCCTGCAGCCCAGGATGGCTGTGAATGTGGCCCAACACAAAGTCATAAATTTACTTAAAATGTTACGAGATTTATTGTGATTACGTGTCATAATGTGTTTAATGTGTGGCCCAAGACAACTCTTCTTCTAGTGTGGCCCAGAGATGCCCAAAGTTTGGACACTCCTGAATAGGACCACACAGAGGGCGGGACACTGGGAATTTAATGGTGAACAACAAAGACCTGTCCTTACAAAGAAGCAACATCACTGAAAATAAATTACATATATTAAGGGCAGTTTAATGTAAACTTCTCTGTTAGAATTTTGATTTAGATTCCGTTTTAAACAATATAATAAGAAAAGATTTCAGAATACACAGTCTTTTGAATATATACAATCTTTTGGAAATGGAACAAGGAAAAAAATCAAAGAGATTTTTTAATTAAAAAAATCAAAACCTTTCCCCCTTGTGAGCCACTTAAGGAGTAATGAGAAATAAGGCCCACCGTGTCCTGTGCTCAAATAGCCAAAGAGGCAGGGGCTGAGCATGGAATGGGAAATAAAAAGCTATCCAGATTACATGTTCTCGGCGACCCCACCTCATGCTATAATACTGCCTTAAATGTAAAACAAGGACAAGCTCCTAATAGGGCACTCTACAACACACAGAAAGATAAATGCTGAATAAATGACTTTACTTACGAGAGGGGAACAATGATGAGATAGGGGCCATTGAGTCTTTTGTGCTCCATCAGATAAGTGATGAGTGCAATGGTCTGTATGGTCTTTCCCAGCCCCATTTCATCAGCTAAGATTCCGTTCAAATTGTTATTATACAGGGAAACCATCCATTCCAGGCCCTGGAGCTGAAATGAAGAGTAATTGCTTCAATTATCCAAGATCTGCACAGGTAATTAATACTAATACAACTCAAGTGAGGCTGTGACTTCTTAACTCCTCAGTGCTATATGTTGGATTTCCCACAGTAGGAAAGTGAGGGAAGCAGCAACACAAAAAAGAATTTAAAATATGAGCCTGTAATCATCCCTGCTGCTTGGCAGGTGCCGAGTGTTAATCAGATTTTATAAACGATGGGCTGGAGCATACTGGTGGGATTTTAAGCAGCTTTTGCTGCTCGTCCCTACTTAGCATTGCACAGTATATGACATTCTAGAATTATTATACATGAAAAAAACCCAAACCACTCCAAGAACAAAAAGCCAATGTGAGGATTAAAGACAAATAAACCAGAGGCAGGTTTGGCTCGCAGATCACAGATCACTAGAAATAGCCTTCCTGGCAAACAAGTGCCTTCCCCCAGGGTGGGATCCCCTCGGTGAGGAAGCAGGGTGACCAGGGAGCCAGGAGCTCACTGCCGGGCCCACAGGAGGGCATTTCCTGGAGGAGACAAACCTCCCAGGCAGCACATGGAAACTTTGCAATGTGGGCACTCCCCAAAAGCAGCATACTGGAAGCTGACTGCTTAGAAACACACTCCACATATTTATAAAGTACAAAAGAATGGCGCCAGAGATGCAGCTGCGGAGTCCCCATGTCTCTCAAGTACAAGAAAGGTCAGGTGAAAATACAAAATTGTCAAACCTTCTTCTCCATACCACCAATTCCCTTCTATCATCATACCACAGATGCTGGATTGAAAAGGTAGGATCGATGGTTGGTAGGTAGGTAGATAGATAGATAGATAGAGAGAGAGAGAGATAATATTAGATATTAATATCTCTCTCTCTATCTATCTCTATATATTAGCTAAAGTCCATTTAGGTTGCTAATGAAGTTATGCTTAGGGAAGTGTTAATTTTAATATGTTTTATGTAAGAAAAAAGGCATTTATTTTAAAATGTATTAAATGATTATTCTGTGCAAGGAACCATGCAAGGAGCTACGGCAGACAGACACCTAGGTGTGTAGGAAGTGTGGCTCCCTTCAGAAGCCTGCAGTCAAAAAGACAATAAGCCACTCACATGTGCACACGCATCAAGAGACAGCTGCAGTGCCAGTGCCACACATGAAATTGTACTGGCCGGAGAGTCTCTTAGGGAGAGCACTGCAGTGGTTTGAAGAAATGCTTTCCTGTGCCACCTGGAGTACCTTGTGCCATGCAAAACTCCATGTCATCCTAAAGGGTTTCGCAGAACAGCAGCAACACCAAGAGATAGAAGAAAAATGGGAAGAGCCTTTGAGAAAATAGGCAGAAGATAGAGAGGGCAAGTGAGGAAATGATTAGGAACCATAATTGGTGGTTAGGAGGAGCTGTTTCCCTGCCACATGCCACCAAGACCTCCGGACCTTTAGGAAAGTCAACTAAATGCCAGGAACATTTGGACAGTGGGTGGTGGTGAATTCTTTTTTTAAATGAAAATTGGCAAAAGGGCTGAATTTTGCATCTCTGTTAATCCCAGATAAAACAGAAGCAGAAACTGGCAGCAGAAGGAACTAGAAATTCACTAAAATTGTGGGAAATGAATTATACTTTGCTAGACTGTGAAATTGGAGGGGTTGAGTACTAAACCAGGCTTATGGGGCTTTCCAGGAAGCAGCAGGAAGGCCTCAGCTATGTGAGGGCTAAATAACTATTAATGATACAAAAATTTGTCAAGGAGCAAGAAGATAGAAAGCTTACTTATGGACAGAGTGGTCCAGGAAGGCCTGGAGCTTCATACAGTTTGTGAGAAATGGAAAGGATCCTGACAGGCAGAAGGAACTTCATGAGACAAAAACCCAGAGGGGGACAGAGCAAGGCACCTTCTGGGGTTTACAGCAGCCCAGGGGAGGCAGAAGGGCATAGAATTCACAGACGGAAGCAGGGGAGATAGGTTTGTGAAGACAGTGATGGAAAGTGCTGAAAAGGTGCTGGATGACAGCAGAAATCAATGTGTCATTAGGTTATTTATGAATAACCCAGAGAAGGCATTTCCTAGACATAGACGTGGAAAGGTTTATTAGAACATACCAGGAATTATCACCTACACTGGGTAGACCAAGTCGGATGGTAATCACTTGGCGCCTCATGAAAGCAGCATGGTCTTTGGACAAAATGTGACCTGACAATGGCCAGAGCAGTGGTGGTCGAAGGGCGCTCCCGGGGCCCCTGGGCGTCCTCAGACCATTTCAGGAGATCCACAGGGTCACATGATTTTCATAGTAACTTTAGGGCATTATTTACCTTTCATATTGGGCTGACACTTTCACTGATGACACAAAAGCAATAGGGGGTAAAAACGGCTGGCTCTTTAGTGAAAACCATGGCAGCACTGGTAGTAGTCACCGATCTGGGTTGGCCAAAAGGCTCGGATGGTTTTGTTCCATAGTGCTTAGTTGTCTTCCACTTCATTCCAAACAGTTTTGTTAGACTGTATTGTGGCAGCTGTCTTATCAGTGTGCATTTAAAAACAATTTGCAAAAATTGGTGAATTTTTGTGCAGCCATTTTAATATTGAAGATGAAAAAATACGCAACGCTTCAACAACTATGTTTTAGTATTTCAAGGAAGGTAAAAATGCAACTGAAACACAATGAAAGATTTGTGCAGGGCATGGAAAAGGTACTGTGACTGATCGGATGTATCAAAAGTGGTTTGTGAAGTTTCTTGGTACTGTTGATATTGTAGCCAAATAATCCTTTGCTGTGGGGCTCACTTATGCATTGGAAGATGTTTAGCAGCACCCCTGGCCTCTCCCCACTAGAAGCCAATAGTGGGAAATGGCTGACATATTCAAAATATCCAATCAATAAAGTTATTGGTGAAAATGAAAGACATCTTTTATTTTATGGAAAAAACCGCATGTACTTTTTGGGCAACCCAATATGCTTCACTTCTCAGGCCATGGCAGCAAATACTGTGCCCAGTTTTAAGAGTATAGAGAACCAAAGTCCAAAAAGTTTGAGAACTATTAGCCTAAAGCATGTACTTCCTAAACTATATTCTAAAAGACATTAGATTTACAAGATCTTAATAGGTGATATATAAAAACAAGGTTGAGTAAAGAAATTTGGGAAATAGAACATTAAAGTTATCTTGTTGCGGGACACGGATATGCAGGGATGGACCACACGCCTGCATCTGCAGGGTCGCGGACGTGCTGATGCACGCCATGGATCACCGAGGGGGGTCACTGTCAGGGTGCCCAGATGGCTGGTTGGCTCCGGACAGTCCTGAGTTAGGCCTATCAGCAATAGGCCTCTATTCACTCTCATTAGCATCCAAGTTTGAAACAGTAAGTTATATGGTCATCCTAGTTACAGCTGATCATACTTCCCATATTGATTTGACCATGGGACCTATTTTCCTTTCCTTTTGAGGTACATCTCTTGGGACAAATGTTCCAGGGAACAACACACTTTTGGAACCACTATAAAGTGGGAGGACAGAGCATGCAGCAGGTGACCTCACCCACAGAGGTCACATCATTGTAATGGTTACAGCCTAGTTTTCATCGAAGCACAGATGCTCACCACTTTATCAACACTTTTATAAAAGCATAAATGTAGTAGATGTTGACTCCTCGGTGCCTGAATCCATAGTATTACACTATAGCCACCACTGAAGTTTCTGAAGAAATACTTCATTTGCTTCCAGGTTAGATATATGCTCCCTATACTCTTCAAATGTGGCTGCGTTTTCCATTTGGAAGTGATCCACAATGAAACACTTCCAAATGTTAAGCCAGGATTTCTTAAAACGCAATTCATCCCAAAACCATAAAAGAGAAAGCAGATATGCCCTAGCAAAGATGGTGCAATAGAAGTGCTCTAAAAGCAGAATTGTAGGCACAGTGTCAATACTCTAAGCACCATAACCTAAACTGCCTCACCATCATTAAACCTCTTAAGCAATCAACACGTGCATGACATACTCCAGGCAAAACCAGGCAGAACAGTGTGACTTGCCAAGGAAACGCAAACCACAGCCATTACCTGATAGTGCTTCAGGGTCCCGTTAATGAGGAGGGCAGACTGCTTCTCCACCCTCTCGGAGATGGCGTGAGCCACGGTGTAGTAGGACTGGGAGCCTCTGGCACTGCACTGCATGCTGTATTCATCATCCACGTCTTGCTTGGCTGTCCTGAGACAGAGGAAGTGGAGAATCAGGCACAGGAATTTTGACACATGTGTTTTTATTTCATTCCATTCAAAACAAAAGTGAACGGAAGGCCTAACAAAGCTGCAGTAAGTACGGTTTATTTATCACCTACCATTTATTTGCCTGGCAATTAAAATACATTGTCTGTAATCCTCACAGAAACTAAGGAAGGCAGACATTAGTACTTTCATCCCCAGTTTAGGCATGTGGAGAACTTCAGGCCTGAAGAGGTTGGTTAATTTGCCTGTCTCGTAAAAGGTAGTGGAGACAGAATCTGAACGCAGGCCTACTTGACTTCAAATGACTGATTCGCGCACGTGGACCACACCTGCAGATTAACCCTTGGCCTGTGAGGCTGTACTAGGCGCTTGGGATGCAAAGATATATCCCATTCACAGGACACTGTCTAAAGCTCAGAGGACAGGTGAGAGAGGGCCAAAGTTGACATAAGAGACAGGAAAGACAGAAGGTAGTCTTCTGTTTTCTATGCCAGGTTAAGGAACTAGTATTTTATTCTAGAGGCAATGAGGAGTCATTGAGGGGTCCTTAAACCCTTCAGGGGAGGGTGCCAACTGCTAAAACAGAGGTTCCTAAAGTGGGGCATACAGCCCAGTAATACAAGGAGAAATGATTAGAATGTCTATCTGGTTTTTTCTTTAAATTTCATCACTTTATAATGCTCTGGTTTGCATACTGTTTCGCAGCAATTGCCTCTGATATAGAGGCACATGTGCAAAGAGCTGTGTAGACCACTGACGCAGAGGACGAACGGGGTGCAGCACACAGCTGGGCGTGCAGATGGAAGGAGGAGGAGAGGGTTCCCAGGGTGCTGGAGGGTTTCCGGGCGGGAGCTGTGGCAGACTGGCTTGGCAACAAGGACAGAGGAGGGAATGGTGTTTCTCACTTGGGTTTCTGGGTGTGTGTGGATGCCACTGAGGGAGGGAGGGTGGGCAGCGAAGCAGCCAGCTAGAGGGGCAGGTGCGATCAGTTCAGTCTGGGACAGAGTGCACGTGACAGGAGAAGAGCCCAGGAGCAATCCCGAACAGGAGAAGGGGGCTCAGGAGGGAGAAGAGGACAGAGCATAGGAGAGGAGCAACCCCAAGCCCTGGGGTCTGGCGGCCGGGAGCTCAGTGGTGACTTATGACAGCAGTGTTTCAAGTGGAACATGGGAAGGAAGCCAGGTTTCTTCCTTAAAATGTTCTAAAAGAGAATTCATAAAGCCTAATTTATGTCATGAGATGCATCTGCAAGGAAGAAGACTCTTGGGAGATACACACTCAATGATCTGCTTAGCATCCTTCTCGGAAACTTCTTCACTGTTTGGATCCAGAAGTATTTTCTCTTCGGTTTCCTGACGACTGGATTCTTCTTCCTCATCCTAGGGAAGGAGCAAAGATAGGGGAAGATTCCATTTTGACAAGGGAGTCTCTATGACCGCACTTTCCAAAAAGAGACTCAATAGTGCTCAGCTTCACAAACGAAGTAAATAAACTTAAGGAAGTAGATTTCACACCTACCTAAACCAGGCGATACACAACCATTCCTTTGCTGTTTAAATCATTAAATGAGAGAATGAAAGGAACCTTCTGAGGAGCCTATGGAACCTTTGCTCCGAAGAAGAAAATGTAAAAATCATGCCAGAAAGAGGGACATATCTCATTGGTTGGTTACCGAAGAGTCCCGTAGACCACAAATATCTCTCACTTACTTAGCAATATTCTATACCCTTCTCTCCAAAGAGACACCTCATATGAGTAGGTGTCTCTGGACACCTCAGTATTGTCCTACTCATAAAAATGTCCTCGCTGATAAGGCCAGTAGGTTTCGATAGGCCATGGGTGTCCGCAGTGTGGGACTGGAGCTTGTAGACACATGGTTTTCTGTGGGCTTCACACCACACATGCCTGAATACTTAGATGAAAACTGTCAATAACCTGGCAAAGGATTCATTCATTACCTCCCCACCTCTCCACTGTGTACTAAGTTCTGTGGAAGTGTTTGAAAGCTTCACTAAATATTCATTATGATCATTACTAACCACTGACGTCGGAAGCTAAATCTCTCCAGATAATCCAACAGAATTTCCTTTAAAAGTAAGTTTAAAAATACAATGCTTTTCCATAATTCTTGAGTGAAAAAAATATGAAGTGACACAATATTAATGCTGAAACTCAAGTCTATGATAATAGGTCATTGAGACACAGGGGGTAAAATGAAGAATTGTCACAGCTCCTTCATTTTCCAGGTGAGAAATAAAGCGCTGAGAGGGGCCAGACCTGCCATGAGTAGGCAGCAGACCCCAGATGAGGTCCTGGGTCTCTGGACCCACAGTCAGGTTCCTTCTACTCCTGCCCTTCTAGAGCTGCCTGAGGCTGTCAGTCTTGCGCTGGCAAGTGCAGGTTCAACGGCCTACTTTGTCTTGCCTCTGTCCTTCTCTGGCTCTCTTAATAAGATTCTTCCAATGACCCATTCATCCAAATAAATGAAAATCATTTTTATCTTTATCTATCTTATTGATTTTAGAGAGAGAGGAAGGGAGAAAGAGAGAGAGAGGGAGAGCGGAGGGGAGGCGCGAGAGAGAGAGGGAAAACATTGATTGTTGTTCTACTTATTTATGCACTCATTGGTTGCTTCTTGTCTGTGCCCTGACCGGGGATCGAACTAGCAACCTTGGCGTATCAGGATGACCCTCTAACCAACTGTGCTAACCATCTAGGACAGAGAAACATTTTTAAAATGTATTTTGTAAGCTTCAACTATCTCAGAGAAAGAGTATCCTATGCAAAAAAAATAATATGGCTCTAAAAATATTTGCTTTTTACTAGTACGCTTTTTAAAAAATGTAGCTTTTATTGTTCCTTTTCACAAAGTGTCCGTGGTAGAGTACTTTAGAAAACATGGGCCCACACAATGGAAGGAAATAACAATTGTCTTAAAATCCTAGTGAGCTACGACCAGTGAGGCTGCCGCTGGCCGACAGCATCGGTGCCGGGACACCACTGGCCCCGAGGTTCCTCCACACAGGCAAAATCAGATTCACCAACTACAATACTGACAGGGGAGATGAAGGGGCCAGAAGTATTCTTTTAATCCTTCCAGTTGTAATTATTAAGCATTCCATAGTTGATCTAAAAATTCCTTTACTATTTTGTAATTTCTATTAAAAGCCCACAAGATTACCATTTTAGGTTCTAGATATATTGAGTATCACTTCCAAGAGACTGAAAAATGTGCTTCTCTTGTTGGTAACGAGCATATCCAAGGAATTCAAGCAAGAGTCACAGTTATTTAAAGGGAAACCCAGAGGAACAATAAACTCATGAAACCAAGCCCATGTTGTCCTTTTCGTCTAAGGTCCCAGACTTTCCAGACGTTTTAGGCAGCGAGCCCTCAGAGTGAACCACTGGGAGGCATGGGCCTGACTTTCCCAAAGTCATCCATCGTTAGTTCTCCCCTAAAGGCCTTTCCACCACTTCCATTTTAATGCCAGCTTCTCTTTCTTGCTTCTAAATAAATTTAGAATTTGCCGAGTCTCCGTTGCTCAGGGGCCCCGAAGGTCACTGCATGGCTCCGTGTGCCCCGTCAAAGCTTTGGCAAACCCTCACCCCAGTCGTCACCCAAAGGCCAACACAGAAAGGAGACATGGCAGAAGGACACAGGTGCCTCCCTCATAAACTTTCAAACCAATAAACTCCAAACAGAGATGAATACATACCTCCTCCTCATAATCAGAATCACTCTCTTCGCTGTCAGACCTGGGGGCAACTTCGTAACTGCAGGAAAAGGAGTGGGGAAGGAGGGGGCTTAGTTCTTTAAATAATAAAATAATGTATACAATACAAGCATGATTTAAATAGCATGTTCAGTGTGCAAGTGACACATGCAGGTAACAATTTTAATTACTTCAGCAAAGGTTCTGTTGTTTTGGGTCCAAGGTTTTACAAAGACCATAAAACCTAAAAAGCCCAAGAACACCAATAATTCTGCTTTAGTGCCATACCCAGGATTCATTTCCAACCAGGCGTCCAGCTGACTTGCTTTGGGTGCTTCTGGTCCAAATAGGACCTTGCCGGTTTCTGTGTGAGTTACTTTGACAGGAAGGTCACTCATCTGACTGCTCTCATCTATGGGCTAGAAAGGAGAAAAAAAACAAACCACATCACCACTTGGTGTTAAGAAATTCTCCCAATTCTCTGCTGGACATGTCTCAGCCTTCTGGCTGCCAGCACCTGAAACCTTTTTCTGTGAGTGGAAATGTCACCAGCACAAGACCTTAGCTCCCCCAAATGAATGCACTCAGCAAGGCTCTGAATTAGGAGCTAGAGGTTCACGGTGGTAGGGCCCAGCAGGCACACTGCGGGGAGGGGAGACCAGCGGCAGTGGAGCCGGTGCAGCGGTACTGGCCGGCCAAGCTCCTGCCTGCTGCCAGCGCCAGCCACCCTCACCAATCGGTTGTATGTACAGTGTCAGGAGCAGCCTCAAGTCCGGTTCTCCAGGCTTCCTGGAGATCTGGTGAATTATCCAATATCCTGTGAATACACTCCCTTCTTACTCAAATCGGGCAGACCTGATTTTTGTCCTTCACAACTAAGAACCTCAACCCCCAAATATCCCCCAGATAACGCCTATTGCAAACTCATGGTTTTGGAGAGGATGGGAAAAGAAAGAAGTATGTAACTTGCATCATCTCATTACTGGCCAGTTTGGCTTCTGCAGAACCTACGTCCTTTATCCAAAACCAAGCCACCGGGTAACTGGACTCACCATTGGTACCTGTGAGTGTGATAGAGCCAAAAGCTCCGCTCAGTAGAAATCTGGAGAATAGACCAACTGAGCTGAAGTTCACTATAAGACTCTCAGTGAAAAATGGATTGCTCAGAAAATTAAGAGAATAAATGAAATTACAGGGACTGAGTTTACCCTACTTCAGAGAATAAACCATTTTAAAAGGCCTAGACATGGAGTAATCCTATGCAAATGAATGCTACTGAGGAGAGAGCCACCGTATTTCTAGGAGCAGACCCCCAAGCAAGATGTTTGTTTGGAAATGCTTGATTTGTGAATCATTCAAGTTCTCTATTTCCTTAGAAGTAATGGAATTGAATGTTTAGGGTATTCATTAACTCCAATTTCTTCCTAAATTATTCCTATTTGGAGTTAAATAAAAATGACAGGGAAAATAGAATACTGTAGGTTATTGTCTATAGCTAATAGAATGAACACGCTCCTAACCTGGTTCTTTCCCCCTCCTCCCTTAACAAAGTGCTGTCAAAATAAGAAAGAATATATTAGCAATGACCTGCAAAAACAACCTTTGAAAAAAGGAAAGGCTTCCTTTACACTACGTTTTTTTCTTTTACGTGTGCTCAAGCCATGGTTGAGAACACCATTCCTGTGCACACCGAGATGACACTTCTTCCTCATCAATGTAAAAGGCCGCCTGTGGTCACGCGGTGAAGACAGAGATGTGCCATTCGCTACGATCTCCCAAGGAAAAGTCATACTCCATGGTCTTGAACTATCATGACACAGCTTATTTCACTGTTTTAGACGTCACGCCTCCGACGAGACTGGGATTCACTGTGGCTGGGATGAAAACTTTGGCAGAAGCTCTGAATGAGCACAGTAGAGTACTGTGATAGGAAATTATTTCAAAACAAACTGAGCAAGATGTCCACTTTACCAACTTCAGCAAACAGAACACATGTGCTAAGATTTAAAGGGAAAAATAAGTGTATGTCACAGGCCCAAAATCAGCAGGTAATTTCCCCAAGAGGCCATAAGAGATAAAGCGCTCTCAAACTAGCCTGTTAAATCTGTTCCTTGAGCTGGTTAATTATGGACTGATGTGAGGCGTGCTTAGGTCAGGCTGGGCCTTTACAAATTAGAGTGTGTCTGCGTGCTCTAAGATATAGTATTCTTCCCTCATAAAAGCCCACGGAGAGTTTCTTACACATTAGACATTTACCCCGATCCTTTCTTTCCTTGTGATGGATTATAGTGGTTAAGCATCATGTATTGTTCGAGAGGTTTCTGCATAGACTAGTGGATTCAGCCTTTCCTCTTCATCCAGGCAGTGCGCATTCACAGTACATTTCACAATGACAGTGACCCCAGATCAGGAAGAGGGACCCTCCACCCACCCGAAGCCTACAAGCAGGTTTTTCTGAATCTGAGAGAGGAGAAGGCAGCTTAAAACAGGCTCCTTCCCGCCCTGCTCTGGGAGTACGCCTCCTCCTGCGGGTCACTGACAGAGGACTGGGAGTTTTCACAAGAAAAAAAATCCGATAAATGAGTAATTGTATTCTCATGATTCAGGGGAATATTGGAAATACTAGAAAATAAAATTGAGAAATTTCTGGATGAGTTGACAAATAGAAGCAACATTCTATACAAATGGAAGCCTAAAGAAGCTGTACAAAAATAAGTTAACCAAATAGGTACATTGTTTAGCTTATGGAGTTTTATAATTTCAAATTAGTAATAAACTAAGGAAAATGGGTGATAGTTTATGCTTTTGTATCATTTATTGGGTAAATGCAATTATAGAATCACTTAAGATTTTTACACAGTCTGTATATTCCTAAACATATGCTTATATGTGCACAGAAAATTCTGGAATGATACACAAGAAACATATTATCAGTTGACTGGAAGTCTGAAAAGGAAGTAGATTACTTTTTGGTATATCCCTTTTATATTATGCTAATGTACTACTCTTTTTACTTAGAGATGAATAGCTGAGTAAAAGTAAAATTCGTACACATGACAATGACATGGCAAGGTATGGCAGGGGCTCACTGAGCAGACACTGGAGAGAGGGATGCAGAACTCTTACCTCTCCATCCGGTCCCAGGGCAGACTCCCCTCCCTCCGCATTCTCTTCAGCCTTCTGTAAAACGACAACATGTCACGTTAGGCCGCAACCAAGCAGGTGGGTACAGAGGGACTTCATTGTAACTCTGGGGCATGTGACAGCATTTCATTACTACTCGCCCACATCTAACAAAACTTAAGTATTCGTGCCTTTTACTTTTACTTGTTTTGACTAAGAGAAAGTGTGCATTTTATTAGCAGCTTGCAGAGAGTTATTGAAGGCCAGCTGCGATTCAAGGCCAGCACACTAGAGATTTGTGGATTGTCTTCTAGGATCCAAAGGGCTTAAGACATTGGCAGCAGCGACAGGGAGAGGTCCGGACCTGCAGTGTTCTCACACTTGGCACCATGAAGACAAATCCTGATGCAATCAGCAGAACTTCACTATTCCCTATTCCCTTAGCAAGTTTGCTAAAAATGTCCATTGAGAATAAACTCTGAACTGCTCATCAGTCATAAAAATACAAAATGATATAAAACTCTGTGAGTTCTCTGAATGTTTTTCATTCTACCTAATGGGCTTTCAGAATGTATAGTATTTCCACAGTGTGTATATGTGGAAATTTGAGGCAGATACTGTGATCTCATGAAAAATTCTGTCATCTACCATGTCTTAAATAGTCCAATATCTTAGTCCATTAACCTCTATGAGTCCCAAAGACAGCCTAAATAGAAAGCTAAGATTATGTCACATTTTGTACAGATCAAAGTGAATCACATCTGTAATATACACAAAATAGTCTAAAATTTCTTACATTTGTAACAACATCTTTGACAAGTGAAATCTTTAACATCACCTTTACAGAATCCTTATTTTAAAGTTATTACTGGAAAGCTATACTACTTCAGGGTAGTATAATGAGAAGAAAAAAAATTTAGTCATTTGCTTTATCAAGACATTTAAGAAAATGAGCTTTCCTCCCCTGGGCCCTTTAGTTAATTAAAAATATATATAATGATACAGAATCAATATTAACTTCACTCTGTTTACTTAAGGCATTGATTATATATATACTTATGCTTTGTCTGAAAATAACTCAATTGTCTCTCAACAAAACAGCTTTTATAGAAAACGTGTAATGTTTAAAATACAGCCTTTTGTCCATACTGAAGAAATGCAGTTTCCATAAATGTTTGAAAATTCTGAAGTTCTCTTATAATTTCCTTACAAAAATAGATGTATGTGTGTATGCCAAAGCACAAGGCACAGCAGATAGGAACAAAATGCTCCCTCTGGTTGTGATCTTACAATAATTTAAGTTTCTATTTATGCCACCCCAAAGTGAAAATGTTTACCAGCTCGAAAGAAATGATCAGCAGCAGAAACACCAGGCCCTTTGTCTGGGCTGGAAACACAGAGAGCACACTGGCAGGGAGGCTTGGAGAAGAAACTGTCCCCTTGACCAGCCCCTGAAGCTCCCATTTTGGGAATTCTCAGACACTATACTCAAGCAACTGTTTTTAATTAATGGGAGAAAGTCAATTAATCCTACCATTCTTTCCATACAATTCAGAAATAAGCTACTAATTTGGCCAACAAAGAAAATCAAATCAGACAACGAATAAGCCAACTTCCAATAGCTAGCTTGTGGAACTGGATCACCATTTCAATGAATAGCTCCTTAAAAAGCTTGAAGGACCATAAATAATAAAAATCAAAGCTATTCTGAAGGATACTCTTCTATGAATGTGCTATAGACTAGCAAGTGTATTATCTAAAAACTGCCTTATAATCAGGCCCTTCCATTACTTAAAATCCTCTAAACCCACTTTTCTGCTAGGTATCAAATTTGAGAAGCAATATAATATTAGATTTAGGAAACTTGGTTCTGGAATTATTCAACAGATGACGTGCATCTGAACCCCAGCTGGCTCACTAAGTGCAAGAGACCTTCACTTACGCGAAGTTGAGCAGATCTTCCGTGCTTTGGTTCCCTGTTTTGTAAATTCGGGGTGGTAACAGTTCCTACTGCCACATAGGGCTGTGGCAGGACTGGATCACAATTCTGACATATACAATCCAACATCACATATAATATACACTGAGAGCTTCAATCTCCACAATGTAGGAGAATCAACAATAGTCCAAGGGCTATTCTTGAGTGTCTATATGAAGTCTGCTACAGCACCGTCTGAAAACTAAACTGCTTCGTAAGATTAGAGGGTCAGAGATTTCTGTCTGTTTTCTTCATGCCTATCACACCTACCAGAGTACCTGGCTTTCAAAAGGCACTAAATAAATATTTGGTGAATGAATAAAAAAAATGACTGAATAAGTGAATGTAAGAACAATGTATTTACTCAGTGAAATACTATTATTAGTATCATTATTATTACTGTAATTCGGTGCCAGTATATTTGCAAGTCCAATAGTTAAGAACACACACACAGTTCCTCACTGAACTGGCCCTCTGTCAGACTTCCCTGGCACGCCCTGTCCTTACACCCCATACAGCTGTGCTGTGGTGTGTGGGGGAAGCCAGGTGGCAGTTGACTCTGCGTCCAGAGTTACCAAGTTCTCCCATCATGCTTTGGACTCTTTCAGCTTGTACATTTCTGGTTGGTGTTCTTTCATAAATCCATGTTCTTGCATCAAACTGGTACTTTATTCTCTCACCCCTCTCCAAAAAAACAAAACCCTCCCCTTTTTTGGACCCAGGAATAACTCCAAACAGACTGTGATTGATGCTGCCCTTGGAACTGACTTTGGACAGTCTCTGAGCACCAGGAGAAGGGCCTGCCAAGTCTCCCACTGCCCCGGGAATTTTCACACACGGTTAGTTATCTGTGCCATGTGACCACAAACACATCCTGTCGATATTACTGACCTGAGCTTAACTTCCACTGATTAAAAACAAAACACTGAAGTTCATCCATTAATGAGGACTGCAGGAACTTAGTGTTGCCTTCCTCCTACCTGTAAAAAACCTGGAACTAATTATGCTCAGGGAGGGAGGGAGGGAGGGAGGAGTGTAATTAACCTTGTCCTGGGAGGGGATATGAACCAAATTCCTCATAACTAAAGACAACTTGGGTTCCTAATTCCGAAGGCCAATGTCAACTCACACACTCCATTTAGAAATGTTCGGGAACAAAGCTGTGTGTGTGGCTACACACCTTCCTTGCAGAAGCGATATAAAATAATCAGTGGTGGGGTCGAGAAGGGAAAGAAATCCCTAAACATGAAAGTCCCATTTAAGCTGAACTCAAGAAAACAGACTTCAGTAGGGCACTTTATTTATTGTAGTTTACCACAACATAGGCCATAAATAGCCTCATTTTGTCAAGAAACAGTTTTACACCAAATATTTCACAATCTATTTTATAAAGTGAATGCATTTTATCCCCCAGCAGGTGTTACGAGAGCTGAAACAACATTCAAATGTGCTGGCATCTTGAAGACCCATTCCGTTTCAATGGAAACCTCAGCTTGCAGAAACCACGGGGTTATTTTTACTTGAGTGGACCTCTGAGCATTAAGATAGGTGATCAGGCAATAAAAAATACCCAAGAATATCAAATTAACTGGGAACTGCACATTACTTTGGTTGTACCTCGCAGAGAAAACCAGTTCTAACATTTTGACTCAAATAACTGGTTGATCCAGTCAAGCAGGACTTGGATCCAAACTCCGGCTTCCTCCACTCTGACACTGAACTAATCAAGTAAATCTCATCATTGCGGGGTTGTGTTTGCCTGTCTTTACAATAGTCGCTACACTCAAATGTCCAGAATTACCTAAGAACCTCTCTTTTACCCGCAGAAATGTCCTTGTAGAGAAATGCCGCAATAAACTGTATCTTCAGGGAAAACACAAGACATAAAAGAATTGAGAAGAGCTGGAAACCTGAATTTAAAACAAATGCCTAAACAACATTACTACTTTGCATTTGATGCTCTTTTTACCAAACATTATTTATACCAAGAGGCTTTTCTGACTTTTTGATATCTAAAAAGGATAAAAATACATTTTCCCTCACGACTGATGTATAGATCAATACATTATGTTGGGAAGGTTCCCCCTCCAAAACACCTCAGTCCTGAGATTTACTTATAATTGTGGTTGATGAAAGAGAAGGAGAATAAAAGAAGTTTCAGAAGGAAAAGGAAACACCGCAAGGAAAAAGATCTGGCACAGCTCTCCATTCCCCATGGATTCCTATTAGTGTCACGAGTTTCCAAGAAATGTCACAAATAAATAACAGGGGCATAGTTCTGCTGGTATATACCCCATTGAAAGATTTGAAAGACAGAATTAAATATTTATTTTCAGCCTGAAGTCAGCAGCTCAGGAAGCAGAACACGTAAAATGGCTAGACTTCTAAGCAGTAGGTTCGGGTCAGGGGCTCCTAACCACCACAGCCTAAGGAAAAATATCCCCTAAAACCCTGTAAGAAACACTTTATTATCATCAGAAACCACTCTAAAGTAGAGACCACATAATACACATTCTCTTTGTCGGAGCTGAGGAGGGAGGGATGAGCAGAATCCACCAAAATTAATAAATCCGCATTTCCTACCACATGCCTCAACGGTCCAAGAGCCTGTCATTATCCTACAAGACAATATTCAATTGATCCTCAACTAGAGGAAACTGGTAGCTATTTACTCAATGTCACAGAGAATATACAACAAGGGGGAAAAGAAGATTTTTGATTTCCAAAAAGCCTACAACCACATTTTAATAATTGTGGTCCTACATTTATACCAGAGAATGGCTTGACGAATAACCAAGATTTACTGAGTACTTACTGTGTGCCATGGAACATTCTAAATGCTTTAGATAGGTAACCTTTCCCGTTCAATCCTAACAAATCACCTTCTGACAGGGCAAGAGACTTAAGTACTAGATAATAGATCTTTCAATGAAGTATCCTATCAGGCAATACAAGCAAATTCACCTACTATGTTTTCTTATGTAGTTATGAATTTAGAGGATTCTGTGCTAATGTGATTTGGACAGTAGTCCAATTTTTAATTTAGCATGTTTAATCCTATTTGTATACCCCCTGGTGGCTTCATCTACCCCCACCCTCTTAGTAACCTGTCGTCACCCAGTAGATGATAGAGAATAATCATGGCAAAGGACGGAGACCTCAAGGTCATGCTAAGTGCACATAACAGTGCATCCATCCTGCCCCACTGCAGAGACTACATAATTAGGTATTTCAATTCTTTAAAATCATTCCTCTCTAACTCCTAAGTAGATACATATAGTTTATCTCTTTTTCTTCTATTTCAAGGGCATTAATGGAAGACCAGGCTGAGAAGGAGAAGTTTCAGAATGATTTATAAATATATACTTCATAGAAATGGCTCTAATGGTGAGAAAAGAAAATTAAACAAGGTCACAGCAGGTCAAAGGGACCCCTCCGTATTATTCACTAACAACAAGTAAACACAATAAACCCCCAACAGGAAAAACAAAGACCTTTTCTGTTACACTGGGGCAATTTTTAAAAAAATTATGCAGGAGTTTAACACAAAGTAAAAAATAACTCTTTTTCAATTACATTACAAAGTCAATCATGCTCCTCTTTAATAGCATAGTTCTTTGAGTAATAGTATCTCAGTTGTCTTACAAATGTTGCCACCAGCTCAATGCTATTAGTTCACTGGTTAAAAAAGGTTTTCTCAATACAAAGATTTACCGACGCCTTTCTTAATTAAAGCAAACGCAGTGCGGTACGGGATCATGGTCAGTTCTATGGGAAAATGCTGAAAGGGACAGCACAGAATTTTGAAGCTTCTGCATGCAGCTCCCCTCCCCAACAGAGAAATGGCAATGAGCAACCGTCAATCATTCACTCTAATGGAGGAAAGAAGAACCACCAGAGAAACCAAAGTTTTATTTGCACAATTAAAGGTGCATCTGAAATAGGGTAACTCACTTTGAACTTGGTCTCAAAGTCCCATGAAAGAGACAGATTTCAAGAAGGTGCCCAGTTTCTTTTTTACTTTCTTTATCATTTCTCCCAGCAAGAGGGCCCAGGAAGGAAACATAACCTGTCCTCCTTATTCCTGCTAAGAGCAGGGGAGGCCCAAATGCTAGGCATTCTGAGAGTATGCCAGGGAAGAGGTAGGTACAGGGCTGATCTTGAAGTAATAATTCTGTATCTTCAGCCAAGTGAGATCATCAATGGGACGTGCCCGGGGAGATCCACGAGGCAGGCGGGAAGTGCTTTGCTATTATTAATTGTTTGTCAGGAAATCAGACCCCATCCCCAATTTGACTCACAGTATTCCTTCACATCATTCGTCACAGTTTATAAATATATATTTATATGCATATATGATTAATATCTGCCTGTTTCTCTGTCTCTGTCTCTGGTTAAATTGAGAGAGCCTGCAAGAGTGCTCCACCTCATCGGAGTTTCCATTCTCTCTCCCCCAGCAACCAGCACACAGTGCCTCCATTATAGTAAGTGTTCAGTTAATGTCTGCTGAGCAAATCAACAAAACAGCATAGGTGCTACTAGCAAACCTGAAGGTAAGAGTTTGGAAGTGGAGAGCCAAACTGTCGATCATCAGAGTTGGTAGCACCATGGAAAATATTGTGACAGGTCCCTGCTCTGTACAGATTTTTTAAAAAAAGCATAATCATTATCAATTATGTATCTTTCTATGATGATATAAATGATTAAACAGCATGGCAGGAATCTATTAATTATAAGCCAGAAGTTCCAATCTAGGCCATTAGCTTTTAATCACAAGGAAACGTAGAATAGGAACTTAAATTCTAACAACACTAACAGTGACCTTTTTGTGACAACCTCTGTGAAATACATGTCTAGATTCGGGAAAACTAAAACTGCCATTTCGTGGGATCCACTCACGGAATGTTACAGAGTTGTATCTGTTTACCCATGTGCTGCTCTTCACGAACTCTGAAAATGTCTCCTCACGTCAGAAATTGGGAGATGGAATTCTGCAAAGCCTATCACGCTACCTTGACAAGAAAATGAGGTATTCCTCACCACTGAAATGTCTAAATCCTGAGTCATTCCTTGTTCATCTTCACAAGCAGGGAAGCTGTCTTACACGAAAGAGATCAGGAGCAAGAGGGCACCTTCTCAATCATTTATTCCTCCTCTTTAATTACGAAACAGGTATGAGAATTCAGGAGCCATGAAATTAATTATTTTTAGAAAAACATTTTTGTTCAATTATTCAGTTCAGAGAATAAATGATTAAACGCCACCCATCCTCAGTCTCTGCAATTCTTCCTGTTTGTACCTGGGCCAATTAGAATTTACCATGAAAACAAAGTATCAACCAAGAGCTCAGCTACCCGACTACTTAAGCTTCAAAAAAGAGCTCTGTTCGCAGGCCTACACTAGCATGTTGCCCTTGAATTGGGACATAGTATCTATAGAGCAGAAATTCTAAATCTTACCTTTCACTTCTCACTGTTTTCAGTGATCACCTAAAACCTTGACCTGAGCATGACACAAGGCTGCTGAACAATTTTGGAATCTCTGTCTGTCCAAATAATCGGGCTGAAATTTGTTCCAAAAGTGTCCCAAAGCTATCTCTTACATTTTCCTGTGGTTTCTTTCAGTCGGCACCCTGCATTTTCTTCTTAATTTTCACTCTAGTTTCTTAACTGTTTCTCAACTGCATCACACTTAAGAAAACAGTTCATTGTGCCTGTGTTTTCCCCTTTTTTCTTGACCACGTGTATTTAATTTTTATAGATTGTAAGGAACAACGGGACTATAGAGTGCCTTATTTCAGTTTAATACATCCTATCTGTTACACCCTCATCTCCGATCTGTTGTCTAGTACGCCCAGTCAACTCTTTCACATCACACCCACTGATATGAGCGATTTTTCCAATCCCGTAATCTAACCCTTGCTTCAGTGTGGTAAGAAGTATTTGTTAAAGAGCAACGCATGCCTTAAACTGGTCCCCGACTCAACTGTCACCAGCAGGCGCTCACCTTCTTCCTCCTCCTCCTCTTCTTCTTCTCTTTGGCTGCCTGGGCTTGCTTGTGCTCCCAAACCAGGTTTGTCAGGTTGGCCACATACTCGTCGGTCTGCTGTAGAAGGTACGCTAAACGCCTGTCTTTCTTTTGATCGATGAGTTTTCTGTAGCCCTCTTCATCTTCAGCCTGTTAAGGAAAGAGGAGTGTGATGGGGGCATCACAGAAGTTTGCAGACGCCTTGTCTGCTCATCCCTCCCTTGGACGGTCTGAACTCTGACTGGTGGCAAGTGCAGCAACTGAATGTTCCCGGCTACAAGAATTCTCACACACAGTCTGGGACTGTGGGGAACGAAGGAGGGGGACGCTGAGTTGTGGGATACCAGGGTTCGCAGCAAAGTCAGGGTACATAGCCACACTCCTTATGTGGTGTGACTGAGCTCTTTGAATCAACTGTTCTATTGTGTTTCTTGAACACAAAATGTTAAAATTTGACAATTCATCATCTGAAGTTTATTCTTAACTTTGTATGCTGGAAATTTTTTAGTACAATAAAAATAGAGAGAACAGAATAATCTCTCATATAACCAACACCAAGCAACAAAAATAAACTTGAGAAGATTCCTATTTCATTATTACCCCTTCCTCAAACTCCTCCCCTCAATCCCCAAATGCACTGTCTTGAAGGAAATTCCAGGTATCATATCCTTTCCTTTAAAAATATTTCAGTAAGTACTTCTAATGGCAAGAGATAAAATGAGCATTAAACAAAAACACTTCTTATACTTAAAAGCATTATAAACATTGTGGTTGACAGGGAAAGTCAAATTTGGAGGATTTCTGTCACAGGTTGTCACTTTGTTATGGGCCTAGGTGACTGGGGACAAGTCATTTGCTACTTAAGTCTGATATCACTGAGCAATAAAATATATAATTCCTACTTTCCCATTAGGCAAAACTATGAAGTTAAATGGAATAAAAACTCTGATGTACTCTGAGCCATTTCAAGAGAAATCTTTTTCATATTGCCTAACAAAAGGACATATCAAAAAACATTTTCCACGTGTGGTACAGAATAAAAGGAACAGACTGCAAAATCTTTAAGAGGCATCTGCATCTCCAGCCCAGAGGTGTCACCCCTGCGCGTGCCCCAGTGACAGCAGCCTCATCCCTCGTTCTAGCTGCTGTTTGCCCCGTGGATGAGCATGAGCCTCAAATGCTATTATAGCTCTAATTGCTTTTCGTTATGGTTGATCTCACTTGAAGAAAGAGTGATAAAGAACTTCAGTTTCTCTGTTATCTGTATATCCCATCATTTAATTGCAAAAATTAATGATTTGCAAATGCCTAATCATTAGTGTCAGACCAATCTGTTACTGAAGTTCTAATATAGTTTCACTTCAGTTAAAACAGAAAAATTTGACTGCTTACCGCTCAAATTGCTATAAAAACGGTCTCCCTAGCTAGTTAGAAATTTCTTGGGCAGTCTTCTTCCTCCCATAGAAAAAGAGGAAGGCAGGAGAAGATGGTGAGATTGAGTCGTTCCTGGACAGAGAGCCTTTTAAAGCGTGGTGTTTACTCACTGAGACCCAAAAAACTAATGGAAAAAAATGCAAACCAGCAAGGAAGACCTGTCCGTTGGAATTTTCCCAAGACATAATTATCGGTTGCGGAAACTTTCTCTTCATTCACTCCTCAGGAATCACGTCCCAGATAGCATCTGCGTGTGTCTGATCATTATAGATAACACACACCTCTGCAAAATTTATGGTGTTCTGTGAGGTCCAATTTCAAAAAAAAAAACCCAAAACAAAACAAACAAAACACAGGCCAATGATATACACCAATCCCTTCTGTGTTACATATCCATTAAAAAATAGTGCAAAACCAGCGATCCCTGACTTGCCTTTGGCAATACTCTGACTATTAACGAAAACGCAACATTTCAAAATCAACTTCAAGATCACTTTTTACACTGTTAGAGAAAAAATTCTGGCATAAAGAAAAGACGAGAGCTTCAAAAAATTAGATCTCTTTAGATGCCATGACACAATGTAATGAGATATTCATTTAAAACAACATATGCCATTAGTCTCAAAGAAGTGATATTTTTAAAACTGCCATTTCCAGCCTTCCAGATCTGGGTATGGAAACTCCTGCGAGATATAGTACCTACCTTTATGTGAGAAGCGATAATCTGAACAGCAATGCCCTGCTAGAAAATGAAAGTACTACACTCACGAGGTGTAGCCGAAGATCTGTAGCATGCATTGTCTAGGGAAGAGAGGATGTTTGAACCCCAGCCCCGTGAAGTGAAAGGAATGCATTCATGTATTTGGTAAGCAGCTTTTACTTTCTCCTTCTACCGCGGCATATTTAACTTTCTCAATACAGCGAGTGAGAGCAGCATTTTCCTGGGTTCCTGGAGGGTAGCCCCTTACCATTAATCTGCGCATTCTCTCCTTTTCAATCCGCTCTGTCTCCTTCTTCTGCTCCCTCTCAGTGTTGGCGTGCCAAGTTGCCACTGCTTTGGAAAGCTTCTGGATCTTCCCAGCCACAGAGCGATGATACTCCTTGAAATCTTTTGCGTGTTGTAAGATACTGTTCAGGTATTCCTAAAGGATTCCAAGGGTGGGGGTAAGGGGAGAAAAGTTTACTTAAAATTCACTTCCCAATGCCCTTGAGGTTTTAGTGTTGTCCGAGAAAAACTCTCGGTGTGTGGTTAACAACAGTGAAAGATTAGAAGCTGGGGACTATTCTGGGTTAGATGCCCTGGTGTGTCTCCATAACTGAGGTGTGGGCTACGGTGCTGGTGGGGAAGATGACCCCTCAATGTTCATTTTGGTGCTAGCCTGTGGGAGAGAATTCTCTGAGCTTTGAGAATGGGACCATATGAAAACAGAAAGATCAGGAGTGGAGGGAAACCTGCAAAATGGCAATGACAAAATTAAAAGCCAATTGTTCTCAAATGAACCTGAGGGAGGTAAGTATTTCCAGTGAGAATTATGTTATAACAGTAATATTTCTTCTGCTCTAAGTATCTTAGAATTGTGAATCAAGATTTCATAGGGAGCTAAAATTTCTGTATGTAATTTTTATACTATTTTAAATAAAGGAGAGGGAAGTGTACCCTTATTTACACTAAATCCAACATTTTAAAAACAAAACTAGGCTAGGCAGTAAACTGAGCACAAAAAGAAATAGAAGTTACAAGATTATGACCCAAAATCAAATCCTACATCCAAATATTTCCAAACCCCTAGAAAGAAATATTTTTAAATATTTGCCCTGGTAAAACCTCCCAGTTGAGTCCTTTGAAGATCCCTGGATACTGCATTTGTATGTGTTTTAAAAATAACTTTTTGCTTTCTTTTTTCCTTTTCCAAGTCCCCCAGGATTTTACTCTAGGAATCTTGCACCCAGTCAGGAGCTTTCCATGCGATTATGAAAATGACACCTGGTTGGAACTAAGAAAGCCCACTTACCTTGCTTTAGCCTAAGTTTCCTCAACTACAAAATGGTGTGGTCAGGCTATGTAAGCTCCAAGGAACTTTTCTGCTCTGTGATACCACCACTGTCCACTATAGCACGTTTTCCAGCCTTTCTGGCTCCATTTACTTACTTAGTTGGGCGTGTCTGTAAAATGAGAAATGCACAGCCCCAGACCAAGTACCTGATGCTTCTGCCGTCGTTTTCTCTCCTGCTCAATTTTCTGCTGCTTTTCTAATTTCTCTGTCATGCGGGCCTCTCTTAGAGTTTGGCGTTTGCTTCGCTTATAGGCTTTGGAGTTGAGAGCTGTCTCCAGGGTTGTGTCCCGACGCATGCAAGCCACCACCTCCTGTCTCAGCTGTCAAAAGGAAAGCAGTTAGAAAGGCTCCCTGAACAGGGGCCAGATTCCTGATCCTTACCCTTCTCTTCTTGGGGACTCTACAGGTTTCTCAATCACAGTTTGCCTTTTAGTATTTGAAGGGACGAAATCACACCAAATTTATGTGGTATTTTTCAAAGATGGTATAACTTTACTTTCCAAATAATTCAGGGAAAAAACAGTTATAGCACTATAATGGTAAAAAAAAATAAAGTAGATATTGTTCTGGCTTTTAAATAAATCCATTCATTCATTTAATTATTCTAATGATACTAATTTATTAATAAGATTTTAAAACATTTTGCTTTTTAAAATTTATTTTTTATCTTTTTATTATTTTTTTAATTTAATCTTTATTGTATTTTTTTTTAAGATTTATTGTTTTTTAGAGAGAGGGGAAGGGGGGGAGAAAGAGAAGGAGAGAAACATCACTGTGTGGTTGCCTCTCACACACCCACTGAGGACCTGGCTGGCAACCCAGGCATGTGCCCTGACTGGGAATCGGACCGGGGACCCTTTGGTTCACAGGCTGGCACTCAGTCCACTGAGCCACACCAGCCAGGGCTGCATTTTGCTTTGTTTTAAATGCCATACTAACATGGTCCTTGTGTTTAAAGATTAACTTTAATGATGTTCTGCAAAAAGAATAAAAGGATTACTTCCTGTTCATGTACGATGGCAGCAGCTACTCAAACAATGTTAATTCATAGTGTCAGATAAAAAAGAGAAAATACTAGTTTTGACTTCCTTCCACTTCTAACAATGATATTCTTGTAGGATATTCAAAGTTTGTACTATACCATGAACTTCTTTTTGAAGATCTTAAATACTTATCCATATTGTGTGTTATATGATGGTAGGGAGTGAGAATTTAAAATATACATTAAAATAATAATTGAATTGAATCTGAAATCAGCACCAATTACAGTTAATTTCATTGGGAAACTTCATAGATAAGAGATTTTTTTCAATAATATCAAGCAAAAATCAGAGACTAATAAGAGTTTAGTATAGTGAAGTTAATTTGGATATAATTTATTCCTAAAAACATGCTTGGGTAATATTCTTTAAACAAAATTTTACCAAATACTTTATCAATACATTTTATGAAGTCACTTATAAGAAGGAAATAAATGAAACTCAGAGACTTTCTCCCTTCCTCCCTTCCTTCCCCTCCCTTCCTCCCTTCCTTCCTTCCTTCCTTCCTTCCTTCCTTCCTTCCTTCCTTTCTTTCTCTTTCATTTAAGCTCTAATCTAATCTCACAAATCTATGGCCAAGTAAGCACCCAGCCACACTGATGCCCTCCTATGATCTTACAACCAATAAGGCAAATGTACTCCCAAGTTCATATGACAATAGCAAGTGAGGTGGCCTTGTGATTTTAATCACATCCTCCAACAAATCAAGTCATGCAACTTAATATTTCCAAACTGCTTTCTTTCATTAATAATTCATTTTGCGTGCCCAAGACCTTAACCAAACAAACCCATCAGAATGGCGACAAAGCGCTCCTATTCCCGTTTGGCTGCATGAGGCAGCATGTGGACCAGGACACCTGCACCTTTCGGGTCCGTAAGATAAAACTCACCAACGTGAACATTAGCTCTACTTCATTCTACTAGTCTCCTACTGGTTTAGCAATTCTAAAACAGGTCATTATGCTTGCTTTTATTAATAAATGACTTCTAGCTAGTACAGTAAATAAATTCAATGATTTACATAATACGTAGGTCTGACGTGATCAAATGTGCCAAACTTGTGTTGTGATGAACGATCAACAGTTACAAAACACAGATATGTGTGTTTCTACAAATGACAAACTATTAATTTAGTACAGTAGCTATCATCTGTTAAAATATTTTCATGGTCATGGCTAGGGCTATACATTTGTGTTTACAAAGAAGCTCTGATCTACCACCTGACTGTTTCTCTTCGGAGTCATAAAGGCAAACGCCACCACTCTAATTCTGTAAACCATAGTACAGAAGAAAAAAGTGTCTCTGATATATAAACGAGAAAAATAGAATAATAGGCAGTTCATCTTCATTACTTTTAGCTCTATGCTGCTGGTCTAAAAGATACAATATCTTACTAAGTTTATATCTTTATAACAATATTGAACAGACTTGGGAAAACACACTTATCTCAAACAATTACATTTATTTCCTACATCTCAGGTTTGCTGGGGAAAAGGTATTACCTGACGTTGGAAATTGAGTAACCGAAGTGCTTTCAGTTCCACGGTTGCTTTGGTTCGTAAATCTGGTGGCAAAGAGCCAGGCAGATTTTCCAGTTCTTGTATCCTGTGAGCTATGCGAGCCTGAAGCCTAGAGGAGATGATAAAATAGGCGCAGGAGAGGTAGAAATACACGTTATAGTTTAGTCTTAAATGATAAACAATAACATTAGGTTCAAGTTCATGGCAAAACCTATTCCAGACACTCATGGCTGATTTCTGACACCCAACTAGATTTTTCTGATGTTAAACAAAGAAAAGCTACCCTTGCATTAATGCAGACAGGTGCTGTATGTTGCTTAACACTCTGGTCTTGTACACAACCTTTCTCTAACACCCAAGAGAGAAGGCTCAAGATCCATGTAAGAGGAAAGTCAAGTAAGTGCCATTGCTCGCTGTGAACAGAGAGGAAGCGAGAGGCAGGACAATTTGACTAGCTCCCCAACGCCCAGCTAGCCCTAGCGCAAGGCTGAAACCACAGTTTCCCTTCTAACTTCTGGTTGCATCCTAAGGCAACGGGGCCATTTGCCCTCCTTGCCAAGATGCTGATGACAACGGCCTTTAAGGCTGAGTGAACAAGAGCAGTTTTAGGTGCTGAGGCCACAGAAATCAGCCAACCCAAAACATTCAGAGAGAGCGCCCTGCCAACCACAGCCACTTCCTCCGAGCACTGCTTGCTGGAGAGAAAAAAGAAAAGGCAAATAAGGCATTTTTCAAAATCAGGTTGGGGGCAGCAGCAAATAGCAAAGTAATCAGTATTTAAAAACTGAGGGTTTCTAGAAAATGATTGCTGGGGCTTCTCATTTTAGACACCATCAAATATATAATTGCAGGTAGTTCCTCATAATGAAATATAAAAGACATCCACTTTCTTTATTCATTTAAGATACCATTATTGTTACCCATATAAACTCCTGGTTTTGGAGTTCACCTGGATCCTTTTCTTACAAATAATTACAGGCCATTTAAATCTTAGAACTATCTCCTCCAAAATTTGGGGCAAAACTGTCTTAAAAGAGATTTCAACGAAGACAGACTAGCAATAAAAAAGGCAATATATTAAACTAAGTTAACTTTAACTGAACTGAGTTAAGTACATTTTATGCACCATTTTATTTAATTCTCTCTCACACACATACCCCTACAAGGTACAATGGCACTGTGTTAATGATGAGAAAATAGAAGTTTGGCAATATTAATAACCATGTCAGCTTCACAGAGCTGGTAAAGGAAGGGCTCTAGATTGAGCCTGCTTTGCCTGAAACCAAAACTACTGCAGGGTAATTAAAATACACTTTCTAACTGAGAACATTACTCAATCTCAACTATAAATGTTGATAAAGAGTTTGTTAAAAATAGGTATTATGGTTTTGTCAACCTTTACCATGATGTAGTATATATATTAATATAAAACAGTAAAACCTGTGACTTAGATGCTAAAAAATATCTTGATGCAGGCGGCAAACACAAGGCCTGCAGGCGGATTCCAGCCCTCCACCTTGTTTCACCCGGCCTGGCACCTTGTTTCTGCCCAGCGGCAGCACCGAGCTCCTTGCCCCTAGTTAAGGAGTAAGTTACATGTACACAGTCCTAAAATCACATTCGGCCCTTTGAAGGCAACTGTGAGGCTGATGTAGCCCCTGGTGAAAATGAGTTTGACACGCCTGTCTTAAGAGTTCATATAGCCCAAATATGAAAATGATTGTTTTTTTTTAAACTTACAGTTGTTTGCTTTGGTAGAGGAATAGAATGTCCTCTTCTTCAAAATGTTAAAAATGATAGTAAAGGAAATGCATTGTTTTTCACTGACTTCACTTCAAAGGATATTATGACAGATTCCTATTTTATTTGGTATACAAGTTATTAATTCTGATTTACTGAACGATTTATCATCATAATGTGTTACTACAGTATTCTCGTGGTTATTGTGTCACTGTTTCAGCTACGCATATCGACACAATCGCACCATTAAATGGTCTACCCCTGTACCAGACTAAAAATCTGTTAATCCAAACAATAATAAGCTTCTGTCATATTTCTCTTTTTGGTGGAATTGTTTAAACTCCCCCAACTTCTTCTACATTCCTTATAGTACTGATACTCACAAGATTATTATCATGTCTATTTAAAATTTTCAGTGTCTGAAACAAACACCTACTTCATTTATCCAGTTCAATTTCTTGAATAGCCACATAGCTCTAAATCTCCAAATATGGCAACAGATCATACATCTTAACAATTAAGACATTAAGAGGAAAACCTATTATGGATTTTTTCCAAGTCTATAATTTAAAGGAAAGAAACTCAACTGAAACAATCTGACTTTTGTGGAATAAGACCATCATACAGGGAAAATTAATATCATAGTGGGGTGAGAAGAGGGCCACCAGTAGGGTTATTCTGCTTCCTTGGTCCTAGAGTTGTCACAGTCCTGTTTTATTCGAAAATTCCAGAGTCCAAACTATCCCTTGGTATTCTGGTTTACTTTCTTTGACAAAGTAGGTCAGGTGCTAAATTAAAGGAATAGCTGCCTTTTTCCTTAATCTTCTAAAGGACTAAATAAATAATCTTAGGAGAGCTGAACTGACAGTATAGAGATTAAATCACACTGCACTAGACAGGTGGGAGCTGGGGAGTGTAGAAGGGAAGAAGGGAGGTGAGGGCTGGGGGTGGGTGCAGCCTTGGGTGACTGGGGCATTGGAGTGGGTGAGGAGCTAGGCGGGGAGGGTGCACTTCTTCCTGAAATGACTGCTTCTCCAAGGGGTTAGTAATTTGTCATTGAATCTCAGATTCCCCAGCACAAAAGCATCTCTCTTTTATGAAAGCGAGACAAGAAGTACAAAGTACAAACGTGCAAACTATAGAAGATGAGAAAGGGGAGTTTCCATAGTAAAATTACATGCATTCAGTTCAGCACATGGGGAGTGGGGGTGGGGACAAAGGTATAGGCAGTTTTCTTTAACACAGAAAATTTGATCTTTTTGTGGTGGTGGTTGTTAATAGAAATCTTCATTTTAAATAATGCTTCTCTCCAGACAATTTCATCTTCCTATCAATGGGATTCAGCAGGTAGTCCGATAAAGAGATCCAGGATTCTAAACTTCACGAAACGACAACAGATGTAATACTGCATGACTGCAGGAGACTCATTTAGTGTCCTCACGAGCACAGAAAATTGAAGCAGAATTAGGTCACTCAAGTTTTTCATACAGATTGAGCAGTAAATCAAGAGGGGTGGCTGTTCTGGCAAGAAAAAGAGTTCCATTAAAGGCAACAGATATTTGTTCAGGTCCAGAGGAGAAGTTTATGATTCCTGTAGGAGAGTTATTTGAACAGAAAATGACACTGGTACATTTTGTTCCTTCAAGGAACTGAGTGACACTTTAAAAAAGAGAGAGAGGGAGACTGACTTTTTGTAACTCTGCTGATAAAGTGGCCCTTGGTAATTTCTGAGAAGGAATGGATACGAGGGCAGGACAAAGAAAACCCACAAAAACAAACAAAAAAAATCCCACAGACTATGTTTGCTTCCTGAAGCAAGGAGGGTGCACTACTGTCTTCAAACTTACTCTGAGCTCACACTAAAGAGAGCTCTTCCTTCAAATGTGAAATACATCTCCCACACAACATGAACACTCATGGAATTGGTTGACATGCTAACGTGACAATGCCTGGAGCACTTCTGCCCAAAACACCTAACTCTAATGGAAGAACTGAAGTTAGGAATACTGATGGGGCGAAGAAAGTGTGCCAGGAAGGCAAGACACAGCCACACAAAAAGCACTGGGAGTATCTCTCCGACACCTACTACAAAGAAAAGAAACAAAGCTCCATTGTAAGAGAAAGGATTCAATTTAAATGGGAAACTAGGGTTTTAACTGGAGACTACACAGATCTGCAACAAAATATTCATATACATAAACATATAAATGCTATCATTAAATAAAGAAGGTCAAT
>CM052540.1:45878171-45906930 GCA_028533065.1 Trachops cirrhosus | reverse complement strand
GGGAGGTGCTGGCCACGGGCCAGCATTTTGTAAGCTAAAATCTGAGCTCGCAGCTGATGCAGCTGGACTGGGCTGAAAGGCGAGGGACCTCTGTTGGGCTGGTTCATCGCCTGTGGATCGCCAGGAATGAGGGCCCCTGGCTGGGTTGGTGCCATCTGGGGTGGGGTTGGGCCGCCTCCTGACGACAGAGGACTGGAGATATGCTCTGCGGCTCCCAAGGGAGATGGGTGCGGCGACATGTAACCTAGGAGAAAACACAGGTGAGATCACAGGCTGACCCTGATGACCCTGAAGGAGACATTCCTGAATGTTTTGGTACCTTTCTGTATAGAAAGTCTGATAGAAAATTAAAATACGCATAATTTAGTCACTGTACAATGATATATAGCTTAACATTTTTATATCAAATACATATAATTTAAAATTTTCATATATCAAATATATATAATTTAAATTTTTCTCATAGTTACATTAAAAAGTAAAAGAAACAGACAAAACTAATGTTAACAGTATATTTCATTTACATCAACATACCCCAAATATTATCATCTCAGTACATGAAAATTATTAAGGAGATATTTTACATTTTTTTTTCATACTAAACAATAGCACGTCTCATTGGGATTGGTCACATTTCAAGTGATCAACAGCCACACGTTGATCTAGCTAGGACACACGTGTCCTTGCAGGTAGCTTGTTGGTGGCTGCTATCCACCAAAGCAAAGGCATTGGGGGGGCGTATATTATATATTAAAAGGAGCTACAACCAAAAGAACAAAACCTAAAGATGTCTACTGTCTCACAATGAGAAATGAAGGGTCCCTTATGACAATAACAAATATCACTTGGTTTATTATTATGCACATTTTGAATAATTTGCAATTACTGAGGATCTCCACTGCTGTAGGCAAGATGCAAGGCACCGTACACTTTCTCTTGCTTGAGTTCTCCCTGGAAACAGAGCCTGATGGAAACACGGCGTGCAGGTGATTTACATGTTAGGTGCAAGGACACTGGCAGGGGATGGAAAGGTGATACAAGAACGGCAGGCAGCCAAGAAGGGGTGTGCTGTTGAGCCAGCTGCTGCCATGGGTGCCTGAAGATTTATCTCACACAGAAGCTCTGAGATACAAAGTAAATAACTTGTGTCGGAATTATCCCAGGGAAAGGGCAAGGAGCTGGAGTATTTATTATCTAAGGATCATCTGTCAGTGCTTATGTCACTGGTTATGAGTCGGGATAACTGGTCCCCAGGGACTTTTCCATGTGGGCCAGTGGACACAGTAGGCAAGACATCAAGCTGGCGGGAGCACAGAAATGGCAAGAAAAGGAGAATTAAAGGGATAGGAATGGAGCATACATTATTTCTTTAATCCTCACAACATCTCAGAAGACATATATATAGATATAGATATATATATCTATATATAGTCACCTTATTTTTTAAATGAGGAAACTGAGGCTTAGAGATGAGCCAGTTACCCAAGGGCACCCCATTAGGTCTCAGCCGCTCCATGATCCAAACTATGGTTTGTCTGATTCCAATGTGTATTCTCTTTTCATAGTCTTATATTCACTGGTTTTATATACATATTAATATTAATTTTGGTTTTAAATTAAAGACTTAAAAGTTTCTAAAATCTTCTAGAAGATTACAATACATAAAAATGAGAGTGAACAGTAGGGGTTTTAAGAGACCTAAATGGGAAATGTAAGAATGCTTTTCTTGAGGAAGAAAATCAAAACGAACAAAAATTGCAAGGAACTTATTGCAGGAGTTGAGCAGTGTAGCTCAGCCAGAGAATTCCTGGACAAAACGCGTGGCCGCATGTTGCTGGAGGGAGACCCGAGATGAATGACGGCCGAGAGTGGCCGGCTGAGGTCTGACAGGCTGCCTTTAACTCAAACTAAGTGCTAATGAATGAAGTCACAATATAAAATATTAGATTAAAGGTCTTTGCCCTTTAATAAATGTACTTGTGTCGTAATTATCACAAAGGTCATCACACAGGCATTTGCTAGACATGTGCTTTGTGTTTGAACCTGGGTCAAGTTTGCGCTGAAATGGCCGTGTGCACCGATGTGGGATCACAGGGACCTGAGACTATGTGACTGCCACAGACTGGGGACTCACTGTCACCATTCACAAGACTACAGAAAGTAAAAGATATTGTTACTTTTATCTCAAATTGCCATTTAGAAAAGGAAACAAATTTAGCTTGAACCCCTAAAGCAAGAGAGTTTTATGTGCTCTATTGGTGACAAGTAGAACTCCTTTCAGAGAAACCAGGTCCCGAAGAGAAACAGAAGAACTACTACTCATTCCCCAAATCCCTTGCTCCAAAACAGAGCACAAAAACCACGTAGTGATTAGGGTTCTAGTTGGTCCTATAAATTAGCCGAGAAAATGTCCTGAAATCAGCCTGCAAGACTAGCAGAAATTTAATCCCAGTATATTGTTATTTATAACAATAAACACTTAGAGAGTATCAATAACATACACTTAACTTCCTCTTGTCCTTAATATCCTTCCTTTTTAAATGAGGCTTACATTGACTCTCTAATTGTAGTGCTGATGCAAAATGGCATTTTGCTCATTACAAAGGCACCTTCCTGATGTCTTTTTGGCCAACCCTGCACCTATCACAGGGAGAAAAACTCCCCACCAAAGCTAATGACATTTTCATAGCAGAAGGGATACAAGTAAGCGTTAAAATGGGTCACAGGTCTCCTGCTTTCTGGTCTTCCTAATTCCTAAGGTTATCAGTTATAGCTTACCCATGATAAATCATAGGATGCCTAATATAATGAACCAAAATGTTAGCCAATCCATTCTAAACTCAACTGCATAACACTGTTTATCAAATCTCTTGTAAACTATGAACAGTGGGCAAGGCAAAGCTATGAAGGTGAGACAGTTACATTATGCACAATAATTAATTTTACTTCAAATTTGTTAAAAAATAAACTGAGAGTGGAATAAAAATCATTTTCCAGAATTAATCAATAAACAGAATTTCACCTCAAATTTAGTAAGAAGAAACTGAATGTGGGAAAAATCATTTCCTAGGATTTATAGGGGATGTTAACTGAATCATTCTATTATGGTGTTCCATATAGGCACAGGTAACCAGGTTTTTGGTGATCATGGACAAAGATTGAACTGAACACACAGAGAGTTTATAGCAGAAAGAGAGAGAGCAGATTATTAAGCGACAGTACACTCCACAGAGCACGGAAGTGGGCCACTCTGAGCAGAGATTGACTGCAGGGGCTGGAGGGATTCTATTCTTACAGGGCAGATCTTTCCTGGCTAGTTTTTTGTGGGGTTTTATTGTGTATATACAAGTCATCATATTACTTTAAAGCTGTGCATGTGGTCTCCCATGATTTTCCTTGATTAAGTGAAGGGGGTCCCACTGTGTTAATTTATTATAATGATACTATAATGAAGCAATGGTCCTGTAGCATATTCTGCGCAGGTGCAGTCATGATTCACCATGATTCAGTGCTTTCCCAGAAAGCGGGAACAACTGGTCTTAGAACAGGGGTCCTGTATCTATGTATCCTTTATCTTAGCCCTGGGGCACCTCCCCAGTTTCCTCCCTCCTGACTATCTCCTGCCTCAAGGGTATGATACTAAAAGTGTGACAGTGTTTCCGCTAAAAAGAGATTTTTTTTGTTCTAGATGACTAGTATGCAATAAAACTTCAGGAAAAACAATCTAAATGATGAAACAATGAAACAGATTTTGGTAATTATCTTTAGTTGAGAAAACAGAGTGAAGAAATTGCCTGAGAGTGAAGACACGTTCATCTGCAGGATGACAATGTTGATGCAGAATCTGCTTTTTTTGAAATCTGGTTTGATTTGCTCATTCAAAAGTAGTCAAAAAAGTAGCAGTTTTTCTTCCCTCATCTTCAAGGGCCATTATCTCCCCAGTTTCACCTTGCCTCAGAGAGAAGCAATCACCTCTCTCCTTTTAATAATCTTGAACTTCTAAGTGCCACTTTATATGAATTTTCTCTTCACACGTACATACATACACATACAGGCAAACACTAATTATAAATTGGCTTTGGAGAATTTTTTTTCCCCAACCCAATGGACTAAAAATAAACAATCTTATCATCGGGACCATGAGGTACATAATTCAGTATTTATTGAAGGAAGTGGTTTTGTTTCTCAACCAATACCTTAAAATAACCTAATAGGTGGCTAGGTAGTTAAAGCCAGCAGCTTTCTGATCAATACCACACCTCTCTGTACCTGTGTGTTTTATAAATGGCTTTCTACAACAGAGTTTTTAGAGATACATGCTATTGCAGTCTAAATTCTTTTTAAATCATTATATTAAATAAGACTGCATTATACCAATACTACTTAGTAACAAATACTCTTAAATAACTCATTCCCCAGCCTACAATGCGCTTGGCTATTTTAAAGAAAAATATTACATGCTAATTCTGATTCCATTTAATGCAGACCTCTGCATTTCCAAGTAATTATAATTTACTGAAATTATACAAAAATTAAGAGCTATTTAAAATTGTTGACTTTTAAATGCATAGATGCACTTCTTACTTAATTGAATAAAATTTACGAAGTTATTTATCCAGTTATGTGTTAGATATTGGTGCCAAGTTCTAGAGAGTACAAGAAATATCTTCATTCTTAAGTTGAAGAAAGGAACCAAGCAATCCAAGAAGTGTGAAGATACATAAAAGTAAAAATGCTCAATTATAATTCATGCATTTGAGTTTTCCAATGGCCCCACTACTAGAGAGGTACTACAAAGCCAGGAGCAGATAGACTAAGCATCTAGTTTGGAGAATCACTGAATATAACTCCTCTACCCCTTCCACACATGGAAAATTAGAGCTACATTAGCTCTGTGAACATACCTGGCTCTTTAGAATTTAAGTGATACACCTGAAAGTGTTGTTTTAATTCATTCTAACACTGAATGGGTATAATTTTTTTCTTCCTAGACTGCAGAAAGTCCCAAGACTTTGTTCAAGCTACTTTTCTGATATGGTCAAGATTTTGTAAGTCATCCACAACCGTTATACCTACCTGTCATCAAAACTCAGATCAGAGTCTGGGATTTTCAAAAAGTTGTTTGCGTATGAGTGGAGATGCACCTCTGTGCCACTGTAAGTTGCATTTGTATATATACGCAACTTATATACATATATGCAACTTATATATATATATGCAACATATATATGCAGTTTTTTTAAAAAACTGACTACATTTTTCTAAATCTTTACACCCAAAAACCTTCTCTCAGGTGGACAGATTTCTGTCTAATCATGAATGGAGGAAAAAACTCACATACATTGAATTTAAGGAATATACAAATCAATACATAAACCATAAACTTTGAATTAGAATTAAAATATCAACATATTAGGGTTAATTACTGCTATATTAACCCATGCCCCTTGCATGTTGAAATGACCATACGATCATTTCTGAAAACAAGTTACATTGTACTCAAAAGAGTTTGAGATATCTTTCATATGCCTTCAAGAGTGAGGGGAGAAGGCACCAAGAAGAGAAATACACATATATCATGTATTGATTTGGCCATTTTTGTGGGTTAAATTGTGTCCTTTACAAAGATAAGTTGAACCCCTAACCCCTAGTACCTGTTCTTGGGACCTTATTTGGAAATAGGATCTTCGCAGATATAATCAAATTAAGATGAAGTCATAGTGCTTTAGGGTAGGTCCTAATCCAATCCAATCTTTATCAGAAGAGGGAAATCTGGAAACAGAGACAGGCACTCTGGAAAAATGTCAGGTGGAGATGAAGACAGAGATTGGAATGACAGATGGACAAGCCAAGGAATTCCAAGGATGCGGGCTATCACCAGAAGCTAGGGAGAGGCAAAAAATCCCTCCCTAGAGCCTTCAGAGAACAGGGCCCTGCTGGTATCTTGATTTCAGACTTCTAGCCTCTAGAACTGTGAGACAATGATTTTCTATTATTTGAAGCCACTCGGTTTGTGGCAGTTTCTTACAGTGGCCCTAGAAGACCAATACAACTACCCACCAGCAATGACAGCTAATCCCACGGCCAGAAAAAGCCACCTTACAGACAATGCATGAATGTGCAACTCAAGGGACATGGGTGGCTTAGCTCACCTCCACCTCTCCACCGTTGTTGGGGGGCAGACCAGGGTTCTCCCTCAGGCCCTGTCACCTTACGGGTCGTGTAAACTTAGGAAAGCAAAGGAAATTCTCTGAGCTTTAGCTTCCTCATCTATGAAATTGGGATAATATTATTTACCCTACAAGCTCATGATAAAGATTCTGAATAAAGTATATAAAACACTTTGTCGAGAGCTTTACCTTGTGGAGGCTAGTAAGATCACTAGGATTTTGTCAATAAAGTTGATCATATAAATCATATAGTTGTGTTGAGGGGTCTGGGGGGGATTTCTATAGGGAAAAGAAACCTGCTGGATTCAATCTGCCTTAGACATGCTCTTTGGAAGTCGTAGTTAGAAAAACCAACACGAAAAACAAAAGACTACAGTGTGAAGCCGACATCAGGTATGTTGCATTACAGACCTTGGCTGTGCTGATCCATCGGGCTCTGGGGAGGGCCCATGCCCGGGTGAGGTGGCCGCATACCGGTGCCCTTCATGGACCCACAATGGATATCTTCCACAATCCCCTTGTCGTGCATGCCATCCATGGGCTGAAACAGGTAAAGCACATTGGTTAGATGCCTCTTGAAGATACATTATTTAAATTTCTATTTGGAGTTTTAAGACCCCTCTCTCTAAAGTCTTCAAAATCGGGGCTCAATCATCTATTACCCATTTGATAGTCATCTATTTTTATACCTACATTATGCACATTATTATTGTGTATTACACACATATTTTATAGGTGGAGACAAAAAAAATAAAAAAGACTACACCAATAGGATCATCAAAACTATCTGTAAGTCAGCTGAATTTTTATGTCACGTCAGAACCTGAAAATAAAAATAAAATCCTGTTCACAAGGTCTACAAATCTAAGCTATTCCTTCCATACCCTTTTAAGTAAGTCCTGAAACCCGCTGTATGTTGAAGTTAGTCCAAAGTCTTGAAGGAAGACTCTTTGAAATGCCTGTGATAACCTATTTTTTTGGTAATTTTTCTGTCATCAGAGGGGAAGGAACTATGGAAAGTTTAAAAGTTGAAACCTGGAAGTTCCATGGCAGCTGGGAAAAGAGAAACAGACGGGGCAGCGCCACGGTGGGTGAACGTCCCTGGGTGAACACTGGTGGGTGAACCCCGGTGGGTGAACCCCAGCAGGCAGCCATGGGGCAGGGGAGAGGCTGTGCCTCGGGCGGAAGAAGACTGGAAAGGTTAAAGGCACAGTTTGGCAAAAAAAAATTAAGAACACGAGGTCTGGAAACAGGACTTGGGGCCCAGCACAGAAGAGACACACAATAAATAGCTATTGAATTGACATTAATCCAATCCAGAATTGGGCAACAGAACATATGTTTGAAAAAGGAAAAGTCTATGCCTCCGCAAACTGGAATAGCAATTTTCGAAACAGCCTGAAAGGCATATTTCCAGGAGTTTATAGAAACCAAATAACTTCAAGCAAGAAAGTATGAATGTTTGCAGTTTTGGAGAAAGGAAAGTTAATTTCTGCAGAGTCTAAAGCATGTGCTTGAAAAGAAGAAAAATTTACCATAAAGAGGATGTTCAGAAGAAAAATGGGAAGAATTTGGTATAAAGACTGTCTCCGAGTGTGTTAAATAGTAATAATAGAGAGGAAATCAAAGCAACACAGCAGATGTATTTAGGCCACTTGTTTATTTATTTCCAGCAATGTTAAAAAGCAAAAAGCTGAAGCTCAGAGGGAGGAGGAGGAGAAAGACACGGAATAAAGCTGCCCATAAAAGAATCTAAGAAAGCAAAGGCATCTGGCCAGCAGGTGTGAACTGAGGCACTGAACATGTCCTCACAGGGAATCATCTGAGGGGCTGGGGGTTAAGGGAAACCAGAATGGCAAAAAATGCACAGTTTGCAGAATGAGAGCAAAACAAAACAAAAAAAGAGCATAGATGGGGTAGAGAATATGAGGAAATGTGACAAAGATGCTAAGTAACCAAACAGACAGGACCAGAAGAATAATTACCAATAAAAACAACCCAGGGCAAAAACGGAACACTGACCGGACACTAATTTGTACAGCTAACTTCTAAACGCTTAAATAACAGCGCAGATTAGGTAAATACTTCCTTGAAATTTCATCTTTTGTTTTGGAGGTGAGACACTCTTAACCCATTCTGAAATTATTTAATCCACCTAGACTAAGGTTTACAAGGAACAGATCTATAATATAGCTCCCAAATTCATTTAATATGAGCACAAGACAATTTAATGATTTCAATATGTCTATATGTTCAATACGTCTGCTAAAAAGTATGATATAAAAAACAAACAGCTTTATTTCCTCAGATACATGACAAGCTAAAAAATAATTTTTTAAAGGAGTGAGAAAATTTGGGGACATTATAGGGACATCCACAACATATTTTTAGATGTAAATAGGGAAGTTGCAGAGCAATTAATAGTTAACAATATGATTCTATTAGGGTAAAAGAAAAATTATTAAAAAATCACATCTGTGTATAATTTTTATTGAACATGGAGAAAAGTCCCGTGCAAAAAGCATATATAATAAGGTGTTACCTGGGGTGAAGGTAAGATTAACCATTTCCTTTATTTATCTCAGTATGGTTGCACTTTCCAAAATAAGTAATATTACTTTCCTGATATGAAAATCATCAAATAACAAATTTGTCAAAAAGTGATCCTCTCTTCTGGGTCTTACCTTAAAATTGACCTACAAACCTCCACAATTAGAGGACAGACTTGCTTTATTTATTTATTTACTTTTGCAGTAATATTTCAGTGTTAAACCAGTATCTGCCACGGCTTGTCTATTCAACATCAGGAGGCACCCCACCACCCTATCCACCTGTAATGTCATCCCAGAGAGATGTAAAACCTCTACTTGTCTCATCAGGCACGACCTTCAGGTCATGAAAGGCCTCACACAGTCTCTTTGGCTTTTGCTGACATTCAAAGCAAATTGTCTCCGAGGCTCTTGTTTACTTTCTCAAAAGGCTGTCCTCTCTTCTTTGCACTTTCTGTGATAGTCTACATTGTACCAACATGGCCATCCCCGCCGCAACACCCACGTCCCGTAAACAGAGGGTCACTGCAGCATCAGTCCAGAAACAAACAACGGGACCTGGGCTCTGCGGAACCAGATCCCTCTCTCAGAATGAAGCTACTTCAGGGAGGCAGCGAAGTGCATTTTAGGGATTCCCTAGAACCTATTTAAAATATTCAAGGAGGGACTCATTTTCCTTTTACTCTTTGGGATCTAATTTTTACAATAAATACCAACATTTTAAAGAACAAGTAATTTTCAAAGTGTCCATTTGTGGATAATGTAAGTTAAAAAAAAATCAAGACCTTCACTTATACACTTAATTCACCAGGCCAAAATAGCTGCAACCCATAAATCACAGAATTTAACTATCAGAGCTGTATATTCTATCTCACATTTTTGAAAAGCCAATATCTGATATTCCTGACTAGTGCAACATCTGTAACAATAAAAAAGCTTCAGAGTGTATGTTTTTAATAATATTCAAGATAAGACAAAGACCTAGCTTCTCTCATAAAAATAGTAGAAATAGAAGGACAGGGCTTGTCAGGGCTATTTGCTATTCACCCCACAGAAGATGAGACTGAACAGGAGAGTAAAGTCTTACCTTATGCATCTGGTGCATGCCTTCCTGTGGAAAGTCAGCAGACCCCATTGTAGGCATAGGGTGCGAGACACTAGGAGGTCCAGGACTTGGCCCCATCATACTGTGGACGGAACCTGGGGATGGTCCAGGTCCTGGACTAGGTCCGAGAATTGGTCCAGGAGAGGGTCCGGGCCCTGGCGAGGGCCCTGGGTGGGGCATCGCACCAGGGTCTGTGGGCGTGGACATCTACTTCTCCTGTCTCCACCAGTCAGCACAATGATGCTGAGTTGAAAAGAAAAAAAAAAAGAAAGGAATGTTTTCAACATGATGTTAAGATCACAATAAAACAGTTGTTAGTATTTGATGGTGCCATTTCTGTAACAAACATCAAACAGAACTGCCCTGTCTGATCCAGATGTTTGAGTGTGATATACATCCATCTGCCCTGGTCTTTATGAAGACCACTTGTTTAAAAGAAAAAAATATTCTAAATGATTCCCCAGAAAGATATAAATCATCTAAGATACAAAAAGACTCACGGGAGAAACTCAGATTTAACACATAAGCAGAATCCTAAACAAGTTTGAAATTTATTACTGAAGTCAACAGATGCTCTCCACTACTTATTGGCTGGGGCACCTCACAAGTCATTAACCTCCCAAAGCCATTAAAATATAACCTCCTTTTAAAAATATCCAACCCAGATTCATTTTCATAAGCAAGTGGATATTCAAAAGTTAAAATGGAGAAAAAGTACAATTCCATAAGTTGAGAATGAAGGAGAATTCCCAATGAGAGGAGAAGCAGAAGCTGTGGGAGACAAACTTGGGTTCAAGTATCTGTATGATATGATTACTAGCTGAGAGTGAAACGCAGTGGTACATATAAAATTATAGTTCTTTGCCCAGCACAATAAGCATTATTATTATCATTATTGTTATTATTAAAGTTGGTATACAGATTACATGTATTTCATGTGTTCCACATTACAGATACTTGTACACAGTGCACAGTGCTCACCACTGTAAATCTAGTTATCATCCGTGACCATACAATTTATCCCCTCGACCCATTTTGCACGCCCCTCAACGCCCTTCCTTTCTGGTAACCACCAATCTGTTCTCTCAGTGATTTTGTTTTTGTTGTTTTCTTTGTTTATTGTGTGTTTGTCTTTTGAGTTTCCACATATACGAGAAATCATACGCCATTTGTCTCTCTCTGCCTGACTTACTTCACTTGGCACAATACTACCCTCAAGCTCATCCACATTGTCACAAATGGCAAGATACCCTTCCTTTTTTATGGCTGGGTAATTTCCATGGGGTGTGTGTGTGTGTGTGTGTATAAGTATAAATAAATATCACATCATCTGTTATGGGCACTTAAGTTATTTCCATGTCTTAGCTGTTATAAATGCTGCAATGAACATAAGGTGCATATATCTTTTCAAACCAGTGTTTTCTTCTTCAGCCACTCTTATTTAGCATTATTTTCCCCACAACCTCCACTATACCAGAAGTAATCAGAAAAATCAGTTCAAGACATCGTCCTCCTGCCAGCTAATTAACTGAAGACCACTTAGACACTTGAGAATTTGTCCTAGGCCTCTCCGTGGTCCAACATTCCAAAAGAAGACATCCATGACTACTGCATCGGGGCCCACCACAGACTGGATGGCAAACTCTGGTTCTCCAGTTTCAGCAAAAGCAATATTCCATCTCCCATACTCCAGAACTTCCTGGCATCCCCACTGGGGAGCTGCCTCATGGGGTGGGTAAAACTGCATCTTGGACACGAGCCAAAATGAGTAAATAAGCTGTTTTCCGAATTCTGATGGAGATCCCAGCAAGATAACTGAATGCTACTAATGATGGTAATTATTCCATAGTATGTTATCTAGGGGCACACACTTGTACACATGCGAACGTTCTGCTGTCAACCTCACAAAGTACAGAATGAGACACCCTAAGAGATCTGATCACCCACTGCTTAGTGGCAGGAATGGCGTTAGACCATAGGCGCCCAGTCAACCAGAGCAGGGCTCCTTCCCCAGTAAAAGTAGAGGTTTTAAAAAAACCACAGTAGTTCCATTCTTAGCTCCCTACTGTCACCTCTCGTTGAATCTCTAGAATGTAAAGGCTGAGAAGGCAGGGTCTGGCTCTTCTTCACTCCTGTAGCCCCAGCACCTGCAAGCAGCACACAGTAACTGCTCAAAAAGATCTCAGTGAACCGCAAACACAATTTCAAGGGCAAACTATTAATAGAGTCAATTATTTTATAAATAAAAATTAGAGAGTAATCAGTATCTGAAGTGTGTTCATGGGAACCAGTTTATAAAGTATATGATCGCCCAGCCACTACACTGTCCACCTGAAACTAATAGAAAATAATATTGAATGTGAACTGTAATTGAAAAAAAAAAAGAAATCTTAAAAAGTGTAGGCAAGAACTTAGGGCAGAAGTCAGACTAACACCATATGATTTCATTTATATGTAGAATTTAAAATAAAACAAATAAGCAAAACAAAAGAGCAACAGACTCACAGATGCAGAGAACACACTGATGTTTGCCAGAGTAGAAGGGCATGGGGGATGGGTGAGAAAGGGGAAGGGGAGTAAAAGGCACAAACTTCCCGTTGTCAAATAAATTAGCCCCAGAGATGTAGTGTACAACGCAGGGAATAAGTCACTACCGTAATAACTTTGCTCAACGATAAATAGTTAGTAGACTTATTGTGGTAATCACACCACAAGGTATGTAAATGTCAGATCATCATGTTGTACACCTGAAACTAATACAATACTATATGCCACCTATACTTTAATAGAAAATTAAAAAGTAATAATTTAGGGCATTCCGATGAGTTAGGGATGAAATGGGAGGTGATGAAAGGCTACTTCGGAGTGATTATAAGAAGGGATCTCTCAAACTGTTTTGCCGATACAAGATGGGACTAAGAGAATGTAGTTCCAGTGGTTTCGAAAACAACAGGGTAGCCTCATGGATGAATTATGGCCTTGCATTCTCTGGAGGGACAAATGTTATTATTTATTCTTTGTGATTAACAAAGCAGGCGGAAGTAACACTATTTTGGTGTTCCACCCCCTACACAACAGACACACACATTCAGGATTTTAAATTTAGGAAGCTGACGTCAATTGAGGGGTACTACAAGTTATAATGTTCTTTTATGTATGTCAGCAAACTAATGCACCCCTTTATTTTTTAGTGAATGAAAGGAAATTGCTGACTTCCTGTTATAAATTACCTTGAAATGGGCTTCAATAGCGATTACAGTAATATGCCACGAATCTCAACAATGACAATACAAAAACTTTGCCTGGTAGTCTTACTTTTCATGTTTACATTTTAATAGATATTATCCTATAATACTACTTTCTGCAAATAGGATCATCTTCACCTGGGAATCTTGTAGAATGCTGTAATCACTTATATACTGTCCCATAAATATGCTCCTCATTTTCTGTTAAAGGAAACTACTAAAAACTACTTAAAGTAAAAAACACATGAGAAGGGAAATGGAAAAGTATGGACATATGAGTGGAATAATAATATTATACAGGCAACTTTTTAATAAGAGACGCTTCAGAAGCACAGACTTAATGAATGTGTCCATTAAATAGCACAGTCCAGCAAACGAGGAAATACAGCTCACAACTGGCAGGAGCCTAGACTGCCATACAACTGGAATGTGATACTCTCTGGCTTCTTCTGACTGGCAGGCCAGAGACCTGGGTTCTTGTGTTCTCATCACAGGGCCACCCCCACCTCTGGGGCCCTGGGCAAAGAGCTTTCCCTTAGGGTTTCGGGCTTCCTCTGGGCTTGGAATAGGAGGAGTCTCTCAAGGCTCCCTCCCTCGGCTTCTCCATGATGAGAAGCATTTCACACACTTCCTCCAATCCTGTGTGTGGTGGTGTTCACCGGAGAAGCGCCATGGCAGAGTCCGGGCTGAACCCCCCAGGATTCACGCCTTGCTACCACTACCCGGTTGCACTGAAGAGGAACACCTCCCAAAGATGCAGGCGTAGTCCTGGCCTCTTACTCCTTCCTCGTCATTTCTGGAGGCAACTTTACAGTACAGCCCCAGTGCCTAATTAAACCTCCCCACAGAGTAAAGCACCTGGGGGGTACAAGCTACAAAGAGGTACCAGTCTCAGGCAGAGGTGCACATTATTAGTAAGTTATTAAGATTAAGCTTTAAAGTCTAACAGCCTTATGTGTTCAATGCAGCACTATTTACAATAGGTAAGATATGGAAATAGCCCAAGTGCCCATCAGTGGATGAGTGGATAAAAAAGCTGTGGTGCATTTACACAGTGGGATACTACCTGACTATAAATAAAAAAAAAAAGGGGGGGGGAGCCCTTTTGCAACAGCATGGATAGACCTGGAGATTATGCTACGTGAAATAAACCAGTCAGAAAAACACAAATACTGTATGCTCTCACCTATATGTGGAATCCAATGAACAAAATAAACTGACAAAATAGAAACAAAAGTATGGATACATGGAACAGACGGACAGCTGTCCGAGGAGAGGGGTGTTGGGGCTGGATGAAAGAAGGTGAAGGGATTAAGCACACACACACACACATATACCACACATAGACACAGACAACACTGCAGGGATAGCCAGAGAGAAAGGAGGGTTAGGGGAGGTGGAGGTGGGCAAGGGGGAAGAAAATGGGGACAGAAAGAGACTTTGCTTGGGGCGATGGGCACACGATGCAGTGTGCAGATGGTATTTTATTGAGTTGTACACTTGAAACCTGTATGGTTTTGTGAACAAATGTCACCCCAGTAAATTCAATAAAAACAAAGTCCCATTATTGGCTAACTCAGCTTCTCCCTCATCAACCCTGTTGGTATCCCTAGGAATCCAAAGCCCTTTCTTTCTTCTTCAAAGCAGTAATGAAATGATGCAGATGGGGTGGTGAGGGCGAGGGCTCAGATAACCTTGACAGAGCAGTGGTAGGTCTGTTCACAAGATAATACTCAAAACTTATTTTTATTTTGTGTTTGGGGAGGAAGTTTTATATTGTCACAGAAAAGAACAACCAGTTCCACAGTTACATGGCTAAATACAATGGAGAAAATGTGCATGTGTCGAGGGTAAGGTAAGGCACAGTGACCTCCCCACACAGGCATTGCTAGTCCTTCGACCTCGCCCTTATGCCTCTCTCCACCTCCACTAGCACAGCCTGAGGGCCAGGAGGCTGTGTTCTTAGCCAAGAATTTTCCAGCAGTACACCATGTCTTTTTTCGTCCTGTCGTTACTGCCTTTACAACCAGGGAGTGTGTTTTTAGAAATAAAATTTCAGAGCTTCTCGCAACTCCAACCACCACAGACATCTTTCCTCAGCCCCAACCTCCTTCCTCTCCCCTTGCTGAAAGCCATGGCACACCCTCTACATGTTCAAAAAGTTCAGTTTCATGGAATTTTAAGGGTCACCAGTCCAACCATGACCACCGTGACAAAACGTATGCCTTACTGTCTTATTGCGATCCATGGAAATACCAAAGACCCCCACACTTGTAGTAAATTTTAACTACACCCACCTGTGCTTCGTAATAATTTTAGTGACAAACTGGGGAGGCATTTTGTCACATCTCCACTTAAAATGATGAGGGCAGGAAAGCAAGAAGGGGCCACATAGTTTGACCAAGTAAGCAGACCCTTTTATCTCCCTACTCCCAGCCAACACCAGGCCCTATACCCACCAGGCACCAGTGTGGAGAGTATGCAACAAAGCACAGGAGTGGAGAGCAGAGCAGGGAGAAACAAAGATGGAAACAATGGGAGAGAGAGTTTGCAAGGATTAGAATTTGGCTGTGATAACATTAATTTACAAAAGGGACAAGGAAGTACAGAGAAGCCCTAGGGGAATACGAGGTGGAGACACTGTCAAGAACTGAGGAGGTCAGGGGTGTTTGGTCAAATAGCCGGGGGCCCATTTGACTCATCCATTCCCAACTGTACCACTCCCCACTGGGCTGTAAAGCAGGCAGGATTTACAGAAGTGTCCAAAGGGCTTACCCCAAGGCTCTGCAATTCTGATAGGGAAATAGGATTTATCCATAAACAGCAGTGAGAGAAAAACAGAAAGGAATTTTCTGCAAGACATGAAGGGGTAAAACTAAAGGATCCTATACAGCCACAGGGCAGGAGAGATGACATGCAGCTTGGAGTATGGAAGAAGAAAAAAGGAGTTAGGGAAGGCTTCATGGAGAAGGTGGCATTTCAACTACGCCTAGACATAGAAGGAACAAACCTTTCCTAGAAACTTTTGTTTTCTAGTCACAGAAAGAGTTTTAGGAGGCACCCCCATCTTGACTAGGCAAAACCTCCTAAATATTCAGTAAGTCTTTCTACCATACAGAATAAGGAAGATGGGAAATCTCAGATCTCCAGCAGATGTTTATCTGTAAGATCTACAGAAAAACTTTGGGGTACAGGTCAAAGGTGGAATATGACAATGTAGAATTAAAAATTAGGTCCAGTTCACGTCCCTAAGAATAACTCAAGTCTTTTCAAGTTTCCTGGCTGTAGAACAGTGAGGCTCAGGAGATAGTAAAGATAAGAGTTAAAAAAAAAAAAAGAAGAGTCCTTTTTATGCCTGTTTGCTGATTCAGAACTGAAGGGCTTCTTGGGAGAGACCTGAAGGGCTTCTTGTCTTCTGTGTAGCTTTCTCTATAATTGAGTTGATAATTCCCTGACAAGAAGTAGCAACATCTCTAGAACTGGGACACAGCTCTATAATCCTAATGGGGGAACAGAGGAGGGGGAAGGAGAACAGCAACGAAGATGAAGGAAATAAATCTACCAGAAGTTTCTTTTTTTAGGCCAAGGTTGTCAGCATAGGTGGGGAAGCACTACCAAAGCCCTTGTGCTTCCTGGTCTGCGACTCGAAGCTTTCAACAGGGGACAGTTTGGTTCGTGCCACGGATAAACACCGCACTGGCCTTAAAGTCAACGTTGCACACTGCTGAACCAAAACTCTACAAGAGCACGTGAGGCATTTTTTCTTGTGATTATTCCTGGCGGTTTATCATTCAAAGGTGAATGTGTTTTTAAAAAGTGGTTCGATTGAAAGTTTGCTGTGTTCGTTGAGTTTTTGTGAACTCTTCATCCTTGAATCAAGGGAACATATTAAGCTGTAAGCTCCTGCCTTCACTTTAAATAAACTGCCTTGGGACCGTCCTTGCCCAGAGTCAGACCTGGTGAAGGCTCTGAGGCAGCTCTGTGCAAGACGGAAGATTACAACAAACTCTGCAGTGGCTAATTAGTGCCCCACGATTCTCAGGCACAGCCTCACAGGAACCTTGCTGTTAACACTATCACCCTGGAGACACCTTCTCCCAAGCATCTACCTGTGATGCAGTTCTGTGACCTCCTCAGTGAGGACAGCCAATGTATCCACAAAGGAAACAAATCTTTTAAAACGGGTGTTTGCAAGAAAACCCAAAGTACTGGAAAATCCCTCAACAATTAAGCACCTCAGTATAACATCCCTTTAACCTAGGACTCACTTCCATTGGTAGTCACAAAGGTCACCACAGGTACCTAGTGTCTCCAAAATTCACTTGAACCCAAACTGCTAGGCAATGAGTCAAAACCAAACCAAACCAACCATACCAACAAATGCTAGTTTCAGAGCATGACACCCTGCAACGTACTGTGCTGTGTATTTACATGACCACCATCCTTCCTATGTTCTGCTAGGCCCCTTGCGAGGCAACCTCGTTTGGGACGCTGATAAGAATCAGTGCTAGCCACCATCCTTCTCTGTCTGCCAATATATTATTTACAAATTAAGCTTATAAAGAGTCTGAAATGCATACTTTAAAACTTTTCTGGTTGAGACAGCACACCGTGACTTGGGACTAAAACTCCAACATTATATGCTAAATAAACCCCTGGTTAAGTGACAGATGAGCTTTGATATGCCCTGACTTTTGCAGTAGCAACAAAAATTCAAGAAGGAACCCTTCAAGTTTTTTGCAATTAAAATGAATAATGGTCATTTATGATGTTCATATACCATTAAGAAAATCACCATATAGTTCATTTGACCTCTTTGAGTTTCAAGTTCCTGATCTACAAATAAACATAATAATAGTGACTACAGCCTCAATTTTTATGTAAATTGAATAAAATATGACATATGATGACACCTGATGAGCTATCATATAAAAATGTACATTATCCCAAAGATCCTTTTAAAGGCCTCAATTCCTACCCCGGCCTTGAATCCACAACCTGCCAGATTAACCTAAATGTTTTTTTGTTTATGAATTCCCTTGCTCAAACCTCTGAGAGACAAGCCTCCACTATGTACTGGATAAAATATTCACACTTGACCCCAGAGGTCAAGTCTTTCTACCATCTCCAACTTTATCTTCTGAAAATTCTCGTCAACTGGAACCTCTTGTCCCAGGCAACCAGGTCAAAAGTGGTTTATTAGTGTCCTCACAGACTCTTTAGGCTACATCCCTGGCACGTCAGGACTTCCTTCTGATCTCAGATGGTCACAACCCAGGCCCCCACCCCTGCCCCTTTCCAGCAGCCACCTACCCCGGGCCGAGAGCCGGCCCTGCTCGCCCGGCACCACACCGCCGTGCAGTGTGCCGTTTGCTCTTCATGTTTATGGGTTTAGGTACATGCTTCAAAACACACAAATTTTCAACTGTAAATCATTTTTTTACAGAATTATGGACTTTGCTTAATAGCATTTTAGAACATGTAGGAATACAGCACAACAGCAAGCTACAAGAGAGGTGCAAATATTTTCAAAACCATTATGTGTCTGGTTAAAAGCACAGTGGGGAGATGGGAAAGGGCTGTCCTCGTGGACATTCAATTTCCAAGTTTGATGACACATAAAACAACATATCCGGCACTTTTTGATCAGAGATTTTTTTTCTATTTAAGTATTTTTAACTCCAAAATTCTGAATTCAGTTAAAAAAGAAAAGAAGGGGGTAGGTTATAATTATATTTAACACATTTAAATTTGTTTCAACTTCTGTGGATTCCATTCTTCAATTTACAAAAGGGTCAGCCCATATTTAAATTAGGTTAGTTTAAAATGTTTCGAAAGCATTAGTGCTTGCATAGAGGTAGCTGATATATTGGTATAAGACTGATGCTTAAGTTGATGCAAGGATACAGCCTGGTTATAACTGTCCCAATGTTCTGAAAGTTTTATATATATATATATCTCAAAATATTGTAATTCATAGTAGGCTTCAATTATATAATAATGTATTATAAATCCAGAAGTTTGGAAGGGCACTATTCATGTCAACATTTCAAAAGTCCTATTTTCTATATGTAAAACATCATTCTAAATGAGTGAATTAATGAGTAGTGAACTCATAATTAAACTGAAATGTTATTTATATGCAACATTCAAAAGACCCAGCTATATTTAGCTCCTGAATTTTGTCAGCTCTATTACATGTTTTGCTAAATTATAATTATTCAAGTATCTTTGACTTATCTTTAAAACTGGTATTACTTACAGGCTCTATCTAATATATCCTGAACACACACAAGGAAAAGTGCCATATTAACATGAGAAAAATTAAGTCATTATAAATAGTAATGAAGTTGTAAAGTTCTCCAAACTGAGACTGTGAGGTCCCATTTGACTTGGTGATAAATATCTGAGGCAAATAAATATGTTACCTTTCACAATGAATGTGGCAGGACTAAGTCTTAGACTCCTGTGTTTCTCATAAAGTAACAATTTTCTATGCAAAAAAAATAAATAAACAAACACGCAGTCCTTTTTCAAATACTCTACTAAGTAACTAACCACCATCTATCTGTATTTTCTATTCCCAACTACTTGTGAAATGATCCATGACTTTACTAACTGGCTAGAGATTAAATTTCCATAATACAAACTTTTGCAAAGATGACTGAAAATTCAGCATCCTCTATTGGTCAAATGCAATCTATGGAACACATTTAAGGAAATGGAGCAAATCAGAAGATAATTCTTTTACCTTAAAAAAAAGTGTCAAGAAAAATCAAAAGTAGGTTTCAAATGTGGCTTTTTACATAAAGGGAAATTTTCTCATTTGTTCACTGGAAGTACTGGAGAAAAGTGACTCATATGTAGACAGCTTTCTAAGACCAACCATGTTAAGCAACAAACTGTCCATGACTTCCCTTAAAATCATCGGGATCAGAAACAGTGAGAATCAAAACTTCTGATGGTTAAGTCAGGTCCTACTAACACACCTTCACTACGCTAGTGCTGAGCAACACCCCTTAACCATCGTGTTTGTGATAATTCAGTTGTTCTCATGGCACCGTGGCAAGATGTCATAAATAGTGATTTATTATTTCTCTCGAGTATCAAAAAGCTGCTGACCTAGGAGAGTTTGACAAACAAAGGCCTTGTTTGCAAAGGAAGACTTCTAAAGGAAAAAAAGGCATGAAACACTGGAGGACGGCACCACTTTTATAATTTATGAAAGTTTTCTCTTTTGTGGTCTTGCTCAAGTACATAATAAGCTTTCAAAATGAAATGTCAAAATATTACAGTAATAAAAGGGATATCCCAATTATCTCTTAGAAAAGAATGGGATATGCTTTCATATACTGGTCAGTAAAATGACTTGCTTCATTAAACTTAATTAAAGGAAAGTTTTAAACAATTATTTGCCAAAGTCTTACATTCCAGTTACACTGTCAGAAATATTTTAAAAAGAATTCAAACATTAACAATATAATGCAAGCAGAGGCACTTTTTTGTCAATTTCAAGCCTCAGGTGTTGGTCAAAGCACTTTTCAAGAAACTTGACGAGAAATGCTCAGAAACCACTTTAAAAACGAACAAAAGAAAAGATCTAAGGCTGCTTTGAACACACTCTTGCGGTGAATATTTTCTGTGAAATGCCACGGTGCAGCCCCTCCTGAAGCTGGGATGTAACTGATGTAACTCACAAGAGAAAGGCCGCATTGAAGACAGCACTCCCTCACCTCTGCCGATTCTTCCAGGGTTCTGATACCCCAAACTCCCAATTTATTTTACAATACTCTTTACCAATAAAGCATATCTCTTTTAATACTCTCCACCAAGAGAGATGGACCTCAGTCTAAAGGTCTGGGTGTTTTTCCTCAGTCCATTTCAATAAGTATTATTTGTACCTAGTGGGTATCTGCAAATCCCTTCTTTCCAGTAGCAAACATTTGAGTTGTCAGCAAGCTTTAAAAAAAAAATCCAGAATAAAAGGGCAATTAGATTCCTAAAAGTGTGTCTTGATTTGCATAACAATACACCAACTTGAATTCGAACCTGACACACCTCTTAACACTTTCCCAGTGTGCCAGCAGTGTGTTGGAAGCCTACCAAGTCCAGTGTGGGCAAACAAGCCTTGGGTAGTCCCCCAAATAACTGGTGGAAAATATTACTGAAAACATCTGAATGTGCATATGTAAGTATACACACACACAACACTGGACATGGCTTTTATTTTAGTACAACTCCCAGTGGTTTCTGAGTCTTACTGTTTGGACAGGAATTCTCTTCTCGACATGCAAGCAACAGTCTTTCTGTTCACACAGCATTCCGTTTCCACAAGCATGGTATAACCAGATGTAAGTAAATAAGTCCTTTGAAATGGAAGCTTAAAATTTAACTCCGCTATTGGTAATGCACATACGTGTGAAAAATAATCACTCAATGCAGTAGACAAATGTGTATCCTTAAGGTCTTCTTCATCCTCTGACATTACCCATACTTTGGAATACAGCCCAAATAATGACAATGATGACATCTCTCCATCAAATACTAGTCGCTTTGCTTTTTCAAAAGCAGCAACCTCCAGCAGGTTAGAGAAGGAAAAAAGGCAACAACCTTGCAAAACTCTCCCAAAAGTTATATAAACAAAGGAGGGGAGAAGCCCCTGGGCTTTGCACTCATGTGCTAATAAAATTACATAACAACCGATGCAGACACCAACGAAGGAATGGATTCTAACACCCCCACTTCCTTTGACTCCTGAGCCTGTCTCCTTCTTTTTAAAAATCCAAATGCCTGGCAAGACCCAAGTAGACGACTCTGAATATTTATTTTATTGCTGTCGTAAATCCTACCAGAGTTGGAGGCACATTTAGGCCCGAAGTTTGAATGTGCAAAGCCCCAGGGTGCAGCGACTCCACTCTCTGGACCCGCAGGAGAAAGAACTGACAATCGACAACAGCCAGCGAGGCCTTCTCCTTCCCCTTCATGATGCCTCCCGCTGGAAAGTTTTCCACAGGATCAATCGGAGGGCAAGGAGCCCATTTCTCCCCGCCTGCCTGACTTTGCAGGAAAAGCGGGCTGGGAGACCAAAACGAGTGGGCAGGAAAAGTGCTGTAAAGATCCGCAAACAGCGGGGCGGCGGAGGGGACGAAGCCTTCTTACCTGGGGGACGCGGAACAAACAGCAGGCTGGGCTGGCGGAGCCTGCGGGGGTGGCGCGGCCGGCCGGGAGCGGTTCTCCGCACTGGAGCCCTAGGCCCGCGCCGGAGCTCGCGGCCCGGCCCCCACTGCCTCTTCCTCCCTCGCGCGCGTCATGTCACTGCGATCAAACATGTCTGTGTGCGCTCTGCTGCTGTGACTTCCTGATTCTCTGCGCTCGCGCGCACACTCACACTCACAGCCACACGCATAAGCCACCCCATCCAACCCCCGCCGCCAAACCTTGCCTGTCTTCCAGAGCCCCAAGGGGAGGGTGCTGGCAGGAGCGTCTGCCGGCGCCGCTGCTCCCGACGACGCACTGGCCCCAGTGCGCACAGCACACACTCACGCGCAGACACACTCGCACCCGCCTGAGGGTGCGGAGACGCAAGCCACCGGAGCTCACCACCTTCTTCTTCTCCCCCACCGTACTTAGCCGCCTTGCCAAACTTTTTTTTTTTCCTTGCCTGATCCGAGTCCAACTTCCCTCCACCCCAATCCTGCCCCCCCCCCCTTCCCCCATAGCAGTCCGGCCAGGCTGGAGCTCACCAAGATTGGCCACAAACGGCAACCCGGATAAAAATAATAATGCAATCCAGGCAGCGGGGGCGGGGACCAGCGCACAGACACTAGCAGGAGGCTATTTTCCCGCGTGTACCGGAAACCGACCAGAATGCCCAGACCTGGGCACCGGTGTCTCCTCAACCCCGCACTACTGCGTCCGACCTGGCATGGTGCAGTTGCGCCCAGGCTGAGAGGCCTGGTATCGGGCACTCAGGGCACCAGACTCAGAGTGTGCCCTGCAGCCGGAGAGCGGCTAGGGGCCGTGGCGCCGGACCAGTTATTTGGGGAAGTGCATCGCGACACCTTTGCAGATGGCATGGCCATGTTTTGCAACGCAAATGGGAGGAGGAACGACGGCCGGATGGAGGGGGAGAGGAGAAGGGGTAAACCAGGTCGGGATGGGAATAAAACAACTCGAAAGCAGGGAACCAGAAAGATGGGGTGTGTGTTATCGTTGGGAGAAGGCTTCCACTGTACCTCCCCGCCTCCTTCCCTCGCTGTCCCCCCATTCCCACTACACTACCACCCCTCCCAGCCCTTCTCTATCTCCAGCCAAAGCTACCACTGCTGCCCGGTGCGCGCGGGTCCTGTTTGTGACAGGCAGAGAGGATTATACGGATCATGGCCTCCCGGCCCGCAGCCGCAAACGCTCTCCCTGGCCCCAGAGCTCCCCTAGCACACAGACTGCCACGGGCGACCTACGCCCACAGTTCTCGTGGCTCCGGCTAGGGAACGATACAAAGCAAAAGAGACAAACCCAGAGAGGGGGAGGGCAGGGTAACTGAACCTCCGACCTCCTTCTTCGGTGCCTCCTTCCTTCCTCCCACTAGCGCTGCCCGGGCTGGCCAGACACCCTTAACTTCACCCGATCCCGCGCGGTCGCCAGGTACCTGGGGCAGGGACACCCTCAGAGCCGTAGGCACGGCCGCCTAGCAACCCTTTCGCCTAAAGGCCTGCCTACCGGTCAGCATTCCCATCCCTGCCCTAGGGAACGCGCACCGTGGAGGTAACACCTCCGATCCCGCACGCACCCGCCCCGCGGCGGTGGCAGCCGCCTCCTCGGCGCGCCAGCTCAGGCTTCTCCGGCCGCAATCCGCCCGGGTCTCTGCAGCCGAAGCGTTTTAAGCAAGTCCCCTGGAAGCCAGTGGCAGCCGCGTTCCTTGGCGTCTCGCCGCCAGCCCAGGATACTTGCCTTCCTCTCCAGCTCCACTTCCAACTCTTCCGGGGAGGGCTGCTCGGGATAAACTGTCGCATTTTCATCCTCCTTCCCAATCCTCCAGCCTCCACCCCCCGCCCCTTTCCACCCTCTAAGCTTTTAAGGGAATGGGGAGGGGGTATTGCAACCTTGCCAAGTGTGTGCGTTGCAACCTTCAGTTGGCAGCGCACCACTGACTGTCTATCCAGGGTCAAGGCTGTGGTTTATTGGGATTTCCCCTCCTTGCCTCCTTTAAATAGTAATTATTACTGTTATTATTAGAACAGCAAGGTTCAGTTGAAACTTTCCCGTTTCTTCCACCGCCGCCCGGGTTCTGTCGTTAGAGCATTCCACCTGAGGCCCACGGGGAGGAGGCGGGCTTTTTTTGTTGTGGCGGTTGGCCCGCCTGTTTGTTTTGGTCTCCGTGCATGCACAATAAATAATAATTAGGATAATAATGAATAATCCCTGGCGAAGGCGGCGCGGTGCCGGAGGGGTTTGTGCGGCGGCTGCAATCGGGAGGCCCGAGGGAGGGGAAACAGGAGAAAGGAGTTGTAAGTTATATTTACCTTGCTCGCGAAGAGTGTGCTGGCTGAATCTCTTCCCTCTCTGAGTCACCCAGAGTACAGAAACACAGGGAGAGAGGACTAGATTATGAATATGACTTCATTGATGACAGCCATCCCCTCCTCTTCCTAAACTCGAGCTCCGCCCCACGTCCCACCCTCGCTGCCTCCGAGGGCGCCGGAAGAAGCGCTGCAGTTGGCCCCGCGTGCCGCCCCTCCCTGCCGGCCCCTGCGCGGGTTGGCGGGAAGCTCCTGTCACTCGACCCACTCAGCGACTCCCGGGGCTGGGAGGGGGGAGGGGGGAGGAGGGGGAGGTGTGCAAGAATGTGGACGGAGACAGCTCTACTGTATGCGTGGATCCGTGTGTGTCTGCAAGGCGCCGGCTCTCGGGCCGTGTTTGTGCCTGGAGCAGAGAAACTGCGCAGGACGCGGAAAGCCCCAAGCCTTGCTGGAGCCGGGCACCCGAGACCTCTCTGGGCAGTCCTCTTCCACTGCCCCGCACGCCCGCGGGAAGCTGGGGAATCGTAGGAGACAGAGCAAAAGGGAGCACGGCCGTAGTAATACCGTGTAGTAGTTTGGGGTTCTGCGGAGAAGGTGCTGGAATTTAACTGTGTCTCCGCCTGCCAGGGCGAGCCTGCAGAGGGAAAGGGAGGGGACAGGAGAAGGACTCCGAGTGGCACCAACACTGTTTGTGGCACAGTGTTGACCGTGGAAACAAACAAGCAAACAGAAACAGGCATCGTAGTGCTGGCTGAAACTTTTTACCGCTCCTCCGCCCCCCACCCCACCCCCGCACCCCACAACCGCTCCCCACCCAAGGCTGTAATTATAAATCTGCCCCCTTTCTCCCCTACAAAACGGGAGGCGGGCACAAAGAACATCCTTGCCAAATTTGCCTCTTTGCTAAAGGACTGCAAGCTTCCAAATACCATTGGGGCGGGGGGGTGAGGGGGGGACAGCTGAGAGGATGAATGCCTTATAAATAAATAAAACCGCCCTAACTCTTGTGTTTACTTTCTGAACCACACACAGCACTTTGACCTTCCCTCACCTGTCGTTTTCGGTAGAATACACACACAAATTTGGAAAAACTACCTCGTTGGGGGTGGGGCGGGCGGGTGAGGGGGAAGCTGATGCATGGAATCTGCTTTCGATTTAAGAAGGAGAATAAATCTCTTTTCCTCTACAAACCATAGAATCCTCTCTCGTACCCCACAGTTAGCACCAGTGAAGGCTCCCCACAGCAGACCACTGGCACTGTGAGGCTTTGAGACCTCGCGTTCCAATTTCCTTTGCAATACAGTATTTTGGCGACAGGAATAGGTCAGTTTTTGCTGGGACAATTTTATTTTTAGTTTTATGAAGTGTGAGAGAACGTTATATTTAAATCAGGGGCCTATTATTTTAAAGACTCAGATTAATTTAGGTGTTTGACTGCTCCTATATAATAGTGTTATGAAAAGTATGATTTATCCCTTATTTTGTAATAGTATAATGGTTTAAATCAGTCATTCAAAGTGCACTGTGACTACCTGGTTAAGGATTTTTTTCCCCCCTAGAGTAAAATCCTATTTTAAGACCATTTCACTGTTGTAAAATTGACTCTATTTGAGCAATCGGGTCTGAAATGCACTTCTCTAGGATGCTTAAAACTACACACTGGATCCCTTGAAGACACCAGACAATGGAAAGGATACCAAATGTTGTGTGTGGTCATTAAATGGCAAGAACTGCTGAGAGCACTAGTCCACTGCTGGCAGAAGTAGAGTCTGCACGGGCACCAATTTCAGGTGGCCAGGAGTGTCAGTGACCACCCACCCTGTCCTTTTCAAAGGCTTTGTTACTTGCTTGTCTACTTTACTTTCATAATTTTCTGTCTATCCCAAAGTGAATCTCAAGACAAGAAAAGATAACACATCTAAGAGAAGGAGAATATAGTATGCCCTGAAGAATCTTTTATAAGAACTTTTTTTTTCTGCCTGAGGATATGCCAGTATAACTGCTAACTGGGAGAAATACAGCCAGAAATCTTAAATAAAATTAGCAATGTAGTTAAAGTATAACTTCTAACTGCCTAATAAATTTCAACTAAAAATATGGCCAGATAGCCTAGTTGTCTATAAAAAGGCTTTGCCCTAATGGCAATACCTATTATATCAGGTAATGCTAGGTTTTAATTTGGGGGCCTAATTTGTTTCCCTGGCATGTCAACCCTACATGCCATTTTTCAGAAACTGATGACTTTACCATTATTTCCTTGTGAATAAGTGCCCTTTATCCCTTTAAGATTCTACTCCGCTTGCCATGCCAAATTTCAAAAAGAAAACAATCATCTTAGTAAGACACTGGAGGGAGAGACTGGCCATTTTTTATGGCATTTTGTCAGAAGGAAAGTAAAAAAGAACACACTCCCTTTATTACATGTATATCTTCTTCAGCTCATATAAAATTTTGATGCAGTACCTGGAGGGATGAGTATCCATGCATTATATGCACAACTATGGGAATTGAAAAATAAAATCTATCATTGGGAGCAGAGATTAAATATAGATATTCTGTCTCCTTTTCCCTTCACGTTGGTCTAAGAAAACAGCACCTTCTCACTTCGGGTCTTTCCTCTGAAGAATTGTCTTGTTTGTAGCTCATACTGCAGCAAGCATGAATTTTATAAAAAAAGACCTACACTCAGGAGAAATGAAAAGGCAGCACCATTCACTAGGTACAAAAAGAAGACTGTAGTACATGTAGCATGAACTTCATCTCTGAGGTAAAGCAAAATTTAACAATTGATGTTAAGGAGAAAAATGATGGGTTCTTTTTGTTTTGCAGAAAATCACATAAAAGCAAATGTAATTGGAGGCGAAAAGGACTCTGGAAGGCTGCACAGGATGTTGCACTCGCATGAAGCTTTTCCTTTAGGACTTTGATGAGTCATATTATGTTCTCTGAACTTGTTTTTATTTTTTCATTTTGGCATCGAGGGATAGAAGACAACTTTTCATGTTTGCATGGCCATTCACTTGTGTAAGTCTGCCACCGCTGACGTTCTATACTGAGTAGTTATTGGGTTTGGAAACTGATGTCCAGTTACAACTCCCTCATAAAGAAAATGACCACGCACAAAGTGAGGAAGCTTCTAGCCTTACCAGGCAAACTGTTAATGCTAACTGAAATGCTGCCTAGCTTCAACCAGGAGCAGCTAAGACCATTTATGGAATGAGTAATTTCATCTGCAGTAATGGAAACTAAACTTTGACAGACTGAATCAGCCGACATTTAATTTAGTGAAGAGTTTAGAATTAGCAAGTAAATTTATTGCAGAAATAAGCACTCTTCTCTTTCCTTTTTCCAATCAACAGTCTCAGCAGATTTTGTTTCTCCACAATCATTCTTCCAAAATACCTCCCCAATTCTCTTTGTGATCCTATCACTCTCCAGCTTAAAACACTTTGTCTATTCCCAACCATCGTATGATAACGTTAAGATTCCTTAACAGCAGTGTCCAACCTCTCTTCCAGCATTGTTGAGATTCTCCAAATGCCTGAGCTCTGAAATCCTGCTTTACATGTTGGTTCCAAAGGCACCATATTGGACATACCTTCCTCTGACTGAAATGCCAGCCCCCAATGCATCCTCCAAGACTCAGCTATGGCCCAGCAACCTTCCAGTAGCCCTCTTTGCCCTCCCCAAGCAGAAGAAGCCACTTATCCTACTCTGCTCCCATAGCAACCGGTGTGTATGGCCATTATAGCACTCATCACTTTGATGTGTTTACTTGGCATCCTCAACGAGATGGTTGGTGCCTGGAGGGTGTAGAGCAAGTTCAATTCATCTCTGAAACCTCAGCAGTTCGCTGGATGCCTAGCACATTGTACAGCAGTTTGCCCCTTACCTACGGCTTTGCTCCCTGTGGTTTCAGCTATCTGTGGTCCCCGGTCCAAAAATATTAAATAAAAAATTCCAGAAATAAACAGTTCATAACTTTAAAATTGCACACCATTCTGAGTAGTGCAATGCAACCTCAAAAAGGCCTGCTGTGTCCCACCTGGGACCTGAATCATCCCTTTGTGCACTGTTTCCATATTGTATGCACTCCTTAATAGTCACTTAGTAGCTTTCTAGATTATCAGATGGACTGTCTTTGTAATTCAGTGCTTGTGTTCAAATAACC